>OZ037777.1:26176209-26258709 GCA_964035525.1 Porites cylindrica | reverse complement strand
GGTTTTTAAAATGTTATGAGGATGTCAGGACATTAAAAGACGTCATAGAAAACAGGCACACGAAAAAACACAATATTTAAGAGAAAGATGGAAAATTTTGTAAAAAAAATTCAGAAAATTTTGAACTTAAGTCAAAATTTATGCTCTAAACTTCTCAGTGCGTGGAGTTCTCGATAAGAAACTATGTAAGAAAAAAAACACTCTTCTGAGAGCGTAATTTGTCACCCATGATCAAATTTCACTTGCGATTTAGCTAAATTCTAATAAATTCCCTAGCGCGTGAAAATTTTTACCTTTCGCTCGCTAAAAAATAAGCCTGCATTGCAAGTTATTCGAGGATTGGTAGTGCAGATCGAGCAAATGGTTTCTTTGCCGCTTTTCTTTCATTGAGGAGTCTAAGGTCTCTCCTGCCACCCTTCAGTGGTTTCCTGTGGTTTTCTCTTTGCTTTATCAGAAATGGATCATGGCCTGTGCAACTGTGTGTTAATAGGTGCGGCTACACCCACCACGGTAAAGGTATTTCCCACGTTAACAAAGCCGTGTTAAATTTTAATGTGGGTTTAGTTTACCGTGGTAACACATGATGTGGTTACACATGAATTAACTCCCAAGTTAATTTAACCGCTTTTACGGTTTCATTCGTTATTGCGGTAATAATCACAGCCGATGGTCGCAATATTATACGTAGAGTTTAGCTGAAATTTCAATTGCCATGTTAGTCCTGATAATTTAGGCGAAGGTACATAGCATTTTTTTTTTAAATCTTGACCTTAGATTCCATTTTACAGTTCAGCTACAACCCATTGTTTGATTACATGCCAGGAATAGAACATATTTTTTTGGCAAATATCGTTCCTAAATCCCGCCCAACAAACCTGATTGGCTCTCTTGCCTTGGGTTCGCAAACCCTCGCTATTTACCACGTTAAATGTCATGGGTGGTTGCTTTCTTCTTTTTGACGTAACCGTGGATATTTCCCGTGGTAAATTTATCTTGAGAAAGTCCCGTCACACGCACCACGGACATTTACCGCGGTAAAATTGTCCCGTGTATAAACCGCACCTAATATTTTCAGTCAATTTGGTGGCAGTCCCCTTTGTTTGAATTTTGATAAATTTTGTGACACAGTTCCTTTAAGGTTTAGCTATAGGATGACAGACCTCTTTCTTGAATGAAAGCTGGATGACACCAATATTCACAAATGTATTAAACATTTATCCTAAATGTACATTTATATTTTTCAACAAATAAGCTGCTTCTGGAAAAGCATCAATCGCGGAACTGATTCCAAGGGATTTTCAAGATGACAGAAACATAGTCTTCACCCTACATTGTTAATTTGTTGGTCTTCTATAAACTGTTTCAAAGTTGCTGAGTCCACAGGAATGTAGAGATATTCCACACCATCGCCACCCTGAGAATATGAGTACATTTCAGTCATTGTAAAGTGAGTGGTAAAACATACATTATACATATACTTCAGTAAATTTCAGTAGAGACTTGAATGTTATTTTGGCCATGTTCACATGCATTTGATGCACAACATGGTGCTGTGTTCACAAACTGGTTATCATGTGGCACGAAATGTTTGCAGGTTCCAATTTTTGCGATTTCTTTCCAGCGATCAGCAAAAATACGTTTCCGCAAGAAAAAAATTACAGCACTTTCGAGAAACGGGCCCCAGGTGTGAAATGAGTATGGATTTTAGAGACCAGGGCCCGGTTTTTCCTAGCCTCCCACGCAGGCGTTTTTAGGGGAGCTCGTATTTCTTCCCTCCCCATCGATAGATGGTTAAGTTTAACCCAGGATTAGGCCAAATTTTAACACAGTTTTCTTGTCTAAGAACATGTAACTAAAGCTTAAAAAATACTGTTGAGCCTTTACCGTCCGAAAGACAGTAATTATAAAACAAAGTATTACTCTAAGTAATACATAGGAAAGTAAAATATAAAATCGGAACAAAATCCGGGCTTGTACTTATCGGGACTTTTGAGAAACAGGCCCTGCGCCTGAAAAAGGTTATGAAAATGGAGGACTGCCTCTCCCACTGGGGTGAAAACACTACAACTGCACTGATTTACTCACCTTTTTGGAAGTTATAAGTTTATGATCGCGGAATTCGATTAGCTGAGCTTTCAGTGTCGACTCACTGTTGACCAAAAACTGTTCCCGGCATTTGGAGTAACAAGAATTAAATGACATACCTGAACAAAAACAAGACAACAATAAAACTTCGCCACGCTCTCCTCGCGTGTTACGCATGCCACTGCACTACAGTAGAAGTATAAGGTTAAGTAAAGGATAAGTATCTTCCTAAAATTGATAAGTTTCAGAAGAGAGCAGTTTGTTTTGGCTTTCTGTAGGAGACCACGCCCATTTTAAGACTTCTAGAGGCCTCAGATAATAACTTATGGAAGAGCGTCACAAATTCTACTGATACTGAAGCCCTTTGACAGATCTCCTTCCACCCAGTAGAACAAGATTGCTAAGGAATAAGTGGTCATTCCTATGTACTACCTCAAATTATTGTTTTATTAATAGAAGTCTTTTCAATTTTACCTGATTGTCAATTGTAATCCGGAACGATTGTTTTTAGGAATTAATAAAGAGCTTATTTATCTTTTTATTCATTTATTTACTTTAAATTTGAAAAAAAAAATAGCAATAACATACTGCTCACGGTCTAGAGAACTATTCACAAACTTCTCACCTATATAACTATTGTTATCCTTCTCCTCAAGCTGATGTCCCGCTATCAGGATAAAAATCCCGCGGGCATTAGGCGTTAAACTGCGGAACACATGAACCAATGAGCTCAAAGCCAGCGCGCCGGTGTGTTGCACAAGTAGAGAATTTTCATACGAAGTCTCTTCCTTATAAGGCTCAAATGACGTCACATCAAACCACGACCAGTTAAAACGGCCCAACTGAGTGTGATTCCAAACTGAAAGATCATTAACAGACACAGAAATTACACGTCCATCATCCACACTAAGTGTTGTAACGGTATAGTACAAGGCTAATCGTCACCCCGACAAGTTAGACCACGACAGCGTCTTTTTATGTTAGTTGGTTTAGGAGGGTTGAGCAAAACGCGCAAGACACGAAAACCCTGGTTTCTCGCACCTCGCGCGAGCGCGCGCGTGCACTCCCCTCACTAAATCTAAAGCAAATAAGAGACTGTTTGTAGTCTACCTACAAGTTGGTCGCGGTCGCCTACTAAAGGTTCGAGTATAGGGCTTTGACAGGAAAAATTCTGTTGTTTTGGATAGGAGGTCGTTTATGGGTGGTCGCACATGGAGGTTCGACTTTATAATCTAGTACTTACTAAGGGGCGCATTGATGTGGTCAATACTGGCAATAATATGAAGGTTATCGACTTCTGCAAGGAGGCTAAGGAGCGTCTGAGTCTGAAACAGAGAAAATAATCATTTTCTTCTTGTTGTTCTTGAAATTTTATCCCTGGGGCAAATTTTATCTTCCTTTGATTTAAAGCAATCATTATACACCGACAAATGAGTACCATGAACATAGCAAAAGAATATCGATTGTGGAAAAGATACCACCATTTAAGCTTGGTCAGCGCTGAAAATAGCAATTTTTAGCAAAGACCCTCTGTCCACACTTCTAACGTGTCTTCGTATGAAAAAAGTGAACATAGTATATTTCTTTTGGTCCTTGCTCAAGGGCAAAGCTGAAAACGATCATAAACGGTGGCTCTTAGACTGGGACGACAGGGCTCATTGTTGATGAAAAAAGGCGACTAACGACGCGCACAAAATCGATAAGCTCCCTTCTCAACCGCCCGCTCGTTTCGCGCTTGCCCCGTTATTCGCCCTTTCTCCCACCTAAGGAGCCTGGTGCCAGGTTAGGTGGTTCTTGAAGATGCAGACTTCGTAGAAACTAATCAGTCACGTGTTCAAGCTTAAAATTGGCGGAAATAGACGAGAGTATTGCAAGCGCTATTAAAGACAGAGCACCGAGAAATTCACACGTCCAAGAATAGCTTAGAAACGAAAAATGCCTGGAAGTGTGGAAGACGGTAAAAAACGTCGCAGAAACGCAAGTGTGGACGCTAAAATTTTGACGCATATTTGTTAACACGAAAAAGGAGGTTTTCGAAAAAGGATTAATGTAGACAGGGCCTATTTTCGAATAAACTTTAAGGACAGGAAAAGCAGACAGTCGCACCAAATGTTTTCTTGATATCATGATACAAAAGCGAAAGGAGGCAGAGAAATAGAGTGTATACAGAATGGAGACTCACCTTCTTGGCTCTTAACATAGAACCATCAATATTATGAATAACTATAAATAACTCCTCTGCATCTAAAAGAAACAGAAAAATGAAGATTTACAATTTTGCTCATCTTCATCGATCATTTTACAGTGCTTTGATAATACTTTCAGCTTAACATACTACAGAAAGGTGACTGAAATGTTTGCACCATATACATGAAGATTGAGTGGTGCCGGGCGGGACTACGTTACGATGAATATGTATACACCTTCGGATTCCAGAAAGGCATATTAACCAATCAAAATACAGCAAAATTTGCGTGACGTGTTAAAGGCAACAACAATTTTGCAGAGCAAGTTTGACTTTTATTTAGTATTCCCTACAAATTTTAGGATCGTAAGTTTGCCCCATACAAACACTGTAATTTTACAGGATTTGTCCTGTGGCAATAACACAGGGCCTGGGTTACCTGTGCCTTATCCAGCGTTTATTTTTTGAAGCAAGTTAATTTTGATCTTATTCAAATTCGATCAAACTGTTCGTCAAAAATCAGCGAAATTTTATAATACTAGTGATTAAAACCACGATTTCCTTCATACTTGTACGTGTAACAAATGAACCACAACAGAGTAACTTACTTTTATTATTGCTCAGAGAATGTTTTATGTAATCACACTGATCTGTCACACTCTTGAATGAGCCATCATGCATTAAAACCTCCTCTGTTATTAAATTCAGAACCTTTAAAAAAATACAAAGTGGTTTCTCGTTAAGTATTTAGGTACTATGTTTTCCATAAAATAGCTCCACGGCGTCATTAGGCAGTCTAGTTATTTTGTTTATACTGCCAATTATGCGTCCTTATTTGCTATGGAAATTAGCTTCAACGACCATATTAGTGATGATATCACTGTTCAAACAAATTTCCCCCAAACATTATGTCTAGCTTTACAAACAGCAAAAACGAAGTTTAAAAAACCTGTTACGCTAACAAGTTGCAATACCAACGAAAAATGAACAGAAGACTTACACTTTTAATGGTAAGACTCGGAAAATAGCCATTGACTACAATTTGAAGATATGAGGAAAGTTTTGAGGAACGAAATTGATCAAGAAGAACTCTTTTAGATCCCAAGCCATAGAGAAGAATGTTAAAGCCATTTCTAAAAAAAGAAAGAAAGAAAAGAAAAGAAAAGCAAAAGACGATTAAACAAACTGTGGAAATAACGTATCGTAAACGTAATCGCGCATGGCTCAGAGAAACGAAGGACGACCGCTCGCGGTCTATTCCACATTCAGCGCGAATTCACAATCCGGGGATGCATTTAAAGACAGTTTGGGAGGGAGTGTGCAGCCAAGGTAAATTTCCCTTTCGTAAACGGTTACTGCCATTTTTAAGACACTTAGACCTGTTATTAAGAGTGTTTCCATAAAAAAGAAAGAAGATTGCAGCCCAAGGTCGAACCCCGACCTTTCGTATCCTAAGAAGAAACAAAAAGCAAACTGCGGTGATATACATAAGAAAATATAAACGCATTTCTGGAAAGAAAAACACTTTAACTTGACGTTTTGTATGTTCAAACATCGTAATGTCTCTCGCTTACCGCTTCACTACAATACCGACCCACTAAAATTCAGAAAACGTTTAGTACATAAGCTAGCAAACTGTCTTTCTTAATGGTATGCTTTAGCTTATCAACCCTTTTTGTGGTGGGTGAAGTTTAGAGCCAGTGCTAAGGTGTCCCCTTAATGGAGGTTAAATGGGGGTAAAAGTGTCCCCTTGCCCTGAATAGAGGTGTCCCCTCAGTAGAGGTAAGAGAAACAAAGATTATATGAACATTTTTCGAGGACCAAACTTTCTGTCCCTTGAATAAAGGTGTCCCAAAGGAAAGGTTTCACTGTACTTTCCGGTCCGAAACGGGTCCCAATTGTTTTCTGGTCTTTTAGGCCAAATAGTGGAGTCTCTGATGCGTTTTTTGTTCGATTTATCATTGAGAATTTATTTGTGATCAACTGGACTGAACATCGACAATAGCTTACATGAAAATCAACTTACCTTAAATGAAACATCCATTTGTCAAAGAGATTTTGTAGTTTATGATACAAGTCAAATCGTTCCTTTGGGTGTGAAGTGGAGACTTGATTCAACTGGAGCAGAAGTTTCTGTAAAAAAAAAAGACACAAAGTTAGGGTAAGCAGTAGCCTGCGTAGCAGGCGCTTGGAAGTAATGGGTGCAAAAAAAATACGGGGCGCGCGAGGGAGACACGTGTCCCCCCGTGTATCTCTCTCGCGCGCACCCGTTCTTTCTTTCACCCAAATACTTTCAAGCGCGTGCTACGCAGGCTAGGCAAGCGGGGGAGCAAATTTTTAAAGGTGGCGCAGTGGTGAGAGCACCCGCCGTCCACCAATGTGGTCTGGGTTCGAGTCGCAGCGTTGACGTAATATGTGGGTTGAGGTTGATTTTGGTTCTCTCCTTTGCCCCGAGAGGTTTTTCTTTGGCTATTCCGGTTTTCCTCTCTCCTTAAATAACAACACTTCCAAATTCAAGTTCGATCTGGAAAGCAATGGCAAATTTTTTGTTGTTGTTGTTGTTTAAACTAGTTCTTAAGAACCTTTAAGTATTTCGTAGGTGAACAAATTACAGGTCATATTGACAAGGATGAAGGTAGGGGGATGGTTATCCTTCAGGGATCGGGTTACCCTTGGGTGATGAGAGAAACGTACCTGCAACACTTCAGGAAATGTCATATCAATCCGGATCAAGCCACAGTTTAATTCGTGCCAAAATGCGAAAACAGGCCGGAAGAGCCAGAAATTGCATTAGCCCGCTTACAACTACGGATTTGCTTACATTCGTAATAAAATATCATCATTACACCCTTGGCAGCCTCGCGTCGGAATCAAGTTATCCCACCTTAAAGGAGCTTTTTCACGAAATTTATCAAAATTCCTAAATACCGTAGTGGGAACAGCCACCAAATTAAGTGAAACATAAAAAATAACCGCCCAAAACGTCAAATGAAGGTATTAATAACACAGCAAATACAAAAACAGGCACGGATGGACAAACTCAAAGAAGATTGAAACGGATTGGCTAAGTGTGGTTTAGAAAACTTGTTTGCCTCATAGTTTCTCAAAGTTCATTTTTGTTGTTTGTAACGTTTGAAACAAGGCTTGGGAGGCATATTCGTTTGACATGAAGCTGTGATTTTGTCATATGCAAGTAATTTCTCAAATTTGTTAGCGAATAAAAATTTAAGTTAAATTGACACTGTTAACAAAATGAAATAGACAGCCATGACACAGCCCCATTAATTGATTAGGTTTTAACTGAACCCTATTAAACTCGCGTTAAGAATGGCTGACTATTTACCCTTATACGCGGGTAATTCTCCTTGCAAGCGGGGCTAAAATCCGATAAAAAAAAATTAAAGGAGTATGCCCTCCTGCTGAAATGAAAAATTTTGTTGCGATGATCGGATTCTGGTCAACTCGAACACCTCCGAACTGAAGAAATCAGTTCGATTAACACTTTGATCCTTTCTTCGGCGAACATTGGGAGATAAAAATCAAATTTTACGGACCGAAGATTTCATGAGCTGACTTCTACGAGCTGCGCTATGCATCTTACTGGTAAATGCAGCTCGCTAAAAAGGTATGATTTTTTGCTCGTTTGTCCAGTTATTAGTAAACACAGTAAATATATTATCTATTCTTAGCCCGCGAGCAAGCTCTCCAGGGCGCTCCAGCGGGGGGGCCGGAAGAGGAAGGAGAGCTTGCAACTACGACTCTGGAATTTGAGTCACGCCTCCAATTCCCGCGTCCCCTGAGCTGTCAGATTTCCGACAAATCGGCGCGAAGCGGAAACGAGCGCGAATATAAACAAACATTGAAAACCACGTGAAAGCACGTGCCAAGGGTAACGACGCCATTACTAATGTCATCTCCGCCAATCAGCATTTCGCGACGACTTTTTTGAAGCAGATATTCAAATTGCAGAGGCGTAGTTGCAAACTCTGCTTCCTTTTCCCGCCCCGCCGCCAGAGCGCCCCGAAGAGCAGGCTATCTATTCCAACCAGTTTTGACTTAATGTCAATGGCAAAGTTTTTTGTTCAAAATGTTTTGTTAGTACCAGTAATTTTTTTTTAAAAAATGTTACTAAAAATATGAATTCCCTTGCAGACACTACATCCATGTACACAGGTGCTGATCAAACCAGGGTTTTCGCAACCTAATTTTTAAAATTACTTTTCCAACAGTAACTTACTGTAACAAAACGCAAGTTATCAATGCAGCAGTAACAAGGCAGTGTATCATCACCTGTTGATCCATGCGAGGCATATTTAGCTTTGAAAGAGTGTGATCTGATGTGACGCACTTGGAGCTTTGCTGTTCAAAGTATTCTTCACGTGCATCCTCGATCTGATAAATAACACATTAAAGGAGTAAAGTTATTAAACCTTAAAAATTGACCCTAACCCTAACCCTAAACCTCTAACCCATACCTCCTTCCCCCTCCCCGACTCCCACGTATCTTATATTTTACACACAGTTACAACAATACCGTCGATCGGTTAGTTTAGTTAAAAGTGTCGTTCTCCGGGGGCGAACTCAAGGGTAGTTTAGGAAGAGCTGAGCCGCCGAGGCCTTTCCCACCCTTCTCTACCCTGTTTAAGATAAGAGACCTCATTCTACAACCCTGATTCATTTCGTTTCGCGTTCAAATTCTAGTAATTTTTTCAACCAAAAACGTGAAATTAGATTTTCAGCACCAACTTTCAAGCTCTTTTGAAGTGTTCCTGTTCAAAAACACACTCCGTTAAAGAAGCCAAATAGTGAATTGAAGACTCAAGCCCTTGTAAACCAAAGGCCTGCCCCCGGGGCACGTAGCGGCGCTGCGCCAACCGAAATTACTACACCACGGTGATTATAAACACGTTAATCTCATATAAAAGCCGCAGCTTTACCTTGTCTGTGCATCCATTCGAAACTTGGCTGAAAATTCTGCGATATAAGAAACAACGTAAATTAATTTTAACCAAAGAGTTTACTGTTAAAAAGCATATAGCCAGGCGCGGATCTACGATAAAAACTGACCGATTTCCCAAACGAGCAACAAAGGCGCAAGCTTGTAGGGGGGTCCGGGGGCATTTTCCGGGAAATGTTTTGAATTTTAACTCTCTAAAGTCACCTTTTCTTGGGTTTCCCTGTCATTCAGACTGAATATTGGCCAGATTTTAATTTGGAAAGTTTTTTTTTTCATTACAAATATATTTCTTTATGAAAAATCTGACCGATTTTCGTAAAACGGTGGACTGGACTGGTGTGGATCCGCGCGTGATACCGTAAGAAATTGTATTGGGGGAGAACTGTCAGCCATTGTCAACAACAGTCCTATTGAGTACTACACTACCCTGACAGTCACATTCCACCCATACTATACAAATTTTAAAACTCAGAGCAACATGCCAATGTAAAAGCAAAATCATATATTTCGTTCGAATCGCTCGAACTTCGTCAACGATGTAAAATGTCATGTTATGTAACAGAAGAGTGGTTACGTATTCCAAGAGAGGATTGCAAATGGCCGATAGGTCCGGTCCCTAGTCCCCATTCAGAGGACATTCATTCTTTGCCTGATGGCAGAGGCCTCCCTGACGCGTCGCCTGATGGTATCACCTTTGTCAGATAGAATACCAACATTGTGTGGGTTGATGCTGCCCGACCCGCCACCCAGCAGCACCCGAAAACGGCAGAAACCTCAAGGGACTGGCCATATGCAATCCTCTGTCAAAAGTCTGTAAACTTGCCATTGTCATACAGTATATGTTGCGGATTTTATGGTTCAAACAAAAGTTAGTGAGCTTGAGTAACGACAACGTTGACGTCATGAATGGCAACCGGAAGTTTGGCTCTTCCAATTCGCTTGAGGGAACACTTCTAACTACCCCGGGTGCCAGAGACTTTTTATGTACAGTTTCCGGTTTCGATCAAGGCTTATAGCATGAAAAATCCCTATCGTACCCAGGGTAACTTCTAACCAACAAAGTTTTTGGTTGTTTTTACACATGTAGTATGCATGTCAATTTCGAGGGGCGCCACTGAAACTATTAAAACAAATCCTACGTACTAATCGATACCTTGATGCCGGGGTATCATCAATTTCCCCACGTTCACTGTCAGAGTCTTCTGAATCTGATTCTCGCTGAATGCCTAACGAAATATGAAACAAAACACTGATTAATGCCAATACTAGTGGGTCTAGTTTTCCCATTAATACTCACTGGTTCTTATCTTATATAACTAGTTCTGAAAAACTCAGCAAAAGCTGCCTTTCTACAGGCTCTCCTAAGGCTTAAGGCTGGTTTTCACTGGTGATGGAGTCGCAGTCGGAGTCGTAATCAAAAGGGCAGAGATTATGATCTAGTAAAAACAGCGTTCCGATTCCGGTACGACTCCGTCGCTTACGTTCCGCTTATAATCTAGTGAAAACCATATTGTCGGAGTCGGAAGCAGAAGCGGAAGAACCAAACAAATCACAAAGCGTGGGAATGTGCATTGTGATTGGTTTATCCTTCCGTTTAACTTCTGCTTCGACTGTCTTCGACTCTGACAATCTGGTTTTCACTAGATCATAAGCGGAACGCAAGCGACGGAGTCGTAAGCGGAGTCGGAAGGAAAGGAAACGTTCTTATTCTTTTGACTCCGATTCCGTCGCATCTTACGACTCCGCTTACGACTCCAATATTTTGATTTTCACCAGGTCATAAGCGCTCTTAAAACTCCGCTTCCGCGACAATCAAGAAGCGCGAGAAGGGGATGATGGGAGCACCCCCGCTTAACTAAAATACCCGTCAAAATAGTGACCGCGAGCGACTGGGGAGAGACAGCAGCAAAAGGAAAGCTAAATGGCGAGGAGAAATGAAAAAGAAGGGATTGGGGAGGATTTTTTTAGGACATTCCCAAACCTCAGAATACTTCATATATACTCATTAAACAAGCTTTAGTCCAGTTTTAGGTTCGCCATGACCCCTAAATTATATGAAAACGCATTTGCAAACCACATTTTTTATCGTTTTTTGACCAAAAAAGTGCGATAAAATAAGGCTTCTGAAAGCAGCTTCAAATGGTGTTTACGAGTGTAAAGTTCAGGGGCAAATGGATTAAACTTAGACAAAGCAACGAGGGTGTGTATGGGAAAGAAGAGAACGAAAACAAACAAAGACCTTTTAAAAGCACAGCTTTTCTCCGGTGACGTAGAGAATATCCGCTAACATTGTGTTCATCTTGAGAACTTCCAGCTGCCTAAAGTATAAAGTAAGGCGTTAACGCTCAATTACAATTGAAAAAATTGCTTTTCTTTGGGAGACTCGAAGATATGATTCTCGATCTCAGATTCTTTGGTTTCGTTACCAAGAAAAAAATGCAACATCCAAAACTAGATTCTCTAGCGTCACGGCAATATTGGCGGGAAACTGATGAAAACAAACACTGCTTTAAACATGGTTCAATTTGGCCTGTTACCATGACCCCCCGGCATACGCCTGGGATTTGCGATTTCTGTCTTTCTTGCGGTGGTCTATTCCCCGCACCCGGGCACGCACCGTAGAATAAGACAATTCCCCACCCCCGAGCTCCTGATCTGCCTCATCAACATGTTTTGGGGGTACATCTTTTCAAGAGCAACATTGATTTCCGTACAATAGCAAAACGAGACGTGTTCAGAACTTTTATAAACGTTTTCTAGAGCTTATTTAGAGAAGGATAATACATGTATAATATAGTTAAAACATGAACAATAAATTTGAAAACGTAAAGGAAGAAAATAAACTCTTCTTAAGCTCCTCCTGGATAGAACACCTCATAATAACATTGGACTGAATCTCTGAATCTCTGAGGTCCATTTAAGGCCTGTTTCAAACGTCATGCTACTGCCGTACTAAGCTGGCTCGACTGTAGCTCGACTGCAGCACGACACAAGCACGACTTGGTTTCAGACGTCGAATTTAATTCGCACAATGACAGTCGAATGGAACGGCTGTTGCCAGAAACAGAACACAAAACCAAAAACAAAACACAAAAATTTAGTTCGGCACGGCGGTAGCACGACTTGGTTTCAAACGTCGCGCTACTGCCGTGCTAAAGTCGAATTTAATTCGATCAATTGAGTTCGGCACGGCAGTAGCACGACGTTTGAAACGGGCCTAAGTTTTCTTATTCATTAAACTAAGCTGAAGAAATATTTCTTTGTTTCTTTTCAAAAAAAAGATCCATTCGAGTAAGCATTATACGCACACTAGTGTGAAGTTTTAAAACACTCCAAAAAACAGGCTATAATTTTGACAGGTTATTCCACTCCAACCACTCTCCAACAAATTCCTACGTTTTCCCTTGAAAAGCCCTAGTCTTCATTGAGGTCCACAGTCATCGTACAAACAGCTCGAGAAATGACACGTACTTTACAAAATCAAAGAGAAGTTATTTTTTATTTGCCCCACCCCCTAACCCCCCCCCCCCCCCCCCCGGACAGGAACGCATCAAACAATTCCCTACCCCGAGCCGAAAGGGACGGACTTGTCCCAAGGGTTGACCGGAGAGGGGGGCTAGTAACAGGTCAAATTGAACCATGGATTAGTACTTGACACGCTGTGGTTACAATGAAGGGAACCTACTTATGATTGGAAAACTTTATTCCACAGAATGAACAGATTATAGAAATAGTATCTTCAGTATTGTCTCAAAACAATGGGCCATTGTCTAGTTAATATCATTGTAATACTTGGGAGATATCTCAGCTTGGGACGTACTTGTAAATTCAGCATGAGAATCATATACATTCTGGTTTTTTTCCGAAAAGGAAGAGATAGCTCTTGCTTGAATTTATAGGCTTTAGAAATAAATAGCTCATGTGCATTTAGCAAATATTAGTGTGATCTTCCTACCAAAAAGAATCTGAAAATGCTGCTACTTTATTTTTCACTACTCAGTCTCTCTAAAAATAATTGAACATTTGTTTTCTTACAAAATGAGATTACCTCATCACCTTCAGAAGCTGAGACAGTATTTCTAGCACCTGAACCTAACAAAACAAAAGAACTAAAAATGAATGAAGCACTGATACAAAGCATATCCATTCATTTGAATGTCATCTGTTTACGATCCCCCCCCCCCCCACCACTCCCCCATCACCCCCCAAGGAGAGAATATGTCATTTCAGCATATTTTACTTCAAGGCAAAAACTAGAATGGGGGAGGGGGTAATTATTAGAAGATGGGGTCGCAAACAATAATATTTTTTGTCTTTTCTTTTATGGTGATCAATGTGCTTTAATAACCCATAGATTTTATTGCCATTTATTTGTTACATTTAAACAAAGGTATATAAAACAAAACAATATTATTTATGGGCCCAGGGCAAAAAAATGGATGTATATGTTTAAAGTTATACCAGGGGCACCCAACGACAATTTTCAGAAAAATATCTGTTCAGAAGACGAATTGAGATCTAGAATTTTCAGAACATTTGTTGTAAAATTTCTTGTTTGCCTGCCTCTCCTAGGGTTTTCGAACATCTAAAAAATGGTATAATTGCCTATGTTTAACGGATTTTTACCCTAAAAAGGTCACCTAGAATTTTCGGGAGCCTTTTTTCTGGCTGAAATTTTCGAAAAGGTAAGTTTTGATCCCTATAATTTTCGGATCACTAGACTTTCAGCTAGGAAATCCGAACTGGTGAAAAATTTGTAGGGGATAAAAATATGCTTATCTCTACCGTTTAAATACTAAAATACGTTTAACAATTCTATGTTTAAGTGGTTTTGAACTATATTCTCGTTGGGTGCCCCTGTTATACTGCCACTTACTGACAGACATTTAAACAAGACGTCACATTTTTATTACTAGATAATAATATCATTCAAACAAAAGAATGTTGACATATTTAAAGCTGGTAACATATCAATACATGAAAACAATGTATTTGTATAAGTAATAGATTTGTAGTGATTTTTAGCATAAACACCACCAGTGATATTTCAAAACTGTCATACGTAATTTCACGAGCCTACAAATTATGCTATTGTTTGTTTATACTACTACCACTGACAAAAGGTTTGTAATTTTCACATTGTAGGCATTTCAAATTAAGCTGAAATACCACTGCTCCAAGCCAATCAAATTGCAGAACTTTCTCATGTAGTTGTATAAAATATAATAAATTATAAGCCAAACAACAATATGACCTCTTCAAATATTTCTTAAGTCTACAGTCTGAAGTCATCAAAAAGCTGAGTTGGCTGAGCTCCCTTTTCACGATTACCAAGTAGTTACAGTAAAGGCTGTTTTACCTTTTTGATTCATAGTTTTTGGGGTTTTTGTCCTCTTGCTTGTTGTTGCAGCATGGGCTGGTGTTTTGTTATGTATTGCTGAGGATGCTGAAAAACACATTTTAATATAAACATAAAAACGTAATGATAGCAGATCTAAAAATCCTTCAGAATGTTCAAGTTTGGATTGACGAATAACATTTCAAATTTGTAAAAGAAAAAATAAGAAAAATATCCACCCAAATAAACAGTACCAATATCAGTCACCAAGACAACATTTTTGAATACAGGAAAATATATTTTATTGTTTATCTATTAAACAACTTGAATTAATAAAAAATCACAAATTTATTATCATATATGATATACAAAGTCGACTCCCCATACCTCAAACTATCCCTGGAAGATTGGAGTTATCAGGAGTTTCGAAGCAAAAACTTGGGAATACTTAAGGAAATAAGCAAATGGGTTATTTAAGGAAAAATCCACACCCCCACGACGGAAGGCACACTTTTTAGTCCCCTCCTTCCTCCCGGATTTCCAAAACTGCCCCCCCCTCCACTCAGGATTTCCAACTTCAAACACCCCCCCTTCCATCCGGATTTCCATCTTTAGATGGCAAAATTTTCATTTACTATGATTATAAATGTACAGGACTCTTTGTGGCATTTAGATGGTCTTTTTTATTAAATTACACACGATTGTGGGTTTGATGTGAAATTTCAGATAATACTTTAGCATTTCTGATAGGATCAGGGGGAGGAATGCAACTATCATGCACACTTCACTTCACAGCAAAGAAGATATTGATTAATATTTTGAAAAAAGAATTATAAGCAACAAAGCTTGATTAATATACTGAGAAGGACACTGAATTTGCACTGGATTGACAAAAAAGTAAAAACAAAGAATTGACACCAAGAATTCTTGTTTTGTTTGTTTTTTCTTGTTTTGTTATTTTCTCAATGTTTCAGATTTCACTACACCGTTTTTTTTTTTTTCGTTGTTGTTTTGTTTTGTTTTGTTTTGTTTTTTTTTTTCAACATGGTTCACTGCAGTTATCAAGGGTAGAATTATATGGAAATGATCTGCAGGGAAACAAAAATTACTTTTATTCCAATGGCACACTTGAGTGCTGTTTATAAACAGACTGTCTTTTGGTTGCTTTTGCCTGCAGTGTCATTAATATGGGAGGCACCTCTGTCTAATGGTTTTGGGGACCAGCTAGATCGGAATTAGTGCTAGTGTCATGCCCTAGCTGTCTCTATGTATAAAATAGGGACCTTACGAAACTACGATGGCGATGGCAAGGAGAAAAGCAATAGGTTTAATGGACAAAACAACTCTGCACATGCATCTCGCTTTTTTATACATTCCTTTGCTGCCCCTGCACAACTACGACATGAAGTGACCAAATTTTAACTTTACTTGAGAACGGGAACGGCAAAGCGAAGAATTCTACCATGTCTGTCTGAACTTGGACTTGTTTTAAGTAACAGGGCAAATTGGGATAATCACAAAAAAGTTTAAAGGATGTGTAGTCTATTTTTCAGCGACCTTTTCCTGGACATCAGTAGCCTTTGTCGCATCGTAAGGTCCCGAATGTCATAAACCAGGGGAGGTCAGAACAGCACACATCACCCGAACCTAGCTGATCAACTGCCCCCCAACCCCCCCCCCCCCCTCCTCGTTTTTTATCCAACCACCACTCATTTCTCCCTACCATGTTCTCTACCAATCTGCAACTACCTCCAGTTAAATGAGTTTTCAAAACTTGATAATAAATACTGTAATTACAGGCAAACTCACCAGCCTGTGCTAACGCACCACGTCGCTTGGGAGTTTGAAATCCATAGACTGTTGATCCACTGACTGGGGTATCACAATCACCAAGACCTACATGTATCAGGGTACAATTTACGAAAACCCATCAGAGGGAGTCCTAATGTCCCACACATTACAGAAACGCACCCATTGAAAAACGTCGCCCGTGAAAAGTGGGGTACCCATTAGGCTTTGCGATCAAAAACGAAGTTTCAAAGACTACCGTCGTTTTCGGTCTCTTAAGAACTTCATAGCGGTTAACTATTCTCGCACTTTCAAGAGACAATGCAGAAACAATAGAAGTAGGTTGCCATTGTTTTAAGTGTTGGAATGTCTTTGTCAGTGCTTCAAGTTTATGCAAAGAGAAGCATTTTTCTTCCTCGTGCACTAACATAAAACCCTCGCGAATTCGGTAGTCTCGTGCGAATCGTTTTGATGGCAAAACAGTTAAAGCTAATCAGAAACCAAAGTATTCTTCACTTAAAAACTCATCTTCACGAAAATCACTCGATAAGATTGAATAAAAATGTTTGCAGCGTTTATAACTATTATTATCAGAAGCGGTATTGTAGTTGTTTTCAAGAAACGGATTAGATCGCTGTTTAGGTTTGGCCGTTAAATATGTAGTTATAGCGTTCTTAAAGAAAGTATCGCTCTTAATTTTGCCTTATACTTTGCTAAAATCAATATCTTAAATGAAGAATGTAAGTGAGAGTGCTTTTTGGTCGAATTTTCCCGTAAATTTTAAGGTTTATAATATTATCCAAAACCCGTGACAAAATGTAAACAAACTATTAACGCATCGGTTGCGCTCATATTTCATCGATCGATTCGAACACCAAGAAGTTTGTAAAAGGTAAAAAATTCATTTTAAGTCAGTGCATTGAATTATTTACGGCAAAATCAACAACAATCATCGAGGATTTTTCAATTTTGAAGCGTTTAACAGCAAAAAGTCACATGCTAATTCGGAGTAAATTTAGACAGTTTTAAACAGACTGAGCTATTGTTAGTCGCGTAAAGTTCTATTCTTCATCGAAGAATAGGCAAATGTTGCGGATGTCTGAGCAGGAACAATAACCAGGAAAGGGATGTACCCAGAGGATTTCTTGATTGACACTAAATTAACGTCATTTTTCACTTATTTGCATTTTCACGATCGACGTTTTTGAATGGGCGCGTTTCTGTAATGCTAACCCCATACTTGTTTTACCCATTTGCCTGGTCTGCTTAAGATCTATTGCTCTTACTTTGTGGTTTGAACAGGTAGATTTATTTGTATAAAATAACTAAGATAGTACAAGCGTTCTGATCGACCGAGAGGAGTGTTTGCATGTGAGCATGTAAACATGGTTGTGACGTCAAGATGTTTTGTTTTTTTGCGTGCTTATCACGCAGGCACGAATTAGAAAAAAGTTTTTTTATTTAATAACTCAACAAGTTTACTTTATTTACCCATTCCCTGGTTTGATGAAACTTGGAAAATCTTTACAAACAAGCTGTTTCATTTTTTTTTTTTTTCACTTAAGCTGACATTTTAAGCCAAAAAATATTTTGGATAGCATCTTTTTGCAAAAGAAGAACTGATTTTGTGTGCAAGACTTAGTGTACAAGACTTTGCGACTGGTAAGAGTTTCTCTTTTAATCAGTGCCATAACAAAGAGTTTTGCGTTTTTTCTCGGGAAATTTCTGTGTTTGGATAGCCTGATATAAACACTCGAGGGGTTGGGAGAATTCTGTCTCAAATTCTCATTGAACGCCTCTCATGTTTATATCAGGCAGTGCAAACACGGAAAACGTTTTCTATTGCTTAAATGCTTCACATGTTGAGCACCAATGCCAGTGGGGTGGGATACTCCACTCCAAGGGGGTCGATTTGGGGGAGGGGGTTACTGCAAAAGAGACAGTCTCCAGATTTCAGATCTCCTGAGAGGTTGGCATCTTCGTAAAAATTGTAGGTGTGGATTGTGTAGTTGTTAACACTGATGACCGAAAACCAAAAAATATTTATCACAGGAGATCACAGGATAATCAAAATGTGCCTGCTCTGACAATATGAAGATAAGGAGCAATAAGCATTAATTATGCATGATGAGGACTAATTAAGCTTACAGCTGATTCAATAGAGGCTGCTTTGGAAACTGCGCACTGGGCAGCTTTTTTTCGTGGTCACTGAAGTAAATTATTGCAGTGACCTTCAAATACCCGGTGTCCAATTACCAGATCCCAATGCACTAAGCAACCTTTAAGGAATCAGCTGAGCTAACCGTACATAAAGCACATGTGTATACAACTTTGGCTCACGGGTTTTCAATGATCTACGCAGTAAAGAAAGAACCAAAAGAGAATGGCCCAAAACACTTCCGTTACAAAATTAATTGCAGCGAAAAACGAAACTTACTCGTCGAAACAGTCTTTCGCTTGACTTTTTCCATCTTCGGAACCTCTTCATCACTGACAAATTCAATTTCGTCCGCCATTATATTGAGCCATTGATTGAACCCAGGGCCTCACGGTCACCGAAGTAGCGCCCAGTCCCTATACAGCATTTGGAAGAATGTGTTATTGTGGTTTGCAGAACCATGGCTGCTTTTCCGATTTCTCGAGGTCCACTTCTAATACTTTCGATATTAATCATTACTGCGTTCGTCTTACGTGCTTTTCTAAGTGTTCCTTCTGCATCAAGTCTTGGATCCCGACGACAAATTACTATGCTTACATTCAACATTTGGTATCCGTCTGTAAAGATGAAAGAGCGGATGAACGCGCTGGGGGAAATAGTGCAAAACTTGAAACCAGATATTTTGACTTTTCAAGAAGTGACGCTGGACAATCTTGCGCTATTGGGAAGACAACACTGGTTTGATCGATATAACGTAGTTCCACCTGACCCCGAGCTCGAAATCAGGAAACATGAGGGGAAGCATTTTGTAGTTATTTTGACCGTTTATCCAGTAGACAAGTGGTTTATTTACCCTCTAAAAAATTCTCCAGTTTACCATCGTAAGCTGGTCAGAGCAGAAACCAAGAGCGCTGTTTCTTCAAATGTCAGATTTGTTATCGCAACGACTCACTTGGTACATGCGGCTTCCAATACGCAGAAGCGTGAGTTGCAATTAAAAGAAACACTGAAGGTTCTCTCAGGCTACAAAAATGTGTGTGTTATGGGTGATATGAACATCAATGAGGGTAAATTTAAAGCTGATGGGGAAGTTGTCTTGCCTTATTCTTGGTCTGATGCATGGTTGTCGCTTCCTGGAAACACAGTTAGCAATGGAAATACTTGGGATCAGAGCAGGAATGCATTTGCATCCATGCAGAGCAACACAAATACAACAAAGATCTATAAAGCAAGAGTTGACCGGGTCTTCTGTAAACTGTCAGACTTTAAAGTCAAGGAAATGAGGATTGTTGGTAATGAGTCGACAAAATCTGGTGTTGTACCCAGTGATCATTTTGGTCTGTTCACCATCATTGAATTATCTTCCCGCAAAACTCAGCATAAAAAAACATCAGCAGTAACCGAGGTTTTCTTTAAGAGATCACCAGACTGGGGAAAACTGATTAACCAAAAAGATGAAAAAAGCTGATTTAAGGAGGTTAAATCAACAAAAGTATGCAAGTATGTAAAAATTGCTTAACTGTTGCACTAGAGTTTAAGATCCCTTCCCCCACCAGCCATGTTTGCCCACCCCCCCCCACCCCCCCCCCCTTCAACATGCACAAAACCTAAACCTCTCCTTACCCTGTGAAGGGTATGGTTTTCAAACAGTTTAGTCTGGGATAGGGGAAAGAAATCAAAGAATTTGGATCTAGAATAAGTTAATGTTTTCCAGGAAAATGATCAAATGGTTCAAGATTTTAGTCTAGAGTGAGGAAACTGGGAATTTGCATTAAAAGTAATGAGATCAGCAAATTTGAATTTACCAGCAACTAAGAAGGCTCAGGGCTCACATGTCCCTCGCAGCAACCATCTCCACCCAAAAATTTCTGAAGTAGACCCACCCCTCCTGTCTGCTGATAGTGATTCGTCATGTTTAATAAGTTAAAATGGATTCCTTTTTTATGAAGAAAGTAAGATGAGCAGTTGCTGTCTAGTTTTCAGACTTATTTATGGTACCTTACCCAATTATTTAAACAAAGATTTTACTGTTAATAATCAAGTTCATAGTAGAAATACCAGGTATGCGCTAAATGTTTTTTACTTCTTCCACGGCGACCACTCAGTAGTGTTCACTTGTTCCTAAGTAATCAACGCTTTCAAGCAATAGAATTCGTGGACCGATACGTTCCGGAAAAGCTCTAAATTTAATCTTTCCTAAGATTTCGTTGCAAAATATGCGTGGCTTCGATCATGCAACGATTCTTAGTCCCAGTGTCCTTGGTCTCCGCAAGGAGTGCCTGGCACAATGACGTCCCTTTTGTGTCCTAAATACGACCAAAAATTCAGGGGGTTACTTCCACAAAAATTGGGTGGGGGTGTGCGGCATGCTTCCTGAAATCCTTGACCTATTTCAGACCAAAATCTGTGATTTTCCCTACCCTATCTCAGACCTGATCAAAAATTTGATTCCCTATTTCAGACCCGAAGCCCTGGAGCCCGGCACATGACCAGAGCACGTCACAAGTTGTTACGGCATGTACACGGTAGTTGGCGTAAACACTAAAAGGGAAACAGTCTCATTGCCAAGTGATGAAGAAGTAGCTAATTCTTCTTAAAAACATACCCAATTCAAGATTAGAGTGTACAAACCATACCCTATTTCAGACCAAAATGGTCGAAATTGATACCCTATTTCAGACCAAAACGGCTAAAAAATCATACCCTTTGGCACGGCACATACCTATCTGGCCTATATAAAGGACTAATTATTAAAGATGTAAGGATTCTCTCCCCAATTTTAAGAAGCAGTTTACTTAATTTAATTTTTAAAGAACAACTTAGGTTAAATCATTTTAATATTTAGCTTGCCTTTAATATTTAATTACATGTATAAATTATGTTCATAGAATTTTTAGATGTTTTTAGATTATAGAATTTTTAGATTAGATAGAACTAGTTTTTAGATATTTACATTTTTTGTATTTTTTTTCTTTTTTAATTTTGTGAGGGCCTCAAGTTCATTAGTGGTTATCCTTTTTAAATAAAGTGTTTACTTAATTACTTAATTATTCACAAATTTTATGAGACAAATAGGAGACCACTACACACTAAATCTCACTAAACAAGCTCAGAGACATTGAGTGCTTGCTTCTCAGTGGGTAGAGAATATTGAACTGTTTTGTATGAGAAAGAAACTCTAGTTGATCTCCTAGATTTGGCTGTAAATATTGGGGCAGATCCAGTGATGTCCAAACTTGTGCAGAACACGTTGAAATGGTCTTACAGCTAATTATTTCCACAATTCCTTGGCATTAAGGGTTACTTTGTAACAACATACACCCTTATATGTGATCCTTACAAAAAGTAATAATACCAAGCTTCAGTTCAAAGCTCTTATAGGTAATTATTATATGACTACAATATGTGCACTTTAATTGGCTGCTAAGCTAAGACTTTCTTGTAATGACTAGGCATTACTAGGTAGGTGTCCAAGGCATATACAATCTGTGTTTTTAAACACAAAACTTGATCGTGGACATTCATATTATGGTCAATTGACAGCTGTCTAAAAAGGTTATCCACTGACCAGTTTCACTTGACTGTAGTGCAGGCTCAAGTGTACAACTAACTGAGGTGACGTGTTTTTGAAATTATCAGCTGACCAGTTATTGGTTTTTAATGATTGCAGGCTCAGGTCCAAAATTTCTCATTGTCAAAGAAATTAAGTCTTGTGGTTTCGACTGCATTGTCAGCGGTTTGATTTTGGTTCAGTGAACACGACTTTAAATGACCTGTTACGCACAGGTATTGAAAATCACTTCCTGTGTTTTATATTGTGGTAATTTTAAGAATAGGGCTAAACAGGCCATATAATAAATAACTTATTAACCTCATCTGTTTGGTCATTACAGGGAAATCTCAGACCTCAGCAGCCTTAATGTATCACCTGGTCAATACATTAAGCCCTCTTTCTGAGATTTCTCTGTAATGACCTCACTCTAAGTTTTGAAGTATTCAATGAAGAATTTTTGGGTACATTTAGGGGGCTCTTCCCACCACACCCTTATACTGGATCTCCCAGTGAATATCCAGTCGTCTAAGGTTATTATTGAGGTGCCTTAACCCTCTGTTTCAAAGTGAGTCCAAGTGCGAAAACCATCAATATGAAAGTGGTTTTTCATTCTCATGCAAATAAAATTCATTTTCACAAGGAAAGGTTCAATGAGAATATAGTGCTCTTCGTGTCCCTTTTCAATAAGTGCCATAATTGAAATGGCCTGGAGGAGTAGCTTTCCGGGGACTAGACTGTTCACAGTCCCCTATTTTCCCGTGAGATCGTCGAGATCGAGCGCGTCTTACCGTTAATGGCGGCCATCTTGATTTAATAGACTCGGTGCATTTGAAATCAAGATGGCGGCCATTAACGGTAGGACGCGCCCGATCTCGACTATGTCAAGGAAAAATAGGGGACTGTGAACAGTCGGGGGACAGGGAACAGTTAGAAGCATTTTCTCCCCACACCTGCCTCAGAACTGTAAACTGTAACCAACGATTCCCACCACTATCCAAACGAGTACGGCTCCAGTTTCTATGTATCAAAACATTGTCCCTGCAAAGTGTCAACGAAATCAGCTGGGAATGGTTCAAAGCATTACAGTTGGCAGGTGCGACAGTCAGCCACTGGTCGGTTACAAATTCAGTTATGCTGAGTGGCTCTGGGGACGAGAAATGGTGCAATTGGTGTTCTTTGACTAGTGCCAGTCCTCCTCTAACTTAAATAATCGACAGGAGAAAGACGTTTATCGTCCTCGCCTCATTCCGATTTTTTTATGAGGAGACTATTAGTAGCCACTTTTTGGACCTACTAAAGAAAAGCGGTTTGCTCTTTATCTGGTGGGAATTTCGACTTAAAGCATTTCTCGATTAAACAGGGGGTGGTTGGTCACGTGATGCAGTTATAAACATTTTTTAAAATGAACTTGCAAGATTTCTTGGTTATGATTGGCCTTAAATTATTAGTCATGAGATATCTTGAAAATACTTTACATTATACCACCCCCCTTTAAAAATTCTGAAAAATCCGTAAAGACCCAGGCCTTAATCTACTCTAGGGGTTGAGGACATAAAAGCAGGCCAAGTTAACGCCGACAGTTCCGTCTTGCTTTAAAATGTTCCGTTAAATGAGAGTAATAAGCAGTGATCATGAGGTATCGACGAATGGGCCCTCTCCAGGCAGGCAGGCAGTAGCGAAATCATTGGGTTTGGAGCAAGTAAGCATGGAACTAACAAATGTGGTTTCGCGTTCTTTGAAAATTATCATTCTAACTCGCTCAATTTGAAAAATGTAGGAGTTAAATATCCATGTTCAAAACGAGAAAGACAAAGTCGTTATTGTTTGCTTATTTTTAAATGTGATAATAGACAATTTTGCTTCTTATTCGTGCATTGATGGCGAAAAAAAGTACCGAAAAGTGTTCTGCACGTATACGCATATTGGGATACGCAATCAGTTTTTAGGCAGGCGTATTTTGGCAACCTCAATGGCCATTGATATATAAAGAAGCCCGAGACTAAATATAAAAGGATAAAACAAGACAAATTTTAACAACTAAAATGCAATATCAATACTGCAATTACTGTAGGATATGGATCCAGGCCCAAAAAATGAGTTAATTGCCATTTTCTCTGCCCACGATCAGCTCATGTTCAAAGATTTTATTATCTCAATTTCCCCATGACAAGCAAGCAGACATGCCATAGTGTTCTGTAAAATTTACTACCTATGCGCAGTGGCATGGCTGTGCACAAAAATGTATCTGACCAGAGATAAGTATTTGAGAGTAATGTATAACTTTCGGCGAATTTAGCAATCACATATACTCACAGAAAACTGGCAAATTACACTCTTGCGGCCGGTAATGCAAGCGTTCCCTGAGGCGTGTTATTTTGGTGCTTAAGCGTGAAAAATTGCTTTGCTTGGGAGCTGCCAAAAAAGAATTTTACAAGTAAACAAACTGAAAGACAGTATAAGGCTGATATACGTTATTGTGATTCCACGCACATAAAGCTTCAGTGAAGTTCATCCAAACATTTTACGTCAATGGCAGCCTCGTGGTTAATTCGTTTGATCTTTCTGGCTGTTAATGTTCTGAGCGCAAATTTACTGGTGATATCCAACTCCGACTTCTGTGCGAGCGTTTTTGAAACTAAGAATGGTAATTTAACACGTTCGGCTCTATAAAACAGTTTTCGACAACTTTTTCTATATCTCTCTGCCCAAACAAAAAATACCCGCCATTTAAAGCACTTTAAAAGCCCTTCCTCTTCTTGACTATTTCTGGTGTTGAAATTTAATACTTATATTACATGTACAACTTCTATCACTTTTTTTTACTTCTGACGATTCCCGCTCGCTCGTATCTAATCCCAACAAGAGGCCTAAAGTCGTTTCCATGGGAGGCGTTGGTCTATGGAAGCATAATGGCGTTCTATCTGAATTGGAAAAATTAGGGAAACCGGAAAGATGTGTCATGTTATGAGCATCGATGAGTAGGTTACCTGTATGGGTTGGTTTAATGTGCTTATGACTGAATTTATAGTAGCCTGCGTGGCAGGCTACTATTTCTCCTCAATCCACATCCCCTTTTTGCTTCCTCCCTATCCCTACCCCTTCTGACACCTGCTACGCAAGCTAAATTTATAGTTGTTAGTGGTCGCAAGGATGGAGTTGATCTTGTTTTGATCCATCGCTATGTAGTTATTTTCGTAGCACGATTTGGATAAGAAAAAGAAGTTATTTTGCATGAAAACAAGGTTTACCCGTGTAACTTAAATCGGAATGTTAACGGAACAAGTAATGGAGAACCTGCGCATAAATTAATGCTCTCTGATTAACCTGAACGGGAACTATATGTATAAAGATAGGTCATATCTTGGTAGTAAGTTACCACAGGTAACTTTTTCAAAGAGAAATAAACATTGTAGTTTTAGGTTAATGGAACAAAACAAAACAAAACAAAACATCCGCTTGCTTTATCCAGGGTCGAACCAGGGTTACAAAGTTCGATAAAGTTCCAATGTTTTAATCCAAGATGAAAGTTTAATGTTCCAAGATTCTCTTGATACGGTTAAAACTTAATTGCAATGTGTTTCCAAGGTCTCAAAGTTAACATAGTTCCAATGATTATCCCTGATTCCAAGGTATAATAAGTTTACTAAGGTCCTGATCTATGTCCCATCCAGAAGTCCAATCCATGCCGAATGCGAGTCGTCGATCGACGAGGACAATATTTTCGCAATTTCACCGCCAATCGTCAAGGGTACGTGTTGACATTTAGGCGATTTAACCTCCCATCGTCAAGGTGTTTTCGATAAGAAAGTAAAAAAACTGAACTCTAGCTGTGCTCGGCAAAAACAGGCGAACTCCGAATAGAAAAATCTATCGGAAATCGCGGCCCGCAACCAGACGCTACTAAAACCTTATGAAAAGCTAGACCTAAACAAAAAAGAATCATGAAGGGAAGAAATAATTTGGCTTAGGTCGCCTTTCGTGACTTGCCAGTATCCCGAAGGCTTTCGCTGGTTAACAAGCCATCCTAAACCACAAGTGGGAAAACTCAAGAGCGACAAATTTGGCAAGGAACGTTCTGACTTCAACGTTCTTCAAAGGAAGCAAATCGATTAAAAATCGATACAGATTTTGTACAATCTGATTGGCCGGCTTGGAAGAAGAGGTAATCGATAAAGATTTTAGACAATCCTATTGGCTGGCTTTGCAATTTTGGGTACAACCGAACCGGATTTTTACCTTGGGAATGCCACAGGCATCCAACGGAATTAAGAAAGCAAGTATATCTTTTATTATAAAAAGGCAAAGCTAAACTAAGATAATATGTGCCCCTGGTTCATGATAAAGTATATACATTTTGGTCAGGAATCGGGTATGGTTTTCGAGGGCACTACGGGAGTGTACGAACGTATTTATTGTTTCAGTCCCAAATGAGTAAGAAAGAAAAAGAAATATGCCAATTCGAATGGGTTTTAAGAAATTTTTTTTGTTGCTGTTGTAATCTAAGTAATGATGACATCATTTCTTAAAGACCAGGTCTTAAAACAGGTGTGAAAAATAACATTTTTTGGTCTGAAATAGGGTCAGCAATTGGAGAACCGGGCGGCACACCCCCATCAAGAATTCCCAGAAATGCCCCCTCGGGTGTCTGGGTTTCCGTAAAATGCTGTTTATTCATTAAAAATTAATATATTGAGCTGTTTGTTGGAACAAAGAGAATCGTCTGTTATTAAGGAGTTCCTGCAAAGCAGGCTTCCAACAACGACTTTAAAATGTTTCACGCCCTTTCTTACTTTTCAACTTAGTTCGACTCTTACACAAGTTCGACGTTGGTGACCCAGTAGTCGAACTCAACTGAAGTAAGGTCGACCCAAATAGTAATTTGACTCGTCCCATAAAAACACCCCCCACCCCCTCCCCCCCCCCCCCCTCCGCCTAAATTGCAAACTCAAGCGGCCCGATTACTTAGTTTCCGAGCCAATATCCAGAATAGACAACATATTCGGTCTTTCTTCCCCTTTAACTCGGTTAGGGTCGCTTTTTTAAAGTCTCTAAGACAAGTTGTTTGTGCTCTCTGTTCCCGTTGGGGGTCTGATAGTTTCTATCCAAATTTACATTTTTCTTTTCAGTCTCCGCGACTTTTTTGCGATTTGTTTCGCAACCTTTATTTATTATTTTGACGCAGTTAATAAGGTCCGAAGCCTCTCCGCCCTATCCCTTCCTCCGAACCTAACCTAATAGCAAGCCAGCAAAACTGCTTTGCAAAATTCACCGACGAATTAACAAAAAAAACAAAACAAAGTACGACACAGTCCACAAAATAATAAAAAAAACACCCTTTACCCCTGTTTCAATGGAAGGTTGAAATTTAATAGTTTTCTCGTGGAGTATCACTCGGAATTCGGAGGATCAAGGGTTTAATTGAGAACGGTCGCGTTAAGTGTCGTAAAGTTCAAGTTGAACCATAAATCGAGCTTCTCCAACCTACCCTGAAATTTTTGCATCTTTTTTGTGTATTTTTTGTTTTTAAAGCTGAAAAGTTTTCGGATATGCCACCTCCTGAGGCAGTGCAATTTGGCTAGGTATAAGTGGCCGTCGATTAATTAATAGTCCCTAAACTAAAAAGATAAAACGAGACATCTTAATAATTAAATACTACATCAATACTGCACTTAGCAGATGGATCCAGGCCAAAAACTGGTTTAATCACCACTCTCTTTAATTTTACCCCTATGAATGCACAATAAATATGCCCAAGCAATAGCTCATTTATTTCCCTCAGGTTCGATTGAGTCTGACCGTAAATCATTAGTATTTCAGAAAACTGAATTATATTCAGTTTAGCAGTCACGTGTAAGGAGCCCGGCCCCGGACTCTTAAGGCCGGTAATGCTGGCGTTCTCGGGGGGCGTCAGTATTATTACTAGAATTCGCATATATTATTGCTTTTTCATCTTGCGGTGCGTCTTTTAAAATAGACGTTTCCTTGAACAAAAAAGTACACTTGTTTTACAGGCTTACTTGAAATTGAAGTTTAGCTCGACACTTATAAGTAAAATCTTTTTTAAGCAGTTTTATTTAGTACTTACAAAAACACTTATGAATTATAAATTGCTTTGCATGGGAGCTGTCACCGCAAAAGAGTTTTACAACTAAACAAACTAATTAAAAACGGAACAACCACTCTATAAGGCTGACACTTAATAGTCGGCACGTACAGGTAGCACAGTGAAGATCACGATCAGCCAAAAATTTTCCTTCGATGGCAGCTTCACGGCTCATTCGTTTGGTTTTTCTGACTGTTAATGTTCTGATGGCAGTGGTACTGGTGATATCCAACTCGGACTTCTGTGCCAGCGTTTTTGAAACTCAAACAGGTGAATTAACTCCTGCGGCTTTATAAAACGGTTTTTTAAAACGTTTTCTATAATATGCAAACAAACTACCGTTTTTTTTTTTGGTTTTCTTTTTTCAAAGTTTAGTTTTCAGTAGACTCTTTTATTACATGTTTTAAATGGTCATTTTGATAAATCTGAGATGACAAACTCGGGCATTTTAAAAGAATTAGTTTCCTCTTATCGACTTTATCTGATGTTAAAATTGCTTACAACTTTTATCACTTTTTTTACTTCTGACGATTCGCGCTTGTATCAAATCGCAATTTTGCAAGCGAGTATATCTCTTTATCGTAAAAGATTATAAAACTGTTCAGCTAAAAAAATGAATTAATGTATGTCCTAGCTTTATGTTAAACTCCACTGTATTTTGCTTATTCCCCTGTTTTATATTACTTCATGTTTCAGACCATGTTTTAGTTGGTCATGTCATGAGTACATCAACTGTTGCTGACGAGTTTGAATGTCACCAAACATGTCTCAGAAATAACAGCTGCAAGTCGTTTAATGTTGATCCTGGTTCAGATATTGCAAAACGACTTTGTGAGCTGAACAACAAAACACGGAAGATGAAGCCGGACGATTTCATTAAGAAGAAAGGATCTTCTTATTATGAACAAGTTAAGGTCAGATCCACTGTTTGAACATAAACTATCGCTTTTTTATAAAACTGTTATTTAAAAAAACTCTAAACTCTAAACAACTAATTAGGGACCTTAAGATGAGACGACGGCGACGGCAACGTGAACGTCATAAAAGCAATAGGTTTTTAAAACGAGCAAGTTATTAAAATAAGAAAAACAACAAGAAAAAAACAATTTTGCACGTGCATAACACTTTTTTGTACATTTCTTTACGTTTTCCACGACAACGACGTGAAAATGCGTAACGTCATGTTTTATAGAGGATGTCATTAAAACATTCAATCAACGACGAAATTTTCTTTCTCTTTCTTAACTTGGATAAGGTTCTCAGGAATTCAACTCAAGGAGAGTTCGTGTACATTTGACATAAAGTAAGCGTGATGGAACAATCGCGATGACGATTGGAAAACGCGAATTCATTTTTAAGCGACGTTTTACCTGCCGTCGCCGTCCTCGCATCTTAAGGTCTCTATTAAAACATTTGTTTATGACGGTCACCCTGTTCGGTTTTTTCGGAATTTTAACAAACAAGTATTTAATTTCTTAGACTTTTAGGCTCAAATTCTATGGAGTTTTGAGATCAGCTTCTTACGAATTACTTGATATTATGCGAATTTAAGTGGTTATCTTTGCAGAACTTTACTATCGCAAATAGTACTTAAATAATTTTTTGCTGCACCGGTTTGCCTTTGTCTTAAAATACATATTTGTTTTACCCACACGAAAAATATCGCGTATGGCAGGGTATAGAAAGAAGGTATATCAATATATTTAACAAATATCATTAGTATCATCTAAAAATTTATGGAGATCGAGGAGGGTGTTATCTGCCTCGACCGCTAGCCAATCAGAAACGGAGAAATATTTTGAATAAATAATAGTTATTTATATTACTTCTAAAGCAAACAAAAGTGGTAATAACTAAAGGACATAATGACGTCATCTATAGTTGTTATCTATTGTTCGATGTTTCTCATTTCAATTTCTTATTTCCTTCTCAGGTTTCCTGCCAAGATCTGCCCACCAACAAGAAAAAACAATCTGGTCATTGTCATCCGGACTACAAAGGAAAAAGATGTGAAATTCGTGAGTAACGCTCGTCTATTTTTAAATTTGATTCTACTATTGCCTCACGGCGGAGCAAATATTTACCATATATAGTCATTTGTTTTATTATCTACTGCAGCAAAGCGAGGCTGGAATTCCAAGCAGCCTGCTTATTCCTGTAAGAGCATCCTGGACTCTGGTGACTCTAAAGGAGACGGGAGGTACTGGATCGACCCTGAGAACAGTGGAAACCCGTTGAACGTTTACTGCGACATGACAACTGACGGAGGTGAGATCTGCTCAAAAAAGACAGTTAAAAGCATCATAAATAAGATGACAAAAAACTCCGTCGGCTTCAGCTATCTGCGTAAGCAAGTTTCTAAATGCGGAAAAATATTTCCACATGAATTCACCTGTCAAATTTTCACAAATCGGACAAAAATTGGGAGTAGAGCATGGCCAACGCATGACTATGGTGAGAAATGCTAAAAGCATCTGCCTTCTTAATTCCCTGCGTGTTAAAAACTGACTAAATTTTCGCGTCCGAAGTCAGTTTGAAATCAAAATTTTAATTGTTCACCTGATAAACACAACTTATTTCCTGTGCACTGAGACAAAATTTAGTTTGAGTCTGCGAATATTTGAAAACTAGTAACTTCAAAAAACGTACACTAGATGGGTCAAGAAAAAAGCCCGCGATACGGTCAAGTGATACTGGTCAGCGGATACCCTGTTTTGACAGCTGTCAACTGACCACGACATGGATGTGCTATATCAGGTTGCAGCCTCCCAAACTAGCTAGAAAGTGTGAGATTTAATATTGGTTTCCTTGTTGTGCAGACGGAGGGACGGTCACGTGACTACCAAATTTTCTCGGGTAAATAGAAGCGCGCACGTCGAGCTTCGCTATTAAAACAGCCAGTCTTATTGATTTTACAGAATGTAGAACTTTAATAAAATACCTTTTTATCTTCACATTTCTCTTTCAGGAGGTTGGCTCCTCGTTTCCAACATCACGATGGAAAGTTCAACTCCCCCCTCTCCGCTGCCAGGCAAGACTTCATATGCTTGCTGGCGTGACCACCGGTGATTTCTGGAAAATTTACGTTCGCTAAAATGTCTGTGTGTTGACGTCTGTTTTTATTGAGTACTCTTATTGGCTGTAGAAGTTTCAACTTTTTAACCACAGAATTTACTCATTTTCAAAAACGTCCTTCTACAAGGAGGGAGGATCAAAAATAGAAGGCTATAATCAAAAGGCCATTTGCACGATGACGTCATTACTAACGCTTCAAAATCAGTGTTTTGCTTGTGCAAATTAGAGCTTTTGTTTTTTAAACCTCGCTGGGATTACGAAATTTAAATACGAAAGGAAAAACGAGATTGATCCTGTAAAAGGCACAAGTGTAATAATTGGACCCAAGTGTAATAAAGGTCCCATCTGTAATAACATTTGGACCCAAGCGTAATAAAAGTCCCATCCGTAATAACATTTTGAACCCACGCGTAATAAAGGTCCTATCTGTAATAACATTTGGACCGTCTTCAGCTTGTCTTAACCTTTGCTTATAATCAGCTCGACATTTTGGAGCTCTTACGGTGAAATTCTCACCTGACACCATTACGACCCAAAAGATGGTCAATTTGCAGGGGCACCCAACGAGAATATAGTTCAAAACCACTTAAACATAGCATTATCAAATGTATTTTAGTATTTAAACGGTAGATATAGGCATATTTTTATCCCCTAAAAATTTTTCATCTGTTCGGATTTCCTAGCTGAAAGTCTAGTGATCCGAAAATTATAGGGATCGAAACTTACCTTCTCGAAAATTTTAGCCAGAAAATAGGCTCCCGAAAATTCTACGTGAACTTTTTAGAGTAAAAATTAGTTAAAAATGGGCAAGTATACCATTTTTTATTTGTTCGAAAATCCTAGGAGAGGAATGGAAGCAAGAAGTTTTACAACAAATGTTCCGAAAATTCTAGATCTCAAATCGTCTTCCGAACAGATATTTTCCCGAAAATTGTCGTTGGGTGCCCCTGAATTTGCAAACTATTGTCACGCGCCTCTGTATCATTGTTCTCAGCTAGTCTTATGGTGCTTATCATAAAGCGATATTTTGGACCTCTTGAAAGATAGTGAGAGACACCTCCGAATAAAGATAAAATAAGAATTTTAACGTTGTAACTAGTAATAGCCAAAGGTTACGGAGTGCGGGCGATAACGATCGAAGGTCAAAACGCTTTTGCTCTAGCGCTGTTCTTTGCGTACGTTTCACGTGACAGATGATCAAAACATGCGTGATAAGATTACGAGTGATAGAAGGTCCAAACGCACGTGATCAAATTGCGTTCTGTGCATTCCATTCATTCTTAGTGGAAGTTCAAACGACAGCTGACTACGGCGATGCGTGCATAATAACAACCTTGAGATTAGGATTGCGGGCTCCTTATGTCGCCCGCAACGACAAAAAAAACTCTTGTAAGAGCGCAGTAAAGCAGTACTGAGCAAATATTTTCTTTGGTTAATAGTTCTAAGTGACAATGGCCTTATTTTAGTGGCCAGTTCCGTTTATCTAATAGTAAATACTTTTCTAGCCAAACTACTACGTGTAAAATTCACTTTGACAGTTGACGTGAAAGCCATGGAGATTAAATTAAATGGCTGAGGTTGGTTTACGCAGGTCACCTGATTTTACACTCCTTACCTCTTATTGGCCATAATTTGTTGTTGGTATATTACCAGTTTGAGTACAAAGGTAACTTTTACAAATACGTCCTTTATTACACTTGGGTCCAAATGTTATTACAGATAGGGCCTTTATTACTCTTAGGTCCAATTATTACACTTGTGTCTTCTACAATCCTGGTGGTGAAGGACTAGTAGTAAAATGACGCCATTGCGCAAATAGTCGATTGCTGACTTAGATGAACATACCTTGATTATCAAGCGATTTATGTAGTCTAGTACTTCAGCGGTCAGACGGATGTCCAGCTGTTTCGAGAGATCTTTCTTATCTTTGTCATTTGCAGTGGGCCTTATATCCGTTTTTGCTTATTGTATTTTTTTTTTCAAGTATCCGTTCGCTTGAAATAAAGCCACAAAAGGGTCACGCCATTTAATCATTGTGCCTTTGCTAATGTCGCATGTACTTTAGTCTCTAAATATAAGATTATCCTGGAAAAGCCAATTTTAGAGTTTATTAAGTTAACTGAGGTTCAGGTCAGGCTTCGAACATTTCATAAGACGATCTAAACTGAACAGATTAAGTTCCTGATAAGTTTCACGTCTGTCTCAGTTAGGTTCGTCTGAATGAGTTTGGATCGACTAAAGCCAAGACCAAACGTCGAACTTTTCATCCGACGAACCAGACTGAGTGAGTTAAGTTTATGATAAGTTTGACGTTTGCATCATTTTAGCTCGTCTGAATATCAAGGTTTTCCTGATCGACAGACAGGTTCTTAGTCCGTTTCAGACGAATAGGAAGTGCGCAGATCTTTTAGGGGACAAACATTCAGACATGCCAATAAAGTGTTTGTATTATCTGGGTTTCCGTAAAATGCTGTTTATTCATTACAAATTAATACATTGAGCTGTTTGTCGGAACGAAGAGAATTGTATGTTATAAACGGGTTTCAGTCAGCGAAGCAAGCCTCCATCGACGACTTTCAGTGAAATGTTTGGCGCCCTTTATTACCTTTAAACTTAGTTCGACGTTCAGCCAAGTTCGACGTTGGTGATTCAGTAGTCCGGGGGCGGGGTACCCCCTATGATGGCCTATACGGTGAGGCTCCGCCCAAAAGGGGTACCTTTTTCAGGCTTCAGGTATATGAAAGGGTAGGGATTTTACTCGTTGAAGTATATGAAAGGATGGGGAAATCTGTCATTTGGGTCTGTGAAAGGGCCTAAAGGGCTAATAGATTAATTTTTTGGCTTTATAAAGTCGAGCAAACGTTCTATTTTTGTGATTGATTCCTATTTAAATGACAGTACGTTCACAGCAGTTAAAAGGGATGAAAAGTTCTAAACAAGGTATGTGAAAGGGGTACCATTTGTCAATAGAAGGTATACGGAAGTAGGACCTTTTTCATGAAAAATGGTATATAAAGGGGTAAGGGGTTGGACCTTGGAACGTAGCCTCGCCTTATAAAAATTTGTCGAGAACCTCTCCTCCCCTCTCGGTACCAGTAGTCTTCTCCCCCCACTCACCCCGAATTTTTTGCATCTTTTTGTTAATTTTTTGTTTTTAAAGCTGAAAAATGTTTTAGATATGTAACCTGCTCAGGAAGCGTATTTTAGCTTGCTAGGTGGCCGTCGATTAATTAATAATCTCTACACTATAAAGTGATCATGAAACGAGACATCTTAATCCAGTGAAACTTGTATTAAGCGGACACCGTATTAAGCTGACACCCTCTATGAAGCGGACAGTAATCGAAGCCCCCAAATTTATTTCCCTTATTTACTTTACATAAAACCTTTGTTAAGCGGTCACCTGTATTAAGCGGACGCGGACACTTAAAAAGTACCTGAAATGGTCATTTCTATTGTTGACCACCTGTATTAAACGGACACTTGTCATCATGCCAGACGCCGGAAATGCGACAGATTGCCACCCATGCACAAATTTTTCGATTTTTACATTAATTAAAAAACGTGATTCGATGATCTTATTTGATTAGTTTCATAGTACAGTATTGTTTTCTATTTCGTTTTGTTTCTATAGAGCTTGTTTCACTCATCTGATTTCTTCAAATTTGAGTTGTAATATATGTTTTTGGTACTATGATCAATTGGTCCACTTTAATAAAGATATTAATGCAAACGTATATAGTCATAGTCTCTGGAAATATTCTAAACGTTTCCACTGTTCATTTGAATGACATTTGACATTATCTATCAAAAACTGTATTAGGCGGACACTACAGCATTCCCGGAGGGTGTCCGCTTAATACAGGTTTCACTGTATTGCAAAACGAGTTTGTGAGCTTAACAACAAAACACAGAAGATGAAGCCGAAAGATTTTAGAAAGAAGAAAGGATCTTCTTATTATGGACCTGTCAAGGTAAGTTCTACTTTTTGAACACGAACCACCTTTTTTTTAACAAAGCTGTTTTAAAAAAGAAGAAGAAAAACAAAAAAATGCAGACACGGTTTTTTAGAATAACTATCTGATGGTAAGTTTGGCCAAATTTCTGCCAAATTGGTTTACGGGCAGTCTGCACCAAAACCGAAACTAAATTCTACTTAAGGCCGTCAGCGAAACAACGCCGAGATCCGTGGTCTGGACCCTCACCTATGTACCAGGACTTACGTACGCGCCATGATTGGCCTCTTAAATAAAGCCACAAAATGCTCATGCAACGGCATTGTGCCGTTTGCTTTCAATTGTGTCGCACGCACTTTAAAGTCTCTAAATATTAAATTATCCTAGAAATGCCAACTAGAGAGTTTATTTACATTTCAATAGACGATCTAAACTGAACGGATTAGTTCATGATAAGTCTGGCGTCTGTCTCAGTTTTGTTCGTCTGAATATCAAAGTTTGCCGGATCGACAAACAGGTTCTCCTAGTCCGCTTCAGACGGATAGGAAGCAGGGGCGTAGCTACCTGTACGCACAGTACACACGTGCCTACATTTAATAGTCGAGGGTAAAAAAATAAAACAAAATAATGAGATACAAAAGTGAATAATGAAAAGAAAAAGATACAAAGGATAAGATAGATGAAAGTTAATTATTTTAAAAGCACAGTTCGGCTCAATTCATTCACTGTTTGATTTTTCTTTTTACACCCGAATGTCGGCTTCCAGGAAAGAGGCGTGATTCACTGGTGGACCGAATCTTCAATTGTATATATTTAGACAAACAGCGGGAGAAAGAGCAAACAGCAAGGCTGGATGGTTTAAAGCGTAAACGCGTTGTTTTCACTTCGGCCTCTCCTCGCACTAGACGAAGAAGGGCAAGAATACATCAACATTAACGCAGGGATCTTCCTAGGTTAAACGTAATGTGGAAAGTAACGGTAAAGGAATCACACTTTTGCACATAAAAGTCTGAGATACCACTGGATTGTTCGCGTAGGCGCTACGGTTACATTAGAGGATTCATAAATATTTCCGACTCAGGTTTCGGGAGTTATTTTGTTGAGGGTATTCGGATCACTTCGTAAGCGTTCATAGAGTCCTCATACGAAAAAGCGCATTCGGATTCCCAACAGTTTACACACATCGATAAAACTGAGTGGATTTAGCAAGGACAACGGCGATAGCAACGAGAACAACTGCGTCAAAAAGCAAAAGGTTTTAAAAGTTAAAGAACAAATTTTGCACGTGTAGCACGCTGCTTGGTAAATTTCTTTGCCTTGCACGACCACGACGTGAATTTTTTTTTACGGGACGTTGTTTGGAGGACGTGAGAATAAACACACGATGATGATTTTTTTCATCCCCAGTTCAAACTTGGGTGCGGTCCCCAAGGATCCAACTCAGTGAAATTCTCCTATTCATTTGCCGTTTTCAGCAAGTTGGAATAAACGCAAAAGTTTGAAACAACGCGAATTCGTTTAAATAGTGACGTATTTGCTACCCTCGCCATCAATGTTTTTAAAGCACCCGACATTCATGAACGTGACACTTTCATTTTGGTTTTACCGCAAAGGTCTTATGATCGAAGGAGGAAAGCATCATGATTCGTTGGAAGAACTGTTTACTCTACAAAACACTGAGGAATTAAAGGTATTCACTTTCGATTTCGGATCCAAAATCTCCAGAGACTTGACCAAACCGAGAGCTTTTTTTTATTTTTTTGGATTCACGCATCTCTGTGCGGCTGTAAACGTAGCCTTGAGTCATTAAAGCGATTGGCGTGCTTAAGTCAATAAACCCAAAAAGGCGAAAAAGAATTTTTCAAATTACTTAGAGTCGTCATAAACGCTTAGGCTTACAGTAACCTTACCTTGGTGGGGAGGGGGGGTGGCAGAGGGGGGGACAGGGGCAAATTGTAAATTGTAAATTGTAAATATCTTATTATCCACTCCCCACAGGGCTTTTCAAGCATAATTTACAACACTGGTTGGGGGACGTCTTTGCCAGACTGCTTAGGGTGCAGTTTACACGTACTGAAGGAACGAATGATGATGCCCCCATACATGAGTGTGAAAGTGAGATAGTCCACTACACCGGGCACTACGTGCCCTACTCTTTACGAAGAGTGTGTGGGTTCTTTAACGTCCCACAGATTTATTACATGTGCAAGGGCTTGTGAGACGGGGCCTAAGGTTTATCGTCCTTATCCGAGAAGACTAGAAAGTCTAACCATTTGCAGATGTTATTACAAAGGCAGCACTTTCTCCTTAGTTATTTAAAGACCCTGAGTGTTGGTCCGGCCGGGGTTTGAACCTACGGCCTCCCGCTCAGCAGACAGGCGCTCTCCCAACTGAGCTAACCGGGCGGCGGCATTTGGTGAGTTGTGCGAACCTCTGAAAAAATCCTGGCTACGCCCCTGATAAGTGTACAGATCTTCTAGGGGACAAACATACACACATCGAGGGTAAGTGCCATTAAAGTGTTTGTATTATCTGGGTTTCCGTAAAATGCTGTTTATTCATTACAAGTTAATATATTAAGAGCCGTTTGTCGGAACAAAGAGAATTGTCTGTTATAAACGTGTTTCTGCAAGGCAGGCTTCCACCGACGGCTTTATGATGTTTCGCGCCCTTTATAACTATTAAGAACTTAGCTCAACGCTTACACAAGTTCGACGTTGGTGACCCAGTAGTCGAACTCAACTGAAGTAAGGTCGACCCAAGTAGTAATTTGACTCGTCTCATAAAAACTTCGACTTCTACCCCTCATCTAAATTTCAAAAACCAGTCGAGTGATTTCTTAGTTTCCGAGCCAATGACAATTAACATCGAAAATAGACAACAAATCCGGTCTTTCTCCCCCTTTAAATTGGTTAGGGCAGCTTTTTTAAAGTCTTGTCTGTGCTGTCTGTGCCTGTACGGAGCCTGTGTTTGTTGCCATCCAAATTTACACTTTTCTGTTTCAGTCTTTGTGGCCTTTTCGTGATTTCTTTCGCGACCTTTTTTAATTATATTGACGCACTTAATGGAGACCGAAGCCCCCTCCCCTCCCTCCCCCCCCCCCCCACCCTATCCCTTCCCCGAAACCTAACCTAATAAAAAGTCAACAAAAATGCTTTGCAAAATTCTGTTACAAATTCAAACAGACCCAAACCACGATGCAGTCCACATAACGAAAAAAATACCCTTTACCCCTGTTTCACTGGAAAAATGAAACCGGTTTACTCGTGGAGTATCACCCGCAATTCGGAAGATCGAGGGTTTAATTGAGGACGGTCGCGTTACGCTTCGCGGGTTCAAGTTGAACCATAGATCGAGTTTCTCCAACCCACCCTGAAATTTTTGCATCTTTTTTGTTTATTTTTTGTTTTTAAAGCTGAATTTTTTTTGGATATACAACCTGCTTAGGCAGTGTAATTTGGCTAGGTATAAGTGGCCGTCGATTGATTAATAATCCCGAAACTAAAAAGATGAAACGAGACATCTTAATAATTAAATACTATATCAATACTGCACTTAGCAGACAGATCCAGGCCAAAAACTGGTTCAATCAGTCCTCTCTTTAATTTTACTCCTATGAATGCACAATAGATATGCCCGAGCAATAGTTAATTTATTCCCTCAGCTTCGATTGAGTCTAAGCCGTAAATCATTAGTATTTCAGAGAAAATGAATTATATTCAGTTTAGCAGTCACATGTAAGGAGCCCGGCCCCAGACTCTTCAGGCCGGTAATGCTGGCGTTCTCGGGGGGCGTCAGTATTACTCACTAGAATTCGCTCGGTGCATATATTATTGCTTTTTCATCTTGCCGTGCGTTCCTTGAACAAAAAAGTACAGTCACTTGTTTTACAGGCTTACTTGAAAAAGAAGTTTAGCTCGACTCTTATAAGTAAATTTTTTTTTAAGCAGTTTTATTTAGTATTGGCAAAAACACTTATGAATTATAAATTACTTTGCTTGGAAACTGCCACCGCAAAAGAGTTGAAAGACAAAACAAACTGAAACTGAGCAACCAAAGTATAAGGCTGATGTGTAGTATATAGTGCAAATACATGTAGCTACAGAAAAGTTAAGCCAAACATTTTCCCTTAATGGCTGCCTCGTGGCTCATTGGTTTGGTCTTTTTGGCTGTTAATGTTCTGATGGTAGTGGTACTGGTGATATCTAACTCGGACTTCTGTGCCAGCCTTTTTGAAACTCAGACTGGTAAGTTGAAACCTGTGACTTTATGGAACGGTTTCAAAAGCTTTGTCGTGTCTCTAGGCGCAAACAAACTACCGTCATTTAACGAGGTTGGGTCTAAAGTAGAGGGTTCCTTAAAGCATGTTTTTATTACTGGCCGTTTTAATAAATCTGAGATGACGAACTCGCACAATAAACATTTTAAAACCATTCTCTTTCCCCGACTATATCTGGTGTTAAACTTACTTAAAAATTTTATAACTTTTTTTACCTCTGACGATTTGCGCTTGTATCAAATCGCAATTTTGCAAGCGAGTTTATCGTAAAAGATTATAAAATTGTTCAGCTGTAAAACTCAACTGATTAATGTTGTTCCAGGTTCATGTTAAACTCTACTGTTTTCTGCATATTCCTCTGTTTTTTGCTGTTTATTCATTGCAAATTAATATATTGTGCTGTTTGTCGGAACAAAGAGAGTTGTCTGTTATCAACGGTTTTCTGCAAAGCAGGCTTCCACCTATGACTTTGAAATGTTTCACGCCCTTTATTACTTTTGAACTTAGACGCTTAGGCAAGCTCGACGATTGTGACCCAGTAGTGGAACTTAACTGAAGTAAGGTCGATCAAAATAGCAATTTAACTCGTCTCATAAAAACTTCGACTTCCACCCCCCGTCTAAATTGCAAAACCAGCCGAGTGATTTCTTAGTTTTCGCTTAGGGCAGCTTTTTTAAAGTCTTGTCTGTACTCTCTGTACCCGTATAGGAGCCTGTGTTTGTTGTCATCCAAATTTACACTCTTCTTTTAAGTCTTTGAGACCTTTTCGCGATTTCTTTCGCGACCTTTTTAACTATTTTGACCCACTTAATAAGGTCCGAAGCCTTTTTCCCCCTCCGCCCCCGCCCTATCCCTTCCCGAGAACCTAGCCTAATAAAAAGTCAACAAAAATGCTTTTCAAAATTCACTGATGAATTCAAACCACGACGCAGTCCACATAACAAATAAAAAACCTTTCCCCCTGTTTCACTGGAAGAACGAAATTGGTTTTCTCGAGGAGTATCACCCGCAATTCGGAGGATCGAGGGTTTAATTGAGAACGGTCCCGTTACGCTTCGCAAGGTTCAAGTTGAACCATAAAACCATAGATCGAGCTTCCCCCTTTCACCCTGAATTTTTTGCAATTTGGATTTCTACTTCTTTTTTTTTTTTTGTTTTTAAAGCTGAAATGTTTTGGGGGATATGCAACCTGCCTAGGCAGCGTATTTTGGCTAGCTTATTGGCGGTTGATTAATTAAGAATCCCTACACTAAAAAGATGGAACGAGACATCTTGATAATTACATACAATATCAACTCTGCACTTAGCGGATGGATTCAGGCCAAAAAGTAGTGCAATCATCCATCTCTTTAATTTTACCCCTTTGGTTCAATTGCCCCACTCTATTCCCCTATGAATGTCCAATAGACATAACATTACAATAGCTAATTTATTTCCCTTTAAGCTTCCATTGGGTCTGGCCGTAAATAATTAGTATTTCAGAATAATTTATATTTTTTAGCTCGGCATTCACATGTAAGAACCCTCGTCCTGGACTCTTACAGCCGGTAATGCAAGCGTTTTCTGGGGCGTGTTATTACATACTAGAATTCGTTCGTCGTATATTATTGCTTTTTCACCTTACTGTGCTTTTTTAAAATATGAAACGTTCCCTTGAACAAAAAAGTACACTTGTTTTACAGGCTTACTTGAAAATTTAGTTAAGCTCGACTTTCAAATTTTAATTTAGTAGTTCTAAATACACTCATGAATTAATAAATTGCACTGTCCGGGAGCTGCCACTGCAATAGAGTTTTACAACTAAACAAACTGAAACTGAATACCCACAGTATAAGGCTGATATGGAATAGCGTGCTCGACATGTAGCTACGGTGACGTTCAGCAAAAAAATTTGTGTCGATGGCTACTTCGCGGCTCATTCGTTTGTTTTTTCTGACTGTTCACGTTCTGATCGCAAGTTTACTGGTGACATCTAACTCGGACGTCTGTGCTAGCGTTTTTGAACTCACACAGGTAAGTTAACACCTGCGGCTTTATAAGACGTTTTTCGAGACCTCTTTCAATATCAAAACAAGCTTAAATTAGCCAATCACAATCCTTTTTGGAATAGGCCAAATGATTTGATTGGTTGAATAAGCCAAACGCTGTCAAAGCTGTCAAAGACTCAAAGCTGTAACAAAGTGAAACGAGTTAAACGTTCTGTGAATTTGAATGCAGAAGAAATATACTTTTTACGTCCAAAACCAAAAATCGGTTTCTAAAGGTAAAAGATGCTTTTAACTTCGGCCGAATTGGCAGCCCATAAAAACCTGGACGTCATTAACATGACAATTTGAAAACAGCTGCTTTAGCTTCCGATCGAAAAAACTGAATCTGAAAGTAAGATAAGATTCGCCGACTACTTCGCAGAAGTGATGTTGGAGTGTCTCGATCTTGACAACTTTAGCTCCGTGTTTTATAGTCTAATAAACCGTGCTTTTTTAACCAATCAGGGTGTGCGTTATAGCTGAACTTTCTTATACAAAAAAAACTAAAAAGCCTTAACTAAAAACAACTTAAAAACTTGTTGTTTACGACAGTCACCCTGTTCGGTTTTATCGTATTTCAAATAAAAGATCACAGACAAATATTTAAGTTGTCAAACTTCCGGCTCAAAATCTCTGGATTGTCGAGGTCTCCTCAATTATAAGAATTCAAGTTATTGTTTTTTCAGAACTCTAGTGTATATCGTAAATAGTAGTTTCGATAACATTTTCTTTTAAATAATGATTTGTCGTACCTGTTTGCCTGTGGCTTAAAGCAGCTTAAAGTATGAATGTTTGTTATTACTCACACGGTAAATATCGTTTATGGAAGGAAATAGAAAGAAGGTATATATATCAACATATTTACTTGTATTGCTTCTCATTAAAGCAAACAAAACTGATGAAAACCAAAGCACATAATGACGTCATCCATAGTCTTAAGATATTGTTTGATGTTTGTAATTTCAATTCGTTATTTTGTTATCAGGTTTCCTGCCAAGATTTGCCCACCAACAAGAAGAAACAAACTGGTCATTGTCATCCGGACTACAAAGGAAAAAGATGTGAAATTCGTGAGTAACGCTCGTCAATTTTTCAATTTGATTTTATGATTACCTCACGGCGTAGCAAATATTTACCATAAATAGTCATTTGTTTGATTATCTGCTGCAGCAAAGCGAGGGTGGAACTCCAAGCAGCCCGCTTATTCCTGTAAGAGAATCCGGTGACTCTAAAGGAGACGGGAGGTACTGGATCGACCCTACGAAAAGTGGAACCCCATTGAAAGTTTACTGTGACATGACAACTGATGGAGGTGAGGTCTACTCCTAAAACATCTGAAATTGTGAGCAATTATAACTCATTGAAAGTACTTTTCCGTTTCTGGTTGAAATAAATTCCCCGGTTTATTCTTTATAAACAACTACCATTATCAAATTTAAAGACATCTACGTCAATTGCACAGATTTCTTTTGAGCGAGGGACAAGGGCCAAGACTGAATAGGGTATGGTTTTCAGGGTAATATGATTTTACTAATTTACGTCTTGAAAATTGTATCTTTTCTGACTGGAAGCGAAGGCTGGCGATGCGCAGTCTACATGCCGAGTGCCAACAACATATTTTCAAAAAAAAACCCTAATTTCATGATGGTAATTTAAAAAGCACTAAAACGAAATGAATCAGAGTTGTGAAAGTAGGTCTCTTGTCTTTAACAGGATAGCAAAATAGACATTTCTTTGTCTTAAACAGGGTTAGGGTTTGAAGGGCGCGGCGACTCCTCTCACAACTCCCCCCCCCCCCCCCCTCCCCTTCCTTCCCCACCACCGGAGGATTCCACACGTTATGCATATCACCGTGGCAGTGAATGACAACTGCGTGCTAAAATATACATCCCGATGAAGCCTTTCAAAGTATTCTGCTTCAAAGACCGTCAATAAACTTTGCGGCGTTATTATTTTTTCTTAGCGGCATAAACAGGGAGTACATTTTTGAACTCAATTTAAGTCCCCGTAATTTTAGGCGACTCAAGGCGATTTAAGGCGACTTTAGGAAAATTTGGTCAAAATGTTGCGCGACTTAAGGCGACTTTAGGCGATTTAAGGCGACTTTAGGCGACTTAAGGAGAAAAAGGTGACATTTAGGTGAGTTACACGTTAGTGAATATGTTGCAGTTAATTTATAAATTTAGTTAATTTTTGGTTTTCCTTTGTTTTAAATTCATTAGCATACATAACCATACCCAGAAACAATGGAAAAATAAAAATTAACTGAAATAAAAATGAACTACAACATATACAAAATCAAAAATCAAAATCATCTGATAACACTACCTCTCTAGGGACACAATGTTGTAGCATAAGTTAATTCAGTCTTGAAGACATCTACATTAGTCTTCCAAATTTTCAACGATCTCAGCTACCTAATATTTTGAACATTAATTATCAAGGTAGCTTGTGTTGCAGGTGTATTCTAACCCTGGTTAGTAACATCTGCGAAGCAGCTCTAATATCCTTGTTCTGGGCCCTGACGCACTAAATGAATTACCAGCATTTTGAGTTCCCCTTCAACATGATTGGCAAATGGACAATGGCATTTTTAACAGTCCAGTCCTGGCATGTTCTCTAATCCTGATACACACACAGGGGGCCCAGAACTAGGATTTTGCCGCTGTTTTGCAGATGGACGTAACCCAGAGTTTAGTTCCATCTGTGGCACAGGCTAATATCAAGGGTGTTGGTTTAGTATTACATTAGCAGAGACAAAATCTGAGTTAGAAGCAACCAAAAGGGTAAATTTTCTCTTGGTCTTTAAATGCATTATTTCATAATATAAGGGACAAAAAATCAATGGTTCCTGCGTTTCTTTTTCCAAGAAATAAAACCCTAAAAGTGGAGTATTTCAATACATCTCTGTAAAATACTTTGAGCTGGTTTGTAGCAAAAACTTTACATTGAAGTGTCTTTTTTTTCATGATTTGACAACAAACATTTAAGTAATTAATTTAAAACATCTAAATCACTTATCGATATCGCACATTATGGAAATGACGATCCCCATTGCATGTCTTGGCAGTTGCTCTGCCAATGTTTGTCCCCATACGTTTGGCTAAGAGGATGTTTTTCCAATTGAATTCAAAACAAAAAGTTTGTAGTTCTCGCCGTATATATATTGCTCCTTTCCTGTCTCAGTCAAACAAAACACTTCCAAATAGTTGCTTCGCTAGTGAACCGTACTCTCTTATCCATGGTCTCTCTGGAAACTTTCCAGTCGGGTTGATTTCATGAGTGCATTTGTGCACCAGCAGAAACAACTAAGCTTAGCTTCAACCAACCTCGCTCGGTCTGTTCCACGCGGCAGCGTTTACGCTCTCAGCACAAAAGGAAGCATTATGCGTCATGTTTAAACCGATGGCAGTACCAAGTGTAAACGTTTCCATTATTATGTCAGAAATTTCCATTTAAAAGGAGATCTTTAAACGAAAACGCGAGGTACAACATTCTATCCGCCATTTTCCTTCTCCCAGAATTCCATTGCAGTCGCAAGCTAATTTCCATTGTTTCTCGGTCCCGCCCTCCCCGCCTCCAGACCAGTTAGTCACGTGATCAAAACACACTACATTCTGGGCGGCCATAACGTGGAGGAAAGAACAGTATTATTTGGCTTTTCTACGTTCTTCATCAATAATGGTCGATTACATCAAATCGTTTGGCAGTGAGTAATCACGACAACATAAACAAAGAGCAGTATTACGCACCTTCGATGTACAAAGCTTGAATTTCTGTCTGGGAGGGAAGACCTAAAGAGACGACTGTACAAGCTAAGCTAAGTGTTCAAGTTTATAAGAGTGATTGTGTTTCTGTCAATGATAGATGGATATAATTCGACGGTAAATACAGATCAGAGGTTGTGTGCTGGAGAAAAACTTATCATTAGTTGCTCTTAAAATCTGGGTCGGTAATTCACATGGACACTTTTTTCGATTGACCTTTAGACTTGTATTAACTACCAGAAAATTTAGATTAATGTTGTGGCGACAATAATTGTTTTTTTTTTCTCCCTTCAACCTACCTGTATTGATCTTAGTTATTTGAAATGCCTTTCAATGTTGGACTCTCACAAAGCAGTAGAAAAGAGACTCACTTTTTAAATTATATTTTGTTCAGGGTGCAAAGAAAGTCAGCTTTACAGCTTGCCTAGCATACACTAGCCTGAAAGCCATTTTGACTAACCCCAATTTTTTTATGAATGGGACTGATTACAGTTCTTCTGTAATCTGAATTTCCTAAAAAACTTTACTTGCCAGCCAGGCAAGTTAAAAACGCAGTTCACTAGCCCAATCATAAAATCCAGTACCCCAGGGCTATTGCCTGGACACTACTCTGTCTGCTCTCTTTGCACACTGTTTAATGTAATTTAGCTAGAACTTGAACCTTTGAATGCCTTTTTAAACAATATTTTTACTCGGAAATATGAGACAAACCTCCCGGATGAAATTAATAAAATACCTGTACAAGTGACTGGATAAAGTTGGGTACTATATGTTGTCATTTTTGCATAAACAATACAGGAATGATTATTCTTGTATTGCTTACGACTAATTATTTCGTGTAGTAAATTGTGTAAAGTAATTAAATGTATAAATTAGAGGGCTGGAGAAGAAATTAATGGGTCTTAAGTCACCGTGGGAGTTTTTTTGTGGGGGGTGGGGTGGGTCTGTGGCTAATCTTATTGAACACGGGTTATTACACACTTTATGAGAAATCATGCATTCTGGAAATAGAAAACTAAAAAAGTAATAACTACAAGACAATTTGAACCTCGTTAAGATTTGAATGATTTAGTGACTTAAGGAAACTAAAGGCGACTTAAGGCGACTTTGGGCGACTTTAGGCGACTTTAGGTCCCAGAGTAGGCCGTCAATTCGATTGCATGACCGAAAATTACCTTGAGTGGTGAACTAAACAGAGTGATCTAAGCTGCTGAAATAGCATATTGTTCTTAGATTCTCTGCATTACGTCATAAAAGTTATGTAGCACTACCTTATGTTACATCGCTTCGAGATTCATTCTGCCTTGGAACTTGGAACATCCTACGTTGGTCGAGCATTGCCTCTCAAGAAGTGGGTTTATTTACAAATCTCAAGTTCATTTGTTGACACTTCGTACGTACATGTAAGCAACAACAGATTAATCCCCAAAGCGCTTTCTATGTTTTCTATGTTTTCCGGTTCCTCTCCCATTACATTTAAGCTTTTTAATAGAAAATTGAAAATTACAAAAGAGGAAGGCAGAGCTTAGGATCCCTTGCTCTCTTTCGATCGCAAACGCATTGTTAACTTTGCCGAACCGCCCGGAAAAAAGGTAAAATGGCAAGACAAAAACTTTAGAAAATAAGCAAAATAGAAAGCCATGGCTTCATTAAGACACTTAGAAACTATAAACGACGATAAAACATCCGAAAATCGCACTCGATTCTAGTCATACCAATGACGCAAAACAAGGGGAGTGGTCACAACATTTGAGACTATTTGTACACTCTTTTTCTATATATAAGAATGTTGTTTTTTCGTCCTAGGCTGAATACTCTTAGTTTTCTGTCGATTTTAGGCTGAAAATGGTCTTTAAATTATTCTTGATTATAAATTATAGCTTATGACATTTCCAGTTTAGATTTGTATTGGGGTTTCAATTGCCAGTGTACTGTGTCTAGATCTTTCTGCAGCGCAGTTCAGGGAAAGGAATTATTTTATACGGTCAAGTCAAAACATATAATTGTACTTTATTTATACCAATTTTCAACATACAAAATTGAGTCCTTTTCAAACTCCCAGCCTCGGGAGTTTTATTCTTAAAATATTCATAAAGTTTCGCAAATTTCAGCCTCAATATTCTTATAAAATATATTCATATTCTCGTACCGCATGCGTTTGATATGGCAATGGAACTTGTTTGAAAAGTGGAAAAGCTACGTACGTTAAATGCAGTACAGTACTTACAACTATACCATACAGATGTTAAGCGATAATCGCATTTTTCTACCCTGGATCTGGAGGTCCGTTCTCAGGAATTAAGCAAGGAAAAAATCGTCTGGCACTCACGGTGACATTTTTCGTGAATTTGAACGAACGTAGTCGAGAGTTTCTGTTAACAGGTCTGTTGGTTTGAATTTAAATGCAGTCGAACCTCCTGTAAGCGTCCATCCAAAAGACTTGGTGGTTGCATGGGGTAGGGGGCCGAGAATCGAACTACAAGGAGGCTTCTTCCGAGAAGTGGCCCCGACACATAAAATTTGTGAAAGGTAATTTTCCCATGCAATTTGTAAGTTGCATTATGTGTAGTTTCATGTTGCCGCTAAAAGTGTATTTCTTATACTCTAAGGGCGCTTTGCATTTGTCAGAACTGGCTGGCCAGTCCAGTCCAGTCGTCAGGAGAATTCTAATATTAATCAGGACTATCCAGACAGATCAGATTATTTCTAAAATAATAGTATATGCAAAACAGTGATGGGTTTCATGGGAATAAGTAAGCTCTTTTTTGAAAACGTTGTCATCCGTAATCGGATTTCCGACGACTTTGACAAGCGGCGCATTTCTCAACCAAAAACCCAATAAACAAACCATGAATAACAGAAGAATCTTGATAGTGAGCTGCATTTCAGTTTGTAGATCCAGAGGGGAAAGACAGTTACATTAAAAACCTCATACAATTGTAAGACGATACAAAAATCTGTCTGCTTCAGCTATAAGTAAACGGTTTCCAGAGGCTGCATAAATTTTCAGATTTTGCTTAATTGGAGGAAAAAATGGAACGTACGGAACAGAGCCAACGCTTGACCACCGTGAGAAAAGCCAAAAGCAACTACCTTACCCGCCTGTTAAAAACTGGCTGATTTTTCGCGTCCGAAATCAAATTTAATTTCTGCAGCTTATAAACACCTCTTTATCTTCACTTTTTTCTTTCAGGAGGCTGGCTCCTCGTTTCCAACATCACGATGGAAAGTTCAACTCCTCCCCCTCAGCTGCCAGTCAAGACTTCATACCGTGGAATAACCAGTGGTCAGATGGTTCTCACAAAAACCGCCATGAATGAGCTGAGAACACACTTGTCTTTCACCCAACTGAGATTCCACTGCACTAAAAACAATGGACGTACGTTCCACGTGACCACTGTTGCTAACACCACGGGTGAAGCTGTAGTCCAGTACTTCAGCGGTCAGACGGATGTTCAGCCCGCTTCGTTCGTGTGGCTCATATTTCAGAATGGAAAATGATAACTCAAGGTTAGCGGGTGTTTGCCAAAAGTGGGGATGGGGAGCAAGCTGGGGCGTAGGATTTGATCAAGAGAGATTATACAGCCACCCTGCTTGGGTTTATGGTTCATATCTTTGGGCCCTTGATCATCCGAATGGTGGACAAGCAAAAAGATGGGAATGCGACGATTAACTTGTTGGCGTGACCACCGGTGATTTCTGGAAGATTTACGTTCGCTAAAATGTTTGTGTGTTGACGTCTGTTTTATTGTTAGTCTTATTGGCTGTAGACGTTTAAAAAGTACTACGACGGCATAGTACAAATAGCCCATTGTTAACTTAGATGAAAATACCTTGATTTTCAAGCCATTTATAAAATATATATAAGAAAATTTATAACTGTTAGAAGAGATTTTTCTTATATTCGTCATTTAAAATTTGCTTTATATCAGTTTTCGTATATTGCATTTAGCTTTCGGGTATTAGCTTTGAATAAAGCCACAAAAAGGTCATGCCATTTAATCATTGTGCTGTTTGCTTTCAATTGTGTCGCATGCACCAAAGTCACTAAATATTAAATTATCCTAGAAAAGCCAACTATAGAGCTTATTTATAACCAAGCAAACTGAGGCCCAGTTAAGCAGTCTAAACCCCGGGGATACTCTCAGCAATGGCCTATACGGGAGCACTGCTAGAAAGGGGTACCCGTTTGTCAGGTGTCAGGTATAAGAAATGGTGGGGATTTTACTCAGGTTAAAGTGTAAGAAAGGGCAGGGAAATCTGTCTGTAAAAAGACCTAAAGTTACCAGGAGAATTTATGGCTGTGTCGAGAACATTTCCTGGTTTTGTGATTTATTTATATTTTAAAGACAGTGCATTTTTAACAGTTAAAAGGGATGCAACGTTCTAAATTAGGTATAAGAAAGGGATCCTTTTTTTAATGGAAGATATACGGATAATATTAAAGCTGAAGTGTTGAGTGATCAATTTGCTTCAGTTTTCACAGATGAACTGAATCTACTGATTTAACATCCCAAGTAAGGGCCCTAGTATGATCGCAGACATCCCCCCTCTGAAGTTTGAAGTTTGAGGCATAACACGCTTGTTAAGAAACATTAACGCCAAAAAGGCCTATGGTCCTGACGATATCTCTCTTGCTGGGTTTTGAATAGCCTCCCATGCAGGCGTTTTTAGGGACTTCTGTCGCAGTCACGTTTGTTTGAATGAGTTTGGATCGACTAAAACCAAGGCCAAACTTTTCATGAGACGAACCAAACTGAGTGATTTAAGTTAATGATAAGTTCGACGTTTGTCTCAGTTTAGCTACTCTAGATATTAAAGTTTGCTGGATCGCCAAACAAGTTCTTCTAGACCGCTAAAGGTCGATTCTCAGAGACAAACATGGCAGACATCAAGTAAACATGTCAATAAAGTGTTTGTATTATCTGGGCCCGGGGGTACTCCCCTACGTATCTATGTGCCACCCCAAAGGGTGTAGACTTTTGGTCTCGAATCGGGTATGGTTTTCGAGGGCACTACGGGAGTGTACGAACGTATTTATTGTTTCAGTTCCATATGAGTAAGAAAGAAAAAGAAATATGCCAATTCGAATGGATTGCATTGTTCCTGTTGTAATCTAAGTAATGATGACATAATTTCTTAAAGGCCAGGTCGCCCCCCCCTCCCAAGAATTCCCAGAAATGCCCCGTCGGGTATCTGGGTTTCCGTAAAATGCTGTTTATTCATTAAAAATTAATGTATTGAGCTGTTTTTCGGAACAAAGAGAATCGTCTGTTATAAACGGGTTTCTGCAAAGCAGGCTTCCAACAACGACTTTAAAATGTTTCGCGCTCTTTATTACTTTTCAACTTAGTTCGACTCTTACACAAGTTCGACGTTGGTGACCCAGTAGTCGAACTCAACTGAAGTAAGGTCGACCCAAATAGTAATTTGACTCGTCTCATTAAAACTTCGACGTCTACCCCCGCTCAAATTGCAAACACCAGCCGCCCGATTACTTAGTTTCCGAGCCAATATCCAGAATAGACAACATATTCGGTCTTTCTCCTCCTTTAACTCGGTTAGGGCAGCTTTTTTAAAGTCTCTAAGACAAGTTGTCTGTGCTCTCTGTTCCCGTTGGGAGCCTGATAGTTTCCATCCAAATTTACAATTTTCTTTTCAGTCTCCGCGACTTTTTTGCGATTTGTTTCGCAACCTTTATTTATTATTTTGACGCACTTAATAAGGTCCGAAGCCTCTCCGCCCTATCCCTTCCTCCGAACCTAACCTAATAACAAGCCAACAAAACTGCTTTGCAAAATTCACCGACGACTTAACAAAAAAAACAAAACAAAGTACGACACAGTCCACAAAATAATAAAAAAAAAACACCCTTTACCCCTGTTTCAATGGAAGGTTGAAATTTAATAGTTTTCTCGTGGAGTATCACTCGGAATTCGGCGGATCAAGGGTTTAATTGAGAACGGTCGCGTTAAGTGTCGTAAAGTTCAAGTTGAACCATAAATCGAGCTTCTCCAACCTACCCTGAAATTTTTGCATCTTTTTTGTTTATTTTTTGTTTTTAAAGCTGAAAAGTTTTCGGATATGCCACCTCCTGAGGCAGCGCAATTTGGCTAGGTATAAGTGGCTGTCGATTAATTAATAGTCCCTAAACTAAAAAGATGAAACGAGACATCTTAATAATTAAATACTACATCAATACTGCACTTAGCAGATGGATCCATGCCAAAAACTGGTTTAATCACCACTCTCTTTAATTTTACCCGTATGAATGCACAATAAATATGCCCAAGCAATAGCTCATTTATTTCCCTCAGCTTCGATTGAGTCTGACCGTAAATCATTAGTATTTCAGAAAACTGAATTATATTCAGTTTAGCAGTCACATGTAAGGAGCCCGGCCCCGGACTCTTAAGGCCGGTAATGCTGGCGTTCTCAGAGGACGTCAGTATTATTACTAGAATTCGCATATATTATTGCTTTTCATCTTGCGGTGCTTCTTTTAAAATAGACGTTTCCTTGAACAAAAAAGTACACTTGTTTTACAGGCTTACTTGAAATTGAAGTTTAGCTCGACTCTTATAAGTAAAATATTTTTTAAGCAGTTTTATTTAGTACTTACAAAAACACTTATGAATTATAAATTGCTTTGCATGGGAGCTGTCACCGCAAAACAGTTTTACAACTAAACAAACTAATTAAAAACGGAACAACCACTCTATAAGGCTGACACTTAATAGTCGGCACGTACAGGTAGCACAGTGAAGATCACAATCATCCAAAAATTTTCCTTCGATGGCAGCTTCATGGCTCATTCGTTTGGTTTTTCTGACTGTTAATGTTCTGATGGCAGTGGTACTGGTGATATCCAACTCGGACTTCTGTGCCAGCGTTTTTGAAACTCAAGCAGGTAAATTAACACATGCGGCTTTATAAAACGGTTTTCTGAAACGTTTTCTAAGATGCAAACAAACCATCCCTTTTTTTAAACTTTTCTTCAGTAGAGTCGTTTATTACAGTTTTTAAATACCCATTTTGATAATCCGAGATGACGAACTCGGGCATCTTAAAAGCATTTCCTTTTATCGACTTTATCTGATGTTAAAATTACTTACAACTTTTATCACTTTTTTACCTCTGACGATTCGCACTTCTATCAAATCGCAATTTTGCAAGCGAGTATATCTCTTTATCATAAAAGATTATAAAATTGTTCAGCTATGAAACTAAATTAATGTTATTCTAGGTTATGTTAAACTCTACTGTTTTCTGCTTATCCCTCTGTTTTATATTACTTCATGTTTCAGACCATGTTTTAGTTGGCCATGTCATGAGTACATCAACTGTTGCTGACGAGTTTGAATGTCACCAAAAATGTCTCAGAAATAACAGCTGCAAGTCATTTAATGTTCATCCTGGTGCAGATATTACTAAACGAGTTTGTGAGCTGAACAACAACACACGGAAGATGAAGCCGGACGATTTCATTAAGAAGAAAGGATCTTCTTATTATGGACAAGTTAAGGTCAGATCCACTGTTTGAACATAAACTATCGCTTTTTTACGAAACTGTTATTTAAAAAAACTCTAAACTCTAAACAACTAATTAGGGACCTTAAGATCGGACGACGGCGACGGCAACGTGAACGTCATAAAAGCAATAGGTTTTTAAAACAAGCAAGTTATTAAAATAAGAAAAACAACAAGAAAAAAACAACTTTCCTCGTGCATAACACTTTTTTGTTCATTTCTTTACGTTTTGCACGACAATGACGTGAAAATGCCTAATTTCATGTTTTATAGAGGATGTCATTAAAACATTCAAGCAACGACGAGATTTTTTCTCTCTTTTTTACCTTGGGTAAGGTTCTTAGGAATTCAACTCCAGGAGAGTTCGTGTACATTCGACAAAGTAAGCGTGATGGAACAATCGCGATGACGATTGGAAAACCGCGAAAACATTTTTAAGCGACGTTTTACCTGCTGTCGCCGTCCTCGCATCTTAAGGTCCCTATTAAAACATTTGTTTACGACGGTCACCCTGTTGGGTTTTTTCGGAATTTTAACAGATAAGTATTTAATTTCTTAGACTTTTCGGCACAAATTCTACGGAGTTTTGAGATCAGCTTCTTACGAATTGCTTGATGTTATGCGAATTCAAGTGGTTATCTTTGCAGAACTCTAATATCGTAAATAGTACTTTTGGCGACATTTTCTTTTAAATAATGTTTTTGGCACCGGTTTGCCTGTGTCTTAGTAACGTATATGTTTTTACCCACACGGAAAATATCGCGTATGGCAGGGTATAAAAAAAAGGTATATCAATATATTTAACAATCATCATGAGTATCATCTAAAAAATTATAGAGATCTAAGAGGGTGTTATCCGCCTCGACCGTTAGCCAATCAGAAACGGAGAAATATTTTGAATGAATAATAATTATATATATTACTTCTAAAGCAAACAAAAGTGGTAATAACTAAAGCACAGAATGACGTCATCTATAGTTGTTATCTATTGTTTGATGTTTCTCATTTCAATTCGTTATTTTCTTCGCAGGTTTCCTGCCAAGATCTGCCCACCAACAAGAAAAAACAAACTGGTCATTGTCATCCGGACTACAAAGGGGAAAGATGTGAAATTCGTGAGTAACGCTCGTCTATTTTTGAATTTGATTTTACTATTGCTTCGCGGAGGAGCAAATATTTACCATATATAGTCATTTTTTTTATTATCTGCTACAGCAAAGCCGCGAGGCTGGAATTCCAAGCTGCCTGCTTATTCCTGTAAGAGCATCCGGGACTCTGGTGACTCTAAAGGAGACGGGAGGTACTGGATCGACCCTGAGAACAGTGGAAACCCGTTGAACGTTTACTGCGACATGACAACTGACGGAGGTGAGATCTAATCTTGAAAGTCTGAAATTGTTGTAATACATTCGTCAGATGAACCCACATAACTTCCTCATACAGAGTAGGGACTAATTTATGCTAAGTAGGTTCCTAATTTGGTCCTTAATTTCTATGAAGGGAAAAAATAGATTGTTGATTACCAGAAAAATATATTAACACGAGTTTGGTCCTTACGACTGAGGTTTTTAGTCACAATTTTATTTTTATGACCCTAACAAAAATGATTACCGAATTTATATACAGTTTGGTACAGTATCTTCTTGTTATACTTTCACTTTTAATTGGTTATCATAATTTAACTGTACCACATATTAGAACCTTCTTGATCTTGCTTAGCTAAACAGGTTCTTGTGTTTTGGGGTTTTAAAGGGGCAAATGTCGGCAAGAAGGTTCTTAATCCATCAGGGTTTTTTTTACGCGAGTGTTTACTGTATATGTTTCTTTGAAATGTCCTGGTGAATAATTTTCGCAACATTATTATGCCTTTGAGGGTAATCCATCTTACTGCACTCGCAAATGAGATGATTTCGTGTCGCATCTTTATCTCCACACAATCTGCAGAGGGGAGACACATCCTGTTTTTCAATGGATGTCTTGATTACATTCGTCCTCAGTGCCGGATCTTGTGTGGCAGTTATAAGCCCTTCGGTCTCTTTCTTCCAATCCCCCTTCTTCAACCAATCCCATGACCTCTTAGCCTTGACTTGTTCTGTTTGACGCAATATCTGGCCATGAAGGAAATTGTCTTCCACTTCTTAATCTTCTCAAACGTTTCCTCCTTCTCATCGTCTGTTTGTGGGAGGTTCCTCATTTTCTTGCTTATCTCTTCAAGTTCTACTGTTTTTTGCAGTGGTTCCGAGATGTTTTGAACGCAATAGGCCAACTCCATCTCTTCATCGAGAACACACTCTTCCAGGCCATTCAATATACAGCCCCCGGAAAGTCGTCGAAATTAGGATCGGTCAACATCAGCTCGTGGATAAAACATAACATAAACAGTTAACTGTTTATGGTTATCTTTTTTTTTTTTTTTTTTTTCTATTTCTATCCATGGCTTCTAGTTCAGCTTTACTTTAGTTTACTTCTTCAGCTCCATGCCAGACAAGTGACAGAGCCTATGAATTTGTTGCAAGTACAGTATTTTCCCACTGACATTGGACTGTATTTAGTCTCCGGAAATATTCTTTCTTCATAACGTTTTTCTTGTGCCTTTGAAATAGATCGTCATATTCCAGAATTCCCAGGTTCTTATAGCCGTCTTCTTCCGCTGATTTCATTTTGCGATTATCAGGCGAGGTAATCCCCACAATTTTCTTAACATTTTCCCTCTTTAACGCCACGCCTTTTCATACCAAACGTCATGCCTATATCCGGTACTGAACACCGAGTGTATTGACCAGTGAGTCAAGCTCACGTTCATCCTTCCCGTACAGCTTCAAGTCATCTATAAACAGTAAATGAATGATTGACTCCTCTTCCTTGTCTAACTAGTATCTTCCTTATGGATTTTATTATTATTATTGTTATTATTATTATGTAAAATTTAGCACAGTGATTTTCCCTGGGGAGAAATATCCAGTCAAGTCTCATCCCGAGACCTCAGACTTCCAGCACCTTTCTGAGGAAATGTGCCGATCCGAGGAGTGCCGACTTTTGCATCGTTCTTGTTCGGTTTTTAATTCCTAGTTGCTCCAAGTGGCCTGCCAGCTTCTTTGACACGGAACCCAATGCACCTACAACCACTGGCACCACTTTTGTCCATGATTTCCAGATCCTTTGAATCTCTCTTGCCAGGTCTAGGTACTTTTCACACTTTTCAGTTTCTTTCTGCAGAATATTACTATCTCCGGGAACAGCTATGTCCACAATGATTGTTTCCTTTGCCTTCTTTTTCTGAATTACAATGTCTGGCCTCCTGTGATGGATTTCACGGTCTGTTTGCATGGTAAAGTCCCACAACAGTTTAACCTCCTCATTCTCTTCTACGCTTTTGGGGGAATTACCATTTGTCACTGCACTCAACTCATTATTGTTATTGTTATTGTTATTGTTATTGTTATTGTTATCGTTATCGTTATCGTTATCGTTATCGTTATCGTTATCGTTATTGTTATTGTTATTGTTATTGTTATTGTTATTGTTATTGTTATTGTTATTGTTATTGTTATTGTTATTACTATTATTGCTGTTGTTATTATTATCATTACGTGATAACGGGGGTTAACAGAGGTCCAGAAGCATTGTTGCGGGAAAGGCTCTCACGATGTCTAGCTAAAATGGACTGAGCAAATGAACAGAGATGTTTTGGATTGTAAGAGACGGGCCATTACAATGGAGACATCAGAAAACCTACCGCGAAACGGGAATAGTAGAAAGAGAGGCTCGCTGGGAACGCTGCTATTTGGTGCAGTTGAGGATGTGCACGAGTCAAATTATAATGAGATCGCTAGTGATTTGATTAAAGAAGCAGCACTAAGAACGAGAGGCGCTGGAGGTCCCTGGAATGTAGACGCTATGGCTTTCAAAGGATCCTTGCTAACAAGTCATTCAAGAATTCTGGCTCTAATTCGTGCGACGCTCTTGTTAATCAGACCTAATAGAATTTCGAAATATTTTCAGATAAAAGCAACTTCTTAAAAGTCTAGAGAGTGCGTTTTGAAGAACATGGGAACTGGTGTTTCCAGTTTGGAGATTATTCAGGACTAGAAATCCATGAAGATCTTGCTGAAATAGCGTGATTTGAAATATCTTAAAACTTTGTGACAGTTAATATCAATCTGCATTATTGACGGTTGACGGTAAAAAATACCCTTATGACGGTTGACGGTTAAATTTTTTGCCGTTTGGCGGCTGACGGTTAACCCTATTCAGTGAAACGGCCCGTGGCATCTCAAGTCTTCACACCTGGACAACCAGGGTGAAAATAGCAAAAACTGTCTCGAATACGGAGGGCAAATAATGCACCTATCAATGTAATGCCGGCGGGGGGGAGGCAGGGCATAGGGTGGGGATTTGACTTTCTTCAAAAATTTTCAATCAAATTCCCTGCCCACCGGCAAATCATTCCAGTCAAATGCAACCAAATTTCCCCACCCCAGGCTGCACATTGCTGTCAATCCCAAGGCAGAACCTAAGAAAGGCACAATAAAAATATCTCCAAATAAAACTCTGCAATCTTTTATAAACGTTGCTGCATAACCAAAGATGCATGTTCCTGTTACAGCTGCAATTATACGTTTTAACCATAATCCGTGTTACACTGCGTAGAATACATAAACCTTTAGGAGAAAGTCCACATTTTGTAAGTCTAAATATACCGTTCTTAGTTAAGGGTACAAAGAAAGTCAGTTTTATAAGTTTACAGTGATTGTAGCGAATGAGCCATACACTAATCAATTGTACTTGCAAAAATCGACTCGGTTTCTCTTTACTTCCGCTTACTTTGATACCACAGTATATTAAGAGGTTCAATTGATCAAAAACACACTAAAACAAACGAAATTTCAAGACAAAACAGTGAAATCCACTCAGCCTTCTCTTGCTCTCATGGGCCTCCATGACTTCCTGATCTTTTCAAACCGTATGGCGCATGCGTGAAGCGTGGAAGGGGGAAACATATGTTCGGTCTCAGTCTTTTTCGTCCGAGTCGGCAGTCAAATATCTCCACGTCGGGCGAAGAAAGATTCAAATATCCCCTCCCCCGGGAGAACAAGATAAGTAAAATGCCCTACCCCAGGGACAACAAAGACAATTAAATCCCCACCCTATGCCCTGCCCCCCCCCCCCCCCCCTCCCACCTCCGCCGGCTTTACATTGATAGGTGCATAGGAACTTTTTACACCTTGGTACATGGCCAAATAGGCGACTTTCGCTACAAGTTTAGTCGCCAATTTTTTTTCTTTACTCGCCATGGCGACCAAAATGGTCGCAGCTTGGAGCGCTGAATTTATTAGTGTTTTAAAATAATGTACAATTTATTCATTTAAGTTAAGCAGTCACGTGTAATCGTTTTTGTAAACAAAATTTGACAGCCAGTAATGCAGGCGTTTTCTCAGAGCTTGGGGATCGCTCGATTACTCTTTACTGATGCTCAGCTCTGCTTTCAAAATAAGAGTTTCCCTTGTCCAACAAAAACCTGCTAATTTTGCAGACCGCCACGTAAATTCGTCAGAGGCAGTTTCAATGGTGAATCCAAAGGGGACCGGAGTTACTGGATCGACCCTGAGAAGAGTGGAAACCCGTTGAAAGTTTATTGTGGTCGACATGAGAGTTGTGAGATCTGCTCTTAAAAACTGTTCTTCACATGAACTCACATAACTTCCCTTCAACAGAATATTAGTTAAAACTTGGAAAGCCTAAAACAGATCAAGACAATTAGAATTATCAATTACTGGATAAGGATAAGTGTGATATAAAGAATTATACAGATTTGCCTCGGCATAAGAGAAAACAGACATTGTTTGCTGCCGGGTCAGTTTTTCTCTAAGTTATACCTGTACCTTTAAAACGGTTGTTTTTCCATTTCAGGAGGATGGCTCCTCGTTTCCAACGTCGTGATTGGTTCAACTCCACCCTCTCAGCTTCCAGTCAAGACTTCATACCGTGGAATAACCAGTGATCAGATGGTTCTCACAAAAACCGCCATGAATGAGCTGAGAACAAACTTGTCTTTCACCCAACTGAGATTCCACTGCAGTAAAAACAATGGACGTACGTTCCACGTGACCACTGTTGCTAACACCACCGGTGAAGCTGTAGTCCGGTACTTCAGCGGTCAGACGGATGTCCAGCCCGCCTCGTGTGGCTCATATGTCAGAATGGAAAATGACAACTCAAGCCTGGCAAGAGTTTGCCAAAATTGGGGAAAGGAAAATGGCGTGTACACAGTTGGCAAATGGGGTCATGGTCAAAATCAAGACAGGCTGTATATATACTCTGCTTTTACATTTGCCAAATATCACTGGTACATGAACCCACCTAATTTTAGTTGCGATGATCCTGATGGCACTCCACTTCCAACATCTTCTGGTGATTTCTGGAAAGTCTATGTTCGCTAAGAACTCGCAAAATTGATTGCATTGTCTAAATATGTATCTTATTAAGATACTTTCTTTGTATAGTTTTGGAGTGAAAATACGTTGGGTAGCAATTATCATGTGAAAAATCAGATAGTAAGTTAGATATTTAAAGAACTTTTTGAAAACTTATGTTCATTTGCATTTTATCCTCGTTTTTAGCTTCTATTTATTAATTCGTGTTTTCCTTATTTTCTCTTATTTAATTAAGCTTGCTTAATTAGGCTTTTTGTCTTGAACTTTTACCCGCTTTTCACATTTATTAACATTTTCAAGTATATAGCTGCAATATTTTGTCATATATACAATCTTTCCTAAGTTTCACGTTTGCCTTTAAGCATTGTTTGTTTGCATTTATTCAGTCAAGAGCAATTATTAAATTCAAATAGCAACTAAACGTTATTCCTAGAGAGTGTAATGAATGCAAGTAAAGCGTGTGCATTCACTCGCTGAGCTGATGTAGCGATGTCGAGTTTTAACAGGCGAAAACTATCATTAGTACATTTAATAATATTCAAACCATATATGTGACGATATCGTTCGTCGCCATAAACTATCATTGGTGCATTGAGCCATATTCGAACAATATATGTGGCGATATCGTTTGTTGTAATAACCCAAATCCATCGTCTACTAGATTTCTGGAAAGTCTATGCTCGTTAAAACGTTGAAACAGTGTTTTCAGTCAACATTCTTATTTTTTTTTTTGTTTAATTATTGTAATGGAATCCGACATTAATGCAAATGTACGATATATGAAGTATACTATGTTACAAGAATGAAAATGCAGAAGGTCAAATTGCAAGTTGCTCAAAAGAAGGGTCAAAATGTGGCTTTGGAGAAGAAAGTTAATTAACGTTACTTGAGAGTGATGAGATATGCTTGAACGAACCATTTTAGCTTAGCAATGCTATTAATTTACGATAATTCCTAAATACTAGTGCATAGATTCAACTTGTTCGATTTCAGTTCCACAAAATGTATACTTCTGTTTTGGTAGATTATTTTAAGGGATTAAAAACCAATTCGCCGTCGATGTTGCTACTGTTCTTAATTCTGCAGATCTTCTTGTTATTCGTCGGGATTTCCAATATTAGCACTCAATATGTAACACCATGACTGCAATACTGCATCATTCGCAAAAGTTTTACGTTAGTGTGCAGACAATAAGGTAAGTAGTTACCTACGTCTTAACAATACTAACAGAGGACCCAGAAATGTTCCTTGGAGAATCCCAAAGGAAACAGGGCAGGCTTTCTACTCTTCAATTCGAGTCTGAAATAAACTTTACTGCTATTTTCAGTAAACTCTGGGCTGGATCAAAAACTGCATTTGCTATCACAACTCAACTACAATGAACTTTCGAGAGCACAAAAAATACTTCCGCTCGGCGCTACACCACATATTCAAACTCATACATCCCTGGGCAGTGGTAGCCGTTCACAGACCCTCTATTTTATCTTTAGGGGGCGACCATTGACTATTGAGAAAAGTGGGGGGGGGGTGGAATGGGTGATCTGGTTTGGGTAAGAATATTTTTCCCCAAATCTCTGGAGATATAATTTTTTCCCTGACATTCAATGGTGTAAGATATTTCTTTCAGTGTTATACGCCATGATAAATATATTTTTTTGAGTGCAGGATATTTTTTCCCTCGAAAACAGTCTGCACTATATTTTTTTTCTGAAATCACCGAAACCTCTCTCAAAAGTTCAATGGTCGGCCACTTAGAGGGCTATTTTTAAAACAGGGAACGGAGAATCGGCGAATAGGGATGGCGAACGGGGAATCTTTTTAAATAGCGAGAATTTTTGAACTGATGTCTCCAGTCTTCGTCTTCAATCGCTGCCTGACATATTTCACAGTTTTACCCTCATCGGGCCGAACTTGAGTCCCGCTGTTTGCTGCTTCACAGCACGGATGAATGGGACGCACTTGCACTAAAGGATTTGGAGGATATGAAAACGAACATGTTATTCAAAAATAAAATGCTTCTTCAATCTGTTCAGTAAGCCTTGCTATCGATTTTTTTGCATAAGAGCTTTCAAGATTGAAAAGGAACGAAAGGAAAAAAGCGGTAACAAACAGTGGGAAAAGTGAAGTACATAAAAAAGATGCATACTCGTTTTATCCGCCTTACCTCTGTTAATTCCTTTTAGTGTAATGATTCACTAGCTGATAAATTCAAACAAACAGGACCCAAAATAGTCATGGATACAAAATCATTCACATTCAGCCTGAGCTCTTGAATAAAACAATACTTTTATAGAAGGCCAAACAAAGATACAAGAATTCAGGATCTAGGAAAACAACGGAAAAAGGATTCACTACTAAGCATACAAACAATTTGCTTTGTCATCGACTTGTATTCCCTTTGTTTTGAACAGCCTATCTAGTCTAGTTGAACCTTTCCCAGGAGGTAGGCAACTGAAGGGGGTTTCTAGCGTCTGGTCTGTCACGAGGCTAAAAAGGTGCGCAGGCTTCGTACAAGTTCCAAACGTTGCGCCAGTCTAGTTGGCATCTCTCAGCATACTTTTCAGACGGGCTTAACCTTCTGCCATCACGAAGGAAACGGATAATCTTGTCCTTGGTGTCGCCAGTTTCCTTGATCTTGCTTCAGGACTTTCTCGTACGGATGATGAAGACAAGGGTTTAATAAATTATATAGAAGCATTCCGTAGGCCCACATGTCAACGACCAACAGATCCTCAACAGTGGCTCCTGCACGTGAGATCTCGCTTCCGAGAAGAATTTCCGGTGTCATGTATGGTATTGACCCCTGTCGATGTTTACAGTTCTTGATCGGCAAACAGATCGTGATTGCACAACTTTTGACCTACTTTCTCCAAAGTCAGTGAGCTTGCAGATCACTGGTCGATGGCTCCATGCGTAGGCAATTTTATCGCGATTTCTTTCCTCGCTTTAATGATGATTGCTGACGAGGACGTTCGCTATTTTCAAATCTCTCTGCGCGATTCCTCTTTCATGCAAGTACAGTAATCCACTGCCAATATCCGACGCGATCCTGTTCATAAAATTTGTGTCCACCCCATTACAATCCCCTCCGTCAAGGCAACTGACAAAGTCTTTCAATGAACTGACTTTTCCCTTTCCTCCGAAAACGTAGCCTGCGTAGCAGGCGCTTGGAAGTAGCGGGCGAAAGAGAAAACGGGCGCGCGCGAGGGAGACACGCGTGTCTCCTTCTCGCGCGCCCGTTTTTTCTTGTGCCCACTACTTGCAAGCGCCTGCTACGCAGGCTACCGAAAACGCTTAGGTCAAAATAAACATACTCCAGCATTAAAACTGCGAGTGGCTCGAGACAAACAGCTTTAAATTGTACTACTGATATTGCCGTGATTGAGATCATGCAGTAAACGAGCTTCTTTAGTGAATTATGCATCGATAAATTGTAAAGACGAACCAAACAATTTCTTTACAACAACTGGCTTGCTTGAATTCCTGTCCAGGTCTTACTCTTTAGCACACTTTGTCACAAAAACCGCTCCGAACGAGCTTTGTCCAACCACATCCTGTTCCCCTAGATCACTCCATTTAAATTCTGTAAGGCCTTCAAAGCGAACGATTCGCCTCTTCTTCACCGTGAAATTTCCAGGAGACAACATGGCGTAGAAAGAGGTAAAACAAAGCACGTAGTGGCTACAAATATACGAATATTCCCGCCAAAATGCTGCGCAAAAAAATGATAATTTCTCTGTAGAGCACTGTTTAAAGTTGTCATGAAATATTAAATTCTCCTCAGTCTTTTGTTTCCCTGATGCGACAACCGGGGGTCTGTTTGATTTTTATTTTTTGAACGGCAATATAAACCGGATCGCAGGTTATAGATGGTTATAGATGAATGAGCTACAAGTTGTAGTAGCTGAGCGGTGGTAACCACAGTCTTTTTAGGAGCGACCGCCAAGAAAAATTGAGCAAATTCTCGATTTTTCGGCAAAAGTTTCGCAAAAAGCTCTTTTATTTTAGAGAATAACAAGTAATTCAGTTTGCAAGTTTAGAAGTAGAGTCGAGACGGTTTCTGCGGAGGACTCCCGTATAAAGGGAGGGGGTATTTATCATTTCTCGCTTCGGAGTGTAAATTGCACATTAATTTTGGGTCTTGAAGGACGTACGCCCGAGGTAAACTCTGACCGATAAAAAAGTGACTTTAATAAACGTTCGTCGGAAAATTAAAATTTTAAAACCCTCTAGAGACCAACGTGGGTCAGCAGACCATGACAGACTGTTATCAGTCCTTTACTTAATGATTATTAATGGGCGGGATTTCATGTGCTTCATTTAAAAAATAATTGCACTTTAATTTGTCTAGGTAATAATATACACGAAAAACATGACTACAACAACAAATTTTGGCAGCGCGTGAGTTTTTAGTTCATTCACTGATTGGCTGAAAGAGACTACTACCTTTGTCAAATTTAAAATCATTCAGCTAAGAACTTGGAAATGTGCAAGGATTGATTTCACACCAGCCTGTTAAAGATAACTCGGTTTACAACAATCAGCAAAAGTAAGGGTTTTTAGAATCATCCTCGATTATGAAAGCGTTTACAAAAGATTCCCGCTTTTAAAGATTCCGCGTTTTTAAGATTCGCCATTTTAAAGATTCCCGCTTTTAAAGATTCCCATTTTTAAAGATTCCCCGTTTCCCGTTCCTCATTCCCCATTCCCATTTCCGATTCCCCGTTCCTTCTTTTAAAGATAGCCCCAGTTAGAGCTCAGCACGTCACGAGATTCGACCAATCAGAATGCGTAATTTATAGAGCGATTTTCGCGCTTGGAAAGAGCCGTTTTCAGAGGTATATGTGGTGAGATTTTCGCTTTATTCCAAGCTTGTGCAGGTAATTTCGACACTATACCGCCGAGGAAAGTTGTTGGAAAACTTTATCTTGATAGTGGTTGCATTATTTTTAAATACTTTGCTTTCTTGAGCGTCTGTGACAAGTTTGAAGGCTTTCTACTCTTCAATTCGAGTCTGACGCTGGATTCGATAAAAACAGGAGCCCATCAAATGGAGCCGCCATCTCCATTAATTTCGTGAGTCAACCCTTTCCCGAGTAGATTTATAAATAGAACGGCTTGTTTCCCGCGAAAAGTGTCATATTTCCGTGAGTCTCGTATGTCACCGTGAAAAAAATGAAGTTGGATGAAGTCGAACTCAGAAGTCCGTCCTTCGACCGTTTTCCATTTTTACTATGCGTCCATTTTTACAATTTTACAGCCGCTGGGATCTGGGTATCATGAAATAAAAGTAATGAATTACCCGACTGAGACTGAGCATGAAGCGATGGGACAAAGGCAGCGAACTGAGGATCAAGGAAAGGTTATCTTTGCGAGTGTTTTTTGTTTTTTTTTTTGGCCGTCATGAATCCCACATTTAAGCATGCACCTTGAAAAGAGTCGACGATTAAGCGTTCTGTGGACGATTTGGAACTTTTCGATGATCAGCGCCGAAAAAGTGCCAGGATCATTTGATTTTTGTCATCACCGTGGAGAGGACTTCGCCAGTTAAGCACCGATGACCTAAGTAGCAACTAACGAGGAATGCTTCAGTTCCGAAATTTGAGAAATTGCAGTCTTCCTTTACAACTGACTTGTATCACCATGAGAGTTGCCTGATAAAACTGGCACTTGAAATGTTGAACAGAAGACAACAGTTGCTCGACCGTGAAGCTAACCCAAAAGTAATTTGCTAACGGAGGAATTTGTGACATCGCGCTCCAGTCCAAAGACCCACTTATCCCAAGAAAAACAAAGTGGATTGTATCTGCGCCAAAAGAATTATGACTGACTAACAGGACAATTCTCAGCAGTTAATGTAGAAGTTTAGGCTCAATTCTCTCCTTCGAATTCGCATCTGTAGATCACTTTTTTTGCGAGAAAACAATGGCTGGGCCCGGCGTTACAAAACATAGCAGGGAATCATCACACTAGCTGACGGACAAAACAACCACAAGGACTACAAGTATTTCTTCAGATAAACGTATTTCGGAAAAAAAAACCTTGAAAAACTAGAAATTTGATTAATATTGAGTCATTTAGCCGAAGTAAGAACCTTAAAAAAACGAATCCTGTCAGAACTACAGACTGCAGGAAGTAGTTAATCATTATGCATGTCACAGACCAGCTTCATGGCCTCTTAATGTGAGACAAGCAACCAAAATTGAGATTAACATAGTCAGAGTTTAAAACTCTCCACAGTATAATCTACCCGGTAGAAAGAAGAGAAAGAAAATCTCCGAGGGATGAAAACGCTAAAGTCACGTTTCACTAGCTTATGATTATGTAAGGCCTGTCAACACCGAATTTCCTGCTGTTTGATGAAATACAATAGCAGTGTCATTTCGTCGTTGTGATTGGCGCTTCCCACCGTCGGCGCGCGAAGTCTCCCCTGGGAACCGTTCTAATTATAAATCTACTCGGGAAAGGGTTGACTCCAAGGGCTTGTATGACAGATGGAGGCTCCATTGCCATCGCAAATCAACTACAATGAACGTTCGAGAGCACAAAATACTACTTCCGCTCCACCGCTACACCGCATATGCAATGCAGTCTCTTAGCTTCTCTTACATCCCTAGGCAGTAGTAGCCTGTTTACAGACCCTCTATTTTCTCTTGCGGGCTCAACCATTTGACTTTTGAAGGGGGGAGGTAAGGGTGTTTTGGCTTGAGTAAGAATTTTTTTCCCCAAAATCTCTGGAGATAGAATCTTTTTTCCTGACATATAAAGGTGTGAGATTTTGTTCAGCATTATACGCCATGTTGAAAATTTTTTGGAGTGCAGGTGTCTCCTTGTAAGATATCTTTTTCTCTCGAAATCAGTCTCCAGTATATTTTGTTTCTGAAATCACCCATCCCCCCTTAAAAATGAAAATGTCGGCTACTTAGAGATCATCGAGCGTGAATGTAAATAAAAACCCAGCGGAGTTTACTAACCGCTAGAGCGTAAGGGGATGGGGGTCCTCGTTCTAGCGCTCCGCGCTCGCTTCGATCGGGTGCTCGTCGATTTTCGAAAGGATAAAGAAAACAACGTCGGATATAGGCTAGGGCAGTTGCATGAAAAGCTGTTTGGGAACTAAACGCTTCTTTCCATAGCATTTTACTACAAGTAGTTTTGGTGTTAATAAAATCAGACTAATTGAACAACAAAATTCCGCAAGAAAGCCTCAGTCTTTTCCCCTAATATCCTGCAGTGTATATAAAACATCACCAAATCTTTCACTGGTCGCATGTTTCTATATTCGCCAAAAAAGGCACAAACCAACGGTGAACCACTTACATAGAAAACAGTTGGAAATTGTTTCAAACGTATGTCGATGTGTTTTTTAATTTAATTTCAGAGGGTTAAGGCTACTACACCTGTAGTAGTCTTGACACGTTAGACATACACTCGGCTTTAATTGGCGTGGGTTGCAAACCACAGACGTCAGGCAGATTTGATCACACCCTATTTTCGCACACAGATACAAGCACACAAAAACGAAAATTCTTTTCAGGAAAAGTGAAATATTTAAAAAAGGAAACTGCTTTAGCTACAGTTTAGAAATTCTTAATTCTGCTTAATTTTATTGCAGAACTGCGCGCCGATAAACCCTCACAAGAAATTTAAAACATTACGAGAATCAGAATTGGCCTTCACTTTGACAGGTGAGACAGATATGAAATTATTGAACTGCAAACTGTTTTATTAAGAAATAAGCTAGGAGAAGGCTTGTCAGAAACCAGATACCATCGTTAAGACGATACACAAACCACCTAGAAATATATTTATTTTGAATTCAGACATAATTTAAACAGTCGCCGAAGAGAAAGGAAGTTCCAGAACAATATCACATCACACTAATATACCGTTCAGGGTAATAGTTCTTATACTCGGTACTAGAACGAAGCTAAGCAAAAACTTCCATCTAGAGATGGCTGCCTTTTGGCTCAACGGTTTGATCTTTCTAACTATCAATGTTTTGATGGTGACATCCAACTCTAAATTCTGCGCCAGCGTTTTCAAAGCTCAAGTTGGTAAGTAAAAACACCTGTTCGCAAAAAAATGTTTTAGCCTACTTCTTGTAGTTTTATAACACTAAAAATTACACTTTCTATCCATATAAACAGAAATTTAACAAATTTTAACATTTCAAATAATAAAAAACAGTTCATTTGGCCTATTTCAATATGATTAATTTAATGTATAAAACGTTTTTCCCCTTTACGAATCGAAGCAACAGGAAGGCATATCGTCTTACCTCGGAAGCAGATGTGGAGGGTCTTGAGTGTCTTCGAAAATTTTAGAGGTTTCCTTCTAAAGGTCCTCTTAAGATCCACTGGACTCTGAGATTCGATAAGATACAGCTGTAAGCTCTCATTTTTCCACAGTTCCCTCGTTCACTCGCATTGCCATCCGTTGCAGTTTTTCTTTCGCAACAGTAATAATCTACGTATCAGGCTTGAAACTCCAAGATACTATCGTCGAAACAGACGCTGAAGTTTTGTTTACAAAAAAGGCCTATGGTCCTGACAATACCTCTCTTGCTGGGTTCTGAATAGCCTCCCACGCAGGCGCTTTTAGGGACTTCTGTGGCAGTTAAGTTTGTTTGAATGACTTGGATCGACTAAAATCAAGGCCAAACTTTTCATGAGACGAACCAAACTGAGTGATTCAAGCTAATAAGTTCGACGTTTGTCTCAGTTTAGTTACTCTGAATATTAAAGTTTGCTGGATCGCCAAACAAGTTCTTCTAGTCCGCTAAAGATCGATTCTCGGAGGCAAACACGGTAGACATCAAGTGAACTTGTCAATAAAGTGTTTGTATTATCTGGGCCCGGGGGGTACTCCCCTACGTATCTATGTGCCACTCCAAAGGGTTTTTGTGCCGTTTTGGTCTCAAAACGGATGCAGTCCTTGCCCATTTTGGTCTGGAATCGGGTATGGTTTTCGAGGGCACTACGGGAGTTTATGAACGTATTTATTGTTTCAGTTCCATATGAGTAAGAAAGAAAAAGAAATATGCGAATTCGAATGGATTTTAAGAAATATTTTTTGTTGCTGCTGTAATCTAAGTAATGACGACATAATTTCTTAAAGGCCAGGTGTGAAAACGGGTGTGAAAAATTACATTTTTTGGTCTGAAATAGGGTCAGGATTTGGAGAACCGCCCCCCCCCCCCCCCCCCAAGAATTCCCAGAAATGCCCCGTCGGGTATCTGGGTTTCCGTAAAATGCTGTTTATTCATTAAAAATTAATATATTGAGCTGTTTGTCGGAACAAAGAGAATCGTCTGTTATAAACGGGTTTCTTCAAAGCAGGCTTCCAACGACGATTTTAAAATGTTTCGCGCCCGTTATTACCTGTTAACTTAGTTCGACGCTTACACAAATTCGACGTTGGTGACCCAGTACTCCAACTCAACTGAAAGAAGGTCGACCCAAATATTAATTTGACTCGTCTCATAAAAACTTCGACGTCTACCCCCCGCCTAAATTGCAAAGACCAGCCGCGCGATTACTTAGAGCCAAAAACACTTAACATCCAAGATAGACAACATATTCGGTCTTTCTCCCCCTTTAACTCGGTTAGGGCAGCCTTTTTAAAGTCTCTAGTATAAGACAAGTTGTCTGTGCTCTCTGTTTTCGTTGGGAGCCTGATAGTTTCCATCCAAATTTACAATTTTTTTTTCAGTCTCCGCGACTTTTTTGCGATATGTTTCGCAACCTTTATTAATTATTTTGACGCACTTAATAAGGTCCGAACCTAACCTAATAACAAGCCAACAAAAATGCTTTGCAAAATTCACTGACGAATTAAAACAAAACCAAACTACGACACAGTCCACAACATTTAAAAAACACCCTTTACCCTGTTTCACTCGGAATTCGGACGATCTAGGGTTTAATGGAGAACGGTCGCGTTACGCTTCGTAAGGTTCAAGTTGAACCATAGATCGAGCTTCTCCAACCCACCCTGAAATTTTTGCATCTTTTTTGTTTATTTTTTGTTTTTGAAGCTGAAAAAGTTTTCGGATATGCAACCTGCTAAGGCAGTGTACTTTGGCTAGGCATAAGTGGCCGTCGATTAATTAATAATCCCTAAACGAAGAAGATGAAACGAGACATCTTAAGAGCCCATGACTGTAAATATCGCGAATCGCTGGCCAGGCTAAAAAAATCGAAAATTCTGATAATTTGTCAGAAAAACCCCTTTGGGGAACTATCTTCGAAAAAAATATTTTCAACTTCCAAGAATCTATAGTTTTCGAGAAAATGAGGAAAAACGAAAATAGCGGTTTTTACCTAATTAATTATGCAAAAATAAGAGTAAAAGTGACCTACTTTATCGCGTCTGTACCGAGGCAAGATTCAAAGCTATAAAACAGAAATACTTTTGTTTAAAAGAATTCTATCTTTTCTTTCTATCCATGGTATGTTTTAAATCATAAACTTGATTCTGAATTTTTTTCGGTTTTTTAAAAACTACCATCAATACACTTTTTAAAATGGCTAAAAAAGGAGCAACTTCAGAGGCAAAAAACTCACCTTGGTATTTCTGATACCTAGCCAAAATGTATACTAGAACAAAGTTCAGCTCTTATATTAACAGAATATGAAGCAAAAAATCTGGGTACTCCGGATTCGCCTTTACAAAATAAAAAGTTTCGTGACCACCAGTGGAAAAATTTCATAAATTTGCATAAGTCAAATTTGTCGAGAAATGTTGCGGCAGCCGGTTTTGTTCCAATTCAGGGTCAGTATGTTATGTTCGGAAACATAACGAAGCAAGAAAACGGTTTTTTGATAAAGTTCATGTTAAAATATCAGAGTAATTAACCGTTCACAAAATAATAATAATAAAAATCGACCTCGAAGAAGCGTTATATAAAAGCGCCGAATTATTATGTAAACTATATCCCATGTCTCTCGTTTCTTCTCCTAACTTCCTTTAATTAGCATCCATCTGTATCATCGTAAATTCGCTTCCGGTATGTCTAAAATAGGTAGGTACATTTTCCTTGAAATTTTATTTTGAAGGAGGGTTTTTGCTAACGGGATACGCTGCGTGAAAGGAAGTCATTAACAGTTAGAGTAACAATGTCACGCAACTACGTCTCGAGCAGCTCCGCCTTCCTTTACTGATTTTTTTTCTCCTCATGAAACTTTATGGAAACTTTGTTTTGAACAGACAATGTGTTGTTCGCAACATCATTTGTTTCTTAGTAGTTTATTTTCTTTTCAGAAAGAAGGGATACTAACTTTGCATGCCTGTCAGTCACGCACTAAAAGTTAGCATTTTCTTGTCAGAGATGTTGAAATCTAATTTTTTTACTACGTATTACAAACAACAACCCGTCCCTTGGTTAATTTCTTTACTTTTTCACAAAAAGAGGTATAATTAGGCAGCTACCAGCTACAGGAGAGATTCCAGTTGGAGACTTAACTGGGTGGGTTTTGTTGTTTTGGATAGGTGGTCGCACATGGAGTTTCAACTGTACTCCAACAGAGTAAATCACCTTTCACGACGATGCGACTAGGATTTGTCCATGGAAGATAAGACTCCTTGTTCACCGCTATTGAGCTACTCTAACCAACTCCCACCCATGTCGAGTGCTTGCAAAACGCAGCATCATCTTGAAAAGAGAAATATCAGAAAGGTCATCCTTGACGCCCCTGGCCTATCGCAGTTTGCGGCAACGAACTTATATCGACATAAGTACCATTTACTAACCTGGCAGTATGGTGACACACAGTAAAAGCGTAACTTGAATACGTTTTTCAGTTTACAGCGGACCCGAGTTTTGTTTAAAGAAATACCTGCCTTTTGCTCAGGGGTATTAACGTCAGTATCCGCAATGTCCCAGCTCGAGCCTTCACACCGGAACGTCCGATCGAATCACTGTTTAGTTGATAGTTACCCTTCTCTTCCTCTTCACGACTTATCTAGGAAGATCGAAGGACCTCTGCTCTCAGGGTAGTTGATAGCGAACAAGGAGCTAAATAACATAGCGAGGTAAGTAAGTGGCATCGGCGGTTTTATTTACGCCTAACCGTTTCCCAAAGTAAAGAAGGAAAGAACTTCAGACAAAGGGAAAGAAGAGTTATGCGATAAAACTGCTCTTAAATTGATGTTTATAGCTATGGCATATGCGAGGGGGTGGGGGCTATTTAATTGCTGAATAACATGTGCCGTTACCAAAAAATTACGGAAAAACATTTTTTCCTTGGTTTGGAATTTTGACAATGAAGATTTTAGTTCTAGCCATTTGTGATACCAGGCAAAAAACAATCCAATATTTAGATATTTCCCTCTTAGCAGCAGACCCTCTAATTACAGTGTCCTTAAGTTTGGACGGTATCTAATATTATATATCCGCAGGAACGAAACATGGCAACAGCTGGTTACAGATTGATCAATGTGTGAGGCGGGGGTTCTGGGATCCCTGTGACAGTTCTTGTCAAGAAGACCACAAATCAGTATATTTGCTGATTTGGGCTAATTATCAGTCATTACTTACTGCCTTTACTGCCTTAACCCAGTCAAAAAATGTTCCTGTAGAGTTACATGTGGGGTATGGAGAAGGTATCATTTTATCAGGGAGCACTAGCCAAAAATATCTTTTTGGGTGATGCAGATGACCCAATTTTTCCAATTTTCAGTCCATGTCCATCCTAGCCATCAGTAGCAACAGAACGCGACAGGAAACAGTTTCAGTGCCTAAACATAGTCTTACATAACAAAACTGGACCATAATTTTTGGAAGTAAATTGATGCGAAATGAAGACCATATTAGCTTTTAAAAATGAACTAGCAATTAGCTTGGCATAGCCCCTTTAACTCTTTTTTGACGGCCAATTTTAGTAGAAGAAAACCCCGCCTTTTAACCAAACCCTCCTTTTTGGACCGGCTTTCAACCAGTTAATAGCCTGCATAACAGGCGTTATTTTTTTCGTGTTTTTGCAGGACAGGAAGGCAAGCGCCAAGTGAGTGAGAAGCACAGATAAGCGCGACGGGGAAGACGCAGAAAAAACAACGGCCTGTCCACGTAGCATTGTTTTTCTGCATTCCGCCCCAGACATACCCCTTAATGGCTCTCCTCACTCGCTTCGCGCTTGCATTCGCTCTGGCGGCTTCGGGATTAATTGCCTTCGCTCGCCTGAAAAACGCGCGCCTGTTATGCAGGCTAGCCAGTTAGCTTGATATGGGAATGGCTGAAAAAATAGATTTGCAACACAAGACTGCTCAATTGGACGTACACTAATTTAGAAGCTTTTTAGGCGCATTGGATTGGACATCTCTTACAAACCTATATCGATCATTCTCTCCCGCTCTCTTTTTTCCCTTTGCCTTTCTTCTTCTGTACGTTGCTCCGGCACTTGATCGTCTTCCCACTGTCTTTGTTTTGCAAGGAATTCTGGCCGCTAACTTTTCAGGAAAGGGACATTTAATTAATCTGTAGAGAATAGAAGGTGAATGGAAAAATTGGACGTATAGATTTTTTTACCCCAAATGTTCCTTTTTGTGTCTGTAACTCTCTCAAGATACATAAAGATAGGTGAAAATTTGCTAAATGAGGTACCAGTGGAAAAATCCATCCTTGTTGATTTTGATCAGTTTATAACCTTGGTGAATAAATGCAAAGCTAAATGGGTTCATGAAGGATATTCAGAAAAGAGAGAAAAGGGGGCAATGATTACTTTAATCTTGTCTTTACTTACGTTATTTTTAATATGCGAGAAGTGGCAATTTCACCTAAATATAACTTTGAAAAATACTGAGAAAAATAACTATTTCGGATTTTTATTGATTGAAAACTTATAGGGTCTGATGTATAGTGTTATTAATGGCAAATCCCTTAAATGCCTCGACGAATGAACTATCGGTACTATAAAAGCATTTGCCCACTCCAAGAAAGATGTATGACCGCGAAATTCATTCAGGCCGGAATAAAGTAAAGTTAAGTAATCTGACATGAATAATATTTCTTTACTTACTTCATAAGCTCGCATTTTTCTTATCGTACCGATAAAAATCAAGTCTGACTGTGCTGAGTTTGACAACGGTCACGCAATTGCAGAATACTTACAGTACTCCAACACCCAACAACAATTGCTGAGCAACCTTAATCTTATAATGTACCATTAAGAAGAGCTAACATACAAATTACAAAACATTTAACATTAGCTATTCTCTTGGTTATGCTATTCTTAAGCCTCAAATTGGGATCAAATATTGCGTGATGCTAACAGTATTGAAACCTGTCCTTGTGTACGATAGGCCTATGCAGATACATATATATATGCAAATTTGCCACATTGTGTCACCAACCTTCACAGCGATTTGTTATCAGGGATATCAATTTTTCAGAACCTCTACTTAATATTAACTTCATTTAAAGGCGCTTTCATCCTTTCTCCTACGTTTCGAATATACCACGTACCGAAACTAAAAAGAAAAATCAGGCGGCATCATTCCTCTATAAATTTGAATTCTGCAAATTTGCGACATTTTTCCACGGGTGGTCACGAAACTTTTTATTTTGTAAAGGCGAATCCGGAGTACCCAGATTTTTTATTTCATATTCTGTTAATATAAGAGCTGAACTTTGTTCTAATATACATTTTGGCTAGGTATCACACATACCAAGGTGAGTTTTTTGCCTCTGAAGTTGCTCCTTTTCTAGCCATTTTAAAAAGTACGCTTGGTGGTAGTTTTTAAAAAACCGAAAAAAATTCAAAATCATGTTTATGGTTTAAAACATACCATGGATAGAAAGAAAAGATAGAATTCTTTTAAACAAAAATATTTCTGTTTTATAGCTTTGAATTTTGCCTCGGTACAGACGCGATAAAGTAGGTCATTTTTTCTCTTGTTTTTGCATAATTAATTAGGTAAAAACCGCTATTTTCGTTTTTCCTCATTTTCTCGAAAACTATAGATTCTTGGAAGTTGAAAATATTTTTTTCGAAGATAGTTCCCCAAAGGGGTTTTTCTGACAAATTATCAGAATTTTCGATTTTTTTAGCCTGGCCAGCGATTCTCGATATTTACAGTCATGGGCTCTTAATAATTAAATACTATGAATACTGCACTTAGCCAATGGATCCAGGCCAAAAACTGGTTCAATCACCACTCTCTTTAATTTTACCCCTATGAATGCACAATAGATATGCCCAAGCAATAGCTCATTAATTTCCCTCAGCTTCGAATGAGTCTGACCGTAAATCATTAGTATTTCAGAAAACTGAATTATATTCAGTTTAGTAGTCACATGTAAGGAGCACGGCCCCGGACTCTTAATGCGGGTAATGCTGGCGTTCTCGGGGGGCGTCAGTATTATTACTAGAATTCGTTCGGTGCATATATTATTGCTTTTTCATCTTGCGGTGCTTCTTTTAAAATGAGACGTTTCCTTGAACAAAAAAGTACACTTGTTTTACAGGCTTACATGAAATTGAAGTTTAGCTCGACTCTTGAAAGTAAAAACTTTTTTACGCAGTTTTATTTAGTACTTACAAAAACACTTATGAATTATAAATTGCTTTGCTTGGGAGCTGTCACCGCAAAAGAGTTTTACAACTAAACAAACTAATTAAAAACGGAACAACCACTCTATAAGGCTGACACTTAATAGTCGGCACGTAAGATGCAAACAAACTACAGTTTTTTTTTTTTTTTTTTTTTTTTTTTTTTCAAAGTTTAGTCTTCAGTAGACTCTTTTATTACATTTGATAAATCTGAAATGACGAACTCGGGCATTTTAAAAGCATTTTCTTTTATCGACTTTATCTGATGTTAAAATTACTTACAACTGTTATCACTTTTTTTACTTCTGACGATTTGCGCTTGTATCAAATCGCAATTTTGCAAGCGAGTATAATTATCTCTTTATCATAAAAGGTTATAAAATTGTTTAGCTAAAAAAATGAATTAATGTATGTCCTAGCTTCATGTTAAACTCTACTGTTTTCTACATATTCCTCTGTTATATATTACTTCATGTTTCAGACCATGTTTTAGTTGGTCATGTCATGAGTACATCAACTGTTGCTGACGAGTTTGAATGTCACCAAAAATGTCTCAGAAATAACAGCTGCAAGTCGTTTAATGTTCATCCTGGTGCAGATATTGCAAAACGACTTTGTGAGCTCAACAACAAAACACGGAAGATGAAGCCGGACGATTTCATTAAGAAGAAAGGATCTTCTTATTATGGACAAGTTAAGGTCAGATCCACTGTTTGAACATAAACTAATCGCTTTTTTATAAAACTGTTATTTAAAAAAAATCTAAACTCTAAACAACTAATTAGGGACCTTAAGATCAGACGACGGCGACGGCAACGTGAACGTCATAAAAGCGGTAGGTTTTTAAAACGAGCAAGTTATTAAAATAAGAAAAACAACAAGAAAAAAACAACTTTGCACGTGCAAAACACGTTTTTGTACATTTCTTTACGTTTTGCACGACAATGACGTGAAAATGCCTAATTTCATGTTTTATAGAGGATGTCATTAAAACACTCAAGCAACGACGAAATTTTCTCTCTTTTTCTTACCTTGGGTAAGGTTCTTAGGAATTCAACTCCAGGAGAGTTCGTGTACATTCGACAAAGTAAGCGTGATGGAACAATCGCGATGATGATTGAAAAACGCGAATTCATTTTTAAGCGACGTTTTACCTGCCGTCGCCGTCCTCGCATCTTAAGGTCTCTATTAAAACATTTGTTTATGACGGTCACCCTGTTCGGTTTTTTCGGAATTTTAACAAACAAGTATTTAATTTCTTAGACTTTTAGGCTCAAATTCTATGGAGTTTTGAGATCAGCTTCTTACGAATTACTTGATATTGTGCGAATTTAAGTGGTTATCTTTGCAGAACTCTACTATCGTAAATAGTACTTTTGACGACATTTTCTTTTAAATAATGATTTGTTGCACCGGTTTGCCTGTGTCCTAAAGTACATATTTGTTTTTACCCACACGAAAAATATCGCGTATGGCAGGGTATAAAAAGAAGGTATATCAATATATTTAACAATTATCATGAGTATCATCTAAAAAATTATGGAGATCGAGGAGGGTGTTATCCGCCTCGACCGCTAGCCAATCAGAAACGGAGAAATATTTTGAATAAATAATAGTTATTTATATTACTTCTAAAGCAAACAAAAGTGGTAATAACTAAAGCACATAATGACGTCATCTGTAGTTGTTATCTATTGTTCGATGTTCTTCATTTCAATTCCTTATTTCCTTCTCAGGTTTCCTGCCAAGATCTGCCCACCAACAAGAAAAAACAATCTGGTCATTGTCATCCGGACTACAAAGGAAAAAGATGTGAAATTCGTGAGTAACGCTCGTCTATTTTTAAATTTGATTCTACTATTGCCTCACGACGGAGCAAATATTTACCATATATAGTCATTTGTTTTATTATCTGCTGCAGCAAAACGAGGCTGGAATTCCAAGCAGCCCGCCTATTCCTGTAAGAGCATCCTGGACTCTGGTGACTCTAAAGGAGACGGGAGGTACTGGATCGACCCTGAGAACAGTGGAAACCCGTTGAACGTTTACTGCGACATGACAACTGACGGAGGTGAGAACTGCTCAAAAAAGACAGTTAAAAGCATCATAAATAAGATGACAAAAAACTCCGTCGGCTTCAGCTATCTGCGTAAACAAGTTTCCAAATGCGGAAAAATATTTCCACATGAATTCACCTGTCAAATTTTGACCAATCGGACAAAAATTGGGAGTAGAGCATGGCCAACGCATGACTATGGTGAGAAATGCTAAAAGCATCTGCCTCCCCTGCGTGTTAAAAACTGACTAAATTTTCGCGTCCGAAGTCAGTTTGAAATCAAAATTTTAATTGTTCACCGCATAAACACAACTTATTTCCTGTGCACTGAGACAAAATTTAGTTTGAGTCTGCGAATATTTGAAAACTAGTAACTTCAAAAAACATGCACTAGATGGGTCAAGAAATAAGCCCGCGATACAGTCAAGCGATACTGGTCAGCGGATACCCTGTTTTGACAGCTGTCAACTGACCACGACACGGATGTGCTATATCAGGTTGCAGCCTCCCAAACTAGCTAGAAAGTGTGAGATTTAATATTGGTTTCCTTGTTGTGCAGACGGAGGGACGGTCACGTGACTACCAAATTTTCTCGGGTAGATAGAAGCGCGCACGTCGAGCTTCGCTATTAAAACAGCCATTCTTATTGATTTTACAGAATGTAGAACTTTAATAAAATACCTCTTTATCTTTACATTTCTCTTTCAGGAGGTTGGCTCCTCGTTTCCAACATCACGATGGAAAGTTCAACTCCCCCCTCTCCGCTGCCAGTCAAGACTTCATATGCTTGCTGGCGTGACCACCGGTGATTTCTGGAAAATTTACGTTCGCTAAAATGTCTGTGTGTTGACGTCTGTTTTTATTGAGTACTCTTATTGGCTGTAGAAGTTTCAACTTTTTAACCACAGAATTTACTCATTTTCAAAAACGTCCTTCTACAAGGAGGGAGGATGAAAAATAAAAGGCTATAATCAAAAGGCCATTTGCACGATGACGTCATTACTAACGCTCCAAAATCAGTGTTTTGCTTGTGCAAATTAGAGCTTTTGTTTTTTAAACCTCGCTGGGATTACGAATTTAAATACGAAAGGAAAAACGAGATTGATCCTGTAAAAGGCACAAGTGTAATAATTGGACCCAAGTGTAATAAAGGTCCCATCTGTAATAACATTTGGACCCAAGCGTAATAAAAGTCCCATCCGTAATAACATTTTGAACCCACGCGTAATAAAGGTCCTATCTGTAATAACATTTGGACCGTCTTCAGCTTGTCTTAACCTTTGCTTATAATCAGCTCGACATTTTGGAGCTCTTACGGTGAAATTCTCACCTGACACCATTACGACCCAAAAGATGGCCAATTTGCAAAATATTGTCACGCGCCTCTGTATCATTGTTCTCAGCTAGTCTTATGGTGCCTATCATAAAGCGATATTTTGGAGCTCTTGAAAGATAGTGAGAGACACCTCCGAATAAAGATAAAATAAAAATTTTAACGTTGTAACTAGTAATAGCCAAAGGTTACGGAGTGCGGGCGATAACGATCGAAGGTCAAAACGCTTTTGCTCTAGCGCTGTTCTTTGCGTACGTTTCACGTGACAGATGATCAAAACATGCGTGATACGATTACGAGTGATAGAAGGTCCAAACGCACGTGATCAAATTGCGTTCTGTGCATTCCATTCATTCTTAGTGGAAGTGGCGATGCGTGCATAATAACAACCTTGAGATTAGGATTGCGGGCTCCTTATGTCGCCCGCAACGACAAAAAAAACTCTCGTAAGAGCGCAGTAAAGCAGTACTGAGCAAATATTTTCTTTGGTTAATAGTTCTAAGTGACAATGGCCTTTTTTTAGTGGCCAGTTCCGTTAATCTAATAGTAAATACTTTTCCAGCCAAACTACTACGTGTAAAATTCACTTTGACACTGACGTGAAAGCCATGGAGATTAAATTAAATGGCTGAGGTTGGTTTCCGCAGGTCACGTGACTTTACACTCCTTACCTCTTATTGGCCATAATTTGTTGTTGGTATATTACCAGTTTGAGTACAAAGGTAACTTTTACAAATACGGCCTTTATTACACTTGGGTCCAAATGTTATTACAGATAGGACCTTCATTACACTTAGGTCCAATTATTACACTTGTGCCTTCTACAGTCCTGGTGGTGAAAGTACTAGTAGTAAAATGACGCCATTGCGCAAATAGTCGATTGCTGACTTAGATGAAAATACCTTGATTATCAAGGGATTTATGTAGTCTAGTACTTCAGCGGTCAGACGGATGTCCAGCTGTTTCGAGAGATATTTTTATCTTTGTCATTTGCAGTAGGCCTTATATCCGTTTTTGCTTATTGTATTTTTTTTTCAAGTATCCGTCCGCTTGAAATAAAGCCACAAAAGGGTCACGCCATTTAATCATTGTGCCCTTAGCTTATGTCGCATGTACTTTAGTCGCTAAATATTAGATTATCCTGGAAAAGCCAATTTTAGAGTTTATTAAGTCAACTGAGGCCTAGGTCAGGCTTCGAACATTTCATAAGACGATCTAAACTGAACAGATTAAGTTCCTGATAAGTTTGACGTCTGTCTCAGTTAGGTTCGTCTGAATGAGTTTGGATCGACTAAAGCCAAGACCAAACGTCGAACTTTTCATCCGACGAACCAGACTGAGTGAGTTAAGTTTATGATAAGTTCGATGTTTGCATCATTTTAGCTCGTCTGAATATCAAAGTTTTCCTGATCGACAAACAGGTTCTTAGTCCGTTTCAGACGAATAGGAAGTGCACAGATCTTTTAGGGGACAAACATTCAGACATGCCAATAAAGTGTTTGTATTATCTGGGTTTCCGTAAAATGCTGTTTATTCATTACAAATAATTTGTAATGAATAAACAACATTTTATTTTATTAATTTTTTATTAATACATTGAGCTGTTTGTCGGAACAAAGAGAATTGTCTGTTATAAACGGGTTTCAGTCAGCGAAGCAGGCCTCCATCGACGAATTTCAGTGAAATGTTTCGCGCCCTTTATTACCTTTAAACGTAGTTCGACGTTCAACCAAGTTCGACTTTGGGGATTCAGTAGTCCGGGGGGGTACCCCCTAAGATGGCCTATACGGGGAGGCTCCGCCCAAAATGGGTACCTTTTTCAGGCTTCAGGTATATGAAAGGGTAGGGATTTTACTCGTTGAAGTATATGAAAGGATGGGGAAATCTGTCATTTGGGCCTGTGAAAGGGCCTAAAGGGCTAATAGATTAATTTTTTGGCTTTATAAAGTCGAGCAAACGTTCTATTTTTGTGATTGATTCCTATTTAAATGACAGTACGTTCACAGCAGTTAAAAGGGATGAAAAGTTCTAAACAAGGTATGTGAAAGGGGTACCATTTGTCAATAGAAGGTATACGGAAGGGGGACCTTTTTCATGAAAAATGGTATATAAAGGGGTAAGGGGTTGGAGCTTGGGGCGTAGCCTCGCCTTATAAAAGTTTGTCGAGAACCTCTCCTCCCCTCTCGGTACCAGTGGTCTTCTCCCCCCACTCACCCTGAATTTTTTGCATCTTTTTGTTAATTTTTTGTTTTTAAAGCTGAAAAATGTTTTAGATATGTAACCTGCTCAGGAAGCGTATTTTAGCTTGCTAGGTGGCCGTCGATTAATTAATAATCTCTACACTATAAAGTGATCATGAAACGAGACATCTTAACTCCGGCAGTGAAACCTGTATTAAGCGGACACCGTATTAAGCGGACACCCTCTATGAAGCGGACAGTAATCGAAGTCCGCAAATTTATTTCCCTTATTTACTTTACATAAAACCTTTATTAAGCGGTCACCTGTATTAAGCGGACGCGGACACCTAAAAAGTACCTGAAATGGTCATTTCTATTGTTGACCACTTGTATTAAACGGACACTTGTAATCAAATTCCACCACCCAACATGCCAGACGCCGGAAATGCGACAGATTGCCACCCATGCACAAATTTTTCGATTTTTACATTAATTAAAAAACGTGATTCGACGATCTTATTTGATTAGTTTCACAGTACAGTATTGTTTTCTATTTCTATAGAGCTTGTTTCACTCATCTGATTTCTTCAAATTTGAGTTGTAATATATGTTTTTGGCACTATGATCAATTGGTCCACTTTAATAAAGATATTAATGCAAACGTATATCGTCATAGTCTCTGGGAATATTCTAAACGTTTCCACTGTTCATTTGAATGGCATTTGACATTATCTATCAAAACCTGTATTAGGCGGACACCCTGTATTAAGCGGACACTACAGCATTCCCGGAGGGTGTCTGCTTAATACAGGTTTCACTGTATTGCAAAACGAGTTTGTGAGCTTAACAACAAAACACAGAAGATGAAGCCGAAAGATTATAGGAAGAAGAAAGGATCTTCTTATTATGGACCTGTCAAGGTAAGTTCTACTTTTTGAACACGAACACCCTTTTTTTTAACAAAGCTGTTTTAAAAAAAGAAGAAGAAAAACAAAAAAATACAGACACGGTTTTTTAGAATAACTATCTGATGGTAAGTTTGGCCAAATTTCTGCCAAATTGGTTTACGGGCAGTCTGCACCAAAGACGAAACTAAATTCTACTTAAGGCCGTCAGCAAAACAACGCCGAGATCCGTGGTCTGGACCCTCACCTATGTAGCAGGATTTACGTACGCGCCATGATTGGCCTCTTAAATAAAGCCACAAAATGCTCATGCAACAGCATTGTGCCGTTTGCTTTCAATTGTGTCGCATGCACTTTAAAGTCTCTAAATATTAAATTATCCTAGAAATGCCAACTAGAGACTTTATTTACATTCAAGAGACGATCTAAACTGAACGGATTAGTTCATGATAAGTTTGGCGTCTGTCTCAGTTTTGCTCGTCTGAATATCAAAGTTTGCCGGATCGACAAACAGGTTCTCCTAGTCCGCTTCAGACGGATAGGAAGCAGGGGCGTAGCTACCTGTACGCACAGTACACACGTGCCTACATTTAATAGTCGAGTGTAAAAAAAATAAAACAAAATAATGAGATACAAAAGTGAATAATGAAAAGAAAAAGATACAAAGGATAAGATAGATGAAAGTTAATTATTTTAAAAGCACAGTTCGGCTCAATTCGTTCACTGTTTGATTTCTCTTTTTACAACCGAATGCCGGCTTCCAGGAAAGAGACGTGATTCACTGGTGGACCGAATCTTCATGATCACTTGTATATTTAGACAAACAGCGGGAGAAAGTGCAAACAGCAAGGCTGGATGGTTTAAAGCGTAAACGCGTTGTTTTCACTTCGGTCTCTCTTCGCACTAGACGAAGAAGGGCAAGATTACATCAACATTAACGCAGGGATCTTCCTCGGTTAAACGTAATGTGGAAAGTAACGGTAAAGGAATCACACTTTTGCACATAAAAGTCTGAGATACCACTGGATTGTTCGCGTGGGCGCTACGGTTACATTAGAGGATTCATAAATATTTCCGATTCAGGATTCCGGTCTTATTTTGTTGAGGGTATTCGGATCACTTCGTAAGCGTTCATAGAGTCCTCATTCAAAAGAGCGCATTCGGATTCCCAACAGTTTACACACATCGATAAAACTGAGTGGATTTTGCAAGGACGACGGCGATAGAGAACAACTGCGTCAAA
>OZ037777.1:26063709-26168709 GCA_964035525.1 Porites cylindrica | reverse complement strand
CCTGGTCAGTTTTTCCCTAAATTATACCTGCCGCCTTTAAAAACGGTTGTTTTTCCTTATTAGAAAACAACTTTTCATTTCAGCAGGATGGCTACTCGTTTCCAACATTGTGACTGGTTCAACTCCTCCTTCTCAGCTGCCAGTCAAGACTTCATACCGTGGAATAACCAGTGATCAGATGGTTCTCACAAAAACTGCCATGAATGGGCTGAGATCACTGCATGGCTTGTCTTTCACCCAGCTGAGATTCCACTGCAGTAAAAAAAATGGAAGAACCTTCCACCTGACCACTGCCGATAACATCCCTGGTGAAGCTGTAGTCCAGTACCTCAGCGTTCAGATGGATGTCCAGCCCACCTCGTGTGGCTCATTTGTCAGAATGGAAAATGACAACTCAAGGTTAGCAGGTGTTTGCCAAAAGTGGGGACCGAAAAATGGCTCATACAATACTGCCAAATGGGGCGACGGATTTGATCAAGCCAGATCATACGATCATCCTGCTTGGGTTTATGGTTCATATCATTGGACGCTTGATCATCGTAGTAATGGTCAAGCAAAAAGATGGGAATACGACGATTATCTTGTTGGCGTGACCACCGGTGATTTCTAGAAGATTTACGTTCGCTAAAATGTTTGTGTGTTGACGTCTGTTTTATTGTTAGTCTTATTGGCTGTAGACGTTTCAAATCTACTACTAGTGATGTGACGGCATGGTGCAAATGGCCCATTGCTAACTTAGACGAACATTCCTTGATTTTCAAGCCATTTATAAAATATATAAAAAAAAATTATAACTGTTTCGAGAGATTTTTCCTATATTCGTCATTTAAAATAAGCTTTATATCAATTTTTGTATATTGCATTTAGTTTTCAAGTATTTGCTATGAATAAAGCCACAAAAAGCTCTTGCCATTTAATCATGGTGCCGTTTGCTTTCATTTGTGTCGCATGCACCTAAGTCACTCACTAAATACTAAATTATCCTAGAAAAGCCAACTATAGAACTTATTTATAATCAAGCAAACTGAGGCCCAGTTAAGCGGTCTAATCCCCGGGGGACACTCCCTGCAATGGCCTATACGAGAGGCACTGCTAGAAAGGGGAACCTTTGTCAGGTGTCAGGTATATGAAATGGTGGGGATTTCACGGAAATCTGTCTGTAAAAAGACCTAAAGTTGCTAGAAGAATTTAAGGCTGTGTCGAGAACATTTTCTGGTTTTGTGATTTATTTATATTTTAACAGTTTTAACTGTTAACGTTGCATCCCTTTTAAAAAGTAAGGGCCCTAGTATGATCGCAGACATCCCCCCTCTGAAGTTTGAAGTTTCAGGCATAACACGCTTGTTAAGAAACATTAACGCCAAAAAGGCCCATGGTCCTGACAATCTCTCTCTCGCTGGGTTCTGAATAGCCTCCCACGCAGGCATTTTTAGGGAGTTCTGTCGCAGTTAAGTTTGTTTGAATGCGTTTGGATCGACTAAAACCAAGGCCAAACGTTTCATGAGACGAACCAAGCTGAGTGATTTAAGTTAATGATAAGTTCGACGTTTGTCTCAGTTTAGCTACTCAAAATATTAAAGTTTGCTGGATCGCCAAACAAGTTCTTCTAGTCCGCTAAAGATCAATTCTCGGGGACAAACATGGCAGAAATCAAATGAACATGCCAATAAAGTATTTTTATTATCTGGGCCCGGGGGGTACTCCCTATGTATCTATGTGCTCACCCAAAGGGTTTTTCGGCCGTTTTGGTCTAAAAACGGGAGTAGACTTTGCTCACACGGCGGGGCCAAACCACCCCCCTGAGGGCTTATTAAGGCTAAATTTACGTATTTTTTACATTTCTTTTCATTTCTCGACCAAACTTGCCAGATAGACTACGACTGCTGACCAAATGATATTAAGTTTTTGTGACGTCACAAAGGCTGACGTCACCAAAATGGGTTAAATGCAGTTTATAATTTCAATTCAAACTTATATCATTTGAAAGGGTTTTAGAAGAGGAGAAAACCGTTTCTGGCTACGACACGTACAACCCGAGTTATAAGACTTCAAAGAAATTTGATTTCACCCCCGGAACCATACTTTTCCTTTATATTTTTTCGCAGTTTTTGGCAAAATAAGCTGATTTTCCGGTGACACATACCTTTTATAGTTGGCCAAAATCGTATCATTTTAGATTTTTGTTTTTTGACTCAAAAACGCCAATTTAAACAAACCAAAAAATTGATCACGTGACATTTTATGACGTCACAAAACCGTTTTGCGGGTTTTTGCGCAGTTACGAATTTTTTTTTTCAAATTGTTCTTTTTCCTTTAGCTTTCGAGAGTAAAGATGTGTTATGTGTAACTTACACAGCAAGGGTGACTTGACAATAAAACTCTGAAATTAAGACTTATTTTAAAAGGGGGGGTACCCCGTTTTTGTGCTCCGAATTTATCCAAATTCAAAATGTCACATCTCAGCTCATATTTGAGTTACTGAAAAACTTTTTTCAGCTTTCAACTTCCCTTGAATAGTTCTTTCAAAAACGATATAAAAATCTGGGAGATTCAAAAGTTTATAATTTACGTATGAATGACGTCAGCAAATATGACGTCATAATTTGACATTTGATGTCATCCTATGAGTGATTTTGATTTGCCTGATGTTTCGTATTTTCAGGCCAAGTTTAATTGGGAAAGAGCGAAAGCAAGCAAAGTTATTTTAAATTATTCGAAATTGTCACGTTTTGATAAGCCATTTGGGGGTGGTTTGGCCCCACCGTGCATTTTGGTCTGGAATCGGGTATGGTTTTCGAGGGCACTACGGGAGTGTACGAACGTATTTATTGTTTCAGTTCCAAATGAGTAAGAAAGAAAAAGAAATATGCCAATTCGAATGGATTGCATTGTTGCTGTTATAATCTAAGTAATGATGACATCATTTCTTAAAAGCCAGGTCTGAAAACAGGTGTGAAAAATAACATTTTTTGGTCTGAAATAGGTTCAGGATTTGGAGAACTGGGCAGCACAGCCCCGCCAAGAATTCCCAGAAATGCCCCCTCGGGTATCTGTGTTTCCGTAAAATGCTGTTTATTCTTTAAAAATTAATATATTGAGCCGTTTGTCGGAACAAAGAGAATCATCTGTTATAAACGGGTTTCCGCAAAGCAGGCTTCTAACAGCGACTTTAAAATGTTTCGCGCCCTTTATTACTTTGCAACTTAGTTCGACTCTTACACAAGTTCGACGTTGATGACCCAGTAGTCGAACTCAACTGAAGTAAGGTCGACCCAAATAGTAATTTAACTCGTCTCATAAAAAACTTCGACGTCTACCCCCCAAACCCCCCCTCCCCCCCACCCTCCTAAATTGCAAACACAAGCAGCCCGATTACTTAGTTTCCGAGCCAATATCCAAAATAGACAACGTATTCGGTCTTTCTCCCCCTTTAACTCGGTTAGGGTAACTTTTTTAAAGTCTCGAAGACAAGTTGCCTGTGCTTTCTGTTTCCGTTGGGGGCCTGATAGTTTCCATCCAAATTTACATTTTTCTTTTCATGCAGTCTCCGCGACGTTTTTGCGATTTGTTTCGCAACCTTTATTAATTATAACAAGCCAACAAAAATGCTTTACAAAATTCACTGACGAATTAAAACAAAACCAAACTACGACACAGTCCACAAAATAAAAACACCCTTTACCCCTGTATCACTGGAAGGATGAAATTTAATAGTTTTCTCGTGGAGTATCACGGTCGCGTTAAGCTTCGTAAGCAAACCATACATCGACCTTCTCCAATCCACCCTGAAATTTTTGCATCTTTTTTGTTTATTTTTTGTTTTTAAAGCTGAAAAGTTTTCGGATACGTAACCTGCTGAGGCAGCGCAATTTGGCTAGGTATAAGTGGCCGTCGATTAATTAATAGTCCCTAAAGTAAAAAGATGAAACGAGACATCTTAATAATTAAATACTACATCAACACTGCACTTAGCAGATGGATCCATGCCAAAAACTGGTTTAATCACCACTCTCTTTAATTTTACCCCTATGAATGCACAATAAATATGCCCAAGCAATACCTCATTTATTTCCCTCAGCTTCGATTGAGTCTGACCGTAAATCATTAGTATTTCAGAAAACTGAATTACATTCAGTTTAGCAGTCACATGTAAGGAGCCCGGCCCCGGACTCTTAAGGCCGGTAATGCTGGCGTTCTCGGGGGGCGTCAGTATTATTACTAGAATTCGCATCTATTATTGCTTTTCATCTTGCGGTGCTTCTTTTAAAATGAGACGTTTCCTTGAGCAAAAAAGTACACTTGTTTTCCAGGCTTGCTTGAAATTGAAGTTTAGCTCGACTCATATTTATAAGTAAAATCTTTTTTAGCAGTTTTATTTACGACTTACAAAAACACTTATGAATTATAAATTGCTTTGCTTGGGAGCTGTCACCGCAAAAGAGTTTTACAACTAAAAAAAACTAGTTAGAAACGGAACAACCACTCTATAAGGCTGACACTTTATAGTCGGCACGTATTCTTCGATGGCAGCTTCATGGCTTATTCGTTTGGTTTTTCTGACTGTTAACGTTCTGATGGCAGTGGTACTGGTGATATCCAACTCGGACTTCTGTGTCAGCGTTTATGAAACTCAAACAGGTGAATTAACTCCTGCGGCTTTATAAAACGGTTTTCTAAAACGTTTTCTAAGATGCAAACAAAGTACCGTTTTCTCTTTTGTTTTTGTTGTTGTTGTTGTTGTTGTTGTTTTTCAAAGTTTTCTTCAGTAGAGTCTTTTATTACATTTTTTAAATACTCATTTTGATAAATCTGAGATGACGAAATCGGGCAAAAAGCATTTTAGAAGCATTTTCTTTTCCCGACTTTATCTGATGTTAAAATTACTTACAACTTTTATCACTTTTTTACTTCTGACGATTCGCGCTTGTATCAAATCGCAATTTTGCAAGCGAGTATATCTCCTCATCATATAAGATCATAACATTGTTTAGCTAAAAAAATGAATTAATGTATGTCCTAGCTTCATGTTAATCTCTACTGTTTTCTACATATTCCTCTGTTATAATATACCGTAAAATTCCGAAAATAAGCCCCGGGGCTTATATTTTTCAAAGGCCCTTTTTGAGGGGCTTATTTTTGGAGGGGCCTATATTCGGAGGGGCTTATCTATGGAGGGAAATTTGCGTTTCAAACCCGATTCGGCTAGCCTTATAGTTGGAAGTGAATTTACCGTTTTTGCTTTGTTTTACTTTGTATTTGAGGGCAATGTTCCAAGTACAAGCCCCCGAGGGGCTTATATTTGGAGGGGCTATTTAACGGAGATTTTTGCGTTACCGGTTTGGGGGGCTTATATTTGGAGGGGCTTGTACATGGAGGGGCTTATTTTCGGAATTTTACGGTATTACTTCATGTTTCAGATCATGTTTTAGATGGTCATGTCATGAGTACATCAACTGTTGCTGACCAGCTTGAATGTCACCAAAAATGTCTCAGAAATAACAGCTGCAAGTCATTTAATGTTCATCCTGGTGCAGATATTGCAAAACGACTTTGTGAGCTGAACAACAAAAAACGGAAGATGAAGCCGGACGATTTCATTAAGAAGAAAGGATCTTCTTATTATGGACAAGTTAAGGTCAGATCCACTGTTTGAACATAAACTATCGCTTTTTTTTAAACTGTTATTTAAAAACCTCTAAACTCTAAACAACAAATTAGGGACCTTAAGGTCAGACGACGGCGACGGCAACGAGAACGTCATAAAAGCAATAGGATTTTAAAACAAGCAAGTTATTAAAATAACAAAAAAAAAAGAAAAAAACAACTTTGCACGTACATAACGCTTTTTTGTACATTCCTTTACGTTTTGCACGACAACTACGTGAAAATGCCTAATTTCATGTTTTATAGAGGATGTCATTAAAACATTTAATCAACGACGAAATTTTCTTTCTCCCTCTTAACTTGGATAAGGTTCTTAGGAATTCAACTCCAGGAGAGTTCGTGTACATTCGACAAAGTAAGCGTGATGGAACAATCGCGATGACGATTGAAAAACGCGAATTCATTTTTAAGCGACGTTTTACCTGCCGTCGCCGTCCTCGCATCTTAAGGTCCCTATTAAAACATTTGTTTACCACGGTCACCCTGTTGGGTTTTTTCGGAATTTTAACAGATAAGTATTTAATTTCTTAGACTTTTCGGCTCAAATTCTATGGAGTTTTGAGATCAGCTTCTTACGAATTACTTGATATTATGCGAATTTAAGTGGCTATCTTTGCAGAACCCTAATATCGTAAATAGTACTTTTGACGACATTGTCTTTTAAATAATTATTTGTTGCACCGGTTTGCCTGTGTCTTAAAGTACATATTTGTTTTACCCACATATCGCGTATGGCAGGGTATAGAAAGAAGGTATATCAATATATTTAACAATTATCATGAGTATCATCTAAAAAGTTATGGAGATCGAGGAGGGTGTTATCCGCCTCGACCGCTAGCCAATCAGAAACGGAGAAATATTTTGAATAAATAATAGTTATTTATATTACTTCTAAAGCAAACAAAAGTGGTAATAACTAAAGCACATAATGACGTCATCTATTGTTTGATGTTTCTCATTTCAATTCCTTATTTCCTTCTCAGGTTTCCTGCCAAGATTTGCCCACCAACAAGAAAAAGCAAACTGGTCATTGTCATCCGGACTACAAAGGAAAAAGATGTGAAATTAGTGAGTAACGCTCGTCTATTTTTAAATTTGATTTTACTATTGCCTCACGGAGGGAGGTGAGCAAATATTTACTATATATGGTCATTTGTTTCATTATCTGCTACAGCAAAGCCGCGAGGTTGGAATTCCAAGTTGCCAGCTTATTCATGTAAGAGCATCCGGGGCTCTGGTGACTCTAAAGGAGACGGGAGGTACTGGATCGACCCTGAGAACAGTGGAAACTCGTTGAACGTTTATTGCGACATGACAACTGACGGAGGTGAGATCTACTCCAAAAAAAATCTGAAATCGTGAGCAATTATAGCTCATTCAAAGTACTTCTCCGTTTCTGATTGAGCTATATTGCCCGGCTTATTCTTTATAAACAGCTACCATTATCAAATTTAAAGACATTTAACGTCAATTGTACAGATATCTTTTGAGAGAGGGACAGCAGAAGGCGCAATAGCTCTTTTTTTTAGCAAAGCTGAGGATTCCCTTGTTTGGCCAAGACCGAATAGGGTTATAGTTTTCAGGGTAATACAAGTTTACTAATTTAAGTCTTAAACAGGGTATCTTTTCTGACTGGAAGCGAAAGCTGGCGATGCGCGGTCTACATGCCGAGGTACCAACAATATATTTTCAAAAAAAACTCTAATTTCATGATGTTAATATAAAAAGCACCTCTAAATTCCTTCTGTAAAACGAAGTGAATCAGAGTTGTGAAATTAGGTCTCTTGTCTTTAACAAGGTAGCAAAATAAACAATTTCTTGTCTTAAACAGGGTAAAGATTTGAAGGCTCGGCGACTCCTCCCTTCCCCCCCCCCCCCCCCCCCCCCCCCGAGGATTTCATTTTGAACTACTGTCTAAACATATCCCTGTGGCAATGAATGGCAACGGCTGGCAACGGCGTACATCCCGATTAAGCCTTTCGAACTATTTTGCTTCAAAGACCTTCAATAAACTTTGCGGCGTTATTATTTTTTTTTAGCAGCATCAACAGGCAGTATATTTTTGAACTCAATTCAAATGCATGACCGAAAATTACCTTGCATGTGAACTAAAGAGGCTGATCTAAATTGTCGAAATAGTAAATTGTTCCTAGATTCTCTGCATTACGTTATAAAAGTTATGTAGCACTACCTTGTTTTACATCGCTTCGAGATTCATTCTGCCTAGGAACTTTCGCGCATGACTTTATGATGGTGCTGCCTCGCAGTCTCGTGTCTGCTCGTTGGCAATTATTTGAATAGCTGAAGAAACAATTTGGGGTGCGTTTCTTTACAAAAAATACCAAAAACGGCTTATTGATACAAATTAAAAACGGATTATTGATATTATTGATCTACAGTGGGGGTGGATTCTTTGCATCATATCCAAAACCGGATACTTTGGATGCATGATCCGAAACGTTTCTTTACTACGGATGCGAAAAGAGTGAATACAGTCGGCGGTAACTCGCCGACTGCTATAAGAACCGACGCCCGCTATAAGAACCCCCTTTTGTTCATTGCTGCAGACGCTGGCGTCCGCAAATTCCTGTTTGGCTGAGCCGTGATGAATAACTTATTGGCGTGTATCCTGGCGTGTATTAGTGAGAGACAAACATGATGAAGGCATCAAGGAAATGTGTTCTACTGGCATAAGCTTTGGAAGATCAAAATTACTCCAATCATGTAGCAACTTAAAGTTAAAACCCGAACTGGAACCAACTGTAATAGCTATGAAAAATAATCCTGAAACCCAGCACGTAAGGCAAAAATCGCTTGAGACTTTTCAACCCCCTTACGCATCAAGCAAGGTGAAATAGAGTAAGCTACTTTTTGAAAACGATGCCATCCGAAATCAGATTTCTGATTAATTTCAAAAGCGGTGTATTTCTCAACCAAAAACCTAGTAAACAAACCATCCACGAATAACAGAAGAATCTTAATAGCGAGCTGTATTTAATTAATTTTGTACATCCAGTGGAAAAAGACAGTTAAAAGCATCATAAGATGACAAAAAACTCCCTCAGCTTCAGCTATCTGCGTAAACAAGTTTCCAAATGCTCCAAAATATTTCCACATTAATTCACCTGTCACATTTTGACCAATCAGACAAAAAATTGGAAGTGGAGCGTGGCCAGCGCATGACTATGGTGAGAAATGCTAAAAGCATCTTCCTTCCCTGCGTTTTAAAAACTGACTAAATTTTCGTGTCCGAAGTCAGTTTGAAATCAAAAAATAATCTTAATTGTTCAGCTCATAAACACCTTTTATTTCCTATGCATTAAAAAAAATTGAGTTTGGGTCTGCGAATATTTGAAAACTAGTAACTTCTCAGTGGATAAATTCAAAAAAAAAAACGTACACTTTATGGGTCAAGAAATAAGCCCGCGATACGGTCAAGTGATACTGGTCAGCGGATACCCTGTTTTGACAGCTGTCAACTGACCACGACATGGATGTGCTATATCAGGTTGCAGGCTCCCAAACTAGCTAGAAAGTGTGAGATTTAATATTGGTTTCCTTGTTGTGCAGACGGAGGGACGGTCACGTGACTACCAAATTTTCTCGGGTAGATAGAAGCGCGCACGTCGAGCTTCGCTATTAAAACAACCATTCTTATTGATCTTACACAATGTAGAACTTTAATAAAATACCTCTTTATCTTCACATTTTTCTTCCAGGAGGCTGGCTTCTTATTTCCAACATCACGATGGAAAGCTCAACTCCTCCCTCTCAGCTGCCAGTCAAGACTTCATACCGTGGAATAACCAGTGATCAGATGGTTCTAACAAAAACCGCCATGAATGAGCTGAGATCACACTTGTCTTTCACCCAACTGAGGTTCCACTGCAGTAAAAATAATGGACGTACGTTCCACGTGACCTCTGCTGCTAACAGCACTGGTGAAGCTGTAGTCCAGTACTTCAGCGGTCAAAAGAATGTCCAGCCCGCCTCGTGTGGTTCATATGTCAGAATGGAAAATGACAACTCAAGGCTGGCAAGAGTTTGCCAAAATTGGGGATTGTGTAAATGGGGCCATGCACCATTTGATGAAGAGAGATCATACAACCACCCTGCTTGGGTTCCTGGTTTTTATCATTGGGCGCTTAATCATCAAGACTACATTGGCCAAGCGAAAAGATGGGAATGCGATGATGTGCTTGTTGGCGTGAACACTGGTGATTTCTGGAAAATTTACGTTCGCTAAATTGTTTGTGTGTTGATGTCTGTTTTTATTGATAGTCTTCAGTGGCTGTGGAAGATTCAACTTTTTAACCCGTCAATTTACTGATTTACCAAAACGTCTTTCTCCAAGGAGCGAGGACCATAAAGGTTATAATCAATAGGCCATTTGCACGATGATGTCATTTACTACTACTACCAGAATGCTTCAGTGTTTTGCTTTCTTGTGCAAATTAGAGCTTTTGGTGAGGGTGCCAATTGGTTAACTCCTTAACGTATAAAGGCCTTTTTTTCACTATCGTAAACGTATAAATTACAAAATATTAACTGACAAGCGTATAAAAACAGGTAATTGTTTAAGCGTATAAAGAGCGAAGTAGCCCCAAAAGTTAGAAATTGACTCAAACAAATAAAGACTTTCTGAAATGAAAAGACGATATGGTGAGACAGAATGATAGAGATGTACTTGACAATCTTCCCTACACTCTAGTCTGTTCGCTGACGTATGTGTGACTGCAGCGTCATTCTGTGATTAAGCCTGCATTCGAACTGCGTGCGGTTATGTCTCTAAATTCAAAGGGAAACAGACAACCATTTCACAGTGAAAAAGAAGGAACCTTGTTTTGATACAACCCTTACTGCTTTCTTGTGTAAATCACGTTGTTCTTATGCTTAACGTGAAGACTAGGTTATTATAAGCCCACAACTGTAAAATGGTTTATTTTCTCAGTATACCTCTTTGCTTGCGTGATCTTGCAAATAGGTGTTTGTACTGCCTATAATGCGGCGTAATAATACTGAATGAAGTCTAATTCTACCTGTAATCTTATGAGTGATAAAACAAAATCGGAAGCGCCCGCAACCGCGTTAAGCGATAATCGGATTTGTTTAATCCTCTGATAAGTATAAATTACAGATTGTTAATTGGACAAGAAGTTTTATTACCGATTCCCTTGCCTTACCTTCAGGACACATTCAAGAGTGCGCGTGCAATGGCGCATACTTCATTTTTCTGTCCAATTATACTAACTTACGCATGACACGTACTTTCCTATATATTACATCGTCCCATTAATTTAATGCTGAAATCAGGGCTGCCGATAGCCAATTAGATTAGATAATTTTGTTTTAGTTATGACAAGCGGGACAATGACTGTTCATAGGAATTCAGATGTCATTGAGCGCTTTTGTTCAAGAATTTTATTCACAGAAAGAGGATGAAGGGAAGAGTGGTGCTGTCGTTCAGGCTCAACACCGAGACAAATCAGGGCGTCGGTTAGGCTGGATTTGTAAAAAATAGTTCACTTAAGACTGATTTGATGAATTGTTAAAGAAAATATGACAAACCAGTACACTGAATCCTGGAAAAGTGGGAGAGAACTTGGGAGTCTTTTTGAAGTGACTGATTTGGGAACCCCATCCTACAAACAATTTTAACGTCTGCGGGGCTCTCAATCATGCTTATTAACTGACTAAACGTTTTTTGCTGCTTACTGACTAACTAGTGTTATTTTAGCTCTTTACTGACTAAGTAGCATATTTTTAGCTGTTTACTGACTACAGCTATACCCCATTGACACCCTCTTTGTTATTTAAACCTCGCTGGGATTACAAAATTTAAATATGGAAGGAAAAACGAAATGGATTCTGGTGGTACAAGTACCAGTAGTAAAATAACGCCATCGGGCAAATGGTCTATTGCTGACTTGGATGAAAATATTTTGATTATCCAGCGATTTATATAACATGAACAAGTTATAGCTGTTACGAGAGATTTTTCTTATATTTATCGTTTTCAGTAAGCCTTATATCCGTTTTTATTTATTGTATTCTTTTTTCAAGTATCTGCTATAAATAAAGCCACAAAATGCTCATGCCACGGCATTGTGTCGTTTGCTTTCAATTGTGTCGCATGCACTTTAAGAGCGGCCGTCCGTAAATATCGCCTGGGGGTGTGCAAAATGAAAAAATCGAAAATCCCCAAACTTTGTCAGATTATAGGTCTAGGTAAACTATTTCTAGAAAAATAACTTTTAGTTCCATTGGATTTTTATTTTACGCGTACGGCGACCGAGTCTGTTCGGAGGCTCTCAGATCAGTTTTCACAGGCTCAAGACCATATATTACTTAAAAATCGTTTAAAAATTAAAGAAGTAACAAACTCTGCCTCTGAAAATCTTAATAGAAAGAGCACAACTTAACAAATAGTTTCAATGTGAAATTTTCCTATTCGACAAGAAATCTAATATTTTTCGGATTTTTAATAATTTTACTTATTTTACAGCTTTTTGACAGACACAAAATTAGCAAATTTCAGACACAAAAATCACTACTTGGTATACGGCTTTGAGCCATAACTTACCTACTGATGGAAAGAGCAAGGTGTCTTCCTCAAATAAATGCAATAAAATTCTTGGGCAATCCTGCAGGGAAAATGTTTGAACGCCAAACAAAAGCGACCGTTGAGGTCAAAACACGCCATTTTGTCACGACACTCGAAGCCGGTTAAATCAATAAAAATGCTCTGTTGGCCAGATTTCTCCAAAGCTCTTTGCTATTGAGTAATATTGATTAGACTCGACTTATTTGCATTTCTTTTGCCTAATTATTTCACTTACAATGCGCCCCTTGGCAGTCGAAAGCCTAATTTTAACCGGCGGTCAATGTTTCACAGCATTCGGATCACCTGTTTCAAAGCTTACTACCAATTGGATTCATGCACATAAAAGAACAAATTTACCGACGTTGGCTTACATAACGATGTATAAAGACTAAATATAATACTTATCTCTTAGGAAATGAGGATGTTTTGGAAATATTTAAAAATAACCGGCCATTGCGGTCATTGCGGTCTCCTCACATCACAGTACCTGCTCGCAGCGTGGAGGAGAATGCGTTACTCACTTTTGTCCTAGGGTAGGGGGATACTCCAGACGAGGGGGTGGGGAATGTCAGGAGGGTCTCAATGGGGTGGTGGCTTTTACGGTTATCGGCTAAAATTTTGGCTCTTTTACGGCTATCGGTTAATTTTTTTCAGTTACGGTTAACGAAAAAGTTAAAAATTAACTTCTTTTGTTTCAAAAAGTTAAATATTAATTAACCTGTATTTTTTGTATCTTTAAATGAAAATAAAGGTCTTCGGATCATCTCGGGATGAAATAAGCTATTCTTTTGAAAAATTTAACATTTGATAGATCATACTTTTTATAAAGTATTGCACTTCTGATATTATTTTACACATAGAAATGTCAATAGTCAATTTTAAAAATAATCTTTGTGAAAAAGCAAAAGCAGACACGTGAACGCCCAACTCAAGGCCGGGGCGCAACATTCATTATAACAGAAATGGCCGTTTTTACACTAGAGAAGGATTATTCGTGTGAGACAGGTTATCCGTTTGATGATTCGCGTCAGATAGGTGATACGTCTTAATTTGGCAATGGAATAGTTTTAATTTTGAATAAACAATCCGCCTGACTTTTGAAGACAGGATTATCCGTTCCAGATAGCCTGTGTACAGCCACCCCCTCCCCTCAGAAAAAAATCGGAGAAGGTGTGTCTGTGGGGAGGGCGCGACTGTACACAGGCTAGTCTCACGGATGATCCATTTCTAGGTCTAGTGTGAAAGCGGCCAATAACAAAATTCCCGTGTCCAGTGTTTTTAATGATAGCGAAGGACTGTACGGAACGACTGTCTTGCCGTTGCCTTGTTCGTAGGCCGCATTATTCCGCGCTGCTGATGCCTTTCGGGTCATGTGGTCCGAGCGAGTTCGCCACTGAAATGCCTTGACCGAGATTGCGTGGGAAGACGCAGAACAGGGACTAGGCATGGCGATGTCTACCGTAGCGTCCGAGAAAAACAGGGAAATGTTGTTTCTCGGCAACGTGTTTTACAAACAGTGACATCTCTGCGTGTTGTTTCACTAGTGTGGCACGGCCTCCTGAAAATTGCAAATATTAACGGCCCAGCAAAAAGCCACACTTTCGCTATGGAAAAAATTAGTTCCTCAAGAAAGCGCCGGAAATGGAGCCTAGGTCTTGGTTAACACCTAAAAGGAGCTTCGCCTAACGTGCGTACGGAGTCACACTAGCCGGGAAATAATTAAAAAACGAAACCATAAGTGAGTTTAGTACCTTCCTTAAAAGTAGCAAATCTAGGGAACACTTTCTTTTACGGTTTACTCTTATTTACGCTATTTACGGCTAACGGTTAAAGTTTTTTAATTTTTACGGCTATCGGCTAAATTTTTGGCCGTTTTACGCCTATCGGTTAACCCCATTGAGACCCTCTGTCAGCAGCACTGTGTCTGAAAAGTTCTGGAGTAAGTAAGATTTGTGCTGCATAATGCACTAAATCCTTCCTAAAACTAAAATCTAAAAGTAAAAAGATATGTCAGTTGGCTGGTTGAAAGTTCGACGAACTGATTACGAAACGTTTGAGAAACAAAAAATTATGCCACATGCGCTATCTATTATTTTGGGATATCTCGTCTGCTGCTCCTGGCATGCTTATTTTAAGCCAAAAGATCACTAGATTATAGGAAGACCCCATGGAACTACAATCTTGGACAGAATCATGAAAAATGAAACAACAACCGTAACCCACCCCCCCTTCCCCCCCCCCCCAAAAAAAAATATCAAGGATGACACCGCGCAAAAGCCAAAATGCACCATTTTCCCATCCTTCTTTGAAGGGGAGGAGGTATAAATTTCCCATCTATTTCGTACAAACATCGAAGACAACCTGGCGAAAAACTTAATATTAATCACTCAAGACTTCGCGATGAAATTCCCGCCCCGGGCAGCTCAGTACCACGGACACTTGTGAAGGCAAAACCACGATGACAAACTACTGAGGGTCAGCGGGATCTCTAGTAGACCTGGATCAGTAACATCTTCAGTACTGTCCAAATTATAAAATTAAAACAGTAAACTGATCCTTACGGCAGGAAGAGTGACAGAAAATGAAAGAAAGAAAACAAAAATAAAATGGCATTAGAACCCCATGGTGTAAATCAACGTGTTGAACTCAGTAAGTGGCATTTATCTTTTCAGTAGCGTATCTTTTTCTGTTACTACAGGGTATTCAAATCTCGCATGTGCAACGTAACGTTCGAATTCATCTTACATCTGTATTCATTTTTTTGTTCTTTTTTATTCCCGTTGAAGGTTTGTGTTGCAGACCGAAGTATTGGGCAAATATCATTCATCCTTTCGATGATCAAAACTCCCTAACCTCCAAATGCATAGAAAACTGGGCTTTATTTGAAAGACTTACACACAGCCAGCGATCGACATTATCGGTATCCCCCGGGGTCCCCGGGGGTGTGCCCAACGCCAAGCCCTCGAAAGCCAGCTCTTTTTTGTCCAGTTCAAGGATGAGTATATAAGCACCTTTTAGCGCCCGGACTTACATTAGAGAAAATATTGGTTTCTCGAGGAGAAGCACAGCCTTTCGGAAGATTACTCAGCTGAGCGCCCGGGCAACTCTCTATGATAATAGCGTATATATACGGCAACTGGCTCCACCAGATACGGGTAGCTAAGGTTTTAGGGATATTGGAGGGTAGCGATTTTAATATTAAAAGTATATATGAAAAGTTGAGAAAAGGACGCAAAAGGAAGGATTAAAAAACAAAATGCAGAGAAAATATCTTAGTTTTTTATCTATTCAATTACATACAGTTTTAAAAAAGGAGAAAGAGAGGGACAGTGCATTCAAAGCAGTTTGAAGGGATACAAAGAAAAGCGACTGTTTAAGGGACACCATTTTTTAATGGAAAGTACATGAAAGAGGACACCTTTTTAGTCAAAAATGGTATATAAATAGGTAATGGTTCATTCCAGCTGGGGCAGTGACTCCCAGTATAAAACTTTGTTAGTTACCCCGTGTCGTTGAGCGTGTCAATGTTGCGTTTGATATGTTGATCTGGAAAGCGAAGATATTTCAGTAAAACTGATCGTCACGGAACGCGTAAAATCGTGCTCTTGAAACTAATTAGTAAGATTTTAAGCATGTCCACCTATTCTCTTCTAACATTCCCCAGCACAGTATTCTTCCATTAATGTCATTGCGTAATAACAGAAAATCTGGTAAGCTGATAAGCAAATTTACCCCTTTGGAACTGAATAGTTGAACGGGCTTACTGCTAAATCTCCTGACATCCAAGCTAACGAGGAAATTGTGTCTCACGGCTTGTGCCCGTGCGAAGGTAGGATAGGGCAGGGAGTCGGGGTGTGGAATTGGGGTTATGGATGTTACTGACTCTAAGTGTTAAAGACAACCGAAAGAAAAACAAAGTTTCGGTTAAATTTAATTCTAGACCTAGACAGATTCTGCGCTGTACCCTTTTAGCAACTTGTACGATTTTGAGCTACTTTTTCGATTCTGAGCAGCTTTTCGGAGAGTAAGCCACTCTCAAAGTTAGCGCATTTTTGGCATATTTTCACTATTTTTAAATTAAATTCATAAATAATCGATATTTCAACACATTTTCTTTTGAAATTCACAAGGAATTTCACTGGAAAATTTCTTCGCTTTGATCGGTTGGATATCATATGTTGATAGATTTTAAATATGGATGTCCCAGATGTGACTACATTTCCATAATGGATGGGTATCCTGGCCTGTGATAATATTCCAAATATGGTACAACAGTACGTACATTAAAGGTAGCACGCTGCACGCCTCTGCTGTCCGTTTCAGGTTTAAGGATTAAGGCCGAATGCTGTCTCACTGGAAGAGCTTAAGATGTTCTCTTTGTGGATGACAACATCATAGCAAACTTAGCGACAAAGCTTCCTGCCAATCTTGCAACTGCTGACGGTGTTGTGTACTCGAGTGATACACGATGAAGTAGTCTTAGGACGTCTCAGTTTTATTTCCTCAATATTTTAGCTGATAAGATCTTTTTTTCTAGAGATCAAACGATGACAACCAGCACGCAGGATCTTCGTCCACGGCTTGTGCAGTTTATTCCTTAAACCGGAAGTGGAAGGTTGTCATAGTGTGTTCAGTCAGTCAATTCAGTTTATTTTCTCTCATATTTTAACTAGTGATAAGTTAGAGCCTTTTTAAAGATTTTTGTTCACAGTTATAAACGTTTCTATTGAACTTGTTGCACACTATGAAACTTTAAGAAATAAACTTCAGAAGCTGTAGACGAAGATCCTGCTGGTTTTCAACGTTGGATCTCTAGAAAAAAAGATCTAATCAGCTAAAATATAAAGAAGAGAAAACGAGACGTCCTAAGACGGCATAGTTTCAGGCTGGGATAGTTTTGAATCACTGCCTAGGCCTACTTAAATTGTACAGTCAGCTTCCGGTTTAAAGTGCATTGCACTTCCTGCTCTGTGTCACGCAAACGTGACATTCCTACTCGGTGATGTACAAATAGGGAACTTAAGATAGAGACGTTTTCGGGCCGACGGCAACTTCAACCGGACGTGACATCATCATTTGTTGGATATTGCGCATGCTCGTGCTCACCACCTTGCCGTCGTGGTCCCGTCGGCAACGTGAAACTGGTCTGTTTGGCGTTGTGGCGAAAACGTGAGTATTTAACTTTCATTTCAATCAGGTTTGTTGCGTTTAGCAACTAACATTTTGCATATTATCCTTCTTAAATTGTCCTTGTTTTCTTTGTGGCACATTTCAAGCTCGATTTCCAATCTCTGTTATCTAAACTTACATCTTTGAATGTTTCTATGTTTTTATGTCACAGGGTCAAGATCCAACTTGGCAAACAGCCAACCGTAAGTGAGCTTGATAAGGACAACATTTTCCTACGAGCCAAATAAAAGTATCCAGACAAAAAATATGAACTCCGATATTTCAATTGTGTGTTTTTAGTTCGCTCTTTTCGTTAGAATATCGTATAAATGAAACGCATTGAAAATTATATAGAATAGTAGGTAATACCATGTACTAACTCGGCGTGGGAATACTGAAATAAAGTTTTTGCCGTTGTTGTTGTTGTTGCATGCAAGTATTTCCCGGGAATTATTTCAAAACCAAACTAAGAATACGGTTCCTTGGTAGCATTTTAATGTTCCTGTAATTTGCAAGGCTTCGGCAAGCCTTTTTTTTTCAACACGAAATTCTGCCTTGAACTCAGCTGCATCCCGCATGTTTTTTGGCGTGAAGGGATCGTAACTGTCCTGAGGAAAATTGGGATTTTTGGACTCATAATTTTCCCACAAAACGAGAAACTCTTCATCCGATACACGTTGTCTGCATAGCAAATATTTATTCTCTTAATTTTTTATGTGAAGCCATGTTTTCCTCTTCGGTATTCTTCTAATTAAAGGCGCCGTCCTTCTGAGTTCACTGCGATCTTAATGTTCTATTTTTGACGAGAAGCGACGGCTGCCTTAGTTCCAGGCTTTCTCTGCTAGTCCGGTCGCCGTCGCCCCGAAAACGTCTCCATCTTAAGTTCCCTAACGTCTCCATCTTAAGTTCCCTAGTATTTGGCACAGGACGGGAAGACAGTATGCTGTTGCACACCTTTGATAGGCTTTAAAAAAAATGGTAGGTTTAAAAATAGGGTTTCTTGGTATCATATTAAGAAAGTTACAATTCCACGTTGAGTTGCGTGAATGATTTTGAGTTCTAAAAAGCTATGACGTTTCAACGCGCTTTCGACCGCGACAACTTACGAAGAGTATAGATATTACAAGACGCAATATGTCATTTGTTAGCAAACGGTTCCCAACAAAATGCACAGAACAAGGCATATAGCTGCTTAGAAACAAATTGTCTCGGCAAATGGAAAGAGTTCCGTGCGAAAAAACGCATAAGTATCTTGTTAACCGGGAGTATCGTTGTTTTTGCCCTTCGAATGTCGTGACAAAATGGCGTGTTTTAACCTCAACGGTCGCTTTTGTTTGGCGTTCAAACATTTTCCCTGCAGGATTGCCCAAGAATTTTATTGCATTTATTTGAGGAAGACACCTTGCTCTTTCCATCAGTAGGTAAGTTATGGCTCAAAGCCGTATACCAAGTAGTGATTTTTGTGTCTGAAATTTGCTAATTTTATGTCTGTCAAAAAGCTGTAAAATAAGTAAAATTATTAAAAATCCGAAAAATATTAGATTTCTTGTCGAATAGGAAAATTTCACATTGAAACTATTTGTTAAGTTGTGCTCTTTCTATTAAGATTTTCAGAGGCAGAGTTTGTTACTTCTTTAATTTTTAAACGATTTTTAAGTAATATATGATCTTGAGCCTGTGAAAACTGATCTGAGAACCTCCGAACAGACTCGGTCGCCGTACGCGTAAAATAAAAATCCAATGGAACTAAAAGTTATTTTTCTAGAAATAGTTTACCTAGACCTATAATCTGACAAAGTTTGGGGATTTTCGATTTTTTCATTTTGCACACCCCCAGGCGATATTTACGGACGGCCGCTCTTAAAGTCTCTAAATATTAAATTATCCTAGAAAAGCCAACTAGAGAGTTTATTTAGAAGCAAGCAAACTGAGGCTCAGGCGGGTCCGGCTTCGAATATTTCATGAGACGATCCAAACTGAACGGATTAAGTTCATGTTAAGTTTGGCGTCTGTCTCACTTTAGCTCGTCTGAATATCAAAGTTTGCCGGATCGACAAACAGGTTCTTCTAGTCCGCTTCAGACGGATAGGAAGCAGGGTCGTAGCTACCTGTTCGTACGGTACGCACGTACGTACATTTAAAAGTCGAGGGTACAAAAAAATAAAATAATGAGATACAAAAGTGAATAATAAAAAGAAAAAGATACAAAGGATAAGGTAGATGAAAGTTAATTATTTTAAAAGCACAGTTCGGCTCAATTCATTTCACAACGGACTGTTTGATTTTTCTTTTTACACCCGAACGTCGGCTTCCAGGAAAGAGACGTGATTCACTGGTGGACCGAATCTTCAATTGTATATTACAAATACCTTGGTGTGCTAATAGATGCAAATCTCAATTTCAAACAACACGTGATAAGCTACTGGTTAAGATTTCCAAGAGAATCGGTGTCCTCGGAAGAATTAGAAACAATCTAACTGTCGATGCAGCCAATAAAGTTTATCAGTCTCTTGTTCTGCCGGTTATGGATTATTGCGATGTTGCTTGGAGCAGCATTGCGAAAATAGAACGTGATAAGTTAGATGGAACACAAAGAAGGGCAGCTAGGATTGTTTTGAAGACCAAAGATTCAGACGCCGAGAAGAATTTAAAGTGGCTTCCCTTGTCTATGAGGCGTGATATGCACACTATTAATTTGACTTTTAAATGCTTGAAGGGATCCCCTCCAATGTTTTTTAAAGATTATTTTAAGGTTTTTAGAACAGTTCACAACACGAGGGGAAGTGGGCACAACTTGCCGCTCCCCAAAGTCAGAACTGAGACGGCAAGGAAGTCTTTTTATTTTAATGGATCTAAACTATTTAATAATATTGCAAGTGAAATGAAGGATTCTAAGTCAGTTGTGATTTTTAAAACTCGTATTTTAGAATTATATAGATCAAAATTTTTTTAGTTACTTGTTAAGTTTTTGTATTAGTTTAGCTTTTAAATGCATTTTAATTGCTGTATTTTAGATGTTTTCAAACAATTTTTTAATCTTGTATTTTAAACTTTTATTGCATTTTTAGTTACTGTAATTTAGGCTAGTTTTATATAGATATATATTTTTTATTTTATGTATTTTTTTTTTCCAGGGCCCTCATTGATAGCAGCATTTTATGCTGAAGAGATAACCCTGGCTAAATAACATTTATTATTTATTTATTTATTTTGATTCCAGACTTATTTTGTTGAGAGTATTCGGATCACTTCGTAAGCGTTCATAGAGTCTTCATACAAAAAACGCATTCGGATTCCCAACACTTTAGACACATCGATAAAAATGAGTGGATTTAGCAAGGACGACGGCGATAGCAACGAGAACAACTGCGTCAAAAAGAAAAAGGTTTTAAAAGTTGAACATCAAATTTTGCGCGCGTAGCACGCTGCTTGGTACATTTCTTTGCCTCTTGCACGACCACGACGTGAATTTTTTTTTTTTACGGGACGTTGTTTGGAGGACGTAATAAACACACGATGATGATTTTTTTCATCCCCAGTTCAAACTTGGGTGCGGTCCCCAGGGATTCAACTCCTGTGAAATTCTCCTATTCATTTGCCGTTTTCAGCAAGTTGGAAAAACACAAAAGTTTTAAAAAACGCGAATTCGTTTAAATAGTGACGTACTTCTTGCTACCCTTGCCATCAATATTTTAAAGCACCCTAAATTCATGAACGTGACACTTTCATTTTGGTTTTATCGCAAACTCTTATATGATCGAAGGAGGAGAGCATCATGATTCGTTGGAAGAACTGTTTACTCTACAAAACACTGAGGAATTAAAGGTAATTGTCAGATACAAAGTATTCCCTTCCGATTTCGGATTCAAAATCTCCAGAGAGTTGACCAAACCGGGAGCTTTTTTATTTTTTGGATTCGCGCATCTCTGTACGTCTGTAAACATAGCCTTGAGTCACTAAAGCGATTGGCGTGCTTAAGTCAATACACTCAAAAAGGCGAAAAAGAATTTTTCAAATTACTTAGAGACGTCATAAACGCTTTCGCTTACAGTAACCTTACCTTAGTGAAGGGGGGAGCAGAGGGGGGGACAGGGGCATTTGGTGAGTTGGTGAGTTGTGCGTACCTCTGAAAAAATACTGGGAAGTGTACAGATCTTCTAGGGGACAAACATACACACATCAAGGGTAAGTGCCATTAAAGTGTTTGTATTATCTGGGTTTCTGTAAAATGCTGTTCATTCATTACAAATTAATATATTAAGAGCTGTTTGTCGGAACAAAGGGAATTGTCTGTTATAAACGTGTTTCTGCAAAGCAGGCTTCCACCGACGACTTTATGATGTTTCGCGCCCTTTATGACTTTTGAAAATAGCTCGACGCTTACACAAGTTCGACGTTGGTGACCCAGTAGTCGAACTCAACTGAAGTAAGGTCGACCCAAATAGTAATTTGACTCGTCTCATAAAAACTTCGACTTCTACCCCTCATCTAAATTGCAAAAACCAGTCGAGTGATTTCTTAGTTTCCGAGCCAATGACAATTAACATCACAAATAGACAACATATCCGGTCTTTCTCCCCCTTTAACTTGGTTAGGGCAGCTTTTTTAAAGTCTTGTCTGTGCTTTCCGTTCCTGTACGGAGCCTGTGTTTGTTGCCATCCAAATTTACACTTTTCCGTTTCAGTCTTTGCGGCCTTTTCGTGATTTCTTTCGCGACCTTTTTTAATTATACTGACGCACTTAATGGGTACCGAGGCCCCCCCCCCACCCCCCCCCCCTCTCCCCCCACCCTATCCCTTCGCCGGAACCTAAGCTAATAAAAAGTCAACAAAAATGCTTTGCAAAATTCTGTGACGAATTCCAACAAATCCAAACCACGATTCAGTCCACATAACGAAAAAATACCCTTTACCCCTGTTTCACTGAAAGAATGAAATCGGTTTACTCGTGGAGTATCACTCGCAATTTGGAGGATCGAGGGTTTAATTGAGGACTGTCGCGCTACGCTCCGTAGGGTTCAAGTTGAACCATAGATCGAGCTTCTCCAACCCACCCTGAAATTTTTGCATCTTTTTTGTTTATTTTTTTGTTTTTAAAGCTGAAATTTTGGGGGATGTACAACCAGGCAGTGTTATTTGGCTACAATCGGTGACAAAATTGTTGAGACATTGTACTTAAATAGGGTGACTTCGGAGAACAAACGAATCCGCACCCTCCCCTGTCCCCTCCATTCAAAGTTGGGGTGTTTGTTGTTTTCTATAGGTAGCTAGAACAAGGGCATAACATTGTACGGAGGGGATGGGGGAGGAAAGCTATATTTCCTCCTTTTGAAGTTCATAAAACGTAAAAAAGCCTAATTTTGGGCGAAGTGTCTCAACTCATTTTGTCGCCGATTGTCTGAATCGAAATCTACGCGCTGTTGTCCTATTAGCACCGGTTAGGAGACGGTAACTAGTTGAGATTACTATATTCACTGGGTCGTTTTTCAAAAGATAGATAAGATACCCATATAATCCCTTTCCTGTGTTTTTTCGAGGGAAAATTAGTTTTGACAATCTTTGTACTCCGCAGTGATTTCAAGTAATTACGCAGCATACCCACGTACCCAATGATTGATTTTCCTCTGGTAACTAAGTGTGATCGGTAGGAATCGATGGCAGATAATATATTGTATTTGAATATATCCCTAGTAAGTTCGAAGTATTTATTCGAAGTTTGGCTATTTGATAAGGGTGGGATGGACGATAAAATAGCCATGATTGTTCTGCGCAGGAGAATTTTCAGGAAAAATGTTCCAACTTCTAATGCACAGCAAAGCTGCACAGCATCGCTAAATCTGTGCAGCAAATTCGTTGCCCATATACCCATGAGGGTCTTTGAAGAATGTACTTTACAGTAGAAACTATGAGGTCAGGAGGAGACTGGCCACGAGTAACCACGAGTAACCAACTTTGTTCTTAAAAGATAATTAGATTAAAATTGTTTTTTACTCATAGTGGTTACTCGTGGTTACTCGTGGTTACTCGTGGAAATTCCTCCTAAAGAGCAATTTTAGCCATTATAACTACTTTAATGCCTAGAAATCTATTAAGTTTTCTATCCTTTTCGCTTTGTTCTTTGTTTCGATAAAGGAGAGAATAAGAAATCGTGCCCGACGCGCCACATCGCACGATGTCAAGACACGGTTAAGCGTGACACGAAATGTCACGCACTGAAAATAACGAAATCGCCTTATTCTAATTGTTCTCAAATAGGTATGATGGAGTCAAACATACCAAATAAAAAGCCACCAGGGGTCTTACATCCCAGCATAAAAAAATGAATTCAATTAACTTTCTAAAGGACGTACGGCCACTTTTGAGATTCAGACAATCGGCGACAAAATTGTGAGACATTGTACTTAAATAGGGTGACTTCGGAGAACAAACGAATCCGCACCCTCCCCTGTCCCCTCCATTCAAAGTTGGGGTGTTTGTTGTTTTCTATAGGTAGCTAGAACAAGGGCACAACATTGTACGGAGGGGATGGGGGAGAAAAGCTATATTTCCTCCTTTTGAAGTTCATAAAACGTAAAAAAGCCTAATTTTGGGCGAAGTGTCTCAACTCATTTTGTCGCCGATTGTAGGTATAAGTAGCCGTCGATTAAATAAAAATCCCTAAACTAAAAGCATGAAACGAGACATCTTGATAATTAAATACTATTAATATCAATACTGCACTTAGCAGATGGATCCAGGCCAAAAATTGGTTCAATCACCACTCTCTTTAATTTTACCCCTATGAAAGCACAATTGATATGCCAAAGCAATAGTTAATTTATTTCCCTCAGCTTTGATTAAGTCTAAGCCGTAAATCATTAGTATTTCAGAAAAATGAATTATATTCAGTGTGGCTGGCGACGACCTAAACAAACAAACAAACGAGAAACGAAACTTCGAGGGGTGTGTCGCAGCAGGTTGGATTAGGGACTATTTTACGGGTCAGCAAAACAAGAAAACCACGGAAAACCAAAGGTGACGGTTAACGGTGATTTAATTCCAAAGACCAAAATCTATAGACCAAAGATTGACCGTAAACTGAAATAACAATACAAAAATCTCTATCAATTTGGCGAAAGGGCGATACTAAGACAAATAATAATAAAACGATTCTATAACGATTAGGTCGATAACAAGACGGTAAAATCTAATTAAAGGCTACACAAACTTAAATTGGACAATAATTCCATAAATCTGATGTTAATCCTTGTACTATAAAGCAAAAGTGTGGGCGTTGTTCTAACAGGCGTTCAAATCCGCCTTTCGCTCATGAAACAATTATAAATCAATTAAGCTAAAATCTGTATACTTGTACAGTAACATTCGTGTACTTTGCCCACAGACTAAAGAACGAAACTCAGCAAAAGAAATAACAAAAGAAATCACTTACATATCGGTCCCGCTTGTACCAAAGGTTAAGACAAAACCACAAAACCGATGTCACGACGCGAATCCTACTTGACTTTTCCTGACCAAAAGGACGCTAACGCGCGTTTTTATACCCGCGTGGGGACGCCGAAATATCTCGTTACAAAATCAATAGAAAATCAGGTAAACATTGTAACTACGCTAGTAACTAGGATCAAAGCATGAAAATAACGAAATCAATGAAAAGGTATTGTTCTTATGTCTTGTCCTTTACATTCAGTTTAGCAGTCACATGTAAGGAGTCCGACCCCCAACTCTTAAGGCCGGTAATGCTGGCGTTCTCATGGGTCGTCAGTGTTATTCCTAGAATTCGCTCGGTGCATATATGATTGCTCTTTCATCTTGCTGTGCTTCTTTTAAAATGAGACGTTCCCTTGAACAAAGAAGTGCACATGTTTTACAGCCTTATTTGAAAATGAAGTTTAGCTCGACTCTTATAAGTAAAATCTTTTTAAAGCAGTTTTATTTAGTGTTTACAAAAACACTTATGAATTTATTTAAATTGCTTTGCTTAGAAACTGCCACCGCAAAAGAGTTGAAAAACTAAACAAACTGAAACTGAGCAACCACAGTACAAGGGTGATGCGTAATATATTATAGTGCAAATACATGTAGCTACAGCAAAGTTAAGCCAAACGTTTTCCGACAATGGCTACCTCTTGGCTCATTGGTTTGGTCTTTTTAGCTGTTAATGTTCTTATGGTAGTGGTACTGGTGATATCTAACTCGGACTTCTGTGCCAGTGTTTTTGAAAGTCAGACTGGTAAGTTGAAACCTGTGACTTTAAGGAACGGTTTCGAAAACTTTGTCGTGTCTCTAGGCGCAAACAAAATAACGTTATTTTACGAGGTTTGGTCTAAAGTAGACGGTTCCTGATTGCATCTTTTTAATACTCGTCATTTTAATAAATCTGAGATGATGAATTCGCACAATAAGAATTTTAAAACCATCTCCTCTCCCCGACTATATCTGGTGTTAAACTTACTTAAAATTTTTATCACTTTTTTTACCTCTGACGATTCGCACTTGTATCAATTCGCAATTTTGCAAGCGAGTGTATCTCTTTATCGTAAAAGATTATAAAATTGTTCAGCTATAAAACTCAACTGATTAATGCTGTTCTAGGTTCATGTTAAACTCTACTGTTTCTTGCATATTCCTCTGTTTTTTGCTGTTTATTCATTAAAAATTAATATATTGTGCTGCTTGTCGGAACAAAGAAAATTGTCTGTTATCAACGGGTTTCTGCAAAGCAGGCTTCCACCGACGACTTTAAAATGTTTCGCGCCCTTTATTACTTTTGAACTTAGTTAGACGCTTAGCCAAGTTCGACGTTGGTAACCCAGTAGTCGAACTCAACTGAACTAAGGTCGACCCAAATAGTAATTAGACTCGTCTCATAAAAACTTCGACTTCTACACCCGGCCCCCATCTAAATGGCAAAAACCAGCCGAGTGATTTCTTAGTTTCCTAGCCAATGACAATAAACGTCCAAAATAGACAACATATCCGGCCTTTCTCCCCCTTTAACTCGGTTAGGGCAGCTTTTTTAAAGTCTTGTCTGTGCTTTCTGTGCCCGTACGGAACCTATGTTTGTTGCCATCCAAATTTACACTTTTCTTTTCAGTCTATGCGACCTTTTGGCGATTTCTTTGGCATTTTTTTTTTTAATTATATTGACGCACTTAATGGGTACCGAAGCCCCCATTCCCCCTCCCCCACCCTATCCTTTCTCCGGAACCTAACCTAATAAAAAGTCAACAAAAATGCTTTGCACAATTCACTAACGAATTCAAACAAAACCGAACCACGACACAGTCCACATAACAAAAAAAAAAAACCTTTCCCCCTGTTTCACTGGAAGAACGAAATTGGTTTTCTCGTGGAGTATCACTCGGAATTCGGAGGATCGAGGGTCTAATTGAGAACGGTCGCGTTACGCTTCGTAAGGTTCAAGTTGAACTATAGATAGAGCTTCCCCCTTCCACCCTGAAATTTTTACAATTTGGATTTCTTCTTTTTTTTTTTTTGTTTAAAGCTGAAATTTTGGGGAGATATGCAACCTGCCTACGCAGCGCATTTTGGCTAACTTAGTGGCCGTCGATTAATTAAGAATCCCTCAACTAAAAAGATGAAACGAGACATCTTAATAATTAAATAAAATATCAACACTGCACTGAGCAGATGGATCCAGGCCAAAAACTGGTGCAATCACCGATCTCTTTAATTTTACCCCTATGGTTCAATTGCCCCACTCTATTCCCCTATGAATGCCCAATAGACATAACATTGCAATAGCTAATTTATTTCCCTTAGCTTCCATTGAGTCTGGCCGTAAATCATTAGTATTTCAGAATAATTTATATTTTTTAGCTCGGCAGTCACATGTAAGAACCCCCGTCCTGGACCCGTTCTCTGTGGGGTGATATTACTAGAATTCGTTCGTTGCATATTATTGCTTTTTCATCTTACTGTGCTTTTTTAAAATACGACAAGTTCCCTTGAACAAAAAAAGTACACTTCTTTTACAGGTTTACTTGACAATTTAGTTAAGCTCGACTTTCAAATTTTAATTTAGTAGTTCTAAATACACTCATGAATTAATAAATTGCACTGTCCGAGAGATGCCACTGCAATAGAGTTTTACAACTAAACAAACTGAAACTTAACACCCACGGTATAAGGCTGATATGGAATAGCGCATCTACATGTAGCTACAGTGAAGTTCAGCAAAAAAAATTGTGTCCATGGCTACTTCGCGGCTCATTCGTTTGTTTTTTCTGACTGTTAACGTTCTGATCGCAAGTTTACTGTTGACATCTAACTCAGACTTCTGTGCGAGCGTCTTTGAAACTCAGAGAGGTAAGTTAACACCTACGGCTTTACAAAACGTTTTTCGAGACTTTTTTCAATGTCTCTGGGCAAAATATTTTTATTTTACTAGTTTTAGTCTGAAGTAGAGTTTTTTATTACATCTTTTAAATACTCACCATTTTAATGAATCTACGATAACGAACTCGCACAAAAAAGCATTTTGACAGCATTTCCATTATTCCGACTTGTCTCATGTTAAAATAATTTTTAACTGTTTTCACTTTATTTTTACTTCTGTCGATTGTCACATGTATTTCATCCCAATTCAGCAAGCAAGAATATCTTTCATCATAAAATGTAAAGCTAAATTCAATGAAAAAGGGTATGTCCTTGGTTTATGTTTAACCCTACAGATTGTTTCATATTCCTTCGTTTTTCATTACTTTATCTTTCAGACCATATTTTAGTTGATTATGTAATGAATGCGTCTACTGTTGTTGACGAGTTTGAATGTCACCAAAAATGCCTCAGAAATAACAGCTGCAAGTCATTTAATGTTCGTCCTGGTGCAGATATTGCAAAACGACTTTGTGAGCTGAACAACAAAACACGGAAGATGACGCCGGAAAGCTTCAAAAAGATGAAAGGATCTTCTTATTATGGACTTGTTAAGGTCAGTTCTAATGATTGAACATCAACCATGGCTTTTTACTCAACAAATAAAGAAGCCTTAACTGTGCCCTGTTCTGTTGTAAAGTACGCAGCAAGAGGATAGAGCACGAAAGTAGTGTAGAGGGAAACACGAGACGTAGTTGAGTGTTTCTCCCTACTTCATGAGTGCTTTAGCCGCTTCCTAAGCACTTTACCAGAGAACAGAGCACAGTCAAGGCTTCTTCTTTATTTGTTTTATGATATAGAATCCCTTAAATTTGCCACGCATTCTAATTTCCAAAACAAACTTCTTTTTCAAAGCGAACGAAAGTGTCGTAATCGTGTTCTACACTGACTCTCATAAAAGACGCTTAAATTAGCCAATCACAATCCTTTTTAGAATGGGCCAAATGATTTGATTGGTTGAATAAGCCAAAAGCTGTCAAAGCTGTCAAAGACTCAAAGCTATCACAAAGTGAAACCAGCTAAATGTTCTATGAATTTGAATGCAGAAGAAATTTAATTTTTACGTCCAAAGCCAAAAATCGGTTTCTAAAGTAAAAGGTGCTTTTAACTTCGTCCGAATCGGCGGCCCATAAAAACCTGGACGTCATTAACATGAAAATTTGAAAACAACTGCTTTAGCTTCCGATCGAAAAAACTGAATCTGAAAATAAGATTCGCCGATCGACTACTTCGCAGAAGTGATGTTGTAGTCTCGCGATTGTGACAACTTTTGCTCCGTGTTTTATACTCTCACAAACCATGCTTTTTCAACCAATCAGAGTGCGCGTTATAGCTGAACTTTATTATAAAAAAACTTTAAGGAAAAACCTTAACTAAAAACATCTTAAAAACTTGTTGTTTACGACAGTCACCCTGTTCGGTTTTATAGTATTTCAAATAAGAGATAACAGACAAATATTTAAGTTATTACACTTCCGGCTCAAAATCTCTGGATTTTCGACGTGTCCTCATGAATTTACTGATATTATGAGAATTCAAGTTGTGGTCTTTTCAGAACTCTAGTGTATATGGTAAATAGTAGTTTCGATAACATTTTCTTTTAAATAATGATTTGTCGTACTTGTTTGCCTATGGCTTAAAGCAGCTTAAAGTATAAATGTTTGTTATTACTCACACGGTAAATATCGTTTATGGAAGGAAATAGAAAGAAGGTATATATATCAACATATTTACTTGTATTGCTTCTAAAGCAAACAAAACTGATGAAAACCAAAGCACATAATGACGTCATCCATAGTCTTAAGATATTGTTTGATGTTTGTCATTTCAATGCGTTATTTTCTTATCAGGTTTCCTGCCAAGATTTGCCCACCAACAAGAAGAAACAAACTGGTCATTGTCATTCTGACTACAAAGGAAAAAGATGTGAAATTCGTGAGTAACGCCCTTCTACTTAATTTAAAGTTACAATTGCTTCACGGCGGAGTGAATATTTACCATATATAGTCATTTGTTTTATCATCTGCTGCAGCAACGCGAGGCCGGAATTCGAAGCAGCCCGCTTATTCCTGTAAGGACATCCGGGAATCTGGTGATTCTAAAGGAGACGGGAAGTACTGGATCGACCCTGCGCAGAGTGGAACCCGTTGAAAGTTTACTGTGACATGACAACTGACGGAGGTGAGATCTGATCTTGAAAGTCTGAAATTGCTGTAATACATACTTCAGATGAACCCACATAACTTCCTCATACAGAATGGGGAATTTTTGTTAAGTTGGTTCTTAATCTGGTTCTTTGTTTTTATGAAGGAGATAATATATTGTTGATTACCAGAAAAATAAATTAACTTGTGTTTGGTCCTTAAAACTGCAGTTTTTCATCGCAGTTTTATTTTTATAACCGTAACAAAATTGATTACCGAATTTATATACAGTTTGGTACAGTATCTTATTCTTGTTATACTTTTTAAATTCTTTATCACAATTCAACTGTAACCACATATTAGAACCTGCTTGGTCTTGCTTGGCTAAAAAGGTTCTTGTGTTTTGGGGTATTAAAGGGGCAAATTTCAGGTTCTTATTTTTCGTGAGTGTTTACTGTATAAGTTTCCTTAAAATGTCCCGGTGAATAATTCGTGCAATATTATTGTGCCTTTGCGGGTAATCCATTTTACTGCACTCGTAAGTGAGATGATGATGTTGTGTCGCATCTGTTTCTCCACACAATCTCCAGAGATTGCCGTAAACCAGATGGATGCCGTAAAACGTTTCAATAAAGCTACGTGCAAGAGTTCTACCGCTTAGACATAGATTGGATTAAGGTATTGGAATAACGCTTGGTGCACATCTAACGTTGAGTAAATTTGGGCAGGTTTCTAAGATTATACCTCCTAACATTCTTTGTTGGAAGTAGATGGTGCAGCTTATGTGCAAAATCAGATACGACTAATTAAAATTGTTTGTTGCACTGTTCAATGCGTCTGTCCTTATGAGAACTAATGTTCTACGATGTGAGGTTGTCAACATATGGAAGGCCGGTATATATCATCGAGAGCGCCCGCCTCTGAACGCGCTCTAAGTCGTCGCTTAAATTTACCATTTACCATCGGCAATGCACGATGGTATAAAGGTGCGCAGTACTCAATTACTGGCCTAATGCAGGTTTGATAGAAACTGACAATATCACGATTGACGATGCAACATAGATATATTGCTTATGGATGCAACATTCCATAAACAGTAATCTGTTTGCTTGTTTTTCTGTCCATGGCTTCGAGTTTTTCTTTACTCCAGTTTACTACGCCGGCTCCATACCTCAAAACTGGCACACCCATGAATTGACTGTAAGGTCTGTCTTCAGTCTGAGGAAAATATTATTTCTTCAATCCTTTCTTCTTTTGCCCTTCTAGTAGATCGTCATATTCCAGAATTCCCAGGTCAACTATCTTCTTCCAGCGATTTCATTTTGCAATTATCACGCGATGCATCCTCGGAGACCCAGGGGGCAGAAAAACACAAAAGTTTTCTGGCACCAATCAGAAAGCACAACGGCGGCGACCGTTTGGAACTGGTCTGGTAAGACATTGTCCCCAGGGGCTCTTCTCGCCGTTCTTTACTTTTCTTCGTGCCATATTTTTCTTCCCGTTTAGACTTTCCCTCGCCCCCACTATCTGCCCCTGGGTCTCCGAGGATACAGGCGATGTAATCCTCACAATTTTCTTAACATTTCTCCTCTTCAAGACGAGAACGCCACGATTCTTCAGACCAAACTCCATGTCTGTATCAGTGCTGAAGATACGAAATGTATTGACCAATGACTCTAGCTCACGTTTATCCTTCACATACAGCTTGTCATCCATAAGCAGCAAATTATTGGTTGACTCCCCCTCTCTGCATAACTGGTATCTTGCTTAGGATTTTATAATAAAAAATAATAATAGTAATAATAATAATTATTATTATTAGAACTTCAATAAAATACCTCTTTCCCTTAATATTTTTCTTTCAGGAGGCTGGCTCCTCGTTTCCAACATTACGATGAAAAGCTCAACTCCTCCCTCTAAGCTTCCAAAAAAGACTTCATACCGTGGAATAACCAGTGATCAGATGGTTCTAGCAAAAACCGCCATGAATGAGCTGAGATCACACTTGTCTTTCACCCAACTGAGATTCCACTGCAGTAAAAACAATGGACGTACGTTCCACGTGACCACTGCTGCTAACATCACTGGTGAAGCTGTAGTCCAGTATTTCAGCGGTGAGACAGATGACAGGCCCTCCTTGTGTGGCTCATATGTCAGAATGAAAATGACAACTCATATTTAGGTGCAGATTGCAAAAGGTGGGAAGAGAAGAAATGGGCGGGAGGAACAAGATTTCTCAGAACAGTGGCTTTTGATGGTTATGGCCATGGTCGTTGGCAGCTTCATCCACCCTCAATATTTGATTGCGATGATCGTTCTGTTGGAGTGACCGCTGGTGTTTCTGGAAGATTTATGTTCGTTAGTTCATTTGTATATTACATGTAATCAAGGAGACATGGGAACTTTGGACTAGGGCGGGGAGAAGAGGGTACTTCCTATAATAGCCTATACGGGAAGGTTCCAACCGAAAGGGGTACCCTTCTCAGTTTAAATATATCAAAGGGTAGGAAATTCACGAGTTGAAGTAAATGAAAGAGTACAAGAAAATCTATCATTTAAGTATTGAATAGGTCCTTTAATCTAATTGTTTCGTAAATATGCACCGTGAGACTATATCATCTTAATTTACTTAAGGTATCGGCACTGACAAATTTTGATCGTTTTGCATCGTTTTTAATGGCCATTGACATTCCTCGGTTCTCAAAGAACAAAATAATATATAGATTAAGGCAGGGCTAAAAGCGAAGCCTCCGTTTCTATACTTTTGATAAAAGCAATCAAATATTAAAGTGGTAGCATGAACTCTTAGTCAAGAAAAGAAATCTTCACATCCCTATTAACTGAACTGTGAAGCTTTCGGCATGAGTTCACCTTTTGAAGGAGGGGCTAAATGATTAAGAAAAAATATCCCGCAAATAGACCAGAACTGAAAAAAATTGTGAAATTGTAGGTCTCTTCAATACCACAATTTACAGGTTACGATTTCTAGGGTCAGTTTTTCTGTCTTTAAAGGGAAGACCTAAAAGGAAAATCAGGCCGACTTGTCTGCCCGTAAGCCCACCACATTTTCTTTTCTTTTCTTTACTTATTTGTTTTAACGGGTCCGGATGAACAGTTTTGTATAACCTTAGCCGTAAGGTGTATGATATTTTCTTTGGGTACTGACATAGGAAAGCAAACGATAACCTTTTACGCTACCAACTGTAATACAGCAATTTACAACTTTGCATTTTTAAAAATGTAGACAAACTCGGGCTCGAAAAGCCGAAGAGTCTGTCGTTAGAATAGAGGAAAACTCCTTCATATTTTAGATAAGCTCACTTAATTTTTCAGCGAGAATAATAAAGCCGTAAACAAACAACTGAAAACAAACGCAGTAAACTTCATTCAAGCGGTATTCAGCTGTATTCCGGGCACGAGTTGTGGAAAAAGAGCAGCACACTGCAAAACTGCAGAAATTCTTGAATTCTACATACTGCAAAATCCTTGAACGGCAAGTAATGAATAAGAAAATGAATAGCAATCAATGGAACATGTACAAAAAGAGCACTTCAGTTTTAATTCAAGAAAGGGGAATAGTTAGCCTGCGAAAACATTCGTTTTTCCTCCTCTCAGCGGTGAAGAGCGAGGAGAAACGGATGCTTTCGCAGGCTCGGAAGTAGTTCGTCTGAAGTGTTTCTAAAAATCTCACGGTTGTTTTTTGAGCTAATGTTATGAATGAACAATGACAGATAAATAACTTCCGTTCGTGGACCCAAGTTAAATCGGCTGAGCGCATGGCAAAAAATTAATTTCAAATGCACATTTTGTGGTTTTTCTTTCACGCCGATGTCAAAATGTAGAAAACGTCCATGAAACTTTTATAAATACAAAAACTCCCTTTTAAAAACGTACTTTCCTTGACCATAGAGTATAGAATGTAGCTCAAGTTTCTTCAGAATCCTCGCTGCCTTGGTTGGTTCAAAACAAGTCAATGATCCGCGGTTGAATTCTTGGAAAGACAATTTCATACCGAAAGGCTCTCGTTTGCCCACAAAAAGGAAACTGAGCATTCCATTGAACTTTCTCTTTCCATTTGTCTTATTTATCGGCGTATTTTCAATCTTGAAATGCAAAACCTTAGTCTTGAAAACCACCACATGATGAAAGCGCGCCAGCCATTGTAAATCCGTTTCTTCCCCATCCCCTTAACGTTTGGCATGACAGTTGGACGTTCAGTGGGGGAGGGGGGTATGGGTGATTTTGAGGTAATAATTTTTTCCCAAACCTCTGGAGTTAGAAATTTTTTTTCCCCACATATGACGGTGTAAGATTTTTTTCAGCATTATACGTCATTATTAAATTTTTTCAGTGCAGGATATTGTTTTTCCCAGGAATTTCTTTGCATGCTTTCTTCCTCTCAAAATCAGGCTGCAGGATATTTTTTTCTGAAATCATCCATAAACCCCTCAAAAGTCAAATAGTCGACCCCTAAAATCCACCAAACATTTGATCAGTTGACAGATTTTGATATGCAATCATTTCTAAAGCCTTTTGAAACAATATGGGACAAAACTCTCTAGTGGACAGGAGAGGAATTCGTTTCTACTTTCCACTCCCCGGTGGAAAGCTGACGTCATAACCAAAATTTCTCAGACGGATAGTCATTTTCAACCCCAGTGCTTAAGGGTTTGGGAATGCGCGCGTAAGCTCTGGGAAACTCTGCGCCGGAGTAGCTAAAAACTGGCTATTTGGGCATCACAGCGCCTGCTCTTTGATCGAACCAAAACTTTTTGCTTCTTTTATATCTACTTCATCGCGAAAGTCTTGTGCTGCTTCGGTATTAGAACTGAAGAAATTCAGTCAACAGCCCTGAAGAATTTTCAGGTATCCAAGGCTCTTGTGGTAGCTGTTGAGAAAATACCATTAAACGTTCCCAATCACAGATTTGAGACTTGAAGTTTGCATATGCTTGACAGTTGATTGAATATTTCTGTGGAGTGCTTCACGAGGCGGTAAGTGAAACCCGAATGGCTTGTTAAGATAAACGTAACGAAATTCCAATAAAACTTTCCAAATATGAATTTAGCGCCCTTTTATTTATGTTTGTTCATGGACATTTAATAACACTCGTGGGAAAATAAGACAACTATAAATATCTAGTCGCATTGTACACGCATCACTTTAGGAAACGATTTACTTTTTCTGTTTTTTTTTTTTTTTTTTCTTGCAAGTCTGTTTTTGGGCAATTTACGACAAGAAGCTCACGTTCTCATTCATACTCGGCCACTTCGTGGGCGTGTCATGCTGCTTAAATTATAGCTGGCAAAGATGTCGATGTATTTTTATTTTATTTTTTCACATTCAAAAGTTCTGGTTCAATTTTCGATATGTAACTAAGCCATTTTATTTGAAAATTGGAAAATCCAGTAATTCTGCTTAATTAGTCGTGCAAATGTTGTTTTGGAATGACTGAATTGAAATCAAGAATTGGCCGGTCGTGTTTACTTCCACATTTCTTGGGAAAAACCCGCTCACACGCCAGACACGCCGCACGTTCAACCGCTCTCGTGCAAACTTGAATGGACCAATCAGAAACACTTTTATTGTTTTTTGCTAAAACCAATCTGAGGCAATCTTGCTCCAGGGTTTCCCAGAGCTCTTGATCTCTCTCCTCTACAGGCGCAGAAGAGCTCTAGGTCGAGATTGATGGATACGGTTTACCAAATTTTCTTACCCATGGTGCTCCGCTGCGTGTGCTTCGCGCGCGCGCGAGGGCTCCGCTATAAAACAATAAAGCATGCTACGTCACCCAAATTACCCCCTTGAGTGGCGTGGAAAGGGAAAAATCAAAATTTTCAAAGAATCCTTAGAGCAATTTTTAAAAAAAGAAATGTAACACAAATGCGGATGTAAAAAGGAACAGTCATGTGTTTAACTACGGCACAGCTCCAATCAATACCCCGTCTAGAACACAAATTATTTACTATTTTGTAATCTGATCCCCGTTTTGACCTCAATAACACAGCTGTATGGCAACGTCATCCTTTAGTCGAACACAGATCTCTTCATAAACATTTCTTCGGTGTATTTGCCTAATTTCGCGAAAAAATTATCTTTCGTTCCTCCAAAAAAGCGGTTCCCGTAAGTTAAGGTAAATCAGACACACCGTAATTAACGCTTTTTCAGTGTAAAAAGGCATTTTTTTTCTCGTCAAAATCAAGTGTTTTACGACGATACAGCCGAGTCACAGAACCTATCGCCCGCCATTTTCAATAACCGCTCTGTAAAATGCCAGTGGAAGCCTAAAATAAGGCGAAATAACCTCTCTATAGCTACAGTCTCTTCCGTCCAACACTGTTTTTTCACATTTCAGTAGTGGTAACTCCTTAATGCTGATATCTTTGCTGGTGCAGTAGCACTTAGAGAGGAAGGAAAAACCTCCCAAGTGTGAAGTGGCTTCATTAGGAATAACCGTCCAAGTTGAATTCTCATTCAGTCTAAAGCGCTTTATCCAAATGCATTTTCATGTGTATTCATGCACTTCTGGAAGATGCTTTAAACAGCATCTGCCTTGTGTTTCACAAAAAAGGGCCCCGAGCTAAGAAGATGATAGATTTCTTATTCTTGGTTTGCACGTGTCGTCACCAAAAATAAAACTAAGAAGATCTAAGAAACTATCGATTCGTCTGAGTTTCTACTTCCACGAGGTATTAGAACACCTAAACACCTTTATATAAACAAATTTTTGGTTCGAAAGGGTTCTTCGTTTTGCGAGAGAGGACGCTTGAATTTCCAGGCTTTTCGTGACGCGGCATTTAGCTGACGGCCAGGAGAGCCCTTATGTGGGTTAAAAACGTTATTGATTTTGAGAGATTTTGCTGTCTCAACATTCCTTGTCTCAGAATAAATATTACTTTAATCTTTATGAGCTCATCAAGCGAAGAATTCACCCAGTGGTAGGAAAATTCGAAAACAGATGTTATGTTGGTATCCGGCGGCCATATTGGTGTCCCTGAAAGGGACACCAACATGGCGTTTTCCATACAAAGCTTCATAAATTTAGGTAAACCGTTTTTCTGAATATCTCACATTTGAAATATTGAACAGACCTGATTTTTGGCAAGGCTTTTTGCATAATTATCTTCTTTTATTTTTCATTGCGTGACAGTGCAAATTGAAAGGAAACGCTTCGATAAAGCGAAAGAAATCGGCGGAAAAACAAACCAGAGGAGAAGGGAAATGAAAATGTTTTACTTTCCCAGCAAAGTAGACAGAATACCAGTACCCTAAAGCAGACGATTCATATCAGACACGATGATCGATGTAAATTTATAAAATAGTCAGTCCTGGTAAAATGGCTCACAGGACAGAGAAATCCGTGGCTAAATCCATATGCTGCAATGAATTTTGCAGCTTGCCTCAAGTTAAAACACCATACCAGATAATTCAGAACTTCTTCTTGTAGTGGACGTGCTTGATTCACAGAACAGCTGGTTGGCCGTAGCCTCTGTTGCAGCTGGCCCACACATCGTCTGAACCATTTGTCAGGGGCAACCAACGTCAATTTTCCGAAAATATCTGTTCGGAAGACGATTTGAGATCTAGAACATTTGTTGTAAAATTTCTTGCTTGCTTGCCTCTCCTAGGATTTTCGAACATCCGAAAAATGGTGTAATTGCCTACTTTTAACGGATTTTTACTCTAAAAAGGTCAGCTAGAATTTTCGGGAGCCTTTTTTCTGGCTGAAATTTTCGAAACGCTACGTTTTTATCCCTATAATTTTCGGATCACCAGACTTTCAGCCAGGAAATCCGAACAGATGAAAAATTTTGGGGGGATAAAAATATGCCTATATCTACCGTTTAAATACTAAAACACGTTTAACAATGCTATGTTTAAGTGGTTTTCGACTATATTCTCGTTGGGTGCCCCTTATTTGTATAGTTCGTCTGCAATTCGTGCCCAAAAGCTCGTTCTGATATTACGCGTCCCAAGATTGCCCTAATTCTGATGTGTGCCTGACGGTAGGACGCAGTGACATGTCAAAATTCACAGAAGGGAGTTAACAAGGATCGGTTACCGTAAACAATGAAAAAGCAGCTCGAAATTGAAAGCCTTCTTCTGAACAAAATTCCTTCAAGGCCAGAATTTGTTTTCGTTTTTTTGGTTTTCCAGCGCCTTCCAATCGATGCAGGTGCTCTGCCGCGTATTCTGCAATGTAGCCGACAGTTCTAGCATCAAAACAAATCAGGAAATCCCCATGATATTCGCGGCCAAAAAAAATCGACACACATGTAGCTACTCAGGTACAGACATTTCGGAGAGGAAACTAAGGTTATTTAGCCGCAATAAAAGGCTTAAGGCTTAAACAGAGCTAAAACAAAATCATTTTTAAAATGGAAAAACTGGATCTTTGATCAAATCTTGTCAGAAAACATCTGCAGAAACATAAGATAAGAATAATTACAACAGTAAATAATTTCATTATGGTATAAATTAAAATCGTTAAAGGATCTATCCGCAAGAAGCAATAGCTAATCGAGACGGGTAGACAGAACAAGTTATATGGTACTAAATACAATTAATAAATAACAAAGTTACTCTTGAGTAATTTGCGCGAGAAACCTTGATCGTTATGTGTCATTTTGACGAAGACATATTACGGATTTTTGGGCCCAGCAGTGTAAAATTGTTGTTGTTCTTGAAGCGCTTAGCTTCACGCAGCAACTTTTGTCACCGGGGAGTAAGCTGAATGTAAATACCGATGTAGGAGCACTTTAGCACCTATTTAGCCGAGGTCAGCAGCCCCCCACGCTGTTAGCTGTTCTTCTCGCCGACATGATTTTCTCTCTGCCTAAACGCTTTATCTCGTCCCTAGTATGTGCCAGGCTCTCGGCCACTGTAGACGAGCGAAAAAAAACGAAAAGGTGTGCGAGCGAAAAACGGTGGGAGGGAGAAAGGGAGAACCTGTACGCGTCTCCTTAAATACCTCAATCCGCCCACTACCCCGCCCACCTCGCGTTATCATCTCAAATGTCAAAATATCAAGTGTGGGAGAAGGGATTCGTGCGAGTTCGAGTCCGTGTGTGCAAAGCTTTCCAAGGTCTCCCTCTAAGACCTTCTAGGATCTTCTAGGCCATCTTTCGAAGACTGGACAGTTTTGCAGGAAATATGTGACATGCCTTGCAACGAAGGTTCCTAGAGTTTCTTTGTTTACAGTAAAATTCGTTGGGATTTTTGGTTTTTCTGTGTGTCGGGGTGGGCAAATCACAACACAACTTTGCCGCGAAAAAAAAACTGAGAATAACTCAAGACTGTTCAAACGAAGGAAATCGCGATCGTGAGTGGAATTTTTGTCGAAGGAAGGAGGCAGATTGTTGCAAGTGAGGTAGACATTCGTAAGAAAGATCAGAAAAATCTTCGAAGCAAATTAGTCGATAATTTCCCGAAACAGCACGTTCACAAGTAACGAACCTTTAAATACAGAACTAAAAACACACAAATCACAAACCATGACCTTTGAACTAGTTTAAATGAACATCTGTTGCCTAAGAGGTCCGCTAAGTTGATTGACAAAACAGCCGAAACCCAAACAACCTTCGAAGTTGGCAAAACGCCCAGCGCGATACATCGAATGTACTTTGTACGAAACAACGAGCTAGCCGCTTACACAGACGAGGAATCTCTTGTCTTAGCCGATGTTTTTGGCTGCCTCGGTTTGAGCGCAAGTAAACATTTTTGTCTCAGACAAAAGTTTTTAGTCTGGAGAAATAAAACCGGTCACTGTCAGTTGGAGAAAGAGTTTATAATTATAATAGCAGGGAGTTCAAGCTACATGTAATCAAGAATAACTACATGCGAAATGATTTCAATCCATTTAATACAATTCAGCGAAAACATGAAACCAAAAGCCGTGGCTAACCATGTGAATAGTCAAACGTACCATTGTGTCACAGAGTGAACTTCATCTAAAGTCACTGCAGCCGTCTGCAGGCCCAACTCTCCCCTTTCAGTTCCTTCATCCACGCTCTGGGATTTCCTGTTGTCTCGAGTTTAGCAAATCAAACTCCTATGCAGCAGGCAAGAATTTACCGTGCCTGATTGCCCTCTGAAATCTTACCGAAATATGGTAATGCTGTAGAAAGGGAGTAAACAATAGCGAATGGATTACAGAGGGCAACCAGGCACGGTAAATCATGTCTCGAGTGCGGCATGGGTATTTAATATTGTGCTAAACTCAAGACAATAGGAAATTCCAGAGCAAAAACTTAGCCAGATCTATGACATCGCTTTAATATTTACTCAATTTTGCGCCTACGTTAGACAACTGAAAAAGTTTTCAGTGGACACGAAATTCTGAGATTTTAAAGTGCACTGATCAATTGCAGCACTGAAATTTACAAACAAAAAATCTATCGACGAATCTGGGTTTAATCGCTGTTTTCGTGAAATTGGCCTTAGAAATTATAAAAAGAGCTCAGCATTGCGTTTGACTGATTCGCTTGTTTTCTTGTTTTTTCGTAATCGCGCATGCCTACTTGCGTTTATTAGCCGGTTGTAGAGTGTACAAAGGTCATTTGCAAAACGAATGAGTGATAAAAACTTTTCCGAAGCATCCAAAAAGTAGCAAATTTGCCTGTATTAAGTCCATCCTTCAGTTCATGCATAATTTATACCCTTTTTGTAGAAATTCAAAGATATCTTGAAATTCCCCTAATGGATTTTTGTGAACTTCGCACAACAGAAGACAAGCACCCAAAGTATATGTAGCGTAAAGCATTTCCAAAGAAAATGTCCTTAAGGGTAGCAATTCGATTTAGAGCCAAAACGATTGTGATGTCATTGTCACGTGATGTTTATTCCAATCGCCCAAAAAATATATCATAATAAAGGTTAGTCTATCTGTAATACATGTGCTATAATGTTTTTACAATAAAGATCAATTTTTTTAAGTATAAGAGATTCCGACATGGAAGATGTACCTACAAAAATACTGGGTCGAGCCACTTTAAATACTTCTAACAACACAAGGAAATAACTGAAAAGTTTTGCTCTATCCGAAACCGGTGCGCAATGATCGCAAAACGTCTTTCGCCCTGGTCAGATTGAGCAGCACAGCTTTTGCTCAAATCTAAGCGCGTCAATATTTAGGAAATCTTGGAGACAATTGTCCAGAATGATTTCAGTAAACCTCGATTCACTGAAACCAGGCGTGTCTGATCTGCTCGCCATGTTTGCCAAGCCAAGTGATTGACGTAAGTGTTAAAGTAAACTGTCAAAATTGACCAATTAGTGGGTATACCATACTCTTGTTCTTGGTTACCGGCGACAAGTGATTTTAGTTTTGCCTTGAGAGACTCTAGTTCCGGTCTCGAAGTTTTTCAGCTGTTTCTTGAAACCATATCTCTCTTCAGCGCTTTTACCTGTGCCATGAACGGTTTCAAACGGTTTCGGAACCAAACGGTGGAAAAATATCATGATCCAACTTGCGCGCGCCCGACCTCCCCGAACGCACGCGCTTCTTCGATTTGCTCAGTGAAAGTGTAGAATACTCCATGCACTGCATAATTTACGCAAAAAGAGAGCAATAAAAACCTCTGTCGTTCAAGTCGTCTCTAAGGTCACGTTTCACACAATCATGAGCTCAGTCTCTCTGGTCACGAGCTAATATATAGATTTAGCCAGGGCTAAAAGCGAAGCTCCCATTAATAAATTTATAATTTAGATCAAACAATAACCCTGTAATCTACAAGTCGGTTAACTTAAGGGCACATATGTGACTTTTTAGGGAAAGCTAAGGCTAAGTGATTTTAGAGTGAAAAAAAAATCTTACATCGAGTTGATAGCCTTATATGTACACCCAAAAACTAGCAATCATCTCCGATCACATTTAAGAGCCATGATGGCTCTTGATCACAGTAGATTAGGCCTGGAAAACGAATTCTTGGAAAACAAATCAGGCCGAATTTTTGACGTTCGACAAGTTTACTTAACGAAATCTTGCCAACAAATATGTGTCCGCGCAAACCAACATTTCATACTTTTTATACATCACATCTGAGGTGAAACAGTAATGTGAGGCGCGTTTTTTATCGTACAGACCTCAGACAAAATGCAGTATTTTACAATTTTTCAAGACAAATATTCAGAACCATCGAAGCACACGTGGGCTTTTAGCAAAAAAAAAATTGCAAAAAACCCCTATACGGCCAGCAGGTTCTCACTTTTGACAAGCGCCAAATCTTCAGTAAGCATTAAAAGAGTTACGCTTCAACATAATAAAGAATTTATTGTGTTTATTTTTTATCTAATGGTTTTAAAACGATGTGTAATCTTAAAAAGCATTTGATACGCGCGGCATTTTGAGTACTCCTGCAAGCGATGTTTATGAACGACTGAAAACAAACGGCAAAGTGTTTAAAATTGCAAGAGACTACTAACGATCAATAAAAGAAATATAATTCGGTGAAACATTTACAGAGACAAAAATTTTCATTCACGAAGACAAGTATTAAAGCGTCTCTAAAAATCCTAAGTCCTTAAGCTGAAGCTTAAAGCTTTTAGCCGGCTTCCCCGTGTTTACTGTTTTCTAAGATGAACTCGAGGCAAGAAAATCGCTCAAAGCTTTCTTTCTACAGCCAAAATTATAACTAAATACTCTTCGGAACATTTTTTCTTTCTATTTGCGGAGAGAAAATGTCGACTAAAGGTTTTTTAAAGTTCTGTAAGCTTATATCAAATCTCATACTAGGTCAGATCATTGTCTCAGATCTTAATACAAACGTGCATAAACTAGCCTCATAAACTGCGCTCGACTTCATGAAATTAGATATAAAAAAACAAACACAATAATTACTCAGACTTACCATTCGAGATGCAGCTCCTGAAAGCCGCTTGAGGGACTTTTCAACCCGCATCCAGCAAGGTGAAAAATGAAAACGATGTCATCCGAAATCAGATCTGTGACTTTGACAAGCGGAGCATTTCTCAACCAAAAATTCAGTAAACAAACCAGCCATGAATAACAGAAGACAGTTGATAGTAGATGTATTTCATTTTGTACATCCAGTGGAGAAAGACATTAAAAAACATCACAAGTTGACACAAAACTCTGTCAGCTTCAGCTGTCAAAAGTAAACAAGTTTCAAGATACTGCATAAATTTTCCGCATGAACTCACCTGTCAAATTTTGACCAATCAGAGCATAAAATTGGACGTAGAGCGTGACCAACGCGTGTCCATGATAACAAAAGGTCTTCTCCGCCTGTGTTTTTAAATAACTGGCTGAATTTTCGTGTCCGAGGTAAGTTTGAAACAAAATCTTAATAGTGCTGGGCCATAGTGACATAAACACGACATATTTCATATAAATTTTAAATAAAAAACAAACTTGAGCTTGCGATCATTTAAAAACTAGTAACTTGTCAGGGGATAACTTCAAAAAATACTCGACCTCGATGGGTCGACACCTGAGCCCACGATACGGTGAGGTGATACTGGTCAGCGGATACCCTGTTTTGACAGCTGTCAATTGATCACAACATTGATGTGCAATCAGTTTTCTCCTGGGCTCCCAAGCTAGCTAGAAAGTGTGACAGTAAACATTGGTATGCCTGTGGTGCGGACGGACGGTCGTTCGTTCGTTCGTTCGGTGTACGGTCACGTGAAAACCAAATTTTCTGGGATGGGTAGATTTACTTAGCTATGGGGCTCCGCCCACGCGCGCGCGAAGCGCGCCGCGTGGAGCTCCGCTATTAATCTTGTTTGGCCTGTGAACACTTAAATCAAATCGTATTAATCGCAAACTGGCTAAGAATCTAGCCAATCAAAAACACCGACAGATGTTCTCGTGACTCTGCAGGATTCGAACACGATATTGTGCACTAATTTGCAGACGCTCTATACAGAAAGGTTTAGAGTGTGTGCTACGCAGGCTAGTTAGCCACTCCGGCAATAAATGCGACAAAAGTGAAAAGTCTTCACTACAGATGATGTCTGCTGACTCTTGAGCATCATTTGTTTGTAATAATGGAAAAATTGTTACCAAAGGGATAAAAGACATTTTAAGTGTTTCCTATAAAAAGTCGTCTTGAATTTCACTCTCTCTGCACCCAAATTAGCGTCCGATTATTACTGCTCTAGGGACAAGAGAAAATCAAAACTATAATTGTTATTACATTCTTCCTATGCTACTGTTATCTTCGGTAGTTTCCAGGAGCAACGTAAAGAAGACATTATTGCAGAGAAAATAAAGTTTGTTGTTGTTGTCTAAATCAAAAACCAGGATTAGGGACTCAGGCATACTTGCACAGCTTATAATATTAAAACCAGTGTTAGGTTTCGCATCTACACTGCATCATTGCCTCAAAGGTTCGGGGCAGCCTGTACACAGCCGTTGTATTATTTTTCTTTTCGTTCTTTTCGGAAACATCGGCGAGCGCGCGAGCGAAGCGAGCAAACCAGAGCGAGGGCGAGCGCGGAGCGCGAGAAAGAAAAATAAAGAACGTCTGTAGACATCTTTGGGGAAAAAGAGGTTTAATAAGCCCCTCCACCATGTCAATGCCTCATCATTATCACCTCCGCTTTCACAGCACCAATTAAATTGGACTAATGGTATTGGAGATATAAATTGCTTGTGTAATTTGCTTAAGTCAGCTTAAATACGTAAAGAATCAAACAATGTTACTTGGACAGTCGGATGTCGCGTGCTTGTTAAAAGCATGTCAGACTGCTTCAACGTCGAAAAAGCCTGCTAAAAGAGGTCCGAAGCCAAAACAAATCGGCCCATCGAACTATTGTAGGATATGTGGGTGCTGGTTATAAATAGATATTTCTTGGCAATGATCCCGTTCCCTTAAAGCTACAGAGAATCTTTTTATTGAGAGTTTTTTGAAGATGTTAGAAAACGAAAGTTGAAAACGATCTTGGTTTTACCGTTTCGTAACAGAAAATCAGTCAAGTAGGGTTTGTTCGCTTTGTATTAAAAAGGTTAGAAGTACCTACGCTGAATTTTCTGTTATTAAAACCAGCTTTCAACAAAGCGAGCACGACGATGATAGCTTTCGGTTTAAAAGAATGTCCACATCACCTTGTAGCTCCTCATGGTTCCGAGGCAAGGTAATGGATGCAATGGCTGAAGCTCAAGCTCCTCTCATTGCCTCAACTTGATCATATTTGATGCTACTTCGTAATGGCAATGCAACTAATACCACATTCTTTTCTTTTTGTTTGAGTTTCACTACCGCGAACAACTGGTAAATTTAAAACCTTTTTCCAAAAACCCGTGGGAAGAACCCCTCCACAACATACTTTTGCCAGGGGCTGCTCTTCTTTGAGAAGCGCTCTTCTTTGAGCGAGTGCTTGACGACTGTTTGGCACAATTTTCAAGCAAATACGTACGTGCTCAAAGAAGAGCAGTGCCAGGTTGTTTTGGGTTTACTGGAGCAAAAGGTTGTTGTGGCGGTCCTTCCCACGGGTTCTGGGAAAAGTTTAACTTAAGATCTCTTAAATCGTCCGCCAACGTTCGTTTTGTAACTCCTCGACGAACAGTCTCAAAAAAAGACTCTCTGTAGTTTTACGGAAACGGGATGATTGCCCAGTACTATTGGCGTACACAAGGCACCCAAATATCCAACAATAATCCAATGTGCCGATTTGTTCCGGCTTCTGACCTCTTTTACCGGCTTTTGCAGTGTAGAAGCAATCTAAGGAGGGTCTAAAAAGACATGCTTCAACAAACACACAACTACGAGTGTCGTTGTTGTCTACAGAAGTTCTTTATTTTTCTTTCTCGCGCTCCGCGCTCGTTCCATGTTTTCGAAAAGCCAAATGATTGGTAGGGAAACTCTAGCCTCCCACGCAGACGTTCTTAGGGGTTCGTCACGTGTTCCCGCCCCACGAACGTCGTTCGTGGCGCAGGAGCGCGTGAAGAACCCCTAAGAGCGTCTGCGTGGGAAGCTAGGGAAACTCAAGAATACTTCTCGAATGCACTCAATCGGACTCCTTAGAGCATAGCAGACTGATCGACTCAGCAAATCTTTCCCTCCCACCCGCCGGATCTATTTTTGTTATGTTTTATGACAGCCCTTGTATTTTTGTTTGATAGACCATTGTAGTGCATTGTCGAGTTTTAAATTTCAACTGTTGGTTTTCCTTTTTATTTTGATGTTGTATTAGATAAAGTTTTAACGGTTATAATAAAGGCTGTCTTAGTCCCAATCCTGCGTGTTGGTTGTTTGGTTTAGTAGATAATATATAGATTTAGCCAAGGCTAAAAGCAAAGCTCCCATTAATAAATTTATAACTTAAATCAAACAATAAACTCGTAATCCACAAATCAGTTAATGCTTTAATAGGGGTCTTTTCAAATCATTTTCTTTAACCGCTCTATATCCTCTAAGTCTAATCGATATTTTCTGTGAGAGAGCAAAGGGAATCTTTCTCGTTAATCGAATCCTCTAAACGACGAAATTTTGCGAACATTTCTTTCGAATTCTTCAGTGACTATTGAGGATGTGTATGGTTATTTCAGTTTACTTCTCAGCCGATGTCTGGTATCGGACAAATCACTCCCTGGGATTGACTACTTTTCCTATCATCATCCCAAAGGGCAGAAGTGTTTTTGCCAATCTGATTCATGTCAGTTTTTACTAGTTCGTGTCTTAACGTTAATAGCATTTGACTTGAAAGCGACATTTTAAAAAAAAACAAAGAGGACAATGAAATTTGAGGAAGTGAACTCTTGGAAATGTTAAATATGATGGAAATTTTTAGTTAATTATGGGCGTTAATTTACCAATTTGAGTTTCAAAAACGCTTGCGCAGAAGTCCGAGTTGGACATTACCAATGAAACTGCTACAGTAATAGTCAGAAAGAACAAGCGAGTGAGCCACAAATAGACAGCCACCATTATTCTCCGTGTTGAAGCTTACTTTTCTTATCTTTTTTTTTTTATTATTTAGGCCCCTTGTATAAAATCACTGAATCTTTGTATTTTCAGCAACTAGTGATCAGGAGATTCATTTTGTACGGGTTATTGAATTTATTAATTACTAATTTATTAAGTCATAAAAATAGTATTGTCAACTGATATCACATTGAAAACAACAATTAAGGCTTTCTAGACACGAAAGCTTTTTTAATGGGTTTTACACATACATGATTATAACATCTCTCTTTTATCATTATTTACGACTCTACGATTTCTAACCAATACTTCTTTTTGTAAAAATCATCCTCATGTTTTCCAAGTTGTAAAACCGGAAGTTTAACGCACGTAATATTAACACTATTTACAGAGGTTTCGCGTGTGCTACCCAGCAAGTGGCAGCTATATAGCGGTCTTGCATTATCATAAAAGCTGAAAATCGGTTGTTTTTACCAATAAACTCGGGAAGAATTATCGATATTTTGTGGACGTTTTCAATAAAACGATTATTCCACTCGCGCTTGGCGCTACGAGCCTCGCTTGTTTCCTGCCATCTCATACCCAACGCGCACTAGAGGAATAACTGTTAACCATATAATGAACGACATTTCTTGCCCCAGTAATAGTAAAGTATGTGGGAAAACGATTCTTTATATCAGTAACGAAACCTCTTTATAGAGAGGTAGCGCTCCATGTTTGACTGTCTCACAGAAATATTTCCGGATTCATTGCATTTAGGGTATTTGCATTACAAGTGTTTACATGTATCACTTAATCCGAAAACATTCATTCGGACAAAGTGTTCACTTTAGATTTCGTATTTAAAACCAATGGACGAGCGCTAGCGAGCGAGCCAAAATGTTTTAATTTGGGATTTAAGCATCCGCCTGTAAGTGGTAGCGTGAGTCCGCCACGCGAAATGTTACAAATTCTTTTTCCGTCTGTAAGCGCGCATGCTCAAAAGTCACTCAATGACACTAAAAGTGGTTAATTGACATTCATGAGGAAAAATGTCAAGTGGAAACATTACTAACCTGACCAGAACTAAGGCCTAGGTCAAATCTCGAACTTTTCACGAGACAAACCAAACTCTAACTTAGGTCGACCTAAACTAAGTTAAGATCGTCTGTTGGATCAGACGTCGAACTAAGGACGCCCCGAACCATTCAACTGAATCAGACCAAAATGCATTTTTAGTAATTTTTTTTCGAACGAGGCTAAATATACATTATCATACAAATTTTTAATTTATTTGTTTAGTTCGCCGCATGTGAAGATCGACGTTTTTCCCGAAGATCTTCAGACGTTCTGTCTGTCTGAGACAGATGGATAGAAGGTGTTGGACGATCCAAACTCATTCAGACGAACTTAACTGAGCCAGAAGTCAAACTTTTCATCAAATTAACTCGTTAAGTTTTGTTCGTCTCGTGAAAAGTTCGACATTTCGCCTAGGCCTAAGTGTTTTAGTTAGAGCGTGATAGCTTATTGTATACAGTGGAAGCCAATATGGCCAACATGGCGGCCGCCGCCATATGGGACAACGGGTAGACCCTGGGGACGAGTTTAGGAAAGTTCACTGGCAGGCTGGAGTAAGTTAGTGAAAAATAACCCACGGTTTACAAGCGTCTCGCTTCCTTCCCTAGGTAAACATTTTATGAAATTTACACTATTCACGTTCCATCTGAATTGTAAATATCATCCCAGGCCGGATTAATTATGATATGCAAATGAGTATATATAATAGGAAATAACACTGGCACGCATTGTCCCATTCACTTCACTTTGTCCGACACGAAGGTGATTGGCGACCCACCCTCCCTCCCTAGGAAGTAAGTCGGGTTCCAGATTACCCATATTCAATTCAGTCTGTCTTGGGCTTGTTCCAGGTCAGATTGATTCCCCATACCTTATTATAATGTCATGAATAACAATACCCAGGGATGAATATTATACTGTACTTTTATGCATGCATTACAAACGATAGGATGCTACGTTTTTGGAGCTAAACACGCTTCAGGAAGCCAAACAATACAATACCATACCTTGTAATTAGACTCGAGCTGAAAATTTCAAAATATCATGCTAATAAATCCAAGAATAAATAAACAACCACTAAGTAAAGTTAAGTTTTCTGAAACAAAGCCTGACTAAATGAATGACTTACAGTAGAAACTCAGTGTAATGAGGTCATATACTAGGTAAACCTATCGATAGAGTGCCAACGAGCAAATCATGCGTATTTTGCATAGGAATGGTTCCTTTTTTCCAACATTTGACAGTTTCTTGGTCCCTTCTTGTTGAAAGGATTATTTCCTTAAAACTGATGTGCTATGCAAGGCGGTATAAACTAGGTTCGGAGAAGAGCGTCAGTCCTCAGAGTGCTGTGGCTTTACGAACCTGCTATATAAAAGTTTGAAGTGTCATGAGGCATACTTTTTTGAAAGAATAAAACAACTTGCAGAGGAAGCGATCGGTAATATTTAGGGGGAAATATAAAAATTGATCGTTTCACTTACCACTACAAAATTAGTGTCGGTTCGGTTTCACTTTGTAGATAAATATTTGTGCAGTTTAATCATTTAAACCTCCTCTAAAATTTCCCGAGGCTTTTTGTCGAGTTCCCGATTGAATTTTAGAATGATTCGCTGCGCTGCTTGAAATGTTTTCAAGGACATGCGATGTACGGCACGTCGGTATTTTGTTTTCACATCGGCCAGGTTTCGAAAAAAATAGCGTTGTTTTCTTTTCCTTCGTCGTTCGCTTTAGGCTTGTAATTCTTTTTTATTCTTATTTTTCCATTTGCTGGTTAGATTTTTTCCCCAACATCTGATTTTCCAACAGAAGCGACTATATATTCTTCGTATCAAGCTTTCCTTATCTCCTCGTGTAATCTGATCCTTTTGCTTGTTTCACATGGAAAATTAAACTGTTGTTTTACAAGCTTCTTTTCGTTAAAACCTTACATTAATGGCCCCCCAAATTAATACAATGCATCAAGTTCTCATTTTCCTTGACTGCCGGGGCCAGATTTTGGTGAATAAACAATAAAAGCGTACCACATTCAGTTCAGTCTTCGCGTGCCGCTGAGGAAGGAACACATGTGCGCCAAGTATAGTTTACCGCCTTTTGATTGGCTGAAACTATCACACCACTCGGTCTCAAGGGAATCTACATTACATGAGGTTACACTTTTTTAAGCTCGATCGAGAATTTTTCTGCCTACAGCCGAGTCTTGCGCGGCTCTATTCTGCTGCCGCCTCGCCATCCGAGCGTCTTCGCTCGGATGGCTCGTTGGCAATAATGAACACTCGAAAAAGCGAACGACACTTTTCCTCCAAAAGACCTGTTACGCTTGTGCGTTTTGCTATCTCACTGTAAATCGCGTGATATTATGGTTATTTCAAACTAGAAAAATGGGCGAAAAACTATCGAGCTCTTCTGCAGAAAAAGCAATTATTATAAGAGATTTAGCCTCTTCCCAGTTCCTTACCGCTCAGGGAGCTTAAGCAAACACGACAGTGTCGACAGGGACATGCAGATAACATGTTTACTCGATGTTTGCTTTTTAAACCTACATTGAGTACTGCTTTTGGCGGACGTTCCAATCACATTCACCGTCGTGCTTGCTTTAACTCACTCACTCACTTAATTAATTATATTAACAAATTAATTACTTCAAAAGGACTTACTTAAAGGTTGTGGAAATAAGCTACCTATGACGTAGAAAAAGAAACAAACAGACAAACTTGTCAGCTGTAATCAGCTTTTCTAAGGGTCTAGCGCAGAACATAAACTTCTTTAGTTTTCCTCTACATCTCAAGGACAACGGTAGACCTTGATGAAAATGCTCATCTCGCAAAGAAATAAGCTAAAGCAGAGAGGATAACCAATAATAAGTGTAATCTGTAACAGAAGGTTATTTATATTTTCTTGCCTGGCTCGAGTTGCCAGGTTCTCCTGTGATTACATTTAATGTGCCAATCGTCTACCGAACATAAATTTTCCAGAAATCACCGGCAGTTACTCCTACCAAATAATCATCGCATTCCCATCTACTTGGACCAGATATCCAGTGATACAAAAAAGGAACATAAGCAGCATGATTATATAATCTGTCCTCATTAGCACCACCTCCCCATCTTCCACTGTTTTGCCACCTTTTACAACCTCCAGCCAAATATGAGTTGTCTTTTTCCATTCTGACGTAAGAGCCGCATGAGGCGGGCTGGACATCCGTCTGACCGCTGAAGTACTGGACTACGGCTTCACCGGTACTGTTAGCAACAGTGGTCACGTGGAACGTACGTCCATTGTTTTTACTGCAGTGGAATCTCAGTTGGGTGAAAGACAAGTTTGTTCTCAGCTCATTCATGGCGGTTTTTGTGAGAACCATCTGATCACTGGTTATTCCACGGTATGAAGTCTTGACTGGCAGCTGAGAAGGAGGAGTTGAGCTTTCCATCGTGATGTTGGAAACAAGAAGCCAGCCTCCTAAAATCAGGAAGATAAACAATGTCTTAAAGAGTTTTATTTCTACAACTTATTACCTTCGAATTTAAGAATTTTCTTTGTTTTTTTCCAATACACCCAGATGGTGTAAAGGTATTTTCTTGTATCCGTATCCCTAAGGTGTTTCTATGCCCTTTCTATTCAATTTGTTGTCGATTATTTAAATACCCTAAACCATTACAAAAAGCTGGCCTATCATTTCATTGAAAACAAATCTATCTACTATCATCCTATATAAAGATTTTAGCTACTCTACTACACCTAATTTACCCAAGTTTCTTCATTGTTACAGCAATTTTATTCCATTTATTCACGCTTGAATACGCTGTGAATAGTCTTGCGCAGTGGATTGTTAATCTACTCTCGTGTCGGTCCCGATGATGTTCGTGGTGATACGAAAAAATGACATTTTTAATCAAAAACCCTAAAAATGCGCCGTTTTTTTCACCTGATTTTACATTAAATGGCCAGATTGGGTTGTTTTATTCTGAAAATTGGATTTTTAAAAGAATGTGACAAATCTTACCTCCGTCAGTCCTCATGTCACAATAAACCTTCATAGGATTTCCATTATTCTCAGGGTCGATTATATACCTCCCGTCTCCCTTGGCGTACCCAGCGTCCCGGATGTCCTTACAAGACCTAAAAGGTCTTGGACTTGGAGCAGGCTGGTTGATTACAACTAAAGAAAACAATACATTTTCACACTCAAGTAATATTCTCTGCAAAATGTGCTTAAATGTTTCAGACGTGCAAAGGAAAAGAAAAGACAAAAAATTATTAAAGGAATTACAACCGAACCGCTCTCCATAAGCGAGTGACCACGTATTCAAAACACCAATTTTTTTTCCAGTCAAAGCTCTGATATTAGAACCTTTTTTAAACGACCACCTCTCATAAGCCCCACCGCGACCGGTTTAGTAGCCTGACAGTTTTATTCCGGGTGTGCCATTGCTTTTAACCTCTTGTAATTAGCGACCACTTTGCGAACGGTGTGTAGAACACACGAAGAACTTTCAGTGACAACATGTTACTACAACAACTCAGAAATTGTATGCACTAATCTCTGCGCCTAAAATAATATTTGTCGGGACCTTTTTCTGTGGATGGATACTTGTAAGCGACCACTAAATCATCGCATTTTGGGCGGTCGCTTACGGGAGGTTCGACAGTAGAGAACAAAGCTCGCTTTTTCGATTACTGACAAGCACTAATTCCTTTGTGAATTCGGCACAAAGCACCATCTGCTTCGTATTTGCTTAATTACAGACACATTGAGACATTCTTCGTGCCAGTTTAATCTTTCAATTTACTCTTTACATTAAACTAAACTACTAAATTTCGCTGCTATACATTTCACACTTTTAAAGTTTTTTCACCGATTAATAAACTCACTAAGTTTGACATCCTTTGTTTGACAAGTTTGCTCGTCTCCTCCAGTGTCATTGTTAAAAAAATTCCTCTACTACCTTCTTGAATTATTTGTCTCGTTATCCCAGAATAGCCTCTGTTTACCCCTTAAATTTTGTATATTATTGTTTTCAAATGCTTCTGGGGAACTGCATATTCCCTAAGGCATATGAAAACAAAAACTTATATCAAATTTGGGGGGGAAACAAAGTGCACTATGGGAGATGCGAAAATAGTCAATAATTAAGGGGAAAGGATAAGAAAGTATTTTATTCAATTGAAAAACAGTAGCAATTTGTAACTGAAACTGGCCGCAATGAGCAACAAAAAACAGAGAAAGACTCTTAAAGTAAGTAATTTTTTTGGAAGTGGTGTTTGAATTAGTTTTTCCACATTTTCCTCTATATTGTTGGGCAGACTTCCGTAATCTTCTCACGTGACACTGAGATTTACAAACCTATTTTTACTATTTCCAAACTGTTGATCATGTTTTGAGAAAAAAAAATGCTCTTTCTATCAAGGCAAAGTTATACTCGCTGTCTTAAATGAGCTAAGTAAGGGAGCTACAATCAAGAAAGGCGGGAAATATGGAAAACCCATGCACTGAATGATGTGCACAAAACACGTCACTGACACAGCATGTGATTGGGAGAACGATTTTTTTGCGATCTCTTTTTGGCTAGAACAGTTTTACGTAAAATCAGTTTCACCATTGCTTTCCAGTGAAAATAATACATAGAATTGGCCAAGAGCTAAAAGTGAAGCTCCCGTTTATACATTTTAAATTTACTTCAGACAATGGACTTGAAACATTACAAAGGAATCCACAAATCTATACTTTAACTTTAGGGGAGAACCATGACTGAAAAACACAAAATGATTCTGCGATCAATTAAGAGCTAAGAAATGGTCATAACATGGATGTCGATTATCAAGTTAAACACAGGTTACAGGCTCCCACACGGCTAGAACGTTTGACATTTCACATTGGTTTCCCTGTCGTGCGGACGGATGGGCGGACGTACTTTAGCCTGCGTAGCAGGCGCAAGAAAGAACGCTCGCGCGACCGTTCTTTCTTGCGCCTGCTAGGCAGGCTGCACGTATGATAACGTGATTTTTTATCGGATGGATATATAACCAAATTTTCTTAGGTATGGAACTCCTCGCACGCGCATGGAGCTCCGCTATTAATAATAACGAAGCATAACTCACTCCTCTCACATCGTTTTCCTTCGTATCCAGGGTGACACTGACCGTTGTTAGTTGGTTTATTTTTATCGTGAGAAACAGGAACACAGGACACCTGCGTTGCACAAACAGGACGAAAACATAATTTAATGATAATATCATACCTACCTACCTAGGCGGGTGGACTTTATATTGTGAACAATAGAAACCAAGCGGTGTTGTTTCAATTACCCCTTTTTCCAATAAAAAAGTAAGGGTATAGCATCATCCTTTGGAATTTAAAAAACTCTCTGGTTTAATTTCACATCGTTCATTTGATTTAACTTTTACTAACCTTCACTGAGCCATAATAAGCAGACCCGTTCTTCTTTATAAAATCATCCGGCTTTATCTTCCGTGTTTTGTTGTTTAGCTCACAAACGTGTTTAGTAACATCTGCACCAGGATGAACATTAAACGACTTGCAGCTGGTATTTCTGAGGCATTTTTGGTGACATTCAACAGCCTCAGCAACAACGGACGTGTTAATAACATTACCAACTAAAACATGGTCTGAAAATGTTCAACAAATGGATGAGAAAAATGAAAAAAAGTCTCAAGGAACTAATAAGTTTACCGCAATCAATTTGACGATTTTTGTTCAATGCCTGGCTAAAATTATAACTTAATACAGTGGAACCCCGCCTTACGGCCACCTCCCGGTAATACGGTCAACTTTCGTTTTGAATTCTTCAGTGAGTGCTGAGGATGTGTCTCGTTATTTCAGCTTACTAATCTCAGCCGATGTCTGGTATCGGACAAAACACTCCCTGAGATTGACTTCTTTTTCTATCGTTACCCCAAAGGACAGAGGTGTTTTTGCCAGTCTGATTCATGCCAGATTTACTAGCTCGTGTCTTAACATTAAAACCATTTGACTTAAAAACGAGATATGTCCAGGATCGATCTTGTTAGCAAAAATTTGCTAGCAAATGTTTTCTGCAATTGTCGCAAAAGAAATAATTGGGAAAAAATTTTGTCAGAAAGTCACTAACAAATATGGCAAAAATCGCAAGAATAACAAATCTAACAAGAATTAAGACTTAGAAAAAAAAGAAGCCAAGAAGGACCCCAAAAGGTCCGCAAATATCGCAAAAATCGCAAATATAACAAGGATTTTTCTTGCTAGCTAAAAACACCCATGACAAATATCGCAAAAATCGCAAGAATAACAAATCTAACAAGAATAAAGACTTAGAAAAAAAAAGAAGCCAAGAAGGACCCCGAAATGTCCGCAAATATCGCAAAAATCGCAAATATAACAAGGATTTTTCTTGCTAGCTAAAAACACCCGTGACAAATATCGAAAAAATCGCAAAATAACAAATTTAACAACATTCTAGTCTTAAGAAAAGAAGAAACCAAGAAGGGCCACGAAATGTCCTCAAATATCCCAAAAATCGCAAATATAACAAGGATTTTTCTTGCGAGCTAAAAACACCCATGATAAATATTGCAAAAATCGCAAAAATAACAAATTTAACAAAACTCCAGACCTAGAAAAAGAAGAAATCAAGAAGGGCCCCGAAATATCCGCAAATATCGCAAATATAACGAGGATTTTTCTTGCTAGCTAAAAACACCCATGACAAATATCGAAAATATCGCAAAAATAACAAATTTAACAACATTCTAGACTTGGAAAAAGAAGAAACCAAGAAGGGCCCCGAAATGTCCTCAAATATCCCAAAAATCGCAAATATAACAAGGATTTTTCTTGCGAGCTAAAAACACCCATGACAAATATTGCGAAAATCGCAAAAATAACAAATTTAACAAAACTCCACACCTAGAAAAAGAAGGAACTAAGAAGGGCCCCGAAATATCCGCAATTATCGCAAAAATCGCAAAAGTAACAACGATTTTTCTTGCGAGCTAATATATAGATTTAGCCAGGGCTAAAAGCGAAGCTCTCTGTAATATTTATGGATTCCTCAAAGAAAATATAAAATCGATGAATACTAAAGACAAGTTGAAAGCAACGAAAACGCTAAAAACAACAACAATAGATCTAATTAGCAAAAAAACAACTTTGCACGTGCAGCACACTTTTTTTCTAATTAGCCAAAAAACAACTCTGCACGTGCAGCAGTTTTTTTTTTTGTACAATTCCTTACCGTTGTTTTACACGACTAACGTGAAACTTCTTTTAGCTTCCTATTTACGCGTTTTATGGAGGAAATGTTTGTGTTCCTGTTCATTCTATTTTTTCACTGCTGCTGCTTTTTCACATTAGTAGCCGCTAGCATTCTTCATTTTCTAACCGCCGCTATATAATTTTCATGTTTTTCTTCCAGCGGCATTAGTCTCCGTTGTTATTTATTTCACTGTCCTGACAAGTGTGACACTTGACATCGGCTTACATGAAGTGTGTGTACGGGTGGGCGGGCGGGCGGGCGGGCGTACGCTACGTCATAACCAAATTTTATCGGATGGATAGTTTACCAAATTTTCTTACCCATGGTGCTCCGCAGGCGCGCTTCGCGCGCGAGAGCTCCGCTAAAAACACCCATGACAAATATCGCGAATATAACAAACGTAACAAAATTCCAGACCTAGAAAGCAAAGAAGCCAAGAAGGGCCCCAAAATGTCCGCAATTATCGCAAAAATCGGTAAAGTAACCAAGATTTTTCTTGCAAGCTAAAAACACCCGTGAAAAATATCGCAAAAATCGCAAAAACAACAAATGTAACAAAATTCCAGACTTAGAAAGCAAAGAAGCCAAGAAGGGCCCCGAAATGTCCGCAATTATCGCAAAAATCGGTAAAGTAACGAGGATTTTTCTTGCGAGCTAAAAACACCTGTGACAAATATCGCAAATATCGCAAAAACAACAAATGTAACAAAATTCCAGACTTAGAAAGCAAAGAAGCCAAGAAGGGCCCCGAAATGTCTGCAATTATCGCAAAAATTGCAAAAGTAACAAGGATTTTTCTTGCTAGCTTAAAACACCCATGACAAATATCGCAAAAATCTCAAAAATAACAAATGTAACAAAATTCCAGACTTAGAAAGCAAAGAAGCCAAGAGGGGCCCCGAAATGTCCGCAAATATCGCAAAAGTCCCAAAAGTAACAAGAATTTTTCTTGCTATCCTAGCTAGCTGTATGTTGATGGAAGAACGAAGCATACACAGATTGATATTACAGTATTTTGGTACTGTCAGTAATTATAAATAGTGTCACGTTTGTAACTGATGATTTCATTTTCGTGAAAATGGAACGCATTACAAAATTACTGGACAAGAACGTATCCCAGTTAAGATAACTATTACTATTAGGGAAAAACAGTGATGCGCGGGTGTTCTTGGCCCCTTTCTTGCCCTTCAACAATTCTTGCCTATTCTTGTTACTCTAGCGCAATTTGTGACATTTTGCCATATTTGGTACTAAATCGTCTCACATGGCAGTAAAATTCTTGTTACTTTCGGCAATCCCTGTTTAGAAAACTATGGGTATTGCACCGCAACATTCATGTATAATGCGCGGATCTTATGACCCGTTTACTTTTCCCCCAATCTGCTATTACTGATATTTTGGAACGATTGTTAACCACCCCCTATTATTGCTGAAAATTTGCCCCCTTCTGTGAGCGACACTCCTTTCTATGCATTGTAGCTGTATGTTGATGGAAGAACGAAGCATACACAGATTGATATTATAGCATTTTGCTACTGTCAGTAATTATAAATAGTGTCACGTTTGTAACTGATGATTTCATTTTCGCGAAAATGGAAAGAATTACAAAATTACTGGACAAGAACGTTGCGAAATTTGCGGACATCTCGAAGCCCTTCTTGACCTTTCCTCTTTCCAAGTGTAGAATTTTGTGAAATTTGTTATTCTTGCAATTTTTGCCATATTTGTTGCTCAGTCTTTTCACATAGCATGAAAAATTCTTGTTACTTTTGCGATTTTAATTGCAAAATTTGCGGACATCGCGAAGCCCTTCTTGACTTCTTCTGTTTCCAAGTCTTGATTCTTGTTAGATTTCTTATTTTTGCGATATTTGTCACGGGTGTTTTTAGCTAGCAAAAAAAATCCTTGTTACTTTTGCGATTTTCGCGATATTTGCGGACATTTCGGGGTCCTTCTTGGCTTCTTCTGTTTCCAAGTCTTGATTCTTTTTAGATTTGTTATTTTTGCGATATTTGCGTTATTTGTCACGCGTGTTTTCAGCTAGCAAGAAAAATCCTTGTTTCTTTTGCGATACGTGCGGACATTTCGGGGTCCTTCTTGGTTTCTTTTTCTTCTAAGTATTGATTCTTGCTGGATTTGTTATTTTTGCGATATTTGTAAGTGATTTTGTTACATAACTTTTCTCAATTATTTCTTTTGCGACAACTGCGAAAGCAATTTGCTAGCAAATTTTTGCTAACAAGATCGATCCTGGACATAAGTGTGGGAATCATAAAGATGGTTTTGAATTTTTAGTTAATTATAGGCGTTAACTTACCAATTTGAGTTTCAAAAACACTTGCGCAGAAGTCCGATTCGGACATTACCGATGAAACTACCATAACAGCAGTGAGAACGAACAAGCGAGTGAGACACCAAAAGACCGCCACCATTATTATACTTTTTAGGTCCGACGGTGCATAAAATCACTGAATCTTTGTATTTTCAGCCACTAATTCATGATCAAAAGACCCATTTTATACGTGTTATTGAATTTATTAATTATTTACTTGTTAAGAAGAGTGTAACTGTCATCTTTTTGTCAATCCAATATCAGTTGATCACAATAACAACAGTTAAAGGTTTCAAGAAGCGAAAGCTTTTTAAACCAACTTTTTACACGTGCATAATTATGACACCTCTCTTTTATGAGTAGTTACATTGTACGACTCTATGACTTCGGACCAATACTTCCGTTTTTGTAAAAATGATCTTCAAGTTTTCTAAAACGGGAAGTTCCACGCAAATAACACTATTTAAACAGGACGAATCCATCTTCTTTTAAAAGAAGCAGGTGGCAACTATGATGCGGTTTTGCAATATCGTCCTTTTTCGTAAACCTCTCTAAATTATCGCCCACGTTACGAGTTTTCAAAAATAATTCAAATTTTTAACGGGAATATTTAAAATCATCGCCTCACTAGAATAATCGCGAAACCCCCCTGCCCCCTCTCACCATCTTCTCATCCCGTTTTATCCCCTCTCTCTCTAGCTGAAGTGCAATGGTAGCAAGTGCATTGCTTCTTTGCGTCCATACATATCAGCAATATTCTGTAGGACTAAATTACATGTCTGCAATGCGATCAAGCAAAAACTGATCAGGCAGAAGGGCTTGGGAGGGGGAAAAGATAGCGTGCGTGAGATCTCTGCGAAACAGAGAGTGATGTCTCTTCCATTAAGTCTTATTGAACTTGCAAATTATGAATAGATTGAATAGGAAACGTCAGCAAGCACTTACCTTTTGCTGAAAAAAGGACAATGGGAACGTTTAGATTTCAATGCGAGCACGATACCGTATTTCCTCGAATAATAGCTGGGGGCGATTATTCGAGGGAAGGCCGCGATTGTTTCAAATGTTCCTCACTGGGCGTCGTACCCTTAATAGTTCGTTTTATTTTCCCATTAAATGAAAAAATAATCATATGAAATAAACTGAACATAGGCTTTTTAAGAGTTCCAAATTTAGTTCCTTGAATAATTTTAGGAGCTTGAATCGTCATGACAGAGCACTCTGAGTATCAATTTCCACTGAATAATGAATCCAGCCAAAAAGACAAGTTTATATGACGAAAAAAGAGAGATGAAAATTTTTTTATTAGTAACCAGGAGCTGTTGTAACTCGTTGAGAGATGACGCTGTGTGTTGGTTAAAGCTAGATTTAGAACAATAAAATTGTGATTTTGTGACCTTAAATGAGTCAGTAATAACAGGCTGTAAAAAAAAAAAATCGGCAGTTTGGTGAAACATCTGTAATTTGTGCTAAGGATTAGGCTGTTGTCCGTTTTATCAAGGTGTTATTAATGTGGAAGTTTACTGCACTAGAAAAATAACAAGTACTGTTATACATTTTTTTAGGTCGCACAGTGACCTTGTATGACGTGCCTTCTTGTTGTTCTTCTTGTTGTAATTAGCTATGAAAAACTGCGAGCAGTGTACGAGATTCTGAAAGCTATTTGTTGGGCTTATCTCCCCGATTTTGGAGATATGTGGAAAGCTAATAAAGTTCGATAGATATCCGATCAAAAGGGTTTAACAATGAAACATGATGAATAACCAATTCAGCCAATTTACTAATAAGCTTTGCATGCAGAAAAATACATATTAACAGTGTGCTTTTTAAGAGTGAGACATCTTGTCTCCAAACTTGATGTCCCTCGGAACACATTTATCCTTAAAATGGACAGAGTAGTAATTTAGCCTAGGAAACTGATTAATTTTATGTTGACTCTAGCTTTGAACAGTAGGAAGCTTTTAGTTCTAATTTAATCACTAAGAGCGGGCAAACATATCAGCCACGCAAACAAATAAATAGCGTGCTGCTAAGGAACTGAAGGAAGAAAAGAGTATGCAGTTATAGAGAGAGAAAGAGAAGAGAAAGAAAGAAGTACAGAACTGTTGAAGATCAATGAAGGTTAAGTTGAAGAAGAAAGCTTAGAAGTTAACAGAAGAATAATATTGTGAGAGAGTAAGTCTCCTTATAATAAAGAGTTTAATCGTAAGACGTATTGGGTTGTGAGAGTCAATCTCTCATCAAGAGGATTTAGTCCCTTTATCAGGTACGTTAACAGCACAACACCCATGATTTTCACTGATCCGTTGACAGCCCCGAACCATTCTAGGGCATTGCCAGTGGTTTTCAAATTGTTTTTACGTGAAGAGTAAATTTGCGTTCGTGTTTAACTTTCTCTTTTCTCTATGAGAAAAACGATGCGACTCCCAGTCTAACTTTTCGAATGTCCCTGTCTTTCGCTCTTGGATGTCAAGTAGTCTTCGGCAGACAAACCGAAAGCATAGATATATCAGGTGAGGGAACAAGGCAGGAAGCCAATCAGAACACAGCATTCGCTCTATCTCTCCCGTCATGCATGGTGTCCCGTGTTCAAAAACCTGACAACGCTATGAAATGAAAAACAGTTCAGCATCCCCCAGAGGGGAGTTTTGAACATTTTTTATTGTTGTATCCCAGGAACTCGCTGTTATTCTCCCCAGTGCTTTATGCCATTTCCTACCACGTGACTCTCCCAGGGATCAATCCGCCATCGTATCAAGAAAAGCGACCTGAATTTGAGAATACTAGGTATTGTTCTGTATTAACGATCTACATGATGAAATCCCGAATGACAGGAACGCCCCCAACGGGAAGTTGGGAAAATTCCTCATACTTAACATAAACAAAACATTATATCTTTGAGAAACAAATTTCATTTATTACCGTCGTTTTCTATTATCGCTTCAATAAATAATTTGCTACATAGTATTTATTTCGCCCATAATGTTTACTGGTCTATTTTTGTATTTCTTGGAAATTTCGCCAGCGATCTGAAAAGAAAAAAATGAGAAATATCAAACATTTTTAATTATGAATGAGAGGATATGAAGGCCAACGTGTTAGGTTGTCCGTACGATTGCAAATAAATGTTAACCAAAATAGGAAGCACTATTTTTTTTTTCGGGTAGATTGTGTTTACTCAGCTCAACAATCCAAAATATCATAATTTTAGACAAACCTTATGTGTAATAACTTCATAAATAAATAACAAATAAATAAATAAACTCCGATTTAGAGGTAGCGCAACCACGTAGTGGTTCTTCATCTACCTGATTCCGGATCGAATTGGAATTTGGCGGAGCAAACCGGAGTAGCAAAGGAGAAAACCTACAGCAAATTCAACCCACATATGTTGTAGACGCCGGGATTTGAACCCGGACAACATTGGTTGCGGGCGATTACTCTAACCACTACGTCAACCTTGCTCATTGCCTATAACTTCTCATTGAGGCTTTTATTGACGAGTTATGCTAATGAGATTCAACTGCGACATAACCAGTGTCCCCCAACCCTAATCCAAAGGGAATTGCCATGCGACTCCCAGACGGGGTGGTCTTTAAAACATTAAAATCAAACCCACAAGGGAGACTAATCTAGGCCTGGCTCAGGCTTTATTTGATTCCTAAAGAAGACCAATCTCCAAACCGCGACAAAATTGTTGAGACATGGTATTCAAATAGGGTAACAAAAGAATCTACACCCCTCCCCCCCTCCCCTCCATTAAAAGTTGGGGTGTTTGTTGTTTTGTACAGCAAATAGCTACTAAACATTAAAAGTAGAAGACATCCCACGTAAATTGTATTTAAAAAGAAGTCCGTAGAAAGTTATTTTAGTTGGAATCCGTGCTAAACACTCTCCAAGTTCACTGCAAGTCTTCATTTGCAATTTTTGTTTATCCTCCAACGCCTCGCTTTCATGACTAGGCACCAGTTTTTTCCCGCGTGTCCGCCATTTGTGAATACGGTGTATATACTCCACATCTGAGGAGAAAGAGTACTATGAGGCGCTTATCGTACAGACCTCGTACAAAATGCAGTATTTCACAATTTTTCAAGACAAATTGCATCCATTCAATACTCAGGACCATCGAAGCACGCGTGGACTTTTAATTAGCGAAACTGTTCAAAAAATGTCCAAAATTACCTATACGGCCAGCCGGTTCTAACTTTTGACAAGCGCCAAATTAGCGAAGAAATTTCAAAAGAGTTACGCTTCAACGTGATAAAGAATTTATTGAGTCTATTTTTTATTAATGGTTTTATAACGATGTGTAATCTTAAAAAGCGTTTGATACGTTCGGCATTTTGAGTACTCCTGCAAGCGATGTTTATGAACGCCTGAAAACAAACGGCAAAGCGATGAAAAATACACTTTTGAGACTACCAACAATCAATAAAGAAACATAATTCGGTAGAACATTTACAGAGACAACAATTTTCATTCACGAAAACAAATGAGTATTTAAGTGCGTCTAAGAATCCTCAAGTCTTTACTAGTAAGCTTAAAGATTAAGTTTATGTTTTAAGCCGCCGGTTTCCCGGTGTTTTCTTTTTTCAAAGATAAACTCACGACAAGAAAATCGCTCAAAGCTTTCTTTCTACAGCCAAAATTATTATAACTAAATATTCTTCGGAAAGTTTTTTCTTTCTATTTACGGTGAATTAATATCGACTAAAGGCTTTTTAAAGTTCTGTAAGCTTAAGCTTATATCAAACCTCATACTAGGTCAGATCAGTGTCTCAGTTAAATCTTAATACAAACGTGCATAAACTAGCTTCATAAACTGCGCCGCTGGACTTCATGAAATTAAATATAAATTCAATAATTACTCAGGCTTACCATATTTCGAGATGCAGCGTCTGAAATCTATCAAGTAAGGCAAGGATCGCTTGAGCCTTTATAATTCTCGTACGCATCCAGCAAGGTGAAAAACAAAAACGATGCCATCCGAAATCGGATTATCAGCTTTGATAAGCGACGCATTTCTCAACCAAAAACCCAATGAACAAACCAGCCATGAATAAGAGAACACTCTTTATAGCAGCTGTATTTCATTTTTTACATCCAGTGAAAAAAAGACAGTTAAAAACATCACAAGTTGACTCAAAGCTCTGTCAGCTTCAGCTGTCAAAGTAAACAACTTGAACTCACCTGACAAATTTTAACCAATCAGAGCATGAAAATTGGACGTGGAGCGTGACCAACACGTGACCATGGTTAGAAAAGGTCTTCCCCGCCTGTATTTTAAAAAAACTGGCCGAATTTTTGCGTCTGAGGTCAGTTTTAAATCAAAATCGTAATAGTGCGGGGCGATGCTGACATAAACACAACATATTTGATATGAATTTTTAAAAAAAGTAAACATGAGCCTGCGATCATTTGAAAACGAGTAAACTGTCAGCGGATTACTTCAAAAAATACTCGACCTTGATGGGTCGACACCTGAGCCCGCGATACGGTCAGGTGATACTGGTTAGCGGATACCCTGTTTTGACAGCTGTCAATTGATGACAACATTGATCTGCAATCAGCTTTCTCCTGGGCTCCCAAAGTAGATAGAAAGTGTGAGAGTAAACATTGGTATGCCTGTGGTGCGGAAGGACAGGCAGCGGGCGGGACCACCGCGGTGAAACGTCTAAATCGTTATTTTTGTTTTTTATTGCTGGGATTTCATTTACCAGTTAGAGAAAAATGGGCAAAGATGTATAAATCAGTTAGTCAACATAACTATCTTTCCATTTTTCTTAAAACGCTTCTCGCTAAAAGAGAATCATGTTTGAAAATGGCGCCGATAATAACGTCAGCATCGGTTTTCAATCACTTAGAACTTTTTCAGTAAACTTTTAAAAAGTTTAGTAAACTAACAGGATGTTGGTAATACCCTAAACTTTCGATAGTGAAAGTAGCAACCTTAACTTTGAAGTATTTCGCTTAACTTTTGCAAATTTCACTCGTTTGACCGCTGTGAAGCGGGCGGGCGGGCGAGCGGTGTACGGTCACGTTATTACCAAATTTTCTGGGATGGGTAGATTTACTTACCCATGGTGCTCCGCTTCGCGCGCCAGAGGGCTCTCCGCTATTAAATTTCAACCTTCCAGTGAAACAGGGGTAAAGGGTGTTTTTTATTTTATTTTGTGGAATGTGTCGTAGTTTGTTTTTTGTTTTAATTCGTCAGTGAATTTTGCAACGCATTTTTGTTGGCTTGTTATTAGGTTAGGTTCGGAGGAAGGGATAGGGCGGGGGGGGGGGGGGGCTTCGGACCTTATTACAAATCGCAAAAAAGTCGGGGAGACTGAAAAGAAAAATGTAAATTTGGATGGAAACTATCAGGCTCCCAGCGGGAACAGAGAGCACAGACAACTTGTCTTAGAGACTTTAAAAAAGCGACCCTAACCGAGTTACAGCGGTGATCATATTGGCGTGAACCCCTAAAATATGTCTGGAATGTTTATTGTCATGTAACCAATCACAGACGAGATCATTACACCACAGAAACCACAGGCAACGAACGGTTTCCTACTCCCAGTCTAACTTTTCGAATGTCCCTGTCTTTCGCTCTTGGATGTCAAGTAGTCTTCGGCAGACAAACCGAAAGCATAGATATATCAGGTGAGGGAACAAGGCAGGAAGCCAATCAGAACACAGCATTCGCTCTATCTCTCCCGTCATGCATGGTGTCCCGTGTTCAAAAACCTGACAACGCTATGAAATGAAAAACAGTTCAGCATCCCCCAGAGGGGAGTTTTGAACATTTTTTATTGTTGTATCCCAGGAACTCGCTGTTATTCTCCCCAGTGCTTTATGCCATTTCCTACCACGTGACTCTCCCAGGGATCAATCCGCCATCGTATCAAGAAAAGCGACCTGAATTTGAGAATACTAGGTATTGTTCTGTATTAACGATCTACATGATGAAATCCCGAATGACAGGAACGCCCCCAACGGGAAGTTGGGAAAATTCCTCATACTTAACATAAACAAAACATTATATCTTTGAGAAACAAATTTCATTTATTACCGTCGTTTTCTATTATCGCTTCAATAAATAATTTGCTACATAGTATTTATTTCGCCCATAATGTTTACTGGTCTATTTTTGTATTTCTTGGAAATTTCGCCAGCGATCTGAAAAGAAAAAAATGAGAAATATCAAACATTTTTAATTATGAATGAGAGGATATGAAGGCCAACGTGTTAGGTTGTCCGTACGATTGCAAATAAATGTTAACCAAAATAGGAAGCACTATTTTTTTTTTCGGGTAGATTGTGTTTACTCAGCTCAACAATCCAAAATATCATAATTTTAGACAAACCTTATGTGTAATAACTTCATAAATAAATAACAAATAAATAAATAAACTCCGATTTAGAGGTAGCGCAACCACGTAGTGGTTCTTCATCTACCTGATTCCGGATCGAATTGGAATTTGGCGGAGCAAACCGGAGTAGCAAAGGAGAAAACCTACAGCAAATTCAACCCACATATGTTGTAGACGCCGGGATTTGAACCCGGACAACATTGGTTGCGGGCGATTACTCTAACCACTACGTCAACCTTGCTCATTGCCTATAACTTCTCATTGAGGCTTTTATTGACGAGTTATGCTAATGAGATTCAACTGCGACATAACCAGTGTCCCCCAACCCTAATCCAAAGGGAATTGCCATGCGACTCCCAGACGGGGTGGTCTTTAAAACATTAAAATCAAACCCACAAGGGAGACTAATCTAGGCCTGGCTCAGGCTTTATTTGATTCCTAAAGAAGACCAATCTCCAAACCGCGACAAAATTGTTGAGACATGGTATTCAAATAGGGTAACAAAAGAATCTACACCCCTCCCCCCCTCCCCTCCATTAAAAGTTGGGGTGTTTGTTGTTTTGTACAGCAAATAGCTACTAAACATTAAAAGTAGAAGACATCCCACGTAAATTGTATTTAAAAAGAAGTCCGTAGAAAGTTATTTTAGTTGGAATCCGTGCTAAACACTCTCCAAGTTCACTGCAAGTCTTCATTTGCAATTTTTGTTTATCCTCCAACGCCTCGCTTTCATGACTAGGCACCAGTTTTTTCCCGCGTGTCCGCCATTTGTGAATACGGTGTATATACTCCACATCTGAGGAGAAAGAGTACTATGAGGCGCTTATCGTACAGACCTCGTACAAAATGCAGTATTTCACAATTTTTCAAGACAAATTGCATCCATTCAATACTCAGGACCATCGAAGCACGCGTGGACTTTTAATTAGCGAAACTGTTCAAAAAATGTCCAAAATTACCTATACGGCCAGCCGGTTCTAACTTTTGACAAGCGCCAAATTAGCGAAGAAATTTCAAAAGAGTTACGCTTCAACGTGATAAAGAATTTATTGAGTCTATTTTTTATTAATGGTTTTATAACGATGTGTAATCTTAAAAAGCGTTTGATACGTTCGGCATTTTGAGTACTCCTGCAAGCGATGTTTATGAACGCCTGAAAACAAACGGCAAAGCGATGAAAAATACACTTTTGAGACTACCAACAATCAATAAAGAAACATAATTCGGTAGAACATTTACAGAGACAACAATTTTCATTCACGAAAACAAATGAGTATTTAAGTGCGTCTAAGAATCCTCAAGTCTTTACTAGTAAGCTTAAAGATTAAGTTTATGTTTTAAGCCGCCGGTTTCCCGGTGTTTTCTTTTTTCAAAGATAAACTCACGACAAGAAAATCGCTCAAAGCTTTCTTTCTACAGCCAAAATTATTATAACTAAATATTCTTCGGAAAGTTTTTTCTTTCTATTTACGGTGAATTAATATCGACTAAAGGCTTTTTAAAGTTCTGTAAGCTTAAGCTTATATCAAACCTCATACTAGGTCAGATCAGTGTCTCAGTTAAATCTTAATACAAACGTGCATAAACTAGCTTCATAAACTGCGCCGCTGGACTTCATGAAATTAAATATAAATTCAATAATTACTCAGGCTTACCATATTTCGAGATGCAGCGTCTGAAATCTATCAAGTAAGGCAAGGATCGCTTGAGCCTTTATAATTCTCGTACGCATCCAGCAAGGTGAAAAACAAAAACGATGCCATCCGAAATCGGATTATCAGCTTTGATAAGCGACGCATTTCTCAACCAAAAACCCAATGAACAAACCAGCCATGAATAAGAGAACACTCTTTATAGCAGCTGTATTTCATTTTTTACATCCAGTGAAAAAAAGACAGTTAAAAACATCACAAGTTGACTCAAAGCTCTGTCAGCTTCAGCTGTCAAAGTAAACAACTTGAACTCACCTGACAAATTTTAACCAATCAGAGCATGAAAATTGGACGTGGAGCGTGACCAACACGTGACCATGGTTAGAAAAGGTCTTCCCCGCCTGTATTTTAAAAAAACTGGCCGAATTTTTGCGTCTGAGGTCAGTTTTAAATCAAAATCGTAATAGTGCGGGGCGATGCTGACATAAACACAACATATTTGATATGAATTTTTAAAAAAAGTAAACATGAGCCTGCGATCATTTGAAAACGAGTAAACTGTCAGCGGATTACTTCAAAAAATACTCGACCTTGATGGGTCGACACCTGAGCCCGCGATACGGTCAGGTGATACTGGTTAGCGGATACCCTGTTTTGACAGCTGTCAATTGATGACAACATTGATCTGCAATCAGCTTTCTCCTGGGCTCCCAAAGTAGATAGAAAGTGTGAGAGTAAACATTGGTATGCCTGTGGTGCGGAAGGACAGGCAGCGGGCGGGACCACCGCGGTGAAACGTCTAAATCGTTATTTTTGTTTTTTATTGCTGGGATTTCATTTACCAGTTAGAGAAAAATGGGCAAAGATGTATAAATCAGTTAGTCAACATAACTATCTTTCCATTTTTCTTAAAACGCTTCTCGCTAAAAGAGAATCATGTTTGAAAATGGCGCCGATAATAACGTCAGCATCGGTTTTCAATCACTTAGAACTTTTTCAGTAAACTTTTAAAAAGTTTAGTAAACTAACAGGATGTTGGTAATACCCTAAACTTTCGATAGTGAAAGTAGCAACCTTAACTTTGAAGTATTTCGCTTAACTTTTGCAAATTTCACTCGTTTGACCGCTGTGAAGCGGGCGGGCGGGCGAGCGGTGTACGGTCACGTTATTACCAAATTTTCTGGGATGGGTAGATTTACTTACCCATGGTGCTCCGCTTCGCGCGCCAGAGGGCTCTCCGCTATTAAATTTCAACCTTCCAGTGAAACAGGGGTAAAGGGTGTTTTTTATTTTATTTTGTGGAATGTGTCGTAGTTTGTTTTTTGTTTTAATTCGTCAGTGAATTTTGCAACGCATTTTTGTTGGCTTGTTATTAGGTTAGGTTCGGAGGAAGGGATAGGGCGGGGGGGGGGGGGGGCTTCGGACCTTATTACAAATCGCAAAAAAGTCGGGGAGACTGAAAAGAAAAATGTAAATTTGGATGGAAACTATCAGGCTCCCAGCGGGAACAGAGAGCACAGACAACTTGTCTTAGAGACTTTAAAAAAGCGACCCTAACCGAGTTACAGCGGTGATCATATTGGCGTGAACCCCTAAAATATGTCTGGAATGTTTATTGTCATGTAACCAATCACAGACGAGATCATTACACCACAGAAACCACAGGCAACGAACGGTTTCCTATCTGTCACGGAACAAATTATTTTCATTTTGTTTTAACATTCAGTCTTTTTACAAGTAAACAATTGCTCTTTCTTCCTATTTGTTTACAGTATTTGCTATAATAGCGAAGAATACAGGTTTGAGCGATTTTGAAATAAATTACAATGCCGATGTGCCAGGCCTACGCAAGCGACGGTTTGGCGCGCGAGTTTTCAAACTTTTTGTAACGATCGAAATCGGTAGTTACCCGCCTGATCGCACGTTACAATACCCTGCGTGCCAGAGACTTTTCTAGCGCGGTTTCCGGTCTCTGTCAAGTCTTTATAGTGACCCCCGCGAAAAGCCTCTGGAGCAGAGCGCTATTGCTTTGATGGAGCCGATCCAATCGTTAGCACGGTTAAATCAGTTGGTCCAGATTTTGGACAAGACGGCTGATTGGCTACTAACGACCATCTGAGGGACTTTGAATCTAACAGACGCTACAATTGGTTGACAAGAATAGACCAGCACGTGAAAGAATATTTCCAGCTTTAGAAGTGTTGTTGTGTTGTGTGTTGGCTTTGGAAAGTTTTGGAAAAGCATGATAAGCAATGTACCAGAAGGACAAGTTAAAAGCTATGAGCAAACAAGTGGAGTGTTTAATTTTATTTAACGCAATTAAGCTTTTATCACCAATTCAGCTTTTGTAGCAATACGGTTTAAGCTTTACTAATTTCCTATTTCAAATGATTACAACATGTTTTGAAATGGTTTGTATTGATGGATTAGGAATATAAAAACAAAACATGTATTTGTAGTCTAAAAGGAAGGTCCGAAGGCAACACACGACTTTTACCTCATGCCAAAATGCTGCTTGTTCCAATGAATTTTTTCCGTGATGGGTAGATTATGCTCTGGAGAAAAACGTTTTGACTGAGCAAATTTGATTTTTTTCGATTATTTCATACTGAGAGGTCGTGACACGCATATTGATTTTCTGCGGTTATTGTGTCTGGTCGGCATATGATTTGCCCTCTGATGCAAGAGCATTTTCTTTGACCTCTTTTGAAATGTTAAGCTCTTCAATGCGGCTAAATAAGGGTTTTAGGTTGTTTAATTTCTCCAAAGTGCCTTCTGGATCTGAATAATTATAAGCGATTTTCTTTTTGTCCGTGAAAGTGACGGTTTCCGGCAATGTTTTGTCACGCTGGGACCAGCTCGTTAGCGTTTTTAGCAGGATTTTAAATTCTCACAGGTAGTGATTTTCAGATCCTAATCTCGAAGAAGCTATATCAACTATGGAGAACTGCGATGTGACCCAGTCATGATCGCTCTTAAAGCAATGAATTTTAAAATCCAACTTGTTTTGCTGAGGATAATGTGGGTCTTTGGCCCGGGGGGGGGGGGGTACTCCCATATATTACCTATACGGGTATGTGCCGCCCAACGGGGTCGGGATTTTGAAGTTCCTGATTTAGAAAGGGGTATCCATTTTAGAGGCGTTTTCTAGAAAGGGGTATAATATTTCGAACGCACGAAAGCTCCAGTTTTGTAAGCAGCCATTTGAACTTATTCAAGGACAGATTGCTTTTAAAAATACGGTTCAATGCGTTAACAAGCAAACTGTTGTACTCTTTGCACCTTAGAACGGAGTATAAAAAATTGGTCCATTTCTAGGAATGGGGGTATCAGTTTTAGGGCGAATTCTAGAACGGGGTATCAATTTTGGGGGAAATTTTTTTTAGAACGGGGTGCCAATTTGGAGTCCCGGGCGGCACATACCCACCCAAAAAATACCCAAGTGCCCTCCCCGGGGTCTTTGGACACTTCTTCACGTGCCGGCCCACATGATCACAGTCGGAGACTTTCAATCTGATTGGCGTAAATGTAATCCGATAAAAAAGCGCAAAGGTCAATGGGGACGGTAAAAAGCACCGCTCCGTGCCAGAGGTTTTTCTCGCGGCTTCGCCTGCTCGTGGCTTCGGCCTACGGCCGAAGATGTGTCGGCCTTCGGCCAACACCGAAAATTTCCTCCGCACGCGAGAAAAACCTCTGGTACCCAGGGTAACGTTACAATGTTGCAAGGTAAGCCGCTAGAGTTTTCTGATTTCCATCGCTTCGCAGCTAATGCAGTAAGCGTAAACACTTCATTGTTAGGTGAGGGAGATTTACTATTTTGGTAATTTATTTATGTTTTTTTGGTAGCTAATGTACGCGTGAGGGAGAATCGACATGGCCAAATCAACGACATGGGGAAACCTTATCCTCAAGTAATCCGGAAAAACGTTTTAGATCTTCACAACAACGGTTTGACAATCAGACAAATAAGCGCTCAAGCACGAGTTAGTACCGGATTTATTACGAAAGTTATAAAGGAATATAATGAAAACAATTATTCTGTCCCGCGAAGGGCTCTAAGTGGACGTAAGGAGTCAGTTCTAACCGAAAATGTGCGCTCTTACCTGGAAGTTGAAAAGCTATGCAAGCCAAGCTCGTATAGTAACGAGCTACAAAGGAGATTATTGTTGGATGGTGTCAGTTTACCAGGGGAAATACGTGAGGTAAAATACGTGCATGCGTGAGAAGATTTTTCAACAAGGAACTCATAATGACTAAAAAGAAAATCATGCAGGTTCCTTCAGAATCAACTGAAGGTCCAAACGTTGACAGTCAAAACGCATCCCTTGCAGAAGTCAACCAACTCGGTCCCAGCAGCTTGCATTTCTTCGATGAAACACCGAGGGAAATCGAAGAACTGCGATCGGAGATTATCATATTTTTTTTCTTTTGCGCGCAAAATGTGCTAATTTGGACTTGAAATCTTCTTGGCTAAATCCCCTCATAACTAGCGTCCTATTGCATGTAATCCCCCAGATATTAAATGCGTAAATGCTTTCAGAGAAAAAGAAAAATTATATTTTGGAAGGAATACCGAAAATTGGACTATTTACTTTGCGCGATGTGCCAATCATTCCATATATGTTGAATTTGGTCGGTGGTCTTTCCAGTTTGCGACCTTGCGATCAAGGGACTTCTGCCAGCACAGTAGTTCGAAGGTTCAATCGTTAGCCCACACAAATCGAATCCCCTTGTTCTACAAAAAAATATTAGCAACGATTATGCTATCAGAACGAAAACGTCACGATTGTTCATTTTATATTGTCTTCATTTGATATGTCGTTACATGGAAAGCTGGTCGCCGTCGCTTCGCGTTGGCTTCTAAAACTTTTCTTTCTAAAATCGAACGATGTACTGGATGCGGTCCTCGGCACTGATCTTGGGGGACAGCGGTGTTTTAAATTCCTAATAAGGCAGCTTGTATCCTTAAACAAAACGAAAATAATTTGTTCCATGTCCGATCGGAAACCGTTCGTTGCCTGTGGTTTCTGTGGTGTGAAGATCTCACCTCTGATTGGTTGCAACACAATAAACATTCCAGACATATTTTAGGTGTTCAGGCCAATATAATCACTGCTGTAAAGGGGGAGAAAGACCGAATATGTTGTCTATTTTGGATATTGGCTCGGAAACTAAGTAATCGGACGGCTGGTGTTTGCAATTTCGGCAGGGGGTAGACGTCAAAGTTTTTATGAGACGAGTCAAATTACTATTTGGGTCGACCTTACTTCAGTTGAGTTCGACTACTGGGTCACCAACGTCGAACTAAGTTGAAAAGTAATAAAGGGTGCGAAACATTTTAAAGTCGTTGTTGGAAGCCTGCTTTGCGGAAACCCGTTTATAACAGACTATTCTCTTTGTTGCGACAAACAGCTCAATAATGAATTAATGAATAAACAGCATTTTACGGAAACCCAGATACCCAAGGGGGCACTTGTGGGAATTCTTGGTGGGGGTGTGCCGTCCGGTTCTCCAAATCCTGACCCTATTTCAGACCAAAAAATGTTATTTTTCACTCCTGTTTTCAGACCTGGCCTTTAAGAAATGATTTCATCATTACTTAGATTACAACAGCAACAAAAAAGATTTCTTAAAACTTATTCCAATTGGCATATTTCTTTTTCTTTCTTACTCATTTGGGACTAAAACAATAAATACGTTGGTACACTCCCGTAGTTCCCTCGAAAACCATACCCGATTCCAGACCAAAATGGGCAAATTCTACAAAATATTCATGCTATGGCCTAAAAAAATTCCTACAAGGAATTTGATAACGAAAAGAAATTCCTGCGGCTCGAAAATCCCCCTCCCAATCCTCGAATATCTTTTATACCGGCCCTCAAAGCCATTACACACAGAGAAAGCTGGGTCCGAAGGTACCGGAATGGCTTCGAAAGTCGCACGGCAAGAGTAAACCTAACGGGGATATGGATGAGGAAACGAGCGCAGAGGGAAAGGAGCGACACAAAAGGAAGGCATTGCAGAGCTTTGCGAAAGAATTCGGACGCGCTGTACGACAGCAACGAACGAGAGGGAAGACCAAAGAAAGAACTGATACACTTGCACTTGCTCTGAGTATGTTCAGACGGAATGCGTCAGCACATGGAGAAGTCGATCTCCTGAAAGAGGTTCAAGGGAGAGACAAACGAGTACACTTTATCAATATCAATATTGTAGACCAGTTTCACGGCCGACGTGAAATGTTTGGTTGCAAGAGTCTCTTTGGAAATAAAACATCTGTGACCCACACAGATAGGACATTGATTAACTGAACAAGTTATCCGGGCAAGCAGATATTCGTAGGGGACAGGAATTGGAAAGCTAGAGGAAGACCTTAGTTCAGAAGTACCTTACAGTACCGTTAATTCAACTAGGGACCAACCAGCGCTAGCTGTGTTTGCTGTTTGACTAAAAATTTATTTATTCGAATTTTGAATGGAATGCTTTCTTGTGATTGGCTTATAAACCTCCGGGTGGCCTAGCTCGTATGAGCAACACTGAAAATAAACCTTGTAAACACTCTTGATGAACGTTGCATCCGAAAAAATCAAGTTTCCGCCGCAAGATCTTTCAAGATGTACGATACTTAAAGTGAAGTAGACTACTGTTAATGTATAAATTAACAAAAACTTACATTCTGTATCTTACTAAAGCTCCCGTTCAAGAAAATCATGTTTTATCATTTGTCTAGTATCGCCAAACATTCTGTTTAAAGAGTTTTAAATAGAATAATGCACAAAACAAAGGTGACTCATATTTATCTTTAAAGCTCTGATAGAACCTACAACTTGCACTAAAAATTAAAGTTAATTTTTTTCTCATCAGCCCATTTAAGCATGTTCTATATTCTATATCTGGAGATAAACAAAGTTGTCTAAGTTAAAATTTTGTGTAAAACATGGATGGGGTCAATTTTTTTTATCAGGGCTCAGGGATCAAAATTTTGGGGAAAATGGGGCTCAGGGATCAAAATAATGGCAAGAAAATAGGGATCAATGGGTCCCGGATATACCATGTTACGACCACTTTGTTACGACCCTGATTCATCACCCCTACTGAAATTCGCCGACACACAGCCGGCGCTGAAGCTGTTGTTTTTCGACCGTTCTCTGAACGACTGTTATGAATGAACACTGAGGAACAAAATAATACATACACAATTTATTTTTTGAAAAATTTATTTGAAAACCCAAATGTTTCTGTACTCAAATGAAATTCGCTTATTCCAGCGTAATCAGTGCCCGTTTAAACTCAACTAAAATTTTTAATCGATGCGATGAAAACTTCACAACAAAGCTGTCTCGAATATTTGAGCGTGTTTCCTAAAATATTTGCATGAATTTAGCATCAGCTTGACCAAAAGGTCAATAACACAATGCTAATTGATAAATTTACATTTCAAACAGACTTTCTCTTCTATAAAAACACACAAAATGTACCTTAAATCTTCGCTCGCTCGATTTTCCTTCAGCCGATTCTAGCCGCGAGGAAAACAGTGATTAATTCATCCAGGGCAAATTTGTCGCTTGACCTTTTGTCTTTTTTCCTTCAAAACGACAGCTTAGTATTTTCTTCAACTTCCACTTTTCATCTGTGCATTTCATCGGTGTATTTTACCGTAGGGAGAGGAGATTTGTTGAATTTGCCTAAATTTTACCGCCCTAGCTCAGTTTCTTTGCGTGCACCCACCGGCAAATGATAGTGGCTAACTGACCAATCAGAGTGCGCGATTTACTTTTGTTATGCTATAAAGTCAAATGGTTGAGCCCTTAAAGGGACTACGTCAGCTGGAGAGCATGCGCGTTGAGGATATGCAAATTACTTTTAACTGTCAAAATTCTATCGTTTTTAATGCGCGACTTCCTGTCACGTCCAAAGCTCCGAAATGTTTAATGAGACGTTTACAAGTTTGGATAACTGATCTTTTGATAGAATTTACGGAACGTTTCCTTTCTGGTTATGCTAGAAAGAGTTCACTCAAATTCTTCGTCGAGAATAAAAGTGGTAAGACAATTTTACTTGTAGTTTTGAGGTAAAAACGCGTGCCATTCATAAAAATATAGCGCAAACAAAAATTCACCAACATATTGCCGTAGTCAACAAAATATATCAAAGTCTTATTTAAGAAACGACCTACAAAACTTTAGACCAAAGGTAAAAACCAGGACTCTTTCAATTTATTAACAATAAGACTTACTTGTCTCTCGCTACTGATCTTTGTAATTTAGATCGCATGCTGACAGGACAAGAGACGCCGTTTATTGATGCCTCCGTGTTGAAGCGAAACACACATTGATTGCGCAAATTTGTTCGATCGTAGTATGGAAAGCCAAATGGTGCAAAATTCGAGAATTCAAATTTGATCACATTCAAGGATAACGATCACATTCAACGATCACATTCGCATTCAGGACATGAAAATTAATCAAATTCAACAGGCATCTCGATCATATTCAAGGTCATACATCACATTCAACATGAACATTCCATACATTCACATTCAACACATCGAAAATTAATCAAGTTCAACAAGCATCTCGATAACATTCAAAGTCACGCAGTATATTCAACAAACACATTCAATTTCATCATATGGAAACCAACGATCACATTCAACAAATATCTTGATCATATTTAAGGTCACATATCACCTTCAAGGTAGCCTGTGTGCAGCCGCCCCATTGCCTAAAAGAAATTGAGGGGTACCTTCAAACAGCGCTCTGAGCATTCACATTCAATAATGCATTTTTTTAATGTCAACAAATCCCAATATGCTTTGCGGTGATGTCGACGTAGCCCCCAAGTGAATGCTAGGAAATATAATTTGCAAGTGCAAAGAGAAGCTTCGCCGTCCATTTCCCTCGGCATGGACAGTGATCATGATGAATATGCGGAAAGGATGAGAGTGTTTGAGTTAATTGTTCAACTCTTAGACGACTATGAGCAATATAGGCATAATACAGCCAACGTTTCCGCTCGAGAGAATATAGCAATCAGGATGGAGTCAGTGTTTTCGACTCAAACATCAGAGAGGTAGAAGACCTAGAGTTAGAGTAGTATAGGTGGTTTTCATGCAGTCTCGGGAGACACAAATAACAATGGTGAAATGAACAAATGCTCGTGGACAAACAAAACGAGCTAATGAGGGATCTTTTGTTTACCGTCCACCAGCATGGCGGCGATGACGCAACATGAAAACCACCTATGGGTTTGACCCATATGCACCTAGACCACATTATCATGGTCTATCAACGGTTGAACTAGATGATGTTGATATAGACAATGAGGACGATGTCATCACTATGTTAAGTAATAGCATTGATCCGCTTGCAGTTTCAAACAGTTTTGGAATTGATTTGTACATGAAGGCCCTTTCACTTTTCACAACATAGTGGTCAAGGCATTGGTGTGCTTATTTATGTTTGAAAGAATGAAGGAATTTATAAATTACCGTCTTCAAAATATCTAGGGGTCTGGCCTGAGTAATCCAGTAGAGTCGCAATTTTGTAAATCTAACTAGTTTGGGGTAACTTTGGCAGTCAAGATGTAGCCAGAATTTGTTTCACTGTTAAAAGAAACTAGATGTCAAAGAAGTTTCAAATGCCAGGCCTTGACACTCGTTTTTTCATGAGATCAAAGGATCCAGTCTCAGTGCCAGAGATACAAAAGTTAAAAGTGCATTATGTAATCTCTTGTAAACTATTTAAACTTTTAGTTTAATCGAGCTTTTTTTCTCTTAATATCAAGTAACATTTAACATTTGGAATTGAACAGGAACAAAGCACTATGTATCTAAAACAATCATCGATCAGTTGCCTTTCTCACCCAACTTCAACTTAAACAACATTAAAATATTATTTCAGTAATAATTATTTGTATATCATTTGTTATTTTAATCATTTCACCCCCAGAAATGGCAGGAGGCAGTATTTGACAAGAATTCCAAATTCGTTTTGTATAATTATGCTGGAGAACAGACAGTCTTATTTGAAAATACTGCTTAAGATAATAATGATCACATCACGTGATTTCATCCACAAACTCAAAATGTTAGAGCCACTTTCTGTCACTCAGGGGGTGAAATGATTAACATATTTTATTTTCATTTACTCAATGGGACTGGAAAGGAACTAAACAGTAATGCATCTAAAATATTGAACTCCCAACACTGTATCTCGCCAAAATAAAAGCAGTATTATAAATGTTAAGACAATAATGGTGACTTTACTACATTACATTGTCTTGTATTAATTCTATTTTAAGTTATGGTATGTCGAGTTTGGAAGCTTTAGCTCCAGCAAGCAAGTTGCTGCAAAAATGCTGTTTGTACTCTCACAAGAGACCGTTATACGTCGTGGAAGGATGCTTTTTGCTGAGCACCTTGTACCAGTGACGAACCTCAGGAAATCATCGAGGCCATCTGCATTACAATTCTTGATGAATGTCTGGAGCAACTGGAATACCCTTTGAGCATTCTTGTCCTCAGAGGCTGGAAATGAAGGCTACTGGCCACAGAATCATTACTTACTATGCCTTGGTAGACAAAGCATTCTTCAAACATCTCCGTCTTTCTTTGTATTTCATCTAACAAACCAAGGATTGACAGCCCCTTTCTAAATTGATCAAGAATTGCCTTCTTCTTCACCTAGAATGTTGTGAAACATTAGAGACTGGAGGACATCGAGCTTGTTATCAGCCTGCAAGAATACATTATTTAATTGTTTTATTACTGTCAATTATTTACAGCAACAGGTTACAATAATATTGTAACCTGTTGCTTGAATTATTTGTGACAAGCATGGTGCAGGGCACACTGCTTGACTACCAGAATCGATCAGCATTTTTCTACGTTTTAACAAAACTACTTCTTTTCACAGTTAACCAACAATTTAACGGACCTCCAAACTGCAAAATATAAATTTCTTTGCCTCTATTTAAACCATGTGGCACTTAGCAGAAAACACATGCAGCTAATTGTAGTGTTAACTAAATTAATTAATGTGCCCTCTCTAACTTGTTACTACATAATATATTAGGTTTCTACTTACTGTAAGTATTCTACTCTCTCCAGCTTCAGATAACAATCTGATAAAGCCAGATTCAAAGGCAATGACATTAAGCTCATCTGCTGGTGCTTCTGTGACCTGCAAGTATAGAATATGGTTATCAGTGATAATTTCAAATGTCCCTTTCTATTACTATTGTCTACTGCCATTGTACGTAAATGTTTGGCAGTCAACACGAATTAAGAGAAACAAAAATTTAAACCAGGAACAAAACTGAGCCAAAGCGTAGTGAAACCTGTATTAAGCAGACGAATGGTTTGTCTATTTGTTTTCTTTTTTTTTTTTTTTCAAACGTTTCTTCGCATGTTTTCTGTACAACCTTTCACTAAGCAGACTCCAGCAAAGGTCCTGCAGGTGTCCACTTAATACAGGTTTCACTGTATAGAACAAACAATAAACTTACCCTCTTGATGTACTCGGCAAGTTCAATGTTATCCACATCTGAGCATGTGGCCTTATGGATGGCAATCTGTAGATCACCAGTTGCCAGATACCAGTAAATGGTAGGAGACAGGTATGGGAATCCTGGACTTGACTGGATGAGGCTGTGAGCTATCATTTTACCCAACACTTCAAACAGTCCATTCACAACCAGTTCATTGCTGAATGCAGGTACTTTGCTGTTTTTATCTCCATTAAAAACATTCTTAATTCCTTCATTGTTTGCCATGGCATAAAAAACATCACTAAATGCCTGCCGTAATACGCCACCACTGTCTATAGCTGGCTGATCCTTTAGTAACACAAAAACAGGAATTGTAGGGTCAAAGTCAGGACTTTTATAGAAGCTATAAACATCCATCACTAGATCATCTTGATCAACCTTGATCTTTTCACGAGTTCCCCTTGGTTGCATCTTTGACCTTAAACGTTGCAGCATCCGAGGAAGAGTTTCTGGTCAACTTGAGATCTCTGGAGTGTGGTCGTCATCAATAATAGCAACAGGGTCATTGCCTGCTGCATTGTACTGTAAAAGAACATTTACAGCAGAGTTCAAACTGCCACAGGTCATCACAGCACTTTCAATTACATCTCTTGGAATCCTAGGAAAGATTGAAGTAAGGTTATCCACTTTCTGTTGATCTATAAGTGGTGAATTGATTGCCCCCTGAAGGTCTTAATTCATTCTCGTCGTCATCACTACAAACAGTACTAAGGCCAGCATCTGATGTAGTGTTCTGGGAGATTGCAGAGACATCCCCAAAGCCACTAAAAGCATGTAACCGACTAGGTCCAGCCTCAGCACTGGTCAAAGGCAAACTTGTTCTTGGAGCAGGAGCTGGTGTCTCGGTGATACTACCTTCCTCATCCTCGACTAGTGTGTCTTTGGATACATTGAGTCTGACATACAAGCGTCCAGTTCCGCAAAGATGTTTTACATGTTTGAAATCCCACACATGTTCCTTCTTTACTACAGGACTAGAGATAATATTCCTATCACCTCTGACAAAGTCGAAATCGCCATTTTTTATGAATGGAAGTTTTGTTTTAAATAAGTTAACCAATTCTGATCGTATGCCATTTTCATCGGCATCGCAATAAAGATCGCACTCTCTCTTCAAGATAATCATCGACTCGGTCAAGCTGTATTCCTCGTCATCTTCAACGTCTGGCTCATCCAATAAGTATACACTTTTTGGAATAGATTCGGGAGTCGCCGTCTTCGATTTTTTTTATCCAAACCTTAAGGGATGACCTGGCAAGGGTCGCTTTGACTTGGAATTTTGATTCTGAGGCAAAGGTTGAACACTTCCACTATCGGACAAGTTCCGCTTGGCAAAAGATGCTGATTCGCGGATTAAGTTGCGTTTTCTGTTAACAAGTGTCTGAGTTCCTTGAGAATTGTTTAGTTCTTCACTAATGCAAGCGCTAACCTCGTTGCGAATGGACTCTCTATCCGGCACTCCCGCCATTTTGAGTTCACTCGCAAATCATATCTCCCAGCATGCACTCGGGGGTACATAGTCAGTAGCGCAAAGCATATTGGGATTTGTTGACTTTTAAGGTGATAGTTGAATCTGATCGATATTCTTGAATGTGATTAAATTTTGAATTCTTAAATTCTGCAGCATTTTGCTTCCATAGTTTGTTGAATATAATGCGTGACTTTGAATGTGATCGAGATGCTTGTTGAACTTGATTAATTTTCGATGTGTTGAATGTCAATGTCTGGAATGTTCATGTTGAATGTGATGTATGACCTTGAATATGATCGAGATGCCTGTTGAATTTGATTAATTTGCATGTCTTGAATGCGAATGTGATCGTTATCCTTGAATGTGATCAAATTTGAATTCTTGAATTTTGCACCATTTGGCTTTCCATAGTCGTGCCGAATCACTGCGACGTCGAGAAAAACAGAATTAAGTATCATTGGTATACTGCTCCATTGTAAGCAGTCCGTGAATAACACGGGAAAGTAAACTCTGCTATTATCCAAAATATGCTCAAACACAAACAGTTCATAAACATGACCACCACAGTATCTAACTCGTACTGGTCCGTTGCTATCTAAGTCCGTTGAGAACAAGCTGGACGAGTAAACGGTCGTTTTTTATCGTTGTCGTGAATGAAGATAAATACAAGAAGGAATCTAGCCGAATTGTATAACATTTCCTTCGCCAGAAGATTAGTTTCGTCTCAAAACCCATGGCCACGCTGTTGTAATCGTTTAATAAAAACATCCGCCTGGAAGCGCCTCGATAGCCGCTTCATGTCAACATACTTTGAACACACATACACCAAAAAAAATTCAAGGACGAACAATTTCAAAATAATGCAAAAACATTCTTCTGTAATCACCACAGAAACGATTCTTAGTTCAAAACTTCGCTAACTATCGAACGATGGCTGAGATTTCAACAGCTAAAAACAGCCTTCCGAAATCTCCGACAGAACTTGAAAAAGACGGGCCGTCTTTTTCAAGTTTGTTTTCACTGGCTAGCGCATGCGCCACTGGTGACATAGCCCCTTTAAGAGAAAATAGATGGTCTGTAAACAGGCTACTACTGCCTAGGGATGTAAGAGAACCTAAGAGACTGCATTGCATATGCGGTGTAGCTGTGGAGCGGAAGTAGTATTTTGTGCTCTCGAACGTTCATTGTAGTTGAGTTGTGATGGCAAACAGAGTTTTTTATGGAACCCAGCGTCAAGTGAAAATAGCAGTAAACTTTATTTCAGACTCGAATTGAAGAGTAGAAAGCCTTCAAACTTGTCACAAACGCTCAAGAAAGCAAAATATTTAAAAATAACGCAACCACTATCAAGATAAAGTTTTCCAACAACTTTTCTCGGCGGCATAGTGTCGAAATTACCTACACAAGCTTGGAATAAAGCGAAAATTTTACAACATATACCTTTGAAAACGGCTCTTTCCAAGCGCGAAAATCGCTCTACAAATGACGCATTCTGATTGGTCGAATCTCGTGACGCACTGAGCTCTAACTGGGGCTATCTTTAAAAGAAGGAACGGGGAATCGGAAATGGGAATGGGGAATGGGGAATGGGGAATGGGGAACGGGGAACGGGGAATCTTTAAAATTGGGAATCTTTAAAGTGGGGAATCTTAAAAAGCGGGAATCTTTAAACTGGGAATCTTTAAAAGCGGGAATCTTTAAAATGGTGAATCTTAAAAACAGGGAATCTTTAAAAGTGGAAATCTTTTGTAAACGCTTTCATAATCGAGGATGATTCTAAAAACCCTTACTTTTGCTGATTGTTGTAAACCGAGTTATCTTTAACAGGCTGGTGTGAAATCAATCCTTGCACATTTCCAAGTTCTTAACTGAATGATTTTGAAAGCGTTGGTCTTGAAAAAGTTTAAATTTGACAAAGGTAGTAGTCTCTTTCAGCCAATCAGTGAATGAACTAAAAACGCGCGCGCTGTCAAAATTTGTTGTTGTAAGTCATGTTTTTCGTGTATATTATTACCTAGACAAATTAAAATGCAATTATTTTTTAAATAAAGCACGTGAAATCCCGTGCATTAATAATCATTAAGTAAAGGACTGCTAATCCTCTGTCATGGTCTGCTGACCCACGCTGGTCTCTAGAGGGTTTTAAAATTTTAGTTTTCCGACGAGCGTCTAAGTCACTTTTTACTGGTCAGGAGCTTACCCAGGACATACGTCCTTCAAGACCCAAAATTAATGTGCAATTTACACTCCGAAGCGAGAAATGATAAATATCCCAGTCTCTACAGGAGTCCTCCCCAGAAACCGTCTCGACTCTACTTCTAAACTTGCAAATTGAACTACTTGTTATTCTCTAAAATAAAAGAGCTTTTTGCGAAACTTTTGCAAAAAAATCGAGAATTTGCTCAATTTTCTTGGCGGTCGCTCTTAAAAAGACTGTGGTTACCACCGCTCAGCTACTACAATTTGTAGCTCATTCATCTTTAACCTGCGATCCGGTTTATATTACCTTTCAAAAAATAAAAATCAAACAGAGCCCCGGTTGTCGCATCCGGGAAACGGAAGACTGAGGAGAATTTAATATTTCATGACAACTTTAAACAGTGCTCCACAGAGAAATTATCATTTTTTTGCCAAGCATTTTGGCGGGAATATTCGCATATTTGTAGCCAATACGTGGTTCGTTTTACCTCTTTCTACGCCATGTTGTCTCCTGGAAGTTTCAAAGCGCCTTTCCCGCTTTGGCATTGACGGTGAAGAAGAGGCGAATCGTTCGCTTTGAAGGCCTTACAGAATTTAAATGGAGTGATCTAGGGGAACAGGATGTGGTTGGGTAAGGCTCGTTCGGAGCGGTTTTAAGTTTGCGACAAAGTATGCTAAAGAGTAAGACCTGGACAGGAATTCAAGCAAGCCAGTTGTTGTAAAGAAATTGCTTGGTTCGTCTTTACAATTTATCGATGCATTCACTAAAGAAGCTCGTTTACTGCATGATCTCAATCACGGCAATATCAGTAGTACAATTTAAAGCTGTTTGTCACAAGCCAGTCGCAGTTTTAATGCTGGAGTATATTTATTTTGACCTATGCGTTTTCGGAGGAAAACACATTTCGGAGGAAAGGTGAGTTCATTGAAAGACTTTATCAGTTGCCTTGACAAAGGGGATTGTAATGGGGTGGACACAAATTTTATGAACAGGATCGTGTCAGATATTGGCAGTGGATTACTGTATTTCCATAAAAGAGGAATCGCGCACATTTAAAAATAGCGAACGTCCTCGTTGGCAATCATCATTACCGCGAGGAAAAAAATCGCGATAAAATTGCCTATGCATGAAGCCATCAACCAGTGATGAGCAAGCTCACTGAATTTGGAGAAAGTAGGTCAAAAGTTGTGCAATCACGATCTGTTTGCCGATCAAGAACTGTAAACATCGACAAGGGTACAATACCATACATGGCACCGGAAATTCTTCTCGGAAGCGAAATCTCACTTGCAGGAGCCACTGTTGAGGATCTGTTGGTCGTGGACATGTGGGCCTACGGAATGCTTCTATATAATTTATTAAACCCTTGTCTTCATCATCCGTACGAGGAAGTCCTGAAGCAAGATCAAGGAAACTGGCGACACCAAGGACAAGATTATCCGTTTCCTTCGTGATGGCAGAAGGTTAAGCCCGTCTGAAAAGTATGCTAAGAGATGCCAACTAGACTGGCGCAACGTTTGGATCTTGTACGAAGCCTGCGCACCTTTCCAGCCTCGTGACAGACCAGACGCTAGAAATCCCCTTCAGTTGCCTACCTCCTGGGAAAGGTTCAACTAGACTGGATAGACTGTTCAAAACAAAGGGAATACAAGTCAATGACAAAGAAAATTGTTTGTATGCTAAGTAGTGAATCCTTTTTTCCGTTGTTTTCCTAGATCCTGAATTCTTGTATCTTTGTTTGGCCTTCTATAAAAGTATTGTCTTATTGAAGAGGGTGAATGTAAATGATTTTGTATCCATGACTATTTTGGGTCCTGTTTGTTTGAATTTATTAGCAAGGGAATCATTACACAAAAAGGAATAAACACGGATAAGGCGGATAAAACGAGTATGCATCTTTTTTATGTACTTCACTTTTCCCACTGTTTGTTACCGCTTTTTGTTTTCGTTTCTTTTCAATCTTGAAAACTCTTATGCAAAAAAACGATAGCAAGGCTTACTGAACAGATTGAAGAAGCATTTTATTTTTGAATAACATGTTCCTTTTCATATCCTTTAATCCTCTAGTGAAAGTGCGTCCCATTTATCCGTGCTGTGAAGCAGCAAACAACGGGATTCAAGATCGGCCCGATGAGGGTAAAATTGTGAAATATGTCAGGCAGCGATTTGTTTCCAGTTTTCCTGGTCATTTTCACATTTAACGAGGGCCAAAGACTGGAGACATCAGTTCAAAAATTCTCGCTTTTTTAAAAGCGAGAATTTAAAAAGATTCCCCGTTCGCCATCCCTATTCGCCGATTCCCCGTTCCCTGTTTTAAACATAGCCCTCTAAGTGGCCGACCATTGAACTTTTGAGAGAGGTTTCGGTGATTTCCGAAAAAAAATATGGTGCAGACTGTTTTCGAGGGAAAAAATATCCTGCACTCAAAAAAATATATTTATCATGGCGTATAATGCTGAAAAAAATATCTTACACCATTGAATGTCAGGGAAAAAATTATATCTCCACAGATTTGGGGAAAAAAATTCTTACCCAAACCACCCATTCCCCCCCCCCCCCCCCCCCAGTTTTTGATCCAGCCCAGAGTTTACTGAAAATAGCAGTAAACTTTATTTCAGACTCGAATTGAAGAGCAGAAAGCCTGCCCTGTTTCCTTTGGGATTCTGCAAGGAACATTTCTGGGTCCTCTGTTAGTGTTGTTAAGACGTAGGTCACTACTTACCTTATTGTCTGCATACTAACGTAAAACGTTTGCGAATGATGCAGTATTGCATTCATGGTGTTATATATTGAGCGCTAATATTGGAAATCCTGACGAATAACAAGAAGATCTGCAGAATTAAGAGCAGTAGCAACATCGACGGTGAATTGGTTTTTAATCCCTTAAAATAATCTACCAAAACAGAAGTATACATTTTGTGGAACTGAAATCGAACAAGTTGAATCTATGCACTAGTATTTAGGAAGTATCGTAAATTAATAGCATTGCTAAGCTAAAATGGTTCGTTCAAGCATATCGCATCACTCTCAAGTAACGTTAATTAACTTTCTTCTCCAAAGCCACATTTTGACCCTTCTTTTGAGCAACTTACAATTTGACCTTCTGCATTTTCATTCTTGTAACATAGTATACTTCATATATCGTACATTTGCATTAATGTCGGATTACATTACAATAATTAAACAAAAAAAAAGTAAGAATGTGGACTGAAAAACAATGTTTCAACGTTTTAGCGAGCATAGACTTTCCAGAAATCTAGTAGACGATGGATTTGGGTTATTACGACAAACGATATCGCCACATATATTGTTCGAATATGGCTCAATGCACCAATGATAGTTTATGGCGACGAACGATATGGTCACATATATGGTTTGAATATTATTAAATGTACCAATCATAGTTTTCGCCTTTTAAAACTCGACATCGCTACATCAGCTCAGCGAGTGAATGCACACGCTTTACTTGCATTCATTACACTCTCTAGGAATAACGTTTAGTTGCTATTTGATTTTAATAAATGCTCTTGACTGAATAAATGCAAACAAACAATGATAAAAGGCAAACCTGAAACCTTAGGAAAGATTGTATATATGACAAAATATTGCAGCTATAACTTGAAAATGTCAATAAATGTGAAAAGCGGGTAAAAGTTCAAGGCAAAAAGCCTAATTAAGTAAGCTTAAATAAATAAGAGGAAATAAGGAAAACACGAATTAATAAATAGAAGCTAAAAACGAGGATAAAATGCAAATGAACATTAGTTGTTAAAAAGTTCTTTAAATATCTAACTTACTATCTGATTTTTCACATGATAACTGCTACCCAACGTATTTTCACTCCAAAACTATACAAAGAAAGTCTCTTAATAAGATACACATTTAGACAATGCAATCAATTTTGCGAGTTCTTAGCGAACATAGACTTTCCAGAAATCACCAGAAGATGTTGGAAGTGGAGTGCCATCATGATCATCGCAACTAAAATTAGGTGGGTTCATGTACCAATGATATTTGCCATGTGTAAAAGCAGAGTATATATACAGCCTCTCTTGATTTTGACCATGACCCCATTTGCCAACTGTGTACAAGCCATTTTCCAATCCCCAATTTGGCAAACTCTTGCCAGGCTTGAGTTGTCATTTTCCATTCTGACATATGAGCCACACGAGGCGGGCTGGACATCCGTCTGACCGCTGAAGTACCGGACTACAGCTTCACCGGTGGTGTTAGCAACAGTGGTCACGTGGAACGTACGTCCATTGTTTTTACTGCAGTGGAATCTCAGTTGGGTGAAAGACAAGTTTGTTCTCAGCTCATTCATGGCGGTTTTTGTGAGAACCATCTGATCACTGGTTATTCCACGGTATGAAGTCTTGACTGGTAGCTGAGAGGGAGTAGTTGAACCAATCACAATGTTGGAAACAAGAAGCCAACCTCCTAAAATCATAAAGATAAATATACAAGCTTAGGCCCAGTATATTCGTTGAATTCATCGTAACGTTAGAAACAATAAGCCAGCCTCCTAAAATCAGGAAGATAAACAATGTCTTAAGGAGTTCTATTTCTACAACTTATTACCTTCGAATGTAAGAATTTTCCCTGTTTTTCCCAGTAAACCCAGATGTTACAAAGGTATATCCCTAAGATGTTTCAACCGCCCCCCCACCTCTTCTCCCACCACCACCATCACCACTACCACTTCTGAGTTTGGAGTTTACAATTTCTTGTCGATTATTTTAATTACCCTAAACCATTACAAAAGGCTGGCCTATCATTTCATTGAAAACAAATCTATCTACTATGCTCCTATATAACGACTTTAGCTACTCTGCTAATTTACCCAAGTTTCTTCGTTGTCACAGCAATTGTATTGCATTTATTCACACTTAAATACATTGTACTGTGAATAGTCTCGCGCAGTGGATTATTAATCTGCTATGGTGTCTGTCCCGATGATTTTCGTGGTGATACGAAAAAATCACATTTTTAATCAAAAACCCTAAAAATTGCCTTTTGCCGATTTTTTTCACCTGATTTTACATTAAATGGCCAGATTGGGTTGCTTTATGCTGAAAAGTGGATTTTTCTCAAAAAGCTTGGTACTTTGCTTAAGAAATCACAGATAAAAGAATATGGCGAATCTTACCTCCGTCAGTTGTCATGTCACAATAAACCTTCAAAGGATTTCCATTATTCTCAGGGTCGATTATATACCTCCCGTCTCCCTTGGCGTAGCCAGCGTCCCGGATGTCCTTACAAGACCTAAAAGATCTCGGAGCAGGCTGGTTCATTACAACTAAAGAAAACAATACATTTTCACACTCAAGTAATAATCTCTGCAAAATGCGGTTAAACTTTTCAGACGTACAAAGGAAAAGAAAAGAAAAAAAGTAATAAACGAATTACAGCCGAACCGCCCTCCATGAGCGAGTGACCCCCGGGAGGGGAGGGGACTCCGCGTATGAAGGGGGTGAGGATGCTCGTCGTTTCGCCTAGGGGTGTAAATTTCGGATTTTGGTCTCATTTAGGGTGTTCTGGGCAAAACGCCATCATATTTAGCCGTGAAGGTCTCGTTTAGGGTTGAACGCGAAAAAATATAAAAATATATATTTGATGTGTATATTTTTATTTCGTTTTAGTTACTCCATTCATATAATCCAAGTTTTCCCATTTGTCTGTGTTTTAACATGCTCTCTTTTAGGGGTCAAAAAAAGCTTTCTCCTTTAGGGGTTTAATTCAAAATTTCCGACGAGCATCCCCACCCCTTTCATATGCGGAGCCCCCCCGCGGGAGTGACCACGTATTCAAAACACCAATTTTTTTTTTTCAGTCAAAGCTCTAGCTGATATTAGAACCTTTTTTAAACGACCACCTCTCATAAGCCACCGCGACCGGTTTAGTAGCCTGACAGTTTTATTCCGGGTTTGCCATTGCCTTTAACCTCTTGTAATTAGCGACCACTTTGCGAACGGTGTGTAGAATACACGAAGAACTTTCAGTGACAACATGTTACTACAACAACTCAGAAATTGTATGCACTAATCTCTGCGCCTAAAATAATATTTGTCGGGACCTTTTTCTGTGGATCGATACTTGTAAGCGACCACTAAATCATCGCATTTTGGGTGGTCGCTTACGGGAGGTTCGACAGTAGAGAACAAAGCTCGCTTTTTCGATTACTGACAAGCACTAATTCCTTTGTGAATTCGGCACAAAGCACCATCTGCTTCGTATTTGCTTAATTACAGACACATTGAGACATTCTTCGTGCCATTTTAATCTTTCAATTTACTCTTTACATTAAACTAAACTGCTAAATTTCGCTGCTATACATTTCACACTTTTAAAGTTTTTTCACAGATTAATAAACTCACTAAGTTTGACATCCTTTGTTTGACAAGTTTGCTCGTCTCCTCCAGTGTCATTGTTAAAAAAATTCCTCTACTACCTTCTTGAATTATTTGTCTCGTTATCCCAGAATAGCCTCTGTTTACCCCTTAAATTTTGTATATTATTGTTTTCAAATGCTTCTGGGGAACTGCATATTCCCTAAGGCATATGAAAACAAAAACTTATATCAGATTTGGGGGGAAAACAAAGTGCACTATGGGAGATGCGAAAATAGTCAATAATTAAGGGGAAAGGATAAGAAAGTATTTTATTCAATTGAAAAACAGTAGCAATTTGTAACTGAAACTGGCCGCAATGAGCAACAAAAAACAGAGAAAGACTCTTAAAGTAAGTAAATTTTTTGGAAGTGGTGTTTGTATTAGTTTTTCCACATTTTCCTCTATATTGTTGGGAAGACTTCCATAATCTTCTCACGTGACACTGAGATTTACAAACCTATTTTTACTATTTCCAAACTGTTGATCATGTTTTGAGAAAAAAAAATGCTCTTTCTATCATGGCAAAGTTATACTCGCTGTCTTAAATGAGCTAAGTAAGGGAGCTACAATCAAGAAAGGCGGGAAATATGGAAAACCCATGCACTGAATGATGTGCACAAAACACATCACTGACACAGCATGTGATTGGGAGAAGGATTTTTTTGCGATCTCTTTTTGGCTAGAACAGTTTTACGTATAATCATAACTATAACAAAATTCTCAAACCTGATTGGTTCTCAACTGCCCTGATTTCAGCCTTAATTGGACAGTTTAACAGGACAGTACGCGTCATGCCTAAGTAATTGGACAGTACGCGCCATCACGCGCGCGCTTAAATGGCTGTTTTTTTTTTCATTGCTAGCGAAAAAATCTTGTAATTTCTTGTGTTTTGATTTAAAAAGAGCCCTATATATCACAAATTTTGTTTAAGTTATGATTAATTGGTAACAGAACTTCGTGTCGTCCAATTCGGTCTGTAATCATACTCGTGATTAAACAAATCGGACTCCCGCTACGCGGTCGTCCGATTTTGTTAATCACTCGTCTGATTACAGACCGAATTGGACTCCACTCAGTCCTGTTACCGTTACAAATCAGTTTCACCATTGCTTTCCAGTGAAAATAATACATAGAATTGGCCAAGAGCTAAAAGTGAAGCTCCCGTTTATACATTTTAAATTTACTTCAGACAATGGACTTGAAACATTACAAAGAAATTCACAAATCTATACTTTAACTTTAGGGGAGAACCATGACTGAAAAACACAAAATGATTCTGCGATCAATTAAGAGCTAAGAAATGGTCATAACATGGATGTCGATTATCAAGTTAAACACAGGTTACAGGCTCCCACACGGCTAGAACGTTTGACATTTCACATTGGTTTCCCTGTCGTGCGGACGGATGGGCGGACGTACTTTAGCCTGCGTAGCAGACGCAAGAAAGAACGCTCGCGCGACCGTTCTTTCTTGCGCCTGCTAGGCAGGCTGCACGTATGATAACGTGATTTTTTATCGGATGGATATATAACCAAATTTTCTTAGGTATGGAACTCCTCGCACGCGCGTGGAGCTCCGCTATTAATAATAACGAAGCATAACTCACTCCTCTCGCATCGTTTTCCTTCGTATCCAGGGTGACACTGACCGCTGTTAGTTGGTTTATTTTTATCGTGAGAAACAGGAACACAGGACACCTGCGTTGCACAAACAGGACGAAAACATAATTTAATGATAATATCATACCTCTGAAGGCGGGTGGACTTTATATTGTGAACAATAGAAACCAAGCGGTGTTGTTTCAATTACCCCTATTTCCAATAAAAAAGTAAGGGTATAGCATCATACTTTGGAATTTAAAAAACTCTCTGGTTTAATTTCACATCGTTCATTTGATTTAACTTTTACTAACCTTCACTGAGCCATAATAAGTAGACCCGTTCTTCTTTATAAAATCATCCGGCTTCATCTTCCGTGTTTTGTTGTTTAGCTCACAAACGTGTTTAGTAACATCTGCACCAGGATGAACATTAAACGACTTGCAGCTGGTATTTCTGAGGCATTTTTGGTGACATTCAACAGCCTCAGTAACAACGGACGTGTTAATAACATTACCAACTAAAACATGGTCTGAAAATTTTCAACAAATGGATGAGAAAAATGAAAAAAAGTCTCAAGGAACTAATAAGTTTACCGCAATCAATTTGACGATTTTTGTTCAATGCCCGGCTAAAATTATAACTTAATACAGTGGAACCCCGCCTTACAGCCACCTCCCGGTAATACGGTCAACTTTCCTTTTGAATTCTTCAGTGAGTGCTGAGGATGTGTCTCGTTATTTCAGTTTACTAATCTCAGCCGATGTCTGGTATCGAACAAAACACTCCCTGAGATTGACTTCTTTTTCTATCGTTACCCCAAACGACAGAGGTGTTTTTGCCAGTCTGATTCATGCCAGATTTACTAGCTCGTGTCTTAACATTAAAACCATTTGACTTAAAAACGAGATATGTCCAGGATCGATCTTGTTAGCAAAAATTTGCTAGCAAATGTTTTCTGCAATTGTCGCAAAAGAAATAATTGGGAAAAAATTTTGTCAGAAAGTCACTAACAAATATGGCAAAAATCGCAAGAATAACAAATCTAACAAGAATTAAGACTTAGAAAAAAAAGAAGCCAAGAAGGACCCCGAAATGTCCGCAAATATCGCAAAAATCGCAAATATAACAAGGATTTTTCTTGCTAGCTAAAAACACCCGTGACAAATATCGCAAAAATCGAAAAATAACAAATTTAACAACATTCTAGACTTAGGAAAAGAAGAAACCAAGAAGGGCCCCGAGATGTCCTCAAATATCCCAAAAATCGCAAATATAACAAGGATTTTTCTTGCGAGCTAAAAACACCCATGATAAATATTGCAAAAATCGCAAAAATAACAAATTTAACAAAACTCCAGACCTAGAAAAAGAAGAAATCAAGAAGGGCCCCGAAATATCCGCAAATATCGCAAATATAACGAGGATTTTTCTTGCTAGCTAAAAACACCCATGACAAATATCGCAAATATCGCAAAAATAACAAATTTAACAACATTCTAGACTTAGAAAAAGAAGAAACCAAGAAGGGCCCCGAAATGTCCACGAATATCCCAAAAATCGCATATATAACAAGGATTTTTCTTGCGAGCTAAAAATACCCATGACAAATATTGCAAAAATCGCAAAAATAACAAATTTAACAAAACTCCAGACCTAGAAAAAGAAGAAACTAAGAAGGGCCCCGAAATATCCGCAATTATCGCAAAAATCGCAAAAGTAACAACGATTTTTCTTGCGAGCTAAAAACACCCATGACAAATATCGCGAATATAGCAAACGTAACAAAATTCCAGACCTAGAAAGCAAAGAAGCCAAGAAGGGCCCCGAAATGTGCGCAATTATTGCAAAAATCGCAAAAGTAACCAAGATTTTTCTTGCAAGCTAGAAACACCCGTGAAAAATATCGCAAAAATCGCAAAAATAAAAAATGTAACAAAATTCCAGACTTAGAAAGCAAAGAAGCCAAGAAGGGCCCCGAAATGTCCGCAATTATCGCAAAAATCGCTAAAGTAACGAGGATTTTTCTTGCGAGCTAAAAACACCTGTGACAAATATCGCAAAAACAACAAATGTAACAAAATTCCAGACTTAGAAAGCAAAGAAGCCAAGAAGGGCCCCGAAATGTCTGCAATTATCGCAAAAATTGCAAAAGTAACAAGGATTTTTCTTGCTAGCTTAAAACACCCATGACAAATATCGCAAAAATCGCAAAAATAACAAATGTAACAAAATTCCAGACTTAGAAAGCAAAGAAGCCAAGAGGGGCCACGAAATGTCCGCAAATATCGCAAAAATCGCAAAAGTAACAAGGATTTTTCTTGCTAGCTTAAAACACCTATGACAAATATCGCAAAAATCGCAAAAATAAAAAATGTAACAAAATTCCAGACTTAGAAAGCAAAGAAGCCAAGAGGGGCCCCGAAATGTCCGCAAATATCGCAAAAATCGCAAAAGTAACAAGGATTTTTCTTGCTAGCTTAAAACACCTATGACAAATATCGCAAAAATCGCAAAAATAAAAAATGTAACAAAATTCCAGACTTAGAAAGCAAAGAAGCCAAGAGGGGCCCCGAAATGTCCGCAAATATCGCAAAAGTCGCAAAAGTAACAAGGATTTTTCTTGCTATCCTAGCTAGCTGTATGTTGATGGAAGAACGAAGCATACACAGATTGATATTACAGTATTTTGGTACTGTCAGTAATTATAAATAGTGTCACGTTTGTAACTGATGATTTCATTTTCGTGAAAATGGAACGCATTACAAAATTACTGGACAAGAACGTATCCCAGTTAAGATAACTATTACTATTAGGGAAAAACAGTGATGCGCGGGTGTTCTTGGCCCCTTTCTTGCCCTTCAACAATTCTTGCCTATTCTTGTTACTCTAGCGCAATTTGTGGCATTTTGCCATATTTGGTACTAAATCGTCTCACATGGCAGTAAAATTCTTGTTACTTTCGGCAATCCCTGTTTAGAAAACTATGGGTATTGCACCGCAACATTCATGTATAATGCGCGGATCTTATGACCCGTTTACTTTTCCCCCAATCTGCTATTCTTGATATTTTGGAACGATTGTTAACCACCCCCTTTTATTGCTGAAAATTTGCCCCCTTCTGTGAGCGACACTCCTTTCTATGCATTGTAACTGTATCTTGATGGAAGAACGAAGCATACACAGATTGATATTATAGCATTTTGCTACTGTCGGTAATTATAAATAGTGTCACGTTTGTAACTGATGATTTCATTTTCGCGAAATGGAAAGCATTACAAAATTACTGGACAAGAACGTTGCGAAATGTGCCGATATTTCGAAGCCCTTCTTGACCTTTCCTCTTTCCAAGTGTAGAATTTTGTGAAATTTGTTATTCTTGCAATTTTTGCCATATTTGTTGCTCAGTCTTTTCACATAGCATGAAAAATTCTTGTTACTTTTGCGATTTTTGCAAAATTTGCGGACATCGCGAAGCCCTTCTTGACTTCTTCTGTTTTCAAGTCTTGATTCTTGTTAGATTTCTTATTTTTGCGATATTTGTCACGGGTGTTTTTAGCTAGCAAAAAAAATCCTTGTTACTTTTGCGATTTTCGCGATATTTGCGGACATTTCGGGGTCCTTCTTGGCTTCTTCTGTTTCCAAGTCTTGATTTTTTTTAGATTTGTTATTTTTGCGATATTTGCGATATTTGTCACGGGTGTTTTCAGCTAGCAAGAAAAATCCTTGTTTCTTTCGCGATATGTGCGGACATTTCGGGGTCCTTCTTGGTTTATTTTTTTTCTAAGTATTGATTCTTGCTGGATTTGTTATTTTTGCGTTATTTGTAAGTGATTTTGTTACATAACTTTTTCTCAATTATTTCTTTTGCGACAACTGCGAAAGCAATTTGCTAGCAAATTTTTGCTAACAAGATCGATCCTGGACATAAGTGTGGGAATCATAAAGATGGTTTTGAATTTTTAGTTAATTATAGGCGTTAACTTACCAATTTGAGTTTCAAAAACACTTGCGCAGAAGTCCGATTCGGACATTACCGATGAAACTACCATCACAGCAGTGAGAACGAACAAGCGAGTGAGACACCAAAAGACCGCCACCATTATTTTTTAGGTCCGACGGTGCATAAAATCACTGAATCTTTGTATTTTCAGCCACTAATTCATGATCAAAAGACCCATTTTATACGTGTTATTGAATTTATTAATAATTTACTTGTTAAGAAGAGTGCAACTGTCATCTTTCTGTCAATCCAATATCAGTTGACCACAATAACAACAGTTAAAGGTTTCAAGAAGCGAAAGCTTTTTAAACCAACTTTTTACACGTGCATAATTATGACACCTCTCTTTTATGAGTAGTTACATTGTACGACTCTATGACTTCGGACCAATACTTCCGTTTTTGTAAAAATGATCTTCATGTTTTCTAAGTTGTAAAACGGGAAGTTCCACGCAAATAACACTATTTAAACAGGACGCGCATGCGAATCCATCTTCTTTTAAAAGAAGCAGGTGGCAACTCTGATACGGTTTTGCAATATCGTCCTTTTTTGTAAACCTCTCTAAATTATCGCCCACGTTACGAGTTTTCAAAAATAATTCAAATTTTTAACGGGAATATTTAAAATCATCGCCTCACTAGAATAATCGCGAAACCCCCCTGCCCCTCTCACCATCTTCTCATCCCGTTTTATCCCCTCTCTCTCTAGCTGAAGTGCAATGGTAGCAAGTGCATTGCTTCTTTGCCTCCATACATATCAGCAATATTCTGTAGGACTAAATTACATGTCTGCAATGTGATCCAGCAAAAACTGATTAGGCAGAAGGGCTTGGGAGGGGGAAAAGATAGCGTGCGTGAGATCTCTGCGAAACAGAGAGTGATGTCTCTTCCATTAAGTCTTATTGAACTTGCAAATTATGAATAGATTGAATAGGAAACGTCAGCAAGCACTTACCTTTTGCTGAAAAAAGGACAATGGGAACGTTTAGATTTCAATGCGAGCACGATACCGTATTTCCTCGAACAATAGCTGGGGGCGATTATTCGAGGGAAGGCCGCGATTGTTTCAAATATTCCTCACTGGACGTCGTACCCTTAATAGTTCGTTTTATTTTCCCATTAAATGAAAAAATAATCATATGAGATAAACTGAACATGGGCTTTTTAAGAGTTCCAAATTTAGTTCCTTGAATAATTTTAGGAGCTTGAATCGTCATGACAGAGCACTCTGAGTATCAATTTCCACTGAATAATGAATCCAGCCAAAAAGACAAATTTATATGACGAAAAAAGAGAGATGAAAATTTTTTTATTAGTAACCAGGAGCTGTTGTAACTCGTTGAGAGATGACGCTGTGTGTTGGTTAAAGCTAGATTTAGAACAATAAAATTGTGATGTTGTGACCTTAAATGAGTCAGTAATAACAGGCTGTGAAAAAAAAATCGGCAGTTTGGTGAAACATCTGTAATTTGTGCTAAGGATTAGGCTGTTGTCCGTTTTATCAAGGTGTTATTAATGTGGAAGTTTACTGCACTAGAAAAATAACAAGTACTGTTATACATTTTTTTAGGTCGCACAGTGACCTTGTATGACGTGCCTTCTTGTTGTGACGTTCTAATTAGCTATGAAAAACTGCGAGCAGTGTACGAGATTCTGGAAGCTATTTGTTGGGCTTATCTCCCCGATTTTGGAGATAGGTGGAAAGCTAATGAAGTTCGATAGATATCCGATCAATGGGCTTTAACAATGAAACATGATGAATAACCAATTCAGCCAATTTACTAATAAGCTTTGCATGCAGAAAAATACATATTAACAGTGTGCTTTTTAAGAGTGAGACATCTTGTCTCCAAACTTGATATCCCTCGGAACACATTTATCCTTAAAATGGACATAGTAGTAATTTAGCCTAGGAAACTGATTAATTTTATGTTGACTCTAGCTTTGAAGAGTAGGAAACTTTTCGTTCTAATTTAATCACTAAAAGGCAAACATATCAGCCACGCAAACAAATGAATAGCGTGCTGCTAAGGGACCGAAGGAAGAAAAGAGTATGCAGTTATAGAGAGAGAAAGAGAAGAGAAAGAAAGAAGTACAGAACTGTTGAAGATCAATGAAGGTTACGTTGAAGAAGAAAGCTTAGAAGTTAACAGAAGAATAATATTGTGAGAGAGTAAGTCTCCTTATAATAAAGTGGTTAATCGTAAGACGTATTGGGTTGTGAGAGTCAATCTCTCATCAAGAGGATTTAGTCCCTTTATCAGGTACGTTAACAGCACAACACCCATGATTTTCACTGATCCGTTGACAGCCCCGAACCATTCCAGGGCATTGCCAGGGGTTTTCAAACTTGTTTTTGCGTGAAGAGTCAATTTGTGTTCGTGTTTAACTTTCTCTAGAAAAACGATGCGACTCCCAGTCTAACTTTTCGAATGTCCGTGTCTTTCGCTCTTGGATGTCAAGTAGTCTACGGCAGACAAACCTCTTACATACATACGAAAGCATAGATACATCAGGTGAGGGAACAAGGCAGGAAGCCAATCAGAACACAGCATTCGCTCTATCTCTCCCGTCATGCATGGTGTCCCGTGTTCAAAAACCTGACAACGCTATGAAATGAAAAACAGTTCAGAATCCCCCAGAGGGGAGGTTCGAGCATTTTTTATTGTTCTATCCCAGGAACGCGCAGTTATTCTCCCCAGTCCCTTATGCCATTTCCTACCACGTGACTCTCCCAGGGATCAATCCGCCATCGTATCAAGAAAAGCGACCTGAATTTCAGAATAATAGGTATTGTTCTGTATTGATGATCTACATGATGAAATCCCGACTGACAGGAACGCCCCTAACGGGAAGTTGGGAAAATATAAAAAAACATTATTTCTTTGAGAAACAAATTTCATTTATTACCGTCGTTTTCTATTTTCGCTTCAATAAATAATTTGCTACATAGTATTTATTTCGCCCATAATGTTTACTGGTCTATTTTTGTATTTCTTGGAAATTTCGCCAGCGATCTGAAAAGGAAAAAATGAGAAATATCAAACATTTTTAATTATGAATGAGAGGATATGAAGGTCAACGTGTTACGTTGTTCGTACGATTTCAAATAAATGTTAACCAAAATAAGAAGCACTATTTTTTTTTTCGGGTAGTTTGTGTTTACTTAGCACAACAATCCAAAATATCATAATTTTAGAAAAACCTTATGTGTAATAACTTCATAAATAAATAACAAATAAATAAACTCCGATTTAGAGGTAGCGCAACCACGTAGAGGTTCTTCATCTACCTGATTCCTGATCGAATTGGAATTTGGAGGAGCAAACCGGAGTAGCAAAGGAGAAAACCTACAGCAAACTCAAACCACATATGTTGTAGACGCCGGGATTTGAACCCGGACAACATTGGTTGCGGGCGATTGCTCTAACCACTACGTCAACCTTGCTCATTGCCTATAACTTCTCATTGAGGCTCTTTTTGACGAGTTATGCTAATGAGATTCAACTGCGACATAAACAGTGTCCCCCAACCCTAACTTAAAGGGAATTCCCATGCGACTCCCAGACGGGGTGGTCTTCAAAACATTAAAATCAAACCCACAAGGGAGACCAATCTAGGCCTGGCTCAGGCTTTATTTGATTCCTAAAGAAGACCAATCTCCAAACCGCGACAAAATTGTTGAGACATGGTATTCAAATAGGGTAACAAAGAATCTACACCCCTCCCCCTTCCCCTCCATTCAAAGTTGGGGTGTTTGTTGCTTTGTACAGGTAGCTCGAGCAGCGGCACAACATTGCAAGGAGGGGATGGGAGATGGAAAGTTTTATTTTCCCATTTTGAAGTCAGTAAAACGTAAGAAAGCCCCTTTAGGGCGAAGTGTCTCAACTAACTTTGTCGCTGCCCCTAGGGGACAAATAAAGCCTGACTCAGGCTTTATTTGACCCCTAGGGGACACCATACTCCAAGACAGTATGACGGCATTTGTTTGTTTTCTTTCTTTTCGTCCTGAACACCCTGACACAAAAACCTGTAGTTTCTACGCCTAAGAAGAATATCCCTGTCATTTTCATCTAGGAGTGCCCCGCCGCGCTTATTCTGACCTAAACCGGAGCAGTTCTATCACACATGAAAGCACAGGGAAACGATAACAAATAATTGGGTAATATGTAGTACCCAAGGTCCGGAATATGTGGATTATTGGACGTAAGTGCTGTTGTGATTGTTCTTGTCCTTGTTATAGATGATGGTGATGGTGATACCTTAGTGCTGTTGTCCTTGCCTTTTTGTTTTTAAGTTTCCCAATGCTTCCAACGATAGAGTTTTCAATGAATGGAATGTAAGCAAACAAAACGTATGACTAGCCAAACCAACGGTTTTTCAAAAGTTATGTTTTGGAACCAAAGCAGTGAAAAATTGTGTAAGAGAACACACACCTGTCCTTGTAGTTCCTTGGTTTTGCTTCTAATAACCTCCAGTTTTGGTTCCAAGTCAATCTGTTCTTTGGAAGCGGCCAATCGTTTTTCAGCCATCACCTTGCTGGATGCCACTAACTTCTCGGATACTTTGAGTTTCTGCTGCAATGAGTCTGCTAAACGGTCCAAGTATCTGAAACAACCAATTGTAAATTGGAATTTTTTTTTTGCAAAACCAAAGGCGTTAGTTTTTAGTGTCTCTTCTAACTGAATCTAAATCTTACGATGGTTAATGGTGAGATCGTTTTCTTGTTTGGTGATACAAAGAAGAAAAGGTAACTGCTGAGTTGGTGAATAACGCGAGCGTGCAGTTAAATAAAAAGATGTTATACTCGTAGCCTAGAGACCTGGCCATGGGTGTTTAAACGTTGGATAGAACTGTCCACCATTCCCAGTTGTTCAAACGTTGGATAGCGCTATCCATTAGATAAATCACTATCCAGCAGATAAGTATTATGGAAACCAATTGCGCTTTTCAGTGGATAGAGATTTATCCAGTGGATAGCGCTACCCACCTTTTGAATAAATGGGGCCAGATGAATCACTATCCAGCGGAGATATATAAGCGAAACCACTTCGCTACTTTACAAACGAGAAAGGGACTGGAACACCGCAATGGCTTCTGGGATCGTTACTGGCGACGCGCCGTTCAGCTATTGGTCAGTTTGTTTCCCTGTCCCTAGTAACAGTCCCACTCGTCTTTTCCCAAGTTAACTCGACCTAGTTTCCTTTATGATTCTAAAGTGATGAAATGCATTATCCGATGGACAGACAACAGCTGGGGTCCTGGGCAATACCTGGGTGACGTCTTCAGTAAAAACAGATTATGCATCTTCATTGAGGTGAGTGTTGATAGCACATCAGTAACAGCTGATTCCATGGCTTGCACGGACTCAACAGACTGCATCTGAATCAACTGCGGCGCTGAAGCAAACTAATTAAACACAAGAATTAAACTGAGAAAACTCGAGAAGAATTACAATCCAAAAGAAAAGAAACAGTGCTGTTATATGTTAACACTGTTGAACATACAAGTGTGACACCCAGGAGTCAATTTCATAAAAACTCTTATAAGTACAATACAAATCAATAATCTTTATTTGCCTAAGACAAAATTTATTCGGGTACAAAATGTATGAATCTTTTTACACCTAATTGTGTAACTGAGTGTAATTTACAAGTGTAGCCATTGTTGTAAATCTTACTTATAAAAGTTTTATTAAATTGACCTCAGATTAAAGAGGCGATTAAGGCTATATAACGCTATTTGCTCTCTTTTAAAAAGCTTACACTTTTCTCGCCCAGTTTTGTTATTTTAGGGCCTGTTTACATGGAGGTGGGGGACCCCAGGAAGGTTAGGTAACCCGCTTAGGTGGGGTAAACCGCCTGTCCGTATAATCTCTCATTTTCATTTGATCACGTTTACATGATAGGTGGGGTGACCAGCCGCGAGTTACCTCACCTACCTGGGGCCCCCCACCTCCATGTAAACAGGCCTAAACACTATATTTAGGCGTTGAAACTGTTCCCTGTCGTCTGTGGTAAAGGTTGGTAAAGAAGGAGAAGGATTGAAACTTAAAAACATTTTGCCAACCTTTTCAAGTTTTAATGCAATGCCTGAAAACACACCAATGAAATATCGATAGACTGATTTAGCAACAGAACGGGAACGTCAGTTGACGACGGCGCGCGCAAATCAAACAACTGGCTTGACCAATAGTAGAGCGGCAAATTGAGCACCGGAAGTCGAGTTTAGTCCTTTCCGCGCGCTTTCCCGTCGTCAACTGACGTTCCCGTCCTGTTGTTAAATCAGCCTATTATTGTTAATGCTCCCTTAGAAAATTTGTTTGATTTCTTCATGATAACTCTACACAAGCTTAGAATTGATCTAAAACAGCAATTTACCCGTGACATATCCCTGCTTGACTCAAACGTCGAACTTCCTCACATGTGCCAAACCTGATGCTAATGATCAAGAACAATAGATTTTACTCATATGCATCACGTTCGTCACATGTGAAGCCGACCTCAAAGTTTGACACCCAGCTTTTTATACTTTCAAGTTGTAACAATGGAAATCCAATGTATCAATGGCCTTGTCAGGATAGAAATTACTGTGGACTGCTTAGGAAGACTTGCAAGCAATGGATCCACGTTTTCAAATTTGACCATGTTACCGTAAAATTCCGAAATTAAGCCCCTCCATGTATAAGCCCCCCAAGCTCGTAATGCAAAACACCCTCCGTTAAATCGCCCCTCCAAATATAAGCCCCCCGGGGGGCTTGTACTAGGAAATTCCCCTCATATACAAATTAGAACAAAGTAAAAACGGTAAATTTCCTTCCATTTATAAGCCTAGCCCAATCAATTTTGAAACGCAAATTTCCCCCCGTAGATAAGCCCCTCCGAATATAACCCCTCCAAAAATAAGCCCCTCAAAAAGGGCCTTTGAAAAATATAAGCCCCAGGGCTTATTTTCGGAATTTTACGGTATTTGAAAGAAAATCGCTCAAAAACCATAAGAGATCTGCTATCTACAGAAAGGCATGACAGAGAATCACTATATAACACACTTCAAGTGTTTTTAACCATCTTTAAGGTACCTGATTTGCAGAGAGAACATCAGAATCGCTCTTCATTTCCACTAGTCTTTGACGGAGAAATCCCTGAAGCTGATAAAAAATAAACACATGTCAGTGCACTGCCTAGGAAACAATAAGACGAAAAATATTTTCTAAAGTCATTCCTCCTTGAACCCCCGACTTAATCATTGATGTGTTTTACAGGGCAAACAAGTCGATCATTTAAGCTATTAAAACAACTTCTTCAAGGTTAAAGCTACGATGCAAGCAACAGATTTGCCTGATAGAAACTTGTCAAGTCGCCCAAAGACCAGAGCATTCTCGACCGAACGCTAGAGGTACGTCGCACAAACTGTCGTCTGAACCCTAGAACGTTACGTCAACTGAAGCAGTGTATCTGCCGTTATTAAAGAGTGAACGAAAAATAAAATGATGCGTGCAAAACCAATTGAAGGGAGGGAATGGCTAGTGTGTCTTACTCTCTGTAAGTGACCAACTCTGACTTCGCGACAATTCAACGGATAGCAGTTTTTGGAAGTAAAAGAGAGTCAAATGCGCACCCCTCAATAGTCCTTTTATAGGACAATAGAACAATAGATATGAAGCCGGCCGGTACCTCCAACAGTTCATCAATCAGAAGATTTCGAGTTTGAGTTGTATCCATCAATGTCTCGGCATCTGGTCCACTGATCACTTCTCCATCTAACCGACACAAAACAAGTAAATAAAGGGCTTAGTTTCTAATAGAACTGTACTATTGTCTGGATGGAATGGAAAAACACGAAGGTTGCATGCTAGTTCAAAAAAAGCCTATCTCCAATAATAGTCACAGGTGAATTATAATTAGGCAGAATTATCAAAGACAACGCACCAAAGGATAACGTGAAAGCGCGCGTAAAGGACTGAGCGCTAATTCCGGTGCTCAGTTTGCCGCCCTGTCATTGGACCGTTCGGTTTTCAGTTTTGCACGCGCCATCGTCACTATAGTGAGGTCACGTTGTCTTAGCTGAATCTACCTCTTATAATTTTTATATAGTGATTGGGAGGTTGGCCTTCTTCAGGCATTCAGATCGTAGGGTTAGCATAAAGAGCTGTTAAGAGGTTTCTCTGCACTCTGTTCTTCCTTTAAGGAGGATTTAAAATCCGAAATTTAAAAATGCCTGTTTTTAATAGATGAAAAGAAAAGGACGTCCTTCACATCAAGAGGAAGATTGCACTGGCGCGCAAGATGAAAAAGCCGGCGACCACCGCAATTCTCAGGCCGGCTAAACACTATTGTTTGCAGTAGCAGGTCATGTTATCATTAGGCTGATTTAGCAACAGAACGGGAACGTCATTTGACGATGGGGTAAGCGCGCAGAAAGGACGAAACTCGACTTCCGGTGCCCAATTTGCCGCTCTACCATTGGTCAACCAGTTGTTTGATTTGTGCGCGCCGTCGTCAACTGACGTTCCCGTTCTGTTGCTAAATCAGCCTATTAGAGACCTTACGAACGGCAACGGCAACGGCAACGTCACAAAAGCAACAGGTGTAATTAGCAAAACAACAATTCTGCACATGCATCATGCTTTTTCGTACATTTCTTTGCCGTCCCTGCACAACTGCGACGTGAAATGACGAAATTTTAAGATTACTTCAGGACCAGAATGGCAAGGCGATAAATTCTGCCATATCTGTATGCACTGGGGCGCGGTCCTCTCTCTTCAGCTCCAACATAAATTCCCTTCTTTTAAGTAACTGGACCTCTTGGAATAATCGCGAAAATGGTTTGAAAGGATGTGAAGTCTATTTTTCAGCGACGTTTTCAAGGACGTCACCGTTGTCTGATCGTAAGGTCTCTATTAGTAGCAGTGGGCACGAAGACACCTAAACGGTTGATGACAAATCAGTGGATCAGTCAAGTACAAGTACAAGTACTTGGTTGCTAAACCGTTTAAAACTTTGTAAGTGATGAGTGAAATCTTAAGAAAAAGATATGTTTACCCAAGGGCAGGTAGCCAATGAAGTTTACGGAGAATAACTGGCGGGTGGTGTTCCGAATCACTTTAACCGTACGATAGCCTACCTAACAGGCCTCGAGAGGGGAGGGGAAAGGAAGGAAAACGCAGAGGAGATTAGGCACTCCCCCCTCCCCCTCTCCTAGCCGTTCAAAGTTCAGAACTGGTAAATTTCGTGACACAGTTCCTTGAAGAAGTTTGTCATTATACAGCGACGCTCCTTACCTTGCCCAGAATCTTCTAGTGTAATTCCACTACTGTCAAGTGTTACGCCTCCCTCAGTAACATCATTCTCTCCCCAGTCTATCACGGCCTCCTCAGAGCTTGTTTGCCCTCCGTCAGTACCCCAGTCTATAACGTCATCACTGTCACCCCAGTCAATACCCTCTGATGTCTTCTCATCTCCCTCACCCCAATCAATATTGCCAGTGTCATCATTGGTGCTGGAAACAGCCTCAATGCCCCAGTCTATCTGTGAGGTGAAGTAAAATATAAAACAAGGTTATGGAGTACGGGCGACAACGATCGAAGGTCAAAACGCTTTTGCTCAAACGCTGTGCTTTGCGTACGTTTCACGTGGCAGATGGTTAAAACACGCGCATTAAGATGACGAGTGATAGAAAGTCCAAACGCGCATGATCAAATTGCGTTTTGTGCATTCCATTCATTCTTAGTGAAAGGCCCAACGAATGCTGGCGACATATATGCGATGCATGCGTAATAACATCTTGTCGCCCGCAATATTAAATACTGTGTTAGCGGCAAGGCCAGCATAACAGATGTTAGGTCTTTGACTAGTTGCCGCGAGCCTCTGTTTCAGTGCGAGGCTAAGTTTGAAGCTATTGATATGGGAATGATTTTTTGTTCTCATTCAATTAATTTTCAGAAAAAACGATTTTGCAGCCAGCCTCGTCTTGAAAGTGGGAGTTTTGGAACTTGGAAATGGACTGATTTGTATGAAGTGGCCGCCTACACTGTATAGCAGACATAGTAAAGGGATCTATTTTAAACATGATTATACAGTTGTATCTCCATGTGAACATTTCAAATTGTAAAAAACCTAAGTAGGTTGAGTATGATCGTCCGGGTGAACGTCTGAATAGGACCGTTGTTCTTTACAGTGACTGACGTTTCAACTGTGCGGTAGTCATCTTCAGAGTCAAAGTGAGTTGCATCACGTCAGTCGATGCTATTAAACTCTCGTTATTGAACTGATTGGTC
>OZ037777.1:26001209-26058709 GCA_964035525.1 Porites cylindrica | reverse complement strand
GCCTTGAACAAGTGCCCATTCTCAAGGTCCAAACATTACATGATATAAATCGTTTTGTAAAATGTTCATGGTTACAGTACTGTATTGCTTGCAACTCTTAATTGATTAGTTGAATGTTTTAATACAAAGAAACACCCTCCTTTCACATTGGGGTTCCAATAATTACGTTTCATTCTGTAAATTACTTTTGTAGGTTAATGCATTCTCTGTTTGACAATTTAGGAAAGCATAATAATATTTTATTGCTGGACTAGAACAACAAAAGAAAATGCTGTAAGATCTACTGAGATCATTACTTGAAAAATACTGATGCTACATGTAGTCTATGCCTTGAATAAAGGACTCAAACAACTGTGAGAGCATATTGAGGAAAAAAAAACCAACATATACAACATACCGAAGGCACCTTGCCAGTCCTCCACTGATAAACTGTGGTGTTTCCATGCTCCTGAATGTGTCTTAGTAGAGGAGAGGTCAACTTTGTTGTTTCCTTATTGGAATTGTAGCTGTGTAAATGAAACAGAAAAGCATGTAGTTTATTTTCAGTTATACACTTGTATGGGTTAAAAATTGCTGGGAAGAAACAATTTTGATTAGTAGATAAATAAGTACATGAAATTGTAGTAAGTTGTAGTTGAAGATTTGCAGGGTAATTAAAGAAAGATGGTAATTTAAAAGTCAACTACTATTTGCTAATAATAAGAAGTGTTAAATTGACATCACCAAACAAGTGTTCTTAGCAGGATTTTCCACACTGGGGTCCACATTATTTTTATGGAGAAGCTAAAAGGGGATCAAGAGGGAGAAAACAGGGTCACAATTTTTGGATACAGTTACAGATGTAACTCAATGTTTTCATAGGTCTGAGTTAAGGTAAAGCAAAACTATTAAACAGCTTTCATTGCTCATTGCTTGCCCAGAAGGCGTGATTTGATGGACATCCTGATTGCTTGTGCAGAAGGCGTGATTTGATGGACATCCTGACTGGGTGTTTTCTAAAGACACAATAGCAGCGTGCAAAGAAAGTCGTGTCCAATAGCCCGGAGCTAGTGGATTTTGCAATCGGGCTAGTGATTTTTGTTCTTAACTTGCCCGATGGGCAAGTGCTGTTTTTTTGGGAAATTCAAATTACAGAAGGATTGTAATCAATCCTGCTAATCAAAAAGGGTTTTGGGGCTAGTTGAAATGATTTGTGGGCTAGTACATGCTGGCTATAGCTTGCCCAAATGGCAGGCTGTAAAACTGACTTTCTTTGCACCCTGCAATAGTCAGTTAAATTTTGACTTATATTGTAAGGAAATGTACACATGTGTACTTATGTTTACGTATGTTTTGTTATAGGTTTTATTCCCTTTTTTGCGCCCTTGATACCCCTTTGGAATCATAGTGCCGCATTTCCCGAAAAAGTGTGGCAATGCCGCAATGCCCCAATGCCACGGTCTGGTAAGAACATAGCAAAACTCAAGGTTCAAAATCCTGGTCCAAATTACATGTAGACTTACCTGGGGACAAGAAAGTTAACAAAAGTCTCATAAAAGTGAGTTGTATTTTTCAGATTGCTGATTGCTCCAGCAATTCCTTTGTAAATCTCTGGTAACTCATCCAGGAGACTGAGTAATTCTGATTTAACATTTTCTCCCTGAAAAAAGGGGGCAAAATGGGACAGGACACGATTATTGCTAACTAATTAGGCAACAACAAGTAAACATCTTCAGGTAAAAATATCAGTTGACTTCAAAGGGATCAAGTAATAGCTACAACCAAAACAAAAACTTTGAACCAAGATTTTTGACAAGGATTATAGGTTATTATTCTTACCTTAATACCCATCTGTTTACACACACTGTGATATTTCTCTTTGAATGTTACAGCATTGGAGGAATATTCACTTTCTTTCCTTGTGCACTCCTGAAAATATATGAATGACATTCAATTAATAACTGCACGTACATTATCAAAAGCAAAATCTGTTCCTTGAATGCCAAGTAACCATAAAACCAATTACATGTACAATAAATGCCTACCATGACTATGTGCTACACATAATTTGAAAATAAACAAAGAGAATATCAGTCTATGAGAAACATGTACAGAAAAAAGAGAAGATCTACAACAGTACCACAAACCGGGGGCATACTAATCTACTGGCAATTATAGTTTAACCCTTTGAAGAATGGATCTTCTCCACATTGTTTTCCCTATAATCACTGAACTAAAAATAGAAATTGATATAATTACCGTATTTATTCGATTAACCGCCCTGGGCGCTTATTAAATTTTTGGACCTTGATAGTGGGCGCTTATTCGAGTAGGGCGCTTATTCGAGGCTGGGCGCTTATTAAATTTTCGCCATTCTCAGCAAGTGTAGTATGTTTATTTTGCTACAAAATAATAAATGGTAATAACAAAAAGCGAAGAAGTAACAAAGCAAGGTTACAGCCCAATCTGTAAAATACTCTGAAGAAAACTCCGTCTTCGGGAGGGTCTCTTATTATGTCTTATTTGCGTTTGTGTGGGAGGGAGTGGGGTGCGGTGGGCGCTTATTCGAGGCTGGGCGCTTATTAACTTTTTCTGCCTTTGGGATGGGCGCTTATTCGAGGTGGGCGCTAATTCGAGGTTGGGCGCTTATTCGAATAAATACGGTATGTTATCCTTGATGTTGATCCTTAATCCTTTGAATATTATACAAGTACTGGAAATCTTCATGTTAAAATAAACTGTAGGCGTGAAAATTAAATTTATCAATTATTTTTAATGGACGTGAGCTCTTACCCGCTGAGTTTGTTGACACTTTGCTATTTGTCGTTTTATTGCAGGAATCTCATAATTGACGTTCCTAATCAACAGATGCGCTGCCTCCGCTACAAAAAAAGAACCATTCATTTAAAGTTGTAATGATTTGTATACATTATAGTATTACATGCATTGTGTCAGGCTGGAACCCATTCTCATTGAGCTCTCTCTGATTAAGACATCACCAGCAGGACTGCAATCGCTACAGTGTAAATGTATCTTGACCTCTAGTATAAAAATACAATGATATTATACATTGTACTTACTATCTGTCTTCTCATTGACTAGGAGCCTACAGTTAATTTTGAAAATCAGCACAACTTACAGATTAGTTAGTTATCTGCTAATGTTTAGGTTCACAAAAATATGACAACAAAATTATCATTACCTAAATTGACATTATTCTTTTCATAAAGCCTCACAATTTCCTGCCAGTCCTGTCACACAAAAAAGTATCTTATTCAGTAAGCAACAGAAATGATAATAATAAGTGAAATCACTGAGATAACAGATGTACAAGAAATCATTGCTTATTCAAAATTCCAATTCAGTCTTCATGTCAGTCAACATAGTGTTATTATATCTCACATGCACACATAATCTACATGAATTACATGTATCAACAAGAAGCTGTGCTGTTTAAAAGACAGGCTATCTCACCACATCCACATAATACAAGTAGTTATGATAATAAGAATAATAATAAGAAATAGTATATTTACAGTCGAACCTGTATTAAGCGGCACCATAAATTAAGCAATCAGCCTATATTAAGCGGTCAGTTTTCAAAGTCCCCGAAAATTACTTCCCTTGATGTACTGTAATTTCGACCACTATTAAGTGGTCGCGGTCACCATTTGCGAAGTCCCAACAGGAGTTTTTCTATTGTCTTGACCTGTATTAAACGGTCACACAGTGTCAATTACTTGTTCATACAGTTTCAAATAATGTAACACACAAGGTACAACAACTGATTTCCTTGTTTATTTTCACAAATCGTTAAAACACCAGAAATGAATGTTTCTATTTGAGGTCAAACGTCTGATCTGATCAGCACTGGAGATCAAATTCTTTGAACTGTATTTCTTGCAACCTGTATTAGGCAGTCACCCGGTATTAAGCAGTCACTTAGCCTTCCCTGAGGGCGACCGCTTAATACAGGTTCCACTCTAATATTATTATTATTATTAGTAGTAGTAGTAGTAGTAGTAGTAGTAGCATTAGTATAAGTATCATTATTATTATTATTATTATTATTATTATTATTATTATTATCATGGGCACAAACCTTCATTCTTTTAGACGAGTAACCACCAAAGATGTTTTTTGTGGCAGATTCTGACACTTTTAATAGTTCCACAATTTTGATACAGTGAAAGTAGTTAATATCTGAAACAAAATTATATTCCAGCACTTTATTTATTATACTGTATATTTACATGTGCTGTAGATAAATATGTTTTTACATTAAAGCAGTATTCAGCCTGGTTTGATTCAGGATTTCCTTTCCTTTCTCAGTCCTAACTGTTCATACTGTCAGAGGCAAAAGAAATTCCACTTAAACACTAGAATGGATTTTACTGACTTATATGCCCACTATGTCTTTTATGCTGCTGTCATCTCAATGCTTTTAATATCTTGAAAATAATAATTAAATGTAACTGAATAATGCTAAATATAAATAACATACAATGACTGTATATATATATATTCTTTACTTTGCTGTTAAAAGTTGAAAGCAAGCTCAAGAGTAGCACATGTACCTGAACTTTTTCTCTCAGTTATTACAATGGTTTTATCTAAACTGGGCATTGTGTTAGATCTCATTTCTTTAACTGGCTGTGAAGTAAATTCTAATTCCAGAATGAAGATGATGTGAACTGAGGAAAAACAAATCTTAATGAAGATATATTCCCCACAGTGTTAACTGCAATTTAAGCAATTGCAAATTGTTCCCAAAAAAATTTCAGGACTTCAAAGGGATTGTATTCTATGGCCTCTGCATCAGCGCTGCAGTGCTCTACCAACTGAGCTATGAAAACCCATACATTGGGAGCAGGACAATTTGTTGATTTCATCTTAAACCGTAAATGGAATGAAACATAGAATGAAAATGATATGAACTGCAGAAAAATTCTTCATTTAAAATTTAATTCATATAAAATATTTCTAAATATATAAACAATTAAATTAACTCACAAGTCCCAGTAAGAAGCTGAGAGATTTCATCAACAGGAGGCATGTCTTGGATGGCTGCATTAATTTTTTCCCTGATTTCCAAAACTGCTGCTTGCCATTTCACATCACAGTGTCTTCTGTCCAAAAGCCAGTCTGTTACAACATAAACACAGTGCTTTGATAAAGTTGTTCTGTACTGTACACAAAACACAGAGCTACTGTACAATACCATCCACAGTACAGTACATTAAGATCATAGTGGAGCTCTTGCGCGCAAAGCATGCAGCTGAGCACTATGGGTAAGAAAATGTGGTAAACTACCCATCCGAGAAAATTTGGTAATCACGTGACCATACACCGACTGCCCGACCGTCCGTCCTCACCACAGGCATACTAATGTAAAATAACTCAATCAACAGGTATGGCAACCCAAATGCAACTTGAGGTTATTTTGACAGGAAATCGCATAGCCACCCGCGTCTTGTAGAGCAGAAACAACTAAAGAGTCAATGAAGAGGAAAATGGAAACTGGAAATTGTCTCTGTATCGTCGTTTTCTAAAGTATTCAGCCTAGATTAATAATTATTGTCATATTGTCAAGTCCACCAATTCGGAATATAGAGCAAGAGAAACACAGAGAAAAAGAGAAAGAAGGCGGCAGGCCAGCGAAGCTCAACAAGAAAAAGGGCGACAGAGATTTAGAGCAAGAGATTAAAAACAAAGGAGACAATTTTTTTTGTTGGAAAAACAACATGAAAATTTTGTAACGGCAGAGACAAAATGAGAAATGCTCTAAATCTATATATTGTTATCCATAGTGAGCTTCCTACTGTTATAAATGTATATGGGTAATACAATGTGTTAAAAACTTCCACTCCATTCCAAACCAAGGAAATTGAACAATTAACTGATAATCAATAGTTATTTTTAGTTTTGGGGCTTATACCGCTTCCACTAACCCACAACCCCTTCCAGGGGATTACCACATTGGTGAGTACATGATCTTCTTTAAGTATATGAGAACCATATACAAATGCGCACTTTACATAAGCTTTCACGTACTTTAAAACTGATCATAGAAAGAGAGCTGAGGTTAACACGGTTTCGCACCAACAATGCAATGTCAGTGGGAGGGTACAATGTACATGGCTCAAATATTTTTCTACCCAGCCAAACAAGGAGTTGTAACTAATTGGTTTAGTACAGCAGATACTGATAATTCTAAGATTAATCAAAATAAAGGAAAAATTAAGGTTACTAAAGAGCTTTTCTAACTTACCAAGAAGTTTGTTGTAATAAATATCGATAGGTAATAACTCTGCCTCTCTCAATTTAGATTCATCCTGTTTTTTTAAGATTAAAAAAAAAACAGAGCGTTAACTGTTAATCGATTTCAAAGAGTTTCTTTTTAAAACTAGCACAACAAACCTGCATTTTCACAGTATCCTTTTAAAAACACGTATCCTTTATTAACGAAACCGCTGGGTGAAAAGACGGTTCGCAAGAAATCGCGCCTGCGATCACCTCCAGTAGCGTACACTGTACAATAAAGGTTCTTGTTCATTTATGTGTCATAACGCTTATCCGCGCGAGATTCTTCGTGTCCAACACGCGTGTTTTTACCATTCATCATGCACTCTGTGTTCCGAAGTGGTTTGTTCGAAGGGAAAGTGGCCATTGTTACTGGCGGTGGAACAGGCATCGGAAAAGCAATAGCTAGAGAACTGATCTACCTAGGCAGTAAAGTTGTGATCTCCTCTAGAAAAGAGGAAAAACTACTCAAGGCGGCCGTGGAACTTTCGCGTTATATTCAACCTTCCAGCAGCGCTGAAGTTAAAGTCATACCTTGTAATATTCGAGAAGAACAACAGGTAATTTTATAAACTATTTTGTCATCTTTAAACATATCCGTGAAGCCAACCTTCAGTGTGATTTTGAAAGATGAACTAATTGCATATACCATATTTTCTTTATTTACAACGTTGCTACTAATGTCTTGTCATTGATTTAGCGTAGGCCCCTGCCTGCAGCTCTTTGTTATCACTGGGAACTGGAGTTTTATCCCCGGGCAAGGGAGGAGTTGCTCCCCTGGGATAAAATTGCCTATTCCGGGCGTTCAGATAGTAGGGTATGGGCGGAAAATTGCTTACCTCGCTCCCTACCATCTGAACGCTTGGATCAGGCTAGCTTGTTGACCTTTTAGGGGTTAACATTACGTTGTGGCCTGCAGCTGGTTAGAGGGCTTTATATTCTACTGGATCCAATCAACCCCCTATACATATAATTACCCTATCCCCAAGCCTTTGGTTGACTGGAAAATCAGGATCGGTCTATTATGATTCTGTTCCAAATATTTTATAAAAAAGGCAAAAAGTTATCATGTATGGGTCCCCAATCCCTAATCCTTGTTCCCCGATCCTGCTTTTCCAGGAAACTTAACCTTTTGTGATATATACATTCATACACTACATTAGAACACCAACAAAAAGATTTTTTAAAATCCATTGTGAATTCATATACTCTTTGTTCTTTGTTCCCATAGTTCCCTCAAAAACCATACCTTATTCCAGAGCAAAATAATTGGCAAAGTCAATACCTGTTTTTAGATCGAAACAGCACAAAAACCATACCCTTCGGGCAGCACATATAGTACCTATATGACTTACGGAATGGAGTACCCCCCAGGCTTATTCAGGTGTTTAGATACATGTACATGACATCTGTACTCCTCAAACAGCTGTCAGGAAGGTGAGAATGAAGCTAAACTGGTAAACCCACAATGAATCCTCACAGGCTGAGAATGATTCTCCCTGAAATTCCAAAGGCCCAGATCATAACCCCAAAACTTCAAGCATATCCTGGAGGGTTAATTTTAGGGTGTTTGAGTTTTCAGTTGATTAATAGTCTTCCCTCTCGAATTGGGATGGTTAACCTGTAAAATTACAGTTACCAGTAGTAACAAAATTTTACTTTTGTCTCCTTATAAAGTGAGTATTTTCTATCTTTCAGGTAACCAAATTGGTTGAAGAAACCCTTGCCTCTTATGGAAAAGTCGATTTTCTTGTGAACAATGGAGGAGGACAGTTCATGTCACCTGTTTCAAACATGTCAGCTAAAGGATGGAGAGCTGTTGTTGACACGAACTTAAATGGCACATTTTTGTGCTGCAAGGAAGGTACAAGAAGAAGTTCAAATCTTAAGATTTATGACATTTTTTGTGGATAATATTACCTTGTAATAATTTATAGTGAAGTCTGAGAGAACCCAAGAAAGACCATGGTTAATACTTTTTTACATGGTAACTTTTTTTACATGTACATGAATCTGGGGGGGGGTACTCCCATACATTACCTATACGGGTATGTGCCGCCCAACGGGATCGTGATTTTGAAGTTTCTGATTTAGAACGGGGTATCCATTTCAGAGGCATTTTCTAGAATGGGGTATAAAAAATTGTGGATCACGGCTTTATCTTCTGCTTAAAATTGTTGCTTATGAAGAAGCATTTATTTGATGTATCAGTCGAACAAATAAAGAAATATCTTTTTAATAAAACAGGGCTATTTCAATCTACAAACTTTCTAGAACGGAGTACAAAAAATGGACCCATTTCTAGAACGGGGTATCAGTTTTAGGGCGAATTCTAGAACGGGGTATAAAAAATTGGCCCATTTCTAGAACAGGGTATCAATTTTAGGGGAAATTGTTTTCTAACGGGGTGCCAATTTGGAATCCTGGGCGGCACATACCCACCCAAAAAATACCCAAGTGCCCCCCCCCCCCCCCCCCCCCGGGACATGAATGTATGCGGTGTGAACACCTTAGAGAAATATTGTTCTCCTGCTAGTAGGTGCGTATATGTGTAAGGGCACGAGTCTCCTGGATATGGCACTAAAATCTCCCAGTCCCCCTGACAGGTCACCAAATCTTCTGCATACATGAATAATTAACTGTTTTGTTTTTTCTGTGCTTTAGTGATGTAGCCCAAATTTTTTCAAAATTCAAACATGTTTTTTATTTGAAGTTTTAATTTGGTTTCTGAAATGATTTTCAATGCTTTTGTCATAAAAAAACCGTTTTTTCAATATTACTTAGTACTTGATTCATGGAAGGGACTAATGGCTATTATTTTTCTTTTGTTTTTGAGTCTTTGCTTCATTTAAGACTACCGGTACTTAAAATGTTCTGAGGCACACCCAAACCTAATTTATGATTGGGAGAGTGGGTTGATTTGTATGTATCGAGGGTGGGGTGGGTTGATATTAGGAAGGTTGGTACTGCATCAGAGACAGTATCCAGATTTAAAATCTCCAGAGCTTGGCAGTGACAGTTGTAATAGCTGTCCAACTGCATGTTTGACAGCAAGAATGTAAATGGCAGGTGCGAGGGGGAGAAAAGCATGAAAGGGAAAAAGGAAATATACGTCATTAAGTTACTCATTAGGGCTTAGCCAATCAGGAATTTGCGGACAAAAGGAAGTCCTTGCAGGCATCCCTTACCCTCTCCCCAATCCCCCTCTCCTTTTCCCCTTCTCCTAATCCCTTATCCCTTTTGACACCTGTTAGGCAGGCTACAAGTTTGCACCCTATACAAACATGCTTTTCTGTCACATGTCCAGGCGCAGATAAAGATCACAGCATACCTTTTTTCTGTCCTTCTTGTTTAGTATATAGATTGTGGATGTCTGACAATGGTGGTTCCATTGTAAATATTATTGCGGACATGCATAAAGGTTTTCCAGGGATGGCGTAAGTATATATAGTGCACATGTCACTTTGTTGCTTTTTGTTGTGTTAGCTGTGCATTTGTAAAGACACTTAACATAACTGTGACAGATCAATAAAATTGAGTATTTTTTGGTGTTGTGGAAACTACTGGTATTATTGCTAAGGTATTTTGTTTTACTGTTAGTGTCTGTTACTATTTTTCAGTATTTTTTCAATCTTTTGCATCAGTCTGTTCGTCATTTTGATGATTGCACAAACCACAACAGTAAGAGACTAGTTAGACTTGCATGTCTGATTTCTACCAAATTAAGTGGAAATCATTAAGGAAATGTTCAACGGTATGTTTCCTTATCAGGATAAAAAGCCACAGGCCAAAATTTTGTAAGTTTTGCATGCCTCTGAAAACTAACAAAAATCAAGCGGACCTTTCTGCCCGCAAAAAACAATGAGGCTACAACCAGTTGCAAAACTGCTTGAGACACTGCACCATCTCTTGGCTTAAAGAGCCTGGCCATGATCTTGTGCTTGTGATCCCCCCTCTTGCTAGCAATACAAGACCATGCTCAAAACTTGGAAGAACAACTTTGAATGCAGGGGAGGAGCAAGGTGAGTATTACATTGCACAGAAGTGTAACTAGCAGCGATTTGAAGTGAGTGTCTCAACATTTTTGCAACTGGTCAGTGAGTACCCATTCCAGTGGCTACAGTTTCATACCAATACACCCATGTGCTGTATTTGTGACTTGCCATATCAGAGTATCATTCATTCTCTTCACAAAAAATTACAATTGTCTGTTGTCTTTCCGTTTTATTTTTTATTTTACAAATTAAGCCACACTGGTGCAGCACGAGCAGGAGTCCAAAATTTGACCATGAGTTTAGCTGTGGAGTGGCTACGAAATGGAATAAGAATCAATTGTGTAACTCCAGTAAGTTTATAAAGAGTGAATTGAGAAAATCGCACTGAACCTTCCCTGTATGCAAAGTGATGCAACTTAAAAGCAACAACAGAAACTGTACGCCCAGCTATAAACAAGGGACATATCCATAGACACAGAAAGAAACGTTCATATTTGTTCACGGTATGTTTAGGTTGGAAATTTTGGAGCAATTTGTTTTAAGCCTTTCTCGTACGAGGTTCATGACGACAAATTGAGGACAAGAAAGTGAATTGAAAATTTTCCATTTTCAAAGATAAAATTAAGCCATGTTCATTGCCTGGGAGGTGCTCTGTAGTAATTCTGTTTTTACTATTTATAGACACGTTGAATAGCAGTTTAAACTTTATTTTAATTTGGTAACACTTTTTTTATGTTTACTGGATATCTCATTCAGGGGTGTCCGCTCAAAATGACATTCAAGTAATGTAGCGTCTTCCGGGTAAGCTTACCGTGGGTGCCAGAGGCTTTTCATGCGCGGTTTCCGGTTTCGGTTAAGTCTTAAAAAGTGACCCGCGCGAAAAGCTTTTTTCTGGCGAAAAGTTTTTTCTCGCGGCTTCGCTGCTCGTGTCTTCGGCCTGCGGCAGACGAAACGAAGCTCCCCGACGTACGCGAGAAAAAACCTCTGGTACCCAGGGTAGGGTAAGCTACATTATATACTGTATCTTAAAATCTATATCAAATTGAACCTTATTTATACGGCTGTTAATCATTTTTTTAAACATCACACTGTCGATTTTTTATTAAACAGTCTCATCAGAGAGATTGAGAGTCACGTCAACGGCCAACGGCAAACGTCAGATTCAAGTTGAGAATCTCTCAGATAAAAACTGTCCAGGACAATTCCTTTGTGTGAAACTACTTATTTTTGTGTACAAGTAATAAACAGCAAGCGACAATTCAGGGGGAACTTGGTCACGTGGTACCAATTCACGTTCGCCTTTTGGCGTAAACGTGACTTTTACCGGGAAACAGTTCAATTTGTTTCCCTAGAATCTCAACGTTTCCCGAGGCGGAAACAGTATATATGTCATGTGATCTCGAAGAGCAATGAGAGCGCGTGCTTGTGGCGAAAAAATTTCCAGCTATAAAACAATGATTTGTAGATGCGAGCGTCCCAATCAGTTTAAGCGGAACGCGCTACATCACTTGAGCGTAAGACGTTATGCAGCGTTACGACCTGGACGAATGTGAAACAAAGTTAAAACTTCTTTTTTTAGAACGCTCGCATTTAAAAATTGTTAAAAAATTGACAGGGCGAGATTTTTAAACAAATGTAATTTTTCTAAAAACCCGTGCAAACGAACGCAACATTGTTGGATGTTACATGTTGCGTACGTTTGCACACCACGTTGCATATTGTTGCGTGTTTTTGGGAGTACTAGTTGTTGCATCCGTTTGCACACCATTGCAACACGGACGCAACAACACGCAACATCGTTGGCGCAACAATGTTGGGAATTTTTGCGTCCGTTTGCACGTAGTTTAAGACAGCCAGGTCAGTGAGCTTCAATTTGATATAGGCATTTAGACGTTTGCAGCTTAACCAGAATACACTACATGACCAGCACGTACACACCCCTGAAGGTGTCCCGTAACCTTAAAAAGTCTTTGTTAATTCTTTATAGCCTACAAAAGGTGTCAAATCAATTGAATGTGCATTGTACATTTATTTACAGGGTGTTATCTACTCTGACACAGCTGCTCAGAACTATGCTGACCCTGAATTGTTTCAGAAGTTGCGTGATAAGCTGCCAGCTGGAAGGTGTGGAACTACAGCAGAGGTGAATTGTGTTGTCGTAGATGTACTGTTTCATTGGTTTGCCCTGTAGGAATCTCCCCTGTAGAATAATCGACTGAATGTATTCTACTCACTATCTGTCTTCTCATTGGCTAAGAGCCCATAGTTAACATCGCAACCTACAAAAGAGTCATTTATCTGGTAGCAGATTAGTGACTGATCTGTAGGTTGCGCGCGCAATGCGTAATTTTCAAGAGCAATGTCAAACTTTGATCTGTGCGACGGTGTGTTTGTTGTTGTTTTCTGAAAACAAAGTATATAAAAGAAGCATTCGGTTTTTCTGATATCCGGAATAATCAAGGTCTCATTAAGTGTTATCACCCCAGGCCAAAGGCCTTTGTGTGTTCTTCGCTTCGATAATTTGAAGTTTAGAGTCGAAAAATGAGCAAAATTAACGATAAATAGCCCGTGTTCAGCCGCCCGGCCCTCTCATCAAACAGTGAACGATAACAGTGACCAAACTGTTCGTTTTTAAGACGTCAATTGGCCTTAATTTAATGAATTTGCCTCCAATTTGAAACACGTGTTAGGAGCTGAAATTAGAACTTTTGTAGGGTATTGTATAAATTCTTAAAAACAATTACCCAAAAAAATAAGATCGAAAGACTCCCGAAAATAAGAACGAAGACCCCAAACATTTACCGAGACCTTTAAGCTTAAGCTTTTCCAGTTCTGCTTATTTGTGCCCGTTTTTGGCCTTCATTTTCTTTTTTTTTTTCACTATAAGTTCATTTCTTTTGCCTTCACATCAGGTTGCAGGGGCAGTTACCTTTCTCTTGTCTCCTGCCGCAGCCTACATAACAGGAACAACAATTGATGTAGATGGTGCTTCTAGTAAGGTCTATGCCTCTCTGTTTCCTTCAGGTAACAATAGACGTTAAAAGTGTTTGTTATTTGTACTGTAAAGTTTTAGATGTAAGAAGCACGTGGTTGATAAAAATATCTGACCGCTCATATAAAAGTGACAAATGTTTGTAGTCGATTTCCAAGAGTTTCGAGCTTAGTCCTTCATCAGTGCAATACTTTTGTTGCGGCTGCGACATCGGGAGACCCTATACAGTGTACATGGGACACTGACTAAGCCTTTTAAAGTGTTTTGAGTACATTCACGTAAATTAGTTATTTCCGACGACAACATGGTGCTACTGTACATCCGAGAGTGCGTTAAGAACTCGAATTATTTTAGTAACCACCGAAATGAGCACTCCCCGTGCTTTCCTCTCAGCCGGTCAAACATCTTCAATGGAACATAATCAAGATGTTAACGATTATTGCTTTTGTTCAGTTGCAGATCACTGTTCTCTGTCAGAATATTCCTGGGATGAACCATCAGTCAAGAGCAAGCTGTAGGGTTAATGGTGACAACATGATGCGCGTGAACGAAATACGCAGAACGGTCATCAAAAAGTTAATTGTTGATTTGGCTATTCAGGTTTAATGAGACAAGGGACATTGAGGTTTAAAGGAACATGCAACTATCGATGACCGCACGTGGGATGCACTGTGGTTACCGATTCTATCGTTTTTGCTTCCCCTTGGGCTAATTCTATGGCCACCTGTCACCCTGGAAAGGCTCACGCTCCCTTTACTATCCGTGCATTAGTTCATATCTCCACTCTGAAGGTTCTTCGGCAACTTTCTTCGTTCGTTCGTTCGTTCGTTCGTTCGTTCGTTCGTTCGTTCGTTCGTTCGTTCCGTTCGTTGGCTTAACCATACATCTCTTATAACTTGACGTTTCCTACCGGAACGGTATCTCTATTTACAGTGTGCGAAGGCAGTTTTAGTATGCTACGCAATGACGACGAATCTTATACTTTTGAGGAACAACGAAAACGAAAATCTACCATAAATATTTTACAATTCTATCATTATATTCGCTTGTTATCAAGGAATCGAAAGACCGAGACGAAGACGCGAGAATTTATCCCATTAGAAAATATATGAGTGGTGGCACTTCTTGTCGTATCATCTGAATAAATTCATATCCTTCTGCTATATAATAAACCTTACTGATGCCAGTGCCTCCTGTTTAGTCTGAACTGTTTTTCTTTCTTTCTTTTTTCCTTCTTTTTGTTTTTTTTTTATGATTTTTGATATAAAGGTTTGTTTACTTGTTGCATTTGTTTCGTGTTTTTCACCGAAATTTCTTCTAGTGCCTTCATGAATGCAGGTTCATTCCTATATTTTTTCAATGGTCCGTTGAGTAGACAACAAAGTACTCATATCCTAATTCTAGCGTAAAAAGAAACCCATCTTATCTACATGCGCATGCCCGCACTCTCCTTGTTACCCGAACTGGATAATAAGCCGTCCTTTAGTTGTCCTGTAAATGTGAATATGTATCTCAATGTTGTTACGAGGTCGGAAAAATCACAGACTACAAGCATTCAAGCATTAAGTAAACAAATTACTTTAATCCATAGCTAAGATTAAGGTACATTTTCCATGCAGCTGTCATTTAACGATTGAGGTAGCTTGGCAAAAAAAATTCTTGTCCCAAATTGAAACTCTTCGCCTTTTAAAAAAACAATTTAGATAACTGAGCAACTGCGGTGTCAATGATTGAGGTACTAACTTTCAACTGCTTATCCCTAATTGAAACTATTCGCCTTTAAAAAAAAGATAAGATCCCTGCAGAAAACTACGGTGGCTTTCAATAGACAAAAGCACCCACGTTAACGTTTATTCCCCGAAACAAACTACATTCTACTTTTATAAAAGCTGTGTAAGTTAGTACAGCGCTGTAAACCAGAGTTACATGCTGAACAAAGTTACTGAGATTTGTACTTCCACAGAGTATTAGCGACAAAGCACTATGATGTCTGGTTCTTCTATTCAAAGGCGGGCGGATCAGTCACGGCTCGGTTCACCATCAGCTACATCTCTTGTGGCCTGCTTGAATTCATCGCAAGTTATCTTCTGATCAGAGTTGGTGTCAATGATTTCAAACAATTCTCGACCATCTTCCTGCATCAGGTCAATAGCATCAGTAAACTCTCCTCTTGTTAGCTCGCCATCGCTGTTACTGTCATACACTGTAAACTTTGAAGGTAAAGCTGGTTCTTCACTTTCATCTAAAAATGATCTCTTCACGAATCTGCAAGGCTTTCTGCATCTTATACGACAGTACCTCTGAACGGGGCATCCTCTGATACGGCAGTTTCGATATGGGAAACAAACTCTTCGGCATCTGAGTCGACATATTCGACGTCTTCTACTTCCACGCCTACCATCAGCACTGCACACCAGTGCTATGAACAGCATAACGAGGAACACAAACTTAATAGCTGCGGCCATTTCATAAGCGTACTAATCCAAAGTTCTACGAGTTTTAAAGAAAAAGTGATTTACGTTTAATTTTATACTTTTGCGGATCCAATTTTGGGGTAAATATTGACGCGCATATGGATGTCAAATTCATTTATTTTGAGTACCAATTGACGCTAGGTGAGCTAAACTTAGATCGCGGTGTGCTCAAAAAGCTCAAATACAGCTGTAACACTAACAACACTTTTTAACGATATATTATTTCAGAAATCGTTTCAGCTCAAACAAGAATTCAGGAAGCTGTGATTTGTACGTTAGCAAGTGATGGTAAATGTCTGAAAAAAATAAATATATAATAAACAAATGGTATTGTTAGTAGCACATCCCAGACTCTCCCATTTCCCAGGTATAATCAGATTTAGTTAAATTTTTCAAAGGAGCGATTTCAACTTTGGTTTCAAGAACTATACTGCATGACTGCATGTATGCAACCCACTTAGTAAATAGAACAAACTCGTTGTGAAAAGTGGCAAATATCAAAGATGAAAACAACGGTGTTGTAGTTTATGCTGAGAGCTCGCTGACGGTTTGGAGAAATTGTGACGGAATAAACTATTTTGCGACGAGTTTTGGTCAGTAAGATTAAAATATAGGAATGCTATTGAAGATTGTACACCTTCATGTCCGCAAAATCATTTAACAAAGGACTTGACAGGTTTAATAACCTTTGCACTCGATGTACTCAAGTAGGCCGTAAAGTGCCGAAACGAAGTATCTCCGGAATTAATCTCATTCCCATGTTGTAAAACCCCAAATTCTCACAGACAAGCCATCACTCACCAATATTAAACTCATTGGTAGACTGCACAGTCACGTTGACTCGAAACTGAATGGTTCGCTTCTTTGCTGGAATCTTACACGATCTCGAAAAATTGATCAAAATATCGTTTCAGCGCACAGAGGAATTTTCGAATCTATGATATGGTTAGAGGTGGTCGCGCGGAAACGGAGTTAAATATCTAAACTTAAGAAAAGGCCAGTTATTTTTATTATTGCGTTTGTATTAACCGAGACGAAATCAACTCCATAAGCAGAAAACAACTGAAACGTACGTGTTCAGTATCAAGCCGTCTTGACCCGCACGTCCAACATGGTCAACAAATAATTTATTATGAAGAAAAATATATTTTCTCATGTGGGAAAAAAGTGGATCATCCCGAGCTGACGAAAAAAGGCTCATTTTGTAGCCATCTGAACACACAATTCGCTTTCTCCAGGGGCACCCAACGAGAATATAGTGCAAAACTACTTAAACATAGCATCGTTAAACGTATTTTAGTATTTAAACGGTAGATATAGGCATATTTTTATCCCCTAAAAATTTTTTATCTGTTCGGATTTCCTAGCTGAAAGTCTTGTGATCCGAAAATTATAGAAATCAAAACTTACCTTTTCGAAAGTTTCAGCCAGAAAAAAGACTCCCGAAAATTCTAGGTGACTTTTTAGGTTAAAAATCCGTTAAAAATGGGCAATTATACCGTTTTTTGATTGTTCGAAAATCCTAGGAGAGGTAGGCAAGCAAGAAATTTTACAAAAAGTGTTCGGAAAATTCTGGGAGAGGGAGATCTCAAATCGTCTTCCGAACAGATGTTTTCCGAAAATTGACGTTGGGTGCCCCTGTTTCTCTTGCCCGGGATACCAGCCAAAAGAGAAAGTCGGCTTTTATTAAGAATACCTTTCGTAAAACAAAACCATTTCCTGCTGCTTAGTTCATTTATACTTCTTACTTCTTCGTGTTCCATCTAATCATAATCATAAACAACAATAATTATAATTCTAGCCGGATTTCTGAAAACCGATTACTGCCAAATGGACCTGTCTGTCAAACAGTGGTTTTTCTTTCGGCCAAAAACTATTTCCAAAGTAGGCATTATAAAAACTAAGAGGGCAACCCATTGCTTTTCTTTTTCTCCAGTCTCCTCCTGTTTTTCGTCCTCCTCGCTTCTTCTTTTTCTCAGTTCCATTTCCTTCGTTAGTGTGATTTCTTCCTCGGGCGTAAAAAACCTGCCCGCTTTTGTTCCCTTTTCACTCAAATGACTGCAAATTTCGTTAGGTTCGTTTTCGAAGAATCGGCTGGATTTGTAATGATAATGATAATAAAACTTTTATCATCCATTTCTATGCTGAAAGAAGGTACACAGGATTTACGATCACGGTACGTAAAGAAATTATAGTGAAGTAAGAATTGTATTTTGTTGCGTAAAATGTATATTATTTATGTAGTAAGCTCGTAAGCGCGATCTGTTGAACATGAACCACCATTTGTGACCACCTCTCTGCCATAAGTGAACACTATCCAAAAAACCACAATTTTTCGAGTTAAAGCCCTTTTGTGAGAACCTCTCGTAAACGGCCACCCCTCATCAACTAACGCGACCACTCTATCTATAATTTTCCCATGATTGTTTTGAACATCTTGCAAGAAACGTGACTTGACGCATGGTCTGATCTCTAAGTGAGGTTTACGACGGCTAAGCATGGCGGCAAAGTATACAAATAACTTTTTTTTTTCAAAAACATTGAACTATTCACATATCGTAACTTAGACTTTACACGCAATAAATTCTCTCCCGAAAGCTAGTAGGTGAGCAACTCCTCTCGGAAGAGTTCCCCTCTTCGATTCTCATAAACGACCACCTGCCTCGAACCTGCCGTGAGCGATCGCTAGATCTTTAGAGTTTTGGTTATCGCTCTCGGGAGGTTGGACTGTGTTTTTGAGAGAATCACTATCCAAGACATGGCTATACTCATGTAAATCGAAATGCTAAACGAGGAGGAGAAGAGGAGAAAAGTATATTAATAACGTCCGTTGGTCCGTCCAACGGTCTGACTTCCAATTCAAGTTCCCTCGGTAAGGAGAAACTGATAGAAATATCGTTTCAGCCAAAAATGGAATTCGGGAATCTGTGATTGGCTCAATGCGGTTAGAAACAGTCGGTGATTTTTACTATAGAGTAGGCTAATATTTACCATTTTTCCGAGGTTTTGTGCAATTGTTCTCTCTACAACTCAAACATACCTCAAGTCACTCATATAATCGACTGTTAGAAGGCAATCTGCGCCATTGATTCAATACCAATTAAATAAAATAGACAGGCTTCTTCATTCGTTATAGCCTGTTCACAGACCCTCTATTTTCTCTTTAAAGTCCGCCGAACGCGCGTCATAAAAAACAGCGGGGAATTAAATGACCGCTAGAGCAAGGAGGTATGGGTGAGGAAAGAAAAAATAGACTTCTTTATTTTCCTTTCTCGCGCCTCGCGCTTGTTGTCGCGCGCCCGCCGATTATCAAAAAGAAAAATAAAGCAACGTCTGTGTTCAGGCTACAGTCGTTATCTCCAAATTTTATACTCTAACTCGAGGTGGTTCCTAATATTATAGCTTAAATAATTCATAAAGGATTTACTGATAACGATACCATATTATACAACATATGATAAAAATTACAGTGTGAGTGCGCGCGACCTGTATAAGAATCTGTCCGACAATATGCAGAATATTGTGTTTCAGGGACAGGCTTAATCTTTAATTCAATATAATACAATACAATAAGTTTATAAAACATTTTCCACGCTATGGTTTAACTGTTAACAGTGTGGAACGGTTCAAAAAAGAAACAGAGCAAAACAACTACGTACAGTTACAGACCATAGACCCTAACATAATCCATTTGTTAGCACTATTGTAAATTGATTCGCAACCATCTTAAATACATAAGTTGTGATGATAACGCCCGCAATTCCTTAAGGACTGATGAGGGTTTGAAAATATTGTAGCTTCTTTTATTTTTACTTCCTTCAAAGAAACTTATTCCATGAAGTTATTGCGTGAACAGAAAATGATTTCGCTTTTATCTCTGGGCAATCGAAGTCCTCTAAATTTTGGTTTCCATCAGAGAAAGAGAGAGGGAGACATTTTTATGAATTTACATCACGCGCGTTAGCACAATCAGAAGCTTGAGCAGCTGTCAACAATTGGGGCCCTGATAGAATTAAATTAATAGAGCAAAGCTGTGCAAGGGGAAAGATTCTACTGGTAAACGCTGAAAAAAGTTAATCTCCAAATATAAAGTATACGTACACTGGTACGATGAAAAGGTAAAGAATCAAGGCTAAAATAATATAAATATATAAATGTGAATTTAAAAAATCATTATGGATTGTGATGTCCTTTTGAGTTTTCATCAATGTCAGTTCGAACCCGTGGAAAGTGTAGCCCGTTCAGCCCAAGTTGTGTGATTATATACGAAGCCGCTTCGTACACAGTCACACAGCTATTAACTATCAACTATTCACGGCCTATTAAAAATAATAGTTTTTCAAGAATTGAAGGCCTTGTACCTTTATACAATTTTAACGAGTTCATTGACATGGCTCTACCGCTTATTCAATAGAGACGGCCACATAAAGTATTTCTAAGCCTTTGTCACTGCCGTGCACTACGTTGGAAACAATTTTTGCAACACGTCTTTGAAGCCTCCCCAGTCACGTGCTGCTACCGACTCAATAGCCCACCCTTGATATGATTCAGCATGATAGCGAGTCTTAGGGACCTGTCATTATTTATCGCCTGGGTTGGGGCGAAGAATTTTTGGGGGGATCACTTGACTTTTAGGAGAACAAAAGGGGGATTAGTCGTAGCCGAGAACCCAAAAGGGAGGGTCACTGAAAACGTTGGAAATATTCAGAGGGGGGACCATTCAAATTTGCTTGGAAATTGAAGACATGGGGGGAGATCGCGAAAGTCATCAAATGTTATTAGGGGGGATCAGGTCACAGAAGTAACATTCAAATGGGGGGATTGGCTAAATTTCACATTGTTTAGCCCCAAATCCTCCCCACCCCCTCCAGGCGATAAATGATGACCGGTCCCTCAGGGCGCTTTCTATAAGAGGGACACCTCGCTAAGACGGACACGCAGGAGTTGGTCGCTGACTCTATATTCAGACGGACATCTCTCTAAGACGGACTTGTAGGGATAGTCCCAAAGGCCTCCGTCTTATAGTTACACTGGTTTACAGGCAGTTGACTGTAGATGGCCGCTTGGAGATACGATATTTCTCTTTTCAGGTTGAAAAATGTTTCAGGAAATGTCGTTCCTCCAAGCGGGCCCAACCATGTAATGTTCTATTTATCATACAAACACTGAAATAGCAAACCATTAGACTTTATACTTTTTTTGTTGTGAAAAGCGCCATCTATCGTGTAGCCATAGCAACGGTGATCCTTTTTCACATTCACTATTTCACATAATGCACCTTGTTTATCCCCCATTTTGCATAACCATTGTTTTCAATTTCTCCTGGGTGCTACAGTCGTCTCAAGAGAAATCGAACACAAATGGTTCGGCAAAATTTTGGTGGGTAAACAATGTACATTAAAGTTTATGTGAAAGATAAAAGATATGTTTCCGGGCGAAATCGCACCTGGTATTTCATTGGTGTTTATATAATAACAAGTGAACAACAAATTCGTACACTAAAGTTGCAAGCAACAGAGAGTAAATCATTCATATAATGCACAATTAGAAGAAATCCAAGGATCAATTCTTGGGGTACACCGACAGAAAAAAAATATTCAGCTTCTGAGAAAGTTCCTTGGAACCCAATAACCTGAGTTCTACTCGTACTCTTGATCTACGATACCCATAGCTTATAGATTCTTTAACAGAAAATAATGGTTCACGCTGCCAAAGGCCTTGGATGGCTTAGAAACAGAGCCAGCTATTTAACCTTGACCACTGAAACGATAGATTTACTTTTTCACAAATTTTCACTTTTGAGAGAGTGTTCGAAAACGTCCATTCTTGATAGTTTTGTGGTGGACCCAAAGCCAAAACGCAAAAAAGGTTTGTGTTTTTAAACAACTATACATTGGTCTGGACAGGGTCTGACAAAAACTTCGTGCACTTTCACCGTGCATGATTACTTGATTCACTCGTTCAATGACTGAGACTGATTTCCTCAGTCTTCACAGGGAAAAACACCATTATCGACCCGTTGTTAGAAGAAATTGTAACTTTATTTTACACAATCTATAAATCTTTCCCCGTATTGTTTTAGAACATCCTGCGCATGTTGGCAACTTTAGGGGCTAGATCGTTTTCCGCTGCCGCCCCTACGTTGCAGAACAGCCTTCCTGCGCCTATCCGTGATATCGAATCACTGTTCGCTTTTGAGAGGCAGGTCAAGACATATCTTTTTAGATTAGCTCAGTTTACGTAGTTTTAACTAGATTTTACTTTATTTCCATTTAATTATGCTATGTATTTTTTAATCAGCATTTTTACTTTTTATCATAGATTCATTTTATAAATTTTGATTAGTATGACTGTAAAGCGCTTTTGATCATTTGTATATTAAAAGGCGCTATAGCAAATTTATAAATTATTTATTATTATTATTATCATTATTAATGGAGCGCAAAGAGAGTATTTCTTCTATCACAACTAGTACAGTTCCCTCCTTCCCTCTTTTTGCTCTCGTTCTAATTTTCTACGCAGGTTAATAGGAGCTCAAGCAACAAAGACGGCAACGGCAACAAAAACGTCACCCGAAAAGTGAATTCGCGCTGCTTCAACCTTCATCGCTCTTATTCCAACTCTTTTATTTTGTCAAAAGTTGGCGATTTTGTCAGGAGTGAAATCTAAAGGACTGTATCTAAGTTCACAAAAAGAAAAAGAAAATCGTTGTCTTGTGTTCACGTCCTCTATGAAACGAGAAATTGGCAAGTCTCACGTCCTAGCTGTGCAGTGACGGCAAAGAAATGTACAAAATAGCGTGATGCGCGTGCAAAGTCGTTTTGTTAATCTAACCTATTGCTTTTTTTGCCGTTCTCGTTTCCGTCGCCGTCGTCGTTGCTTAAGCTCCCTGATAACCACTTAAGTATTGTGCTATTTTTCTCTTGATGTACATCCAATTTTGCCGCAATATACAATCGCAGCCTCGTTTCCAGGTAGCGGTGCGGAAGCTTGGCTGTTTTGACACGAATAAACTCAACGAAATGACGAAAATGTTTTTAATAAAGTCTAGAGAAGGTCAGAACGAGGAGGTAAGTTTGCAAAGAACTTCGAAATATTTTGCCTGAATAATAAAACAGTGAGAAATTATGCATATCTTGAGGATGTTATCTACCGAGGCCTTCGACAGCCTTTATTCTGAATCCTAGAAAATGGATTCGACCAGAAAAAAAAACAAAGCTTAAAGTGTGACTTGTTGATTGAGATTAGCCTTTTCCGACGAGAAATACGCGCCTTGATGTAAGGTTGAAGCTTCCGGTAGAAGTAGGGCCTATATAATTTCAAAGCAATATGCAAAACGGGGTACAAGGTTATAATCCGAACCCACAGTCCACGTTTCAAAAGATTAGTTGACCTGTCAGAAGGCAGACGTTCAAGGAGGCGTGCCACTGTTGAAAAATGTCGAGAAGTTTTGCCGAAGTGAGAGCGTTATAGCAAGCACAAGCCAAAATTTTAATGCTACATGTGAAGGGAGATCTCTAGGGAAAGGATCTTTCAATGTAAAAAAATTTCTTAGAAAGTGGTGACTTGTTGAAAATCGCAGGGAATCAGTGAATGGTGAAGGAGAAAAGGCCTATTTTTCTCAAAAGCAGGTCTTTTTTGTATAGCGACCCTGTTGTCATTGGTTATTTATCTATTACAAAGCGATACAGGCCTCTACGCTTGATCGTACTGGCTGCATGTGAGAATAACATGATTAAGTAGGTTAAGCATGATCGTCCAGGTGAACGTAGTCCTGCATAGGAGTGATGTTGATAGTCACTGACGTTTCGACAACCTGTGCGGTAGTCATCTTCAGAGTCGAAGGCCTCTGACTCGGGACTACACTAGTCGACGTGCTTACGAAATGACTCCTGGGTTCAAACCTATCACTGTTAGAATAACATAACTTACCAGATAATGTACTTTTCAATTCATCTTTCTTTGATTTGTAAGCGATTTCAGATGATTGGTTGTTAGTCATACTCTCTTTTGTCATATGACGCATTATGTATCAGTTGCCTTTTTTGATGTTTGAGCGATTACACATGATTGGTGGTTTGTAGCTGAAGGCGACAAACAAATAAATTGCCGCTTTCTTCCTGTAATTTTCCGCCACGGAACACACGTCAGAAGCTTAACTAAAAATTTAAAGCGCGGAGTGAATGACTTGGCGATTGAAAATATTTCTGGCCAGACAAAGTGAACGAGAGGTCGTGGTCAAGGGAAATTTTTATCTCATCGCTATCTTAACAATAAAAATAATTCGCCTGACTTTTAACAACATAGTGAAGCGACAATGATGCAAAAAAACAAACATTCTTAATTTTATTACGTCAGAGTCGAAAAGCAACCAATAAGGGCAAAGAGATTTCACCAAGTTAACAAGAAAATGCCGAACGAACAGAAGAGAAAAACACTCTAGCTACCGGGAGATCTAGCAGAGGAACTAAACACAAAATGGCCGGCAATCCTTCCGAAAAATTTGTTTATCCGTGTGAGCAGTTTTCAACTCCAAATCATGTACAATCCATGAAGGAATGCTTTCCACGTAGTTCGCTGCATGAAGGTGAGAGACACACCACATTTGTGTGACTTTTTTTGTTACCATATCTAAAGAGATTTTATTTTGACATTCCTGTGTAAGAAGCAGACCATCTGAAAATTTCTAGAAATTTGTTTCATCGCTGTTCCGTTAAGTGTAAATGATATCTTGACGTACCGTATTCTGTGATCGAGGTTAATCAGTGATTTCTGTTTTACGTGTTGAGAGCCAACGTGAAAAACAAAAGGGCCCTACCGATTTCCAGGTAGATCTATTCGACGAATATTTGTCGAATAGAGAAATAATCAAGGATTACTGTACGGCTGGGATATTCAAAGTGTCAATGTAGCAAGGCTGTATATTCAGTTGGGGGAATAACGAATACACTTTGATATTTTATTCCCTTAACTGAACAGAAAGCAGATTTTGAATTTTCGGCCAACAGTAGTTTGCACAGTAAACAGGAGCAGATAATCAGTCTTTCTTCGCTAAACTGCCTATTATTCTCCACTTAAAAAAATATCAAGGAAAGAAATTTCCGTGGAAAAGTTGAAACAACAAACATAAAGTGCTCTGTGCCTTGTTTCTATTTGCATCTCTCATTTCAAATATCTTAAAACCTAGCCTCGAACCTGGTCCTTCAACAGAGATCCAACAATTTCTACCCAGGTTTTTTTAGTGTCGTTTTCCAAGAGACAAGGTGAAAAGTGTAAAGGCATTCGTTGACTTTTTCTTCAGGCCCCAGGTCCCGCGCCGGTTATTCAAAAGACTCGTTATTTACCAGATAAATACCTATCCAGCGAATAGGGATTTATTCGGTGGATAGCGTTATCCACCTTTCCAAGTGAACAATTTGATAGATGTCGCTTCTAATTTATTTGCTACTGGTCTCTTTTGCGTTTTTTTTTTCCCTTCTAATTTTCTTCTCACCAAGAATATACCATCAAAATTCTTGAATTGATTTGAAAAGGAAAATCATCTCAGAACCTCCACACTGAAAATACAAAAAACATTCACTCTCTAGGTTTGTCTCAGCAGATGACATAACTTGCCTCTAGCGACGGCGTTTTCTAACACCAAAAAAGGATAATCGATAATCTAAAAAATAGTATTAATTTGATAACAAAGACCTTAAAATACGCCGTTTTTCCCTGAACGTGTACGAGTAATTTACCCGTTCTTGTACTTATATGTACGGATAGACCTCCTCATTTCCCGGAGAAACGGCAAAGCCACTGAGTAGAACGATAATGCTATCACCAAATATATGGGAAATCGCGTTCACTTTCTAAAACATTTTCGCCTTGGGTAACCCGTAGCAAGAACAAATCAAAATATTTATCTTGTTTTTTTTTGCTTGTTCCTCACTCTCTTCCTTGTAAAATCTTGCTATTTCCATTTCGAGTCTGTCAACATTAGCAGGGATAATGTTTACCAAGAAAAACAAAGTTGTTTTTCCTTATTATACTAATTACATTACCAATGGTTTTATTTTTTTTATTTTTTATTTTATTTTTTTTTTTTTTCACAAAAACCGGCCTGGGACGGTTCACTGCAGATTATTATATTCATTTAAAATTCATTACAGTCAAACAAAAGTAACTAGAGCTTTTAGGCAGTTACTCTTACCAAACCTGTTCCAGAATCATTTGTTATCCCTGCTTCTTATTGGCTAGAGAGAATTCTAGTGTTTTCGGAAATGGTTCGGCAAGAGTTACTTCGCGGGCTTGGCTTTAACGTTCTTCTCGTAACCTTGACGAGCTTACCACTGTTCAGAACTGGCAGGCGGCTAAAACAGCTATCGTATACTTTACTGCAAAACTGAGCTGTCGTCAAGGAACAAATAACATGTGAAACCATCAAATCAAACCAACAAGGTTTGAAACAATCTGTGGGGATGGGAAAATTCTTATTGCGATGCTGTTCCATTTATCCAAGCCTAAGGTTCGACTATTGTTGGCAGGAATGAATTGGATATTTTGTCGCTTACCAGTATATCACTAACTGAATAAACATTACTCTCACAAGGTCGACCTAAAATGCAAATGTAAGGGACGGCCTTTGCATCCATGCGTGAGTAGTGTCCCAACGTACACAAGTACACTTTTGTGGACTTTCGTTTATCACCAGGCAAAGTCAGTTTCTGCTGCTCTTTTCAGGTCCAGTCTTCGCAGCCCATTTTGCTATACTTTCAACAATGTTTGGGTGCTTTTGTTGTTGCTTTGTTGTTTTTTTGCATTCTCTAGCATTTTTCCGGGAGGAAAACCTATGGATCAATCAGTTTGTCTTTACATCAGTTATTATGGCAATTTCTTTATTCACTGGCAGCTCTGTGAAATTTGACGTTCCAAAACCTACTTTAAAATTTGGTTATGTAGCCCACATTGGCAAATCAGACCAAAAATCTGTGGTTGAATAGCTTGCAAATGCTACAAAATACAGTGTAATCCAACCTCTCGACGGAGCCATCTACCTTTACCCTGTTAAATTTCAAAATATTGTACTTCATTCCAGAATACCAGTTACAGTCTGAGGTAGTCAACACAAGTAATGTAGCTGGACGAAAGGGAAAGATTTCTCGCACCCAGTTTTCTATCTACCAAAAAGTTGCATTGGAGAATTCTTTTCTCTCCTCTTTGTACTTGACTGGTGAAGAACGAGATGCTTTGGCCTTCAAACTTGGACTGTCTCCGGCTATTGTGCAGGTGAGTGCTGAAAGTGTTAATGAGCACCTAAGCAACTTATCATATCTTAGTGTTAGTACATTTAAAGGCCTTATTTCAACGAGCTTTCACAGTTATCATTATACGTTTCTGGGAAACTGCACACCTACCCCTCCCCTAAGCCAACATTAACCCTTACTTCTCACTTAGGGCAAATGTTGGCTTAGGGGAGGGGTAGGTGGGCAGTTTCCCAGCTTCATTTGCCTGTCCCTCGGTAAATGCTGGATATAAATGTTTTAACATTTCTAGAAGCCTTGAAGATATTCTTCACATGGCAGGTATCATCCGTTGAGTTGCAGTCTTGCTGTTCTTGCTTTGGTATTAGGCAAAAGTTTGACTATTTCGTTGTCGCAAAACAAGTAAAATTTTTCGCCACTGTAAGCTGATGCAACCTCGTCCCAGGATTTCTCGATTGCAGCCTATTTTTCTGGCGATAGTCTATACTATTGATGTCATTTTATCTGATATCGCAAAAGTCATCCAAAATTGGTCAACGCTATAGCTGGGTATGAACAAAAGCCAATAGGAGACGGAGAAAGGCCACGTTTTTATTTTTTTAATCTATTTTGACATCTGGTTAATGCTTCCACAGACCTGGTTCAAGAACAGGCGTTTTAAATGGCGCAAGGAAATCAAGAAGGCAGAGGGGGGTCGGCCCGAGCGTGTGATGGGAGCATCTCCAGTTCTACTACTTCCCAGTCCCCCTGCCTTGCCTTATCAGCGGCCAAACTTGGCGCCTGTTGACCACCAAGATGGCTCAATGTATGTAGGGTGTTCTGCTGTTAATCCACCAATGCGCTTTAGCAGCAACACACACTGGTAAATAATTTATAAGGGTCAATCAAGTCCAAATATCACTGTTTCTATTTATTGTGTCTGTCAGTTACCGTAAAAGTCCGAAAATAAGCCCCCATGTATAAGAGACTCCAAAAATACCCCCCCCCCCCCCCCCCCACTCGTAACGCAAAAACACCCTCTGTTAAATCGCCCCTCCGAATATAAGCCCCCGGGGACTTGTACTTGAAAAAAAATTGCCCAAATACGAAATAATAAAACAAAGCAAACACAGTACAGCCGGTAGCATATAATTTTTTGTATTTGCCAAAGAACTATTACAGGTGTACGTGTGCCAAATGATTGCCGTCAGAAAGTGTCACAGTTTATTGCTGTTTGCGTAGTTCCTCTTCACTCTTGGCTTTAATTTCCTCGGTCCATATAGACAAAGTACTTGCATGGCTGCGTTTCAGAAAGGTCTATGTCCTCAAGGCGAGTTTCAGTAAAAGCTTTCTGCAAATTACGGACATATATTTCCTTTCAACTATAAGCTAGCCTAATCGAATTTGAGACGCAGATTTCCCTCCAAGTATGAGCCTAGTCGATTTTGAAATGCAAACTTCCCTCCGTATAAAAGCCCCTCTAAAAATAAGCCCCTCAAAAAGGGGCTTTCAAAAATATAGGCCCCGGAGCTTATTTTCGGAATTTTACGGTACTTAATTTCTATAATGTTCAGCAGTAAGGGTGCAATAAATGATGGAAGTAAAAGTTGCTTTCTAAAGCGCTTACTACTATTATTATTTTTGGTTGCGTTTTCCCCACTTAGTTCAAAGAAACGTCTCCTCAGTTAGGCCCGGTTCAGACGCCGAACTTTTCATGACTTAATTTCAATTAACTTAATTCCAATTAAGGCCGACCCAAATTATTTAGACCGGCTAGGTGAACTAAGTTCAAAAGGCTAAAAATGGTCATTTCGGTCAAACTGCTTGCAAAGCATGTTATAATAATTTATGCTTTAGGTTCGGTGCATGAAAAGTTTGGCGTCTGTATTAAAGTCGTTCCAAAGTCGCTCCAAAGGCGAAATTCCCGGCCGGGTTAGCCAAAAAGAACAACTGAGCTGTTCCAAATTGAATCAAGCGTTCCTAATTGATTCAGACGCCGACCTTTTCATGTACTTAATTCAATGTATTAGGTTCGGCTCATAAAAAGATCGGCGTCTGAACCGGGTCTTACTGGAAAACCAGTAGCCAGGCGTGCTTTTCTTTCTGTTTTATCCGTTGTTTCGCAAAAAATAGTACACCCACTTGAAGTATAAAGTTCTCTAGATTCCACGCACTCTTTCATTTAAGCAAAGAAACGTTACTTGGAAATCGGATTACCATGCCAATTCATAAAACCTAACTGAGTTATCCCCAGAAAGGGTAACAAAAAAGCAAAGTAAACACCGTGCTTCGTAGACATCTTAACTTATCTTTGATACGGGACACTTATTAATATCAAATCCCGTGGTGTGATCCAAACGAACGAAAGTTGTTTCTTTGGGATAACGTCGGCTAAAATAGAAGGAAATATCTTGTGTGGATGAGAATGCATTAGGAATCCTTCTACTTGAATTTTTCCTAGCAGGGGCCCGTTTCTCGAAAGTCCCGATAATTAACGGGCCCGTAAAGCTGTTGTTGTTTACATCCAAGATAGAGGTTTCAATAGTTTTGCATCTAACATGACAAAACTATCAGTTAATGAAACAAAATGGAGTATTTTGCTTGCCAGGACCCGCGCTCTTATTCTTTATTTTTCGATTTGAATATTTGATTTCGGGCCTGAAAAGTTATCGCGACTTTAGAGAAACGGGCCCCAGCTCTGGTAAAAGAAAGAAAGTTTAAATATGTATTGTATATATCTTAATGCAAAGATCTAGACGCTACCGTCATTTTTTATAACTTATTAAATGAGTTACCGTAATTCATCGAATAAGCGTCTGCTCCCAAGAAAGCGTTCACCCGTCAACCAAAACAGCCCTCTGCCTCATTTTGCTCTGTAACTAACGCATGAAAAAGGAAGGTCTTTTTGATTCACCTCACCTTTACTATGTTTTTAAAGTTTGACAAATGATACAAGCATCAATATAGAGAAGAGTTTCTTTTCTGTTGAATCTTCTGCACTTTGATCGTATTTCCATGCACTTGTAGAGTTATTGTACGTCATTTAATCCGGCAAACTGTATCATCACAGACCCAGGGGCGGCTATTTGGTACTCAATATTCACGAACCAATTCATCAAAGGCAAAGTTGCCATTAAGAACAAGATAACCCCTGTACACATACTCTAAGCAAATCAGTTACCGATACACTCGAATTCCTTTCTTCTGATTGGCCAGCCTACCAGAAGCTCTGAATTCAAATTCTTCTGGTACTGGTTGGGCAATTGTAGATGCCCATGAGGTGAACTATACTGCTTGTAACCTTGCCCACATTAATTTGCCGTCCAATTTAGCTGTCCCTGAGGAGTTTTCGAGGACGGCTAAATTTAATGGTAAAGTTCAGTTTCTTGAGGTAAAACCAGGCGCCCCACCCCCTCAATTACTCACCCTTCGGCCGAACTTAAGCGCCAACTGGCTTATTTGAGGAGCTACGGTATAAGAATTAAATGCAATATATGTATTACTGGGTCAACCTGGAGAAATGTTGGGAGGATTTTAAGCAAATCGCTGCGACGACCTCCACTACGGAGGTCGTGGATGCGGAGTCCTGGGAGAATAGACCTATTCGGCTAACTCAATGTTGTACCCAATTCAAATCTCCCGGGGATACGATTCTTTGTGTATTGTATTTGCATTATAATGTGGCATTCACATTTAAATCATATGGAAATTCCTGAAACAAAACGTTTTATTCGCAAAGGGTTTGAATTGGGTACAACATTGAGCTAGCTGAATAGGTCTATACGTCACTATAGACCGCCGAATTTCAACTTTAAGCGAGCGGCGCCTAAACAGTGTCCACAGGTTTTCTCCTTCTTTTACTTTCGCCGTAAGTAAAACGCAGGGAAGACATAATTACTAGAAAACCAGAAGCGTCAAATACTTTCTTGATAAAACGAAAAACAATCCACGATAGGTTTTAAAACAAGTGATAGGAAATAGGAGAAAATAGGAGAAAAGTCGACTTTTCTAGTCACGTAGAAGTGACTACGCCACAAGACAAGTCTTAACGTTCCAGGATTTGGCGCTGCGGCCAAAGGTCATTTCCAAGCATGTGCAATGCGTCATGTTTTGCCCTTTTTTACTTCCGGTCGTCGTAGTCGAGGTCGCCGTAGCGATTTGCTTTAAGTCCTCATTGCCTATCTGTGTTTCAGTAGTATAATGCCTTGTAACGTGTTAAATAATTGTCAATAAAATGTCGTTAAAAGGTCTTCTTAAAGCCTCCTGTGTTTAATAACAAATAACCTGGATACTGACAAAACAAAATAAACCCCACACCTCTCTTAAACCGTTGTCAAGATCGGGACACCAACGTGATGTTTGCTTGGTAAAAAAAAGAATTGTAATTTGTTTATCCGGGAGGTACTTAGGAGCTCTTATAAACTCGAATTGGAATTACCAGATTGATTATTCTTGTTACGAGAAAAAGTTTATTAATACTCGGTGGCTGAACGACTACAGTTGGTTGAAACGTCACAGTGAGAAGGAGACGTTATGTGAACTGCAAAATTGCAAAGCGGCCATTAACTTTTATGAATATGGTGTTCTGTATCGTTGAAATTTTTCCATAGATCATCTTGGTATAGCCTGATTCTTCTGTAGCTTTTAAGTTACTGGCTCCTGAAAAAGGTCTTCAGGGCCACTTTTAATTAAAATGTTCTCACTAAAACTCTGACAATACACAACGGATATACTTACTGACCTTACTGTTTTTAGTTTTGCGATATTTAAGAGAAATAAGCCAGTGTTGGATATTTTCAGGAACGGTAGATTGCTTTTTAAGTTAAATCGAAACAGCGTTAGCATAAAAAATGGATAAAGCTTACCGTGGAAACAATGGTTAAAGACGTTTTTAACATTAAAGAGAAACGTCTTACAATTTAAGAGGAAATGTTGTTAATCTTTGCGTTCCCAAATTTAATCTTAATTTTACGAGGAACTCTTTTACTTACAAGGGCGCTCAACTATGGAATAAACTTCCAGAAGATGTCAAGCTGGCCGATAATATATTTTTAAGTCTAAGTTAAGATCAATAATATTCAGCTGTAATTTTTATATTTTTAATTTTTTTTTGTAATTTTTATAATTGTTATATTCATATGTACATAGATTATAGATCATATATTTAATTTTTTTGTATACTAGATTTTATTAGTAATATTAATGCACGTGCGCATTTTGAACGAGCACTTGTGCTCTTAGACGATAATGTGGTTAAATAAATTATTGTTATTGTTGTATTGTTGGTTCTATCTGCGGTGATAGCCGCAATATAGTCTCGCTAGCGAACTAAATCTATCAGGCAGTGAAGGCCGGCTTGTATGAGTACAGGCACATAAGAAACAGGTAACGAACGAAACTAACGAAACAGGTAGGTAACGAAACAATTTTCTACGCAAACTGCTGATGATTAAATCTATTTACAGTTATTGTGATCTACATGTACCTTCCACTGGAATCAAGTACAGTATAAAGGAATTATCCGAGAAAATATAGGAGCCTAAATGGAACGCTGCACCTACAGAAGCAAACCTCTCGAATTTAGGTCAATTTTGTATAACAATGGAGTCCATTGTTATAAACAAATTGACCTAAATTTTGCGAAAGAAAGTTCAAAAGCACGCGAAAAAAATATTTTTTTGCGCCGGACACCATTAATAAAATCGCCACTAGTATCTTTAACCACTAGTTTAGCTTTGCAGAATTTTCAAACATGGCAATTCACAAGTTTATCATTTCGCAAACAACAGCGTAATGGCTTAAATGGAACCGCTAAAAGTTTGAACTGTTTCCTTACCAGAGAAGAAAAGTGGAGCTTTGTTGTTTTCTGTTGACTCGCGAAGTTTATAACCAAAAGGGCTTGTTGTGTCGTTCTTCGCATGAAGTGCTGACAAAAATGGCCGGCTCGGTTGCTCGAGGTAAGATATCGTCTTCCAGTATCATTCTTTTTCCTGTTTACTTGAAACGTAGAATTTCTGCAAACATTTCCTTTTAAATTTGTTTGTCATAAAACTTCGATTTTTGAGCCAAGATTTTCTTGTTAGAAAACGCTGAGTTCACGAAACGGCTTCTTCTACGCGAATACACGGGAGTTGTAAACAATCCACCCAGCACAAAACTCAGCTACAGTAAACTGAAAAACGCCGTATTGAATCCTTCCAAGTCTTTTCTTGCCTTAAGAAAAGTCAGCCCTAGGATTTTGTCGACTTTTAAAAGATCGTTCTCTAAAAAAATGGGAAAAAGACCGAGCTCACACATTATCCACTCGCTAGAAGGTGAATATTGTTGAATAGTCCGAGATAGCGAGCCAGTCAGATTGCTTAAATCACCAAGATCACTGAGTGAGTATATACTAAAGTACAATAGCATCCTTTCAATATCTGACCAATGAAAACGTCACATTAATTTATTCAGCAACAACCTCTGGGCATAAAAACAAAACAATGAGAGTGTGGAAGCTCCCAAAATAAACTACAGCACCGTTGTCTTCATCGTTGATATTTGACGGCGTACTGACCAGTCTCCTCTACTAAGTAGGCCTTACCACTTTCTAAGCCGTAAGATCAAAATTTGAATTCTCACTTGTTGCCCCTATTCATTTCCTACAGAATTGTGGAGAAAAGTTGATAAAATATCAAGAAAATTCATCTTGTGCGAACATGTCGGTAATTCTCATGACCACTCTGTTTTACAAAGCATTGATATTAGAAGGAGAAATTTGATGCTGATCACCATTAGGGCTTAAAGAGTTAACCAACCATAGCCGCCAGCGTATAACCACCTCCCTTTTACCGCTTGCAACAGGCCACAAGAACGGGGAAAAACGGCGTCACTTGTTTACCGAAATAAGCGTGAGGTAGTCAAAAAGGTTAGGGTAAAATACAAACATCATTGAAAGTATTTTGCCTCTATCCACCTCAAAAGAAAATCTCTTCCCTGATACTTAACATCGAGAAATAAGCATCTCGTACGAAGAAAAATATATGACGCGTCAAATAAGTACAATTTGTTTACAAGAAGCAAGAACAGTACCATTCATTCTTCTCCCGACATTTTTTCGAGTTTTGTTCAGACTCTCCTACCCATGGCTTGGGTTGGAAATGAATTATAGCAATTACTATGATTAATGCATTACATTTGGCCGTTTGAATCTATGTCCAACTTTTCCTTGGCACTGTTTCAGTAACAGATTCAGCGAAAGTCGCATTTCATTCTGAGCTGTCCAATTTCATTGATTCACTTGCCGTATTTCACATACATTTAATTCTCAAATTAAATTCGGCACATATGAAATGCGAAATGCCCATCTAAAATAAAACGATAAAATTCTCGCCGAATGAAATTTAAGTCCGAAGAGCAGAAAAATAATAGGCGAATCTTTCAATTATTAAGTTAATCTAAAGCTAGCGGGAAAAAAAAAAAAAAATGGCAGAACTTGATTGGAATTGTTTAGGGGAAAGAGCGGACTTCAATTTTACGTTCACGTTTCATCTTCGCGACTGAGACGACCAAATTATTTATCTTGTTTTTGATGCATCTACGATCAGTTAAACCCACGCAGATAAATATATTTGCCTCGACTGATATCCGCTTTAATAAGCTTCCAAAAGTACGCTTCTCTTTGCGCATAAAATGATAGACATGCTGATAACAATCCCTCCAAGGAAAACAACTGTTAGGTAAACGAAATTTCACTGATTGTGTTGATGTGTATTCAGAGATCTGTTAAACACTTGTCGTCTATAATCCTTTGAGCGCGTGAAATTTATCTCTTGTTTAAAACTTTCAAGGAACTGTCCAAGGGATCTTTAAGTTCTTTTAATGAGGAAGGGCGAGAGTCAATGAACGAATCTGCGTAATTAAACTATTTCATGAAATGTTGCATCAATATCAAACCAAGAGCATCCTTTGTTCCAAAAGATAGATTCGTTAAACAAAAGTGTCAAACATAGTAACAAATTAATTATTGATACTAGTAGTTTATATTTTCCCTTCTCTTTCCCCTATTCAAATTCGCAGAAGGTTTGTTTTAAATCCAGAAAGGTACGGAAAATTCTTTATTATTAGGAAAATACGTTCGCTGACCTTTAAAGAAACTGTAAAATACAAGTTGCGAACCAAGTTGTTGAGCTATGATAACCGCGGAGGACGAAGAAGGTGAAAAAGCAAGGGCTCTCCGTCGTAAACTTATCAAAAATATTGTCGAAGCTAAACTAAAAAATGAGCGAGAAAATGAAAGACTTGGCAGACAGCTCGGTCAACTGGCGAAAGAGGAAGAACGAGAAATGCGAAATATTCAGCGTAATCTTGTTTCATTAAGAAGCGAACTTCAGGCTATCGAACCTGCAAAAACAACTGATAAACGACTTAAAGTATCGAGCGCCGTTCAAACGCATGTTAGTGACAGAGGAGACTTTCTGGTGGGTTCTTCAAGACGAGAGGACAGGCTATATCAGCGAAGGCAATCTGATTTCAGTTGCAGATCACCGATGAGTTTTCTTGAATTAAGGCGTTTACCGCCATTACAGTCTACAGAAGAGGGCCTTGTTGTTTGGCCTTTGCCTCCTGTCCGACACTCCATCAGTTACGACAGGGAACTTCAGGGATCGCTGATCAAACAACGCGGGAGAAGTTTCGCTCTTCCTAAAATTGAACTGCCCGAAAACGATAAAGTTAAAGGCCGCAAGAGACTACAATCATCTCCGGCGGTACTGAAGAGCCTAAGCACAAGCTAATTGGCAGCAATTAATAGCGAAGGATCAAGGCCAAAACAACAACAAGATTCAACTAATCATGAGACAGAAGACGAATGAAGCAGAATGCAAAGATATTCATTAACAGAACAGAATACAGCATTTGCTTCTTTTTGAGACTGACTTTTCACACTTTCAAGCTTGATAATGTCAGTTTTTGCATGATAGCCACTTCGCAGAACGAAAGGTGTTGGATTCTAATCTCCGCACGTCTGAACAACTTATGAACCAGAAACGGATATTGTTACCCGATGCTGCGACTAATTTCCGGGCGAAGAGGTCAGAACTTATTGGGTGGCACTGTATTTCATACCAAACGTTCAGTTAAAATTATATAACATCGCTGCATCAGTGCTTTTTGCAAACAAGAAGCTAACAAAAACTGAAAAAATAAACTGGCTATGCATTTAGCTTTTAGCAATTAAAATTGTTGAATAATCAATAAGAAATCGTCCCTGGACAGACTTTTTATCCAATTAATTAATTATTTTATTTTACCGTAAAGGGAGTGCCTACATTCTATTACGAATGCCTCAGTGGGAAACATTTGATGGCTTGAAAACACATTTAACTTTCCCAATTACAAGCTTTAGGGCTTTTGAGGGGTCAAACTATACTTTAGTAGAAGGTGTGAAGAACGAATGGAAGTCCTTTTTGGAGTATATTTATTCAAACTAAATATGATACACAGTACAAGTTGGAAAGATGTAGTAATTAACAGACTGGTGATGTCCTTAATCTACTCTTCTGTTTACATCACTCCATGTATGTAGACATAACAAGTCTGGGAAGTGGTCATGATGTTTATAATAAACAAAGGAAATTGTCTCAAACCTGGGATTGTATTTTTGAATACGCCCGCCTTGTGTTAATAACGGTCAAGGCTAATTCATTTCCACTCCCATATTTATGGCCAACTCAGCACTATCTTTGTGATTTGTCTGAGAGAGATGTGGAATTGTAATCGACAAATCAGCGAAAGAAAGCTGCAGAAAATGGAGAGAAGAAAAACGTAGAGACGAAGATAAAGGGCATCGGACTATCTTGCCCGTTCGAGATTCAGTTCCCGCTGTGGTTCCGCAAGAGAAAGTCCTCTTTTCGGTCATTTAATAAATCCTTTATTGACCAAGTTTGTTTGGTTAACATGACTGGATATCGGACTCGGTCTCGACCGAGACAAGGGATATTGATGCCAGTAGGCTAAACTTAAGTTTTGCTGTTTGGTGTTGTTGGTGGTGAATAGGACCGCACTTGGTCCGCACCTTTCCCAGATAACTTGCGGGAATCCACTTTTTGTGAATAGGGGGTAAACTGTGACCTCAGCTTGGATTAACGAGAAAGATAAGGAGAGTAAGGCGTTGAATCTTCTCAGCCTCTCTCACGACCTGCAACCCATTAACTCCTGCTCCCACCGTGCCAGTTAAAAAGAAGGTTGGAACGAGTCAGTGCTTTATTCATGTCAGTAGACACCTTGCTATATAGGCAATTTCGCCTCAAAATCGTCTCGACTACTTGACAAGTTCTCAAATTTGGTAAAACACGCGATAGCACAGTACATCTTTTGTCTCTACCGTTTAAGCTCTGTTGTTTTTGTTCTGTAAATGTCTTCGAAGTAGATTTATCGATTCAATATTTTCACATAGGACATAATGCATCTTGTTTACCTCTCAAAATTCTGCATGACCATTTTTTGCAAGTTCTCCTGGGTATTACAGTCACCCCTAGGGAAATCGAAGACAATGGTTATGCAAAATTTTTTTTTTTTGGGGGGGGGGGGGGGGGCGGTAAACAATATGTATTATGGCCTAGGTGAAAATGGTGAATTCAAAGATTTTCAATCTGACCAAATACAGAGAAGTTCTTGTAACATATTCTCTACTCATTACGCATGCAGGAAGGCAAATTGGAATTTGACACAAGTTGCGGGAACTGCAAACGAATTCATTTTTTAAATAATTAATTCCTTAATAGACCTTGGGGGGTACGCTTGACCTGCCTTGACTGTAAGTTCAACTCTATGCTATCCTCCCATATTTAACACATTGTAGCATAGTATGAAAAGTCTGTTAAGCTACTCGGTTTCTGGAAAACTCGAGAGGGTACAGGAGAGGGGTCTGAGGGCCATTCATCGTGATAGTAATTCATTATATGAGACACTAGTGAAGGGCTGAGGCAACTTGGCTGAATAGAAGACTGCGATACATAGCAATATTAACGTCCAAAGTATAGTAAGGCGTTTGTCCGAGTTATATAATTAGATTATTTTTTTCCACCAAATACCAACATTAAATACAATTTAAGAATTAAGAATTGTTTTATAATTTGGGACACAGTGAGCAAGACATTGGTAAGACGTTGGAAACATTACATTCTAAAGTAGTGGTGAAAATTGCGTCTTGTGTAATTCTTAGTTTTACTTTTATAATTGGGTATATTTATATAATACATTGTATTGAATTTTATAACATAGGGTTCTGTACAAGTGATTAAGAGCCGGTTCCCAATTTACCTATTAGCATGTTACAGTGAAAACAGGAACTAATGTTTTGAAAAGAAATTGAAAAGACGACCATAACTTTACCGTTTGATTGGGACAGATTAAAATTGAGATTTCTCCAATTGGCTTTTGGCTTCAATTAAAATAAACTCAGTGATATCGTTTTTGTCCATCAGTTACGGTTTTCAGAATTATACGCGACGAAACACAACGCGTAAGATACACTGGGTAGACTACATGTGACGCCGATTTATTCGGATATGTTGTAGTTAATTCTATATCTCAGTTAATTTTTATTTTTCCATTGTTTTTGGGTATGGTGATGTATGCTAATGAATTTAAGACCAAGGAAAAACAAAAATTAACTGAATTAAAAAAAAATGACTGCAAGAGAGATACATTACGCGCGCTCTCGCAATGCACATGACACATAAATAAAAAATAGATCCCATAAATTGTGCATCAAACTTAAAACATAACTGTGAACGGTTACACATTATATTAAATGCGACATCATGATCCGTCTTCAGAAATTGACGTTATTCTACCAATCGCCGTAAAGTTCTATCCCGCGAGTAAGACCTTTAATTTTCCTTCCCTTCAAGTTAGCCTAAAGAGGCTGTTACATGAAATTGTCTTAAACAGGTTCCTATTTCTTCTGAAAGAAGATGAGAGAATATACTGCTATTCAGCCTATTCCTCACAAACAAGCTACATACCAGATATTAACGTTAAAAAAATTAAGAAAAGGTGAAGCACGGATCACATGAGCTTAAAATAAGTACTCCTTCAGAGTGCAAACTATGTTGGAAAATGAAAAAAGCAAATTAATAGAACCTTGTATAAAAGAAGTCCAACTGGTACGTTTTAACCCAACAACCTTTTTTAAAAAAACTTTTCTTACTTTCGGGATAGTACTGAAGCTAAACCGAACATATTTTTGGTCCTCAACTTATACGCATTATTAGGTTTGTTTATTGTGCTCGTGGCCCGACGAATGAGTGCACTCTGTGTATGAAAGAATCTGAAAGCATCTTGCCTTATCGCCGTCAAAACAAACTACTAGCCTCTTTCCATCTTTGCACAAGACGATTTCCACTGGAGGAGCGGCTGTTCTGATAGTTCTAACTAGTGTTCCTAAAGTGCTGTAAACGTGTACAGCATACCCCTCACAGTCACAAACAAGAATACGACCGTTCACAAAATCAGTGGCAATTCCAGCGAGGTCTTCAAGCATGCCCCTGCCGATTTCTTGACAAAATTCTCCATTGTTATTAAAAACTTTCACACTCTTGCTATCCGCGTCTGGAACGAAAAACTTTCCTTTGAAGAACACTGCTTTCTTCGGAGACGAAAGTACGCCCCCTCCAAACACGGACTCGAGTTTTCCAGTTGCAGTGTAAATGAGAACACAGGAATCTGTTTCTGAAGCCGATTCTTGGTACCTTGGTGTGGACGTAACTAGAAAACGCCCAGATGCATCGTGCGACAGAAACGTAAATTTAACCTTTGGCCTCGGGGCGGTCGGGAATTTCTTCTTGAGATTTCCACCCCTGTCATAGTGTAACAGAGAGTTATTGTCTCTATTTAATACAACTATCTCATCACTTAAAGAATACGTAATATCCCAAAAGTCTCCAAAAATGAACAAGAATTGGCTAAGATGGTTACCCTCTCGATCGAAGATATGCACGCGTTTGTTCTCGGCATCTAAAACAGCTATATCACCAGTCTTTTGTGACACTGTGACTGCAAAGGGGAAAAAGCTCGGTACTTTTATTTTAGATCCGTCAATGTGTTTGATGACTTTTTCGTTGCTGAGAATTTCATTTAGACCAGCCAGTGAATTTCTGTCGCCTTCGGCATCACTCTTAACGCTAAGAGCACCAATCAGTTTTTCCACAGTGACGTGGGAGAAATCGCTTTTGACAAAAGTCAAATCGAAATTGCGAAAGCACTTGCGTCTTGCAGAGAGAATTTGAATGCCAGCCACTTTTGCTAGCTCTTCTAAATGTTGCGACTGTTTTAACGAGCGTTTATCTGGTTCTTTTTTCCTATCAATGCTCTCAATGGAGTTCACGGTTTTTTGAAGTAAGCTTTCCAGCTTTTCTTTTTGTTTACTGAAGGTTGCTTCGGTGTAATTACTGTTCATATATTGATCGACCTCGAGGAGCAGTTGATGTTCTTGATCGCGAACCAATTTTACGACTTGCTCTGCCGCCGAGTTGATTTCATGCCTTAGACTCTCAGCCTGCTTCATTATAGAACTGCGTCGGGTATCCATCTCGTTAATTGCGCTCTTCAAACCTTCCAGGTTCTCTTTGCTTCTCTTTAGAGTTTCCTTAATAAACTCATTGGTTTTGGCCTTATTGGAAGGATTCTTTTCGATCAGCCTTGCCAACAGATGATTCTTTGGAAATGCAGACACACCAGCAAAGGGAATGAACGATTCGACTCGACAAACCGGGCATTCTATGATGTTTTTCATATTTTTACAAGCCATCTCTTCCAAACATTCCTGACAAACGTTGTGAGCACAATTTGGCAAACATTTAGGCTCTTGAAACTCCTCCAAACAGACAGGACAGTTAACTTCGTGTTCCACCGCGGCTACGACATCGTACAGCTTAGAGGCCATTCTACTTATGACCGAACATGGTTTATCACCTTTCACATATTTTGACCACGTATTAAAATTCGCGTTGTGTATTAAATTACCTTAAACCTTTCTGAGGTTCATCTGAACAATATTCAAATCATATCGTTTAGTTGCTTATATTATTCAGTCGCGTCTGACGCGAAGCACTGTACATTTGCATGAAGTCTGTGGTTGCCAAAATTATTAGGCAGCCAAGGTAAATGTGTGATTCGCTGGTTGATAGCTCCCACCCAGAGCTCTCTAATAAATAAAAATTAACAAATATATCATGCGGTCTTCTTGTTTGCTGCCATACGAATTCCCTGTCTCGCGTGATTGCGTGTCGCTTAAAGTATTGTTTTTATTCCCCCACTAAACATTTCTATTGACGACAAGTTAATTGTCAGAATTTGATGACTTCTCTGTAATTTCACCCACGCGAACGATTGTTGGTGGGTTTTTATGAAGAAAACAATATTGCCTTGGGCTTGTTTTTAGTATAAAACGAAACTATGAGACGTACTCATGTTTATCCTCACGTTTAAGTCCAGAATGAAATAATTTTAATGAAATATGGATATGGTAAGAACAAATCTTGTAAAACCGACATAAAAAGGGAAATTCGAGAGGTGTTTTAATTTGAACGTTAAACGACTCGTGTAAAATAGAAAAAAAACTTTTTCACGCGACGTTTCATAAACAACACGTCTTCATACACGATCATAGATAGAGGTTACTGGAAAGAAAAAAAAACATATTGATTACAGATATCAGGAGAATGATTCAAAAGATACCTTCCGGTCGTTTCTTATCAGAAATTCTTCCATTTTTGTTGCAGTGCATAAACCAAATCGAAGAAACGTCTCCCATAACAGACACAATGACATTTTTGCTCCCTATTGCTGGCAATCGTAGTGTGTGAGAAAGTTTAAGCATATTTTAATAACCTGTTTAAAAAATTTGAAAATAAAAAAATGTAATATACTTATCAAAAATTTTTTTCTTCAGATTTAGGATATTTTGAGTTAAAAATAATACAATATAACCAAAGATGTGAACGCTTCTACTGCGAATAGCAGTCATATTTTTAAAATTCATATTTTTGCGAACACCAGGAAAGATGGCCTTGTGGTAATGTAAATAATTAATTACGAACATTAAGTAAATGAAAATATACCTGTCAACCACACGTAATATTACGCATGAATCACTAAAACGTAGTTGTTTCTTTGGTGAATCTATTTCGACTGCTTTTAAAAATTTCACCTGTCGCTTCTAATCAATCCAAACAGGTGGCTTAGAGATAGAGTCGCTCGAGGTAACAATTGCTTGATAAAAGGAAGACTGAAATAAACCACGGTTGCATTCACGCGAAGCCCGTAACATCAGGATCTGGAAGAGGAGTCCTAATCCCGCATTCTGCTCTTTTTTTCACGACAGTCCCGCGTCCCGAACTTCTCTCATCCCGAATACCGTTTCCTGTTCCATTACCGCATCCCGTGCCGAAATTTTGACGAATCTTGCATCCCGGGTAGCGGGGTGAAATCCCGTATCTCGTCAAAAAATTGTGCATTTTCCCGAATCCCGCACTGTATTTGGTCGAATCCCGGATGCCAGGAATACCTTATAGACCCTGCAACGTCAACTTTCATTACCCTTCGTGTAAACGCAGTGCCTGTGAAACGAAACCAAAAGAAAGCGGACAAAAACTAAAAACCAAAACCTGACCTCAGGTTAATACTCGTCAATATGCCATTAAGTTAAACGGACATATAAACCGGAACGTTATATAAGTTACTCTGTTGATCGCGTGCTTATATATCTTCAGGCGTGAAAACTCAGAATTATATCCAACGCTTTAATTTAATCTAGGCTTTGCTGTATGTAGTCTAAAGTACCAGATTCCAGTAAAAAAGATTCTTTAGGTGACATTTAGTTCCCTTTAGGAAAGCGAAAATATCATAAAGAGCGCACTAGATCAGATGATGAGTGAGTTGAACTCGCTCAAGGACAGTCTCCTCAAATGACGTTATACTATTGGGAATCTCCAAACAATAAGATTCACTTATTGCGAATTATGAAAGAGAACATGGCTCGACATGGCGAAATTTACGACATCAAGTGTAAGATTGAGAAGACTGAGAAAGAAAAAATATTACATTGACGATCAAGTTTCTTTAACATCGGTTCTTGGCTTTGGAGCTTCCATTTAAAATTATTTCAAAAGATTAGAACCAAAAAACATTCACTGAGAACGATCATCGTGTTGAGGGTGCCAACGGGGTTAGCAGTTAACTGACAATTGGCCAAAAAACCACACACATTGTAGTAAACTGATATTTAGCCGAAGATATTAGTAGTTAATTGATTAATACTGTAGCACCTCGATTTAACGAGAACCAAGGGACTGGCAAAATGTGATCGCTATATCGTCTCGAGGTTGTTTTCAATGCATTTTACGATTACTGGGGTAAAGACAATTGTTCTTTATATCGAGGACTTCGTTATAATAGAGGTTCGTTATATCGAGGTTGCACTGTAAAAAGATAACAGCTAAAAGGGCTATGTTACACAAAGAAGGATAGATCAAGTATCCCATGACGCTCTGCGTCTAGAAGCTCATCGCAAGTCTCAATGATTCAGTAGTCGCAAAAAGTGGTTACAACGGGATTTTAAAACGCAAAATTCAAACATTCAGTAGAAAGTATTTCAAGATTAGTTATTTAGCTTTCTGTTGATCTATGTTCTATTTTCCTTTGACAAATTGCGACCCTGGCTCTGATAATGGCCTTTTGTGCTCCTTTCAGATCAACATTTCGGACCTCATTACAGTTATCATCAAATATACTATGAACTAGGAGTAATCGGAGCTTAGGAGAGTACGTTCGATATGTTTGTTAGGCGTACAGGTTACAGTTGAGAGCTGTTTTAAAAGCTTTCACATCTGAATTCAAACTTCGCACTAACCCTGTCAAAGCCTTTAATGGAATGTGTGTGCGGCTCACGTCAATAAGTTTTCCAGTAATCTGGTCGAGCGTGTTGATTTCAGTGACTCGAGAGTGGCGCTACTGTGGGCTGGTTTATAAGCTTTTCCTAATAAATAACATAGAGTTAAAGTGTTCGTTTGTCCGGTGCCGAAAATATCACAAGTCATGATCAAATGGCGCCGCCAAGCTTCACACCTCGGTAGATTTACTTTGTGCACAACGGCTGCCGAGCTACACAACTCGGTAAATTTACTTTGTGGCCGAACTAAACCCGGTTTGATACATGGACCAGGAGTGACGAACCATGCTCAAAAAAATATGAAGGCTTAATCCAAAGTAAAATTTAACAGCAAACTTCTGAAAGACGAACGCTTTGGACGATTCAGCAAACACAGATCGATGTACGCTTTAGGAAGATTCAGCAAACTTTTTAAAAGATAAACGCTTTACGAAGACAGAATATCAGACCTCGGCAAACCTTTGAAAGATGAACGCCACAGACACAAGAATCACCACATAAGTTAGCGCGTCAAAGTGAGGCAAAACGTAAGCAAGCGCTTCAAAGCGAGGCAAATGTGTGTCGACGACGAAAGTGCAATCTCAAAAAAGGCTCCCTTATTAATTGCACAGGACACCCAATAATGCACAGAACACCCAGCACAAATTAGGGGTTGCGAAATCGATTGTTGAACACAACAGCTTCTATTCAAGGGTCAAAATAGTCGGTGAGGGAAAATCTCTGTATCTTTTAAAGTTCAGGAAATGACATTTATTACCAAGGGGAATAAATTATTATATGCAGCCTGCGCGGCGTTTTTAGTATCCCGGATGGGTACATCCGGGACTTACAATGATAGATACTTAAACATCCGAACATGTGATTTCAGGCCTCTTTCAGTTCAGCTTCGGTGCAGGGCAAACATTTTCCCACCCTATTACCCCGCCCATGGTTTCGGATAAGTCCCATCGGTGCGATAAGTTCTCATTCGGTGCGTGTTTGCCCTCACCTTTGCTGGGATGAGGTTTTTATTTCCGGTTTTTGTGTAATTTGATTTGGTATTATCAATAAACGGCCACTTAACTGAGTGGCCAAATTACGGCAAATAAGGGTGTCCGTTCAGTTATCTCCGCAAACCGAGCTCACCCCTAGCATAAAATAACTGAAACTTAAGTAAGAAAAAGAAGTTGTTCGTTTTTTCGACGTCCATTTGTATTGTCTGAAAGAGAGCTTATGAAATAATCAAAATACGTAGCACATGATCACTTAAAAATGTTGTCATTTTAGACTGAATTCATTCTTCTTTTCCTATCGAATTTTTGTGGCTTTCTGCCTCTTAGAGGCTGTCAGCCACTTATTATATCGCGTTGAGTGATTGAGTATAACAAAACAACCCGAGCCCACTGACGAACTCTACCGATTTCGATCCGATATTCCCCGATCTTAGCCCCTTTTTGTTTTGGGACATCGTCGGTTGTTCAACGTTTGTCGAGGATAGCTTCGAATGGCCTCGACTATTACTCGGAATTAGCACGTGATCACACGAGAAATTTTCGATTTGCTATGTGCTCTCAAATTTGTCGCCGTCGCCAGGAGTTCTTCATCCGTAATAAGTTTAAACCATCTAGGTGAAAGAATCAAGCGCAGTTATCTTCTCATTTATGGAGAACTTGTTAGCAGAGAAGTCAGTTTTCAGTTTTTCCAGAAAATGTTTGACTCCATCGAAGCGCGATCGAGTGTTTAGTGCAGTTGAACATCTCTGTGGCGATCTCAAAACCTTTTCAAGAGTCAAGTCCTTTGGGAAGCGAATAATCTCTTTCAGGGAAGCCAAGATTGCCTTCGGGGAGGGAATAATCTAAGACAGAAGCGTAAGAAAATGCTTTAAAAACAATTCCACCTTCATCTGTTTTACACAGTATTGATGCAAATCATATTAAACTCTGGTGAGAAGACACTATCTATAGCTATTATTTTAAGTCAACAAAAAGTCAAAAAGATATATAATCCATCTCAACGAAGCCGTTGTTAGATCGCAGATCACAACCTCAGTTTGACCCTCGTTTACTGTAGCCTGCGTGGCAGGCGTTAAAAGGGGAAGGGGAAGCGGAAATTTGGGCGCGCGAGGGAGAAAGGAAAAGAACGCCTGCAAGGACGCCATTTTTTTCTCCAAAATAGTGATTGGTCAGAATTAATTTTAATTAATTAATCGGAAAAAGGTATTAAGTCGAGGATTGACATTTTACTCTTTTCTTTTAACATCACGCCATCTGAGTAACTAAACATATGTCGTTAGTGAAGTGTGATGAGATTTCTCTACGGGAATTCATTGTTAGAAGGCATCTATTTCAGCTTAAAAAGAGAATAGAAAAAAGGAGTTAAAAAACCGTATGAAGGAAAACGCCTGTCAGCAGATGAGTTTTACTGACTGGTTCTGAAAAGTATCATCTCTCAACGGCTTGTCGGTTCTACTCGCCAGAAGAAAGAAAGGAAAAATCATGCTGCCTCTGTGCTTGTTATCTTCTATTTGACAGCTAGTCTTTCACAGTTGCGTTATTTTTGTTATTTTTTAATTAGTAGGCGGGATGGCGAAAACAATGGCTTCCTTACAGGCGTTCCCCTCCTCCCTCCTCCCTCGCGCGTGGTCTCGCGCCCTAATTCCCTTCCCCTTCCCTTTCGAACGCCTGCCACGCAGGCTACGTTTACTGTAGCGTTTGTTATGTTTTCGTCTCTTGTTTCGTATTTGTCACGCTTGTTCTTCTTTCGTGACCTAGCATGTTCCTTAGCGTGTTTGTTTACTTTTTACATTGTAATGTAGTTTTACTGTCCACGTTGTATTGTTTAGCCGTGTTAGTAATTTTTAGCTTCGTTTCCTTTTAGCGCTATTGCCCTGTCTTCTTAACAGTGTTACTTGAAATAATTGTAATAGTTATTTGGCCTTTAAAATTCATGGATGATTTACATATAATACAAACCTTCAGCAAGCATCTCAAATAAAAACTATTACGTCCCGTCAAGCCCAACTCTTTGTTATTTTCTGACCTCTGTTGGACTGGTACTGATTAAACATTAGCGGGACATGTACCCCTGTATTCAAAGTAGACAGACTGCAAATTATCTTAGTTGCTAAAAAATATATATCTACGTGTCGCAACTGTTCATCAGTAGGATGCCTAAAATGCGTGCAATTCCACAATTGGTTTCGGCTCCATTAAATCCTATACCAATTGCAGAACATTTTAGGAGGAGCCACCCACCATGTGAGCACAGTCACGGACAATGTATAAGTGAGGAAAATAACGCAAAGTAAAATTAAGACGTTAATAAACGAACTAAATGTACACGTCAATTAAATAAATAAACAAATAATGCGCGCGCTCAAAATAAAATTGTACGCGCACACGTACCGAGATACACCTGAAATACAACACTATGCAGTAAATAAGTAATGTAAGGATACGATGGTGCAATTGAAATCTGGATTGCTAATCTCATCTACCGCAGGGCTGCACCATACTTCTCGACGATAAGACCATGGCGACTGAAGAATTTATTAAATGATTTCTGAAGTAGATTAGTGTCAAAGCCTTGCTGTCTGAGTCGTAATGAAAGTCCACGGAGTCTATTGATGAAGTCAACTTTGGACGTGCAAATTCCAGCATATCTCACCAGTTGAGATATATAAACATCGTAAGCTGGATTGGCGGGAATGTTGCTGTCCATATGAGGAAAGTTGACAATCCGAAATGCAAGTCCTCTCTCTTATCGTAGATGCTGATACGGAAGGGTGTGTTTTCGCCAGTCTTGATATTAGTGTCGAGATAACACACTTCAGTAGATGATGTGGAAGTAACGGCTTGGAAACTAAAATTTGATAGCATTTTGTTTTGAATAAGGGTATGGGCATGATTTTCAGTTGAACATGCTTAGCGAGCGTAAAAATCGCATCCAGTCTGAGGATTAATGAGAGAGGGAAAATTTTATATATTTAGGCATGACTAAAATCAAGGGAACATTGGTACTTAGAAACAACATCTCATAGGCATGGAAAAAATGGGTTCATGCCCTCGCAGCCCAAAATTGACCCAGCTAAACTTAGTTCCCAGATCTCTCGCCGGGTTGATAATTCATTCCCAGTTTTTGCTCCCCTGGTTTGGCATGCCGGGCATGCAGATCGTGAAGCGAGTTGGTTTGGCATACCCGGCATGCCAGGCAAGAAATTGGCATGCCCAGCGAGACTGATTTTGATGTTCGCTACAGCATCATATCCTGAGAATCACATATAATCGCCAAATATATCTTAGGGAGCTTGAGATGACAGGTTTCATGCCTGGCAATAAATGCAGATTATAACAAAAAAAGTCATGTTTGTCACAATGTGTGTCACGGGATCGACTGGTAAATCGAAGACAGAAGCCTGGATTTATAAATAAAAAGCACAACAAAACAACATTATTCATGCATAAAATAGAATACTTAACTTGCAATCAAAGATTAATCCTTTTATTTCAAACCGATACTGACATTTCTGGGTCCATATTTAAATTTGATCCCGGAAAAGCGTCTTAAACAATAAGATAACAAATCTTCTCAGTATAAACTTATTCATGCTTAAGTTTTATCGCGTCGGAATGTTTCCTGGTCAACAGCATAAAAGACTGGTGAAAATTAAGCTTACCAGGTCGTTCAAGTCAGTACGAGAGTACGACGTTAATACTGCAAAGACGTTCTGATCTGGTGAATTTGGACTGCCTTCTCAGAGAGATTTTGCTTAGTTTTTCAGTGCGCTTCTTGTCGGCTATGCGAGTCTCGCAAACTGTTTTAGTCCTTGCTGACGATAGTCCTTTGAGCAACGTCATCTGCGTCATCCGAAGATACCCCGAGCACGCACGAAATCGGCCGAATTTCCGCAGAAGTGTTTTCGGATGACGATGAATCTAGTTTGTTGTAGCGTGGCAGTTGTGGCGTCACGATGTCGTCATGTCTCTTCGCATTTGTTTGTCTTTTTTTCTGCGGTGCATGGTTGAGATGTTGGTGAAAGCTGGACAAGAAATGGATTCTGCGAGAGACTGTAAGTACAAATTTAGTATTAATTTGGTAAAGAAAAAGCCTGAATATCGAACAAATCCCGTGAATTAGTCTTTTGGCATTCAGTTTATCTTACTGTTGAGCATGCCTAAGAACTCCGGCATAAGTGTCATAAGTGGTTGTCCACTCGTTCACTTCGGATTGTTTCTGATTGTATGTCTTGTAATCTTCTTCTGCTGCTAAGAAGACTAGAAAAAACCTCAAAAATAAAGAAACCAAAGCTAAAAAAAGTCAGATCTAATTTTATAGCTCGAGTATAATTATTTTTGGCACCTACGGTCATATTTTTTCACTGTACTGGTAAAGTTACTTATTTTTGCTGCATAGTTTGACTGTTGTTCGAAAGACAATCAAACGGATATTACAATCACTTTTGGAGACAAAATAAAATATCCGTAAATCAAATGCCAAAATCAGATTTGGATTTCGCTTTATAAAAATGAACATGCTGCAGGTGTCAATGCAAAGTTGTAAACAACTCAGTATAAGCAGTCTGTGAATGTGCGTTTAGGTCCACAAAACTAATTTTTCTTTTGGACATCTCATCCAAGCAAAGACTTAAGGCTTACATTGCTTGTCTACGAGTGTACTACAAAATGCTTTGCTACAGTAAGCCTCTGAGAGGCGATTCTGGTAAATTTATAGGACGCTAAAATGCAAATAATTCTAAGCTTAAACAACCTGGCTGGGTCCGACTTTTGAATTACAAAATGTTCACGTTTGCTGGCTCTACTTTAAATGAACATGGTTTTTGAAATGATTTTGTACTATTTTAACCCGAAAATTATGACTGGGTTATAAAGCTTTTAAAACGGACGAAAACTAAGCTAATAAACATGTTCTATGTAAAAAACTAAGATTTAGTCGCTTTTTCAACTTTGCTTTGTGGACCGAAAAATTTACCTTTACGCAAAAACAAAAGCAAACAATGAGGCTTTTATTCGACATATTTTCTCACAATTTTATCTGATCAATTTAATGTCACTAGCATTGTTTTCCTATAGGAATTTTCCTAATTATATGAGCTTTTACTTTAATAATTTTGATACTCTATAAACTTCTCATTTGATAGCTTCACTTTTTTATACACCGATTGAGAAACAAATTCGCTCTCGTTAAATCCTATTTTATCACCTATTTATTAGAACTCTAGGTAACATACCAAATGATGTAAACGGACAGGCTTTAACCTTTGGTCCTAATTTATTTTTTCTTCCCGTCCCCTAATCAGTTGACGGGCCGTGGGAGAATATCGCCACAAAAAGATGCGAAAAAGTTTTCGCTGAGTTTCCTTTACATATTTCGGCTTTATATGGGTCTACACCTTACCTGCTTAAAAATGAAACTGTTGTTCAATTAAGCCAGTCAAACTCGGTATAATCTTGACTTGCAAATCCAAATGCAAAGGTTTATTTCGCAGTAGAAGAGCGTGTAAACATCATCGAACAACGCAATGTAAATTGGCTAATGTGAAACCACGTTTCTTTCACTTTATTTACCATGCATTTATCTCAATTGCACACTCTTGTGAAATTAGCCTCAGACAATTAGCAGTTGCGACCTTTAACAGACTCAACAAGCCAGTATGAAAATATGTTAAGAGAAGCTGAGCTCTACATGTTCTTTTTCTTTTTTCTCATATTGCCCTTGCATGTGTTAACATTCCATTTCTTTTTTGTTACAGGTAACTTCCAGACATGACGAGGAGATAATTACTTTTCTAGAGAGCAATTCTGTGATACTGTCAGTTATTACTGACTTACTTTGAGTTAAAAACAGAGAAAACAGACACTGGTACAAAACAAGAAAGAGGAACTCAGACTCCTTATCAAAATGTGAAACAAGATAAAAACAGCTTTTCTAACGTAGGGAAATTTGCTTTAGAGAGATTTGTAATTGCAACGTTATATTCAAGTACATTGCATTGTCAAACATCATAATTTACTGAAAAATGAACAATGATTTTGGGGCTTAGCTCAGTTTGTAATGAACTTTGAAAGATATTCTATAACCTTGTATTTTTAAAAGCTTTCATGGAACATAGATGCATTTTATTATACAATGAAAATAGTGTCTGTCTCTCTTTTTACTGATTTCAGTCAATTCCATTTTATTCGCAATGTGAAATGGGAATCCTATTAAAGACTCATTAAAAGGGGTGAGGAGTTTTTACAATCCCCCAACAGGTCATCTCCACGATGACGCTGTTTTATTACTACGGCAGAATCCCTCAGGGTTTTACTTTCTTGTGAAAATTAGAGCTTTTGTTATTGAAACTTCGCTGGGACAACCAAATGGAAGAGCAATGACGTCATCGTGTAACCGTACATCAAAAGATAAGCACGGTGATCTGTTTAGTTTTTTTTTTTTAGCCAGGCTTAAAATATCTGTAGATTCAAGGAATTATAACCTGTGCGTTGAGAGCATGCCAGGGACCGATTTTGGCATGCCCGGCATGACCCAGATTATGGCACGCCCGGCATGCTAGAGAATTTGTCATGCCGGGCATGTCAGAGAATGTGGAATGCCCGGCATGCCGGAGATTTTGCTGGGTATGAATTACTTATTACTAGAACCTAGGCTTCTCGCGGCCTGGGTGAGAAGGTCACGGAACCTCAAATTGTACTTACAGGGCATGCGAAATTCTGTTGCATGCCAATTTCAATGCAAAACCACTCTGGGGCCACCCCCTCTATTACCAGTGAGAAAATCATTGACGATAGGCATGGGAAAAATCCTTGCATGCTAACCAACATTGAAAACGTAGCAGAAATGTCCTCAGTTGCTGAGTCATGCCCTAGGGGAGGCTTTAAAATACAGAATTTCCTTACATGGATGAGAGAATTTTCCGTAAACAGCATGTGATCATGCCGGCTAGGACGCATTTCCTCCGTATTGCCCCTTTTTACAGCTAGCTAGGTTCATTTTTAGGTTCCATGGCCTGAAATGACGAAAAATTCATGCCCTGAATGTAAAAAGTCCAAAAACTTCCTCGAAATTTTAGTTTCCAAGCCGTTAAGTGTCCTTAAGTTCCAATTCCGACACAGGCGGCCCAGACGTAGTATGTGTCACTGAATGAATATATTAAGATTCACATGACAAATTAATGCGATGAGTCGTCGAAACTCCAATGAACTAAAATAGTCCAAAAATTAAAATATAACAAAATAAAGCTAAGATACCTTTAACTGAACGTATCCTTGTCTTTCCTGGCCGGTTTAAATACTATCCACTAAAGAAGAATTAAAGGCTGGCTACAAAACAAACAGACCATCTCCACGCGCCTTCACACGAAGCGCTATAAATTCGAGAATAATCGACGAATCCGCTCCAAATAACCATCGGCTAATCTGCAGGTAACGTGTGCTCCTGCTTCTGGCTCGCTTGCTCCACAAAACCCATCGCAACTGCACAATAATTGCTCGCTCATCAACAACCACTGTTGACCTTTACGCTTCGATATGACCGCAAACGACCAGGTATAATACGCGACGTGAATATTCAAGCTTAGCGACCACGTCCGCGCAACAATGCAACACTTGCAATGGGAGGGATGGTACAATTGCTTCTAGGTCAATCAACACTGAGCGAGGGTCCGCTGCGTTAGTTTTCACCAGAAAACAAAAGGCGATCGCACGAACGTCCGTAAGTTTTCAACAGGGCGGCCCTGGTTTTCGGATTCTTCTAACGTTTGTTTGTCCAGCCGCTTGCATAGGTTCTGTCTCTACTGGACCTATTTCCTTAAAGTAATTAAATAAACAGTTATTTCCAGAACACCGACAATATGTTGTCCAAAGTGGCGGGGGAGGAAGACAATTTGCCGCCTCGGAAAAAGGCAAAATCCAGCCTGGGCTATGTAGCTGAATGGAAACTATGGTAAGGAATAAAGTTATGTGCGCGATATTTTTTTTTTTGGTTATGGATTATTATTCTTTTCAAAACCCAAGGGCCTCCAACGACGATTTCTTCCTAAATGCATTAAAAACACTTTTAAGGCAGTCCAGAGTAATTAAGATCTCTAAAAATGTATTCTAAGTGGCGCTAATACATAGATAATATTTATGGTTTGTTCATACTAAATATAAAATTGTGTAATGTTAAGCGGCGAAGGCAACTAGAACTGTGAAATACAACAATAGGTCGAATTGCATGCAGCACGCTTTTTTGTACATTTCCTTGACGTTGCTTTGAATGACTACTACGTGAAACGTCTATGGTGGCCCGCTAATGCCATAGCAATTTTGCACTTTTTTGGTGAAATTTTGACACTTTCCATTCTATTTTCTCCCTTATTTTTTCTTGTTAATTTGTTTTCTTTTGATTATTTTTATCTTTTTTTATTTCCATTCTTTTAATTATTTTTATCTTTATTAAAAAAATTTTTTCTTTTAATAATTTTTATCTTATTTTTTTTTCATTCTCCCCTTTCACTTTAATTGTTTCTTCTTACTTTTTAATTTGATTTATTTTGTAATTTTTATTATATTTGGTTATACAATTTTTTTGTTTTTGAAAATTTATAAACAGTGATCTAATTTTGAAAAAAAAAGTCTCTAGCCCCAAAACGCCATAGACCAGCATTCCTCGCGCGTAGGGCTAATTCTCCAAGAAAATTCTTTCCAGTAAAATGGAAAAACCTACCTTCAGACACATGGTACGGCCATGGGCACGAAAATGGCAGTCGCCTTTTCTAACATATTGATGAACAAGGTAGAGACGGAAATCCTTACCCAAAGCCTTTTTAAAATGCTCGTTTGGAAACGTTACATAAACGACATCTTCTCGCTCTGGACTACAAACAGAGAGAGAATAGGACATTTCATTGAACAAGCAAACAATCATCACCCTACGATCAAGTTTACGGCTGAAATTTCCGATAAGGAAACAACATTCCTGGACACCTACATCTACAAAGGTGAAAGATTTGAAAGAGACGCAATCCTTGATGTGCGTACTCATTTCAAACCAACTGAGACATTTCAGTATACCCATTTTAGTTCCTGTCACCCGCAAGGAGTTAAAAAAGGCTTCATTAAAGGGGAGGCCCTCCGACTTCTCAGAACAAACTCTTCCAAAATAATATTAGAAGAGAAAATTACAAATTTCAAAGCGCATCTGCTACAGAGAGGTTACCCAGAGGATCTCATTAACACAACCCTCTAGATCTCAGAGGTGAATTTCAAAGACAGGAAACTAGCCCTTCAACAGAAACAAAAGATAAACCTACGAATCTTGCATTTTGTCACCCAATACTAACCATCAGTGCCTAACCTAAAGCAAATTCTCATGAGAAACTGGCATTTAACAGAAAAAGAACCATCACTGAGCGAAAACTACAAAAAATCGCGCCTCGTATCTTACAAAAGAGGGCGGTCGCTCAAAGACATACTCGTGAGAGCCAAACTATGAAAAGGATATTTAAAACACGCGCTGGGGAGTCGTGTAGGCCTGTCAACCCCATTTTACACCAAATCCGTGTTAAAATGCAACTGGCATGCTTTTTTAATGTTCTCGAGTGATGGCTCTTGATCGAGAGGAACCAGCGTCGATGGCCCCATTCTCAAGTACTTCTGGCGTTTGCCTTCCACCTGGCTAGACAACCTCTGTACGGCAATTCCATCGCTCCCTCCGGCAGCAGCAGCTGCCCCTTTGTCGATTCGACTTTTTTTGGCTACCTTCTCCTTGTAATTGTCCCACGTTTGTTTCCTTTTCGACATGTTGCACGCAGAAATGTGGCACGGGCGATTGACTGAAGTGAGAAAAAGCGCACGAGGAACGCTTCATTACGCGCGAGGAATTCTGGTCTATGGCGTTGCGGGGCTAGAGACTTTTTTTTCTCCAAATTAAATCACTGTTTGTAAATTTTCATAAAACAAACAAATTGTATAACCAAATAAAATAAAAATTACAAAATAAATCAAAATAAAAAGTAAGAAGAAACAATAAAAGTTAAAAAGGCGAGAATGAAAAAAAAATAAGATAAAAATTATTAAAAGAAAAGAAATTTTCAGAATAAAGGTAAAAATAATTAAAAGAAAGGAAATAAAAAAAGATAAAAATAATCAAAAGAAAACAAATTAACAAGAAAAAATAAAGGAGAAAAAAGAATGGAAAGTGTCAAAATTTCACCAAAAAAGTGCAAAATTGCTATGGCCTTAGCGGGCCACCATAGACGTTTCACGTAGTAGTCATGCGAAGCAACGTCAAGGAAATGTACAAAAAAGCGTGCTGCATGCAATTAGACCTATTGTTGTATTTCACAGTTCTGGTTGCCTTCGCCGCTTAACATTACACGATTTTATATTTAGTATGAACAAACCATACATACATATTGTCGGTGTTCTGGAAATAACTGTTTAATTACTTTAAGGAAATAGGTCCAGTAGAGACAGAATCTATGCAAGCGGCTGGACAAACAAACGTTAGAAGAATCCGAAAACCAGGGCCGCCCTGTTGAAAACTTACGGACGTTCGTGCGATCGCCTTTTGTTTTCTGGTGAAAACTAACGCAGCGGACCCTCGCTCAGCGTTGATTGACCTAGAGGCAATTGTACCATCCCTCCCATTGCAAGTGTTGCATTGTCGCGCGGACGCGGTCGCTAAGCTTGAATATTCACGTCGCGTATTATACCTGGTCGTTTGCGGTCATATCGAAGCGTAAAGGTCAACAGTGGTTGTTGATGAGCGAGCAATTATTGTGCAGTTGCGATGGGTTTTGTGGAGCAAGCGAGCCAGAAGCAGGAGCACACGTTACCTGCAGATTAGCCGATGGTTATTTGGAGCGGATTCGTCGATTATTCTCGAATTTATAGCGCTTCGTGTGAAGGCGCGTGGAGATGGTCTGTTTGTTTTGTAGCCAGCCTTTAATTCTCCTTTAGTGGATAGTACCTACAATTGCAAAACTCAACAAAATGCCACTTAAACCGGCCAGGAAAGACAAGGATACGTTCAGTTAAAGGTATCTTAGCTTTATTTTGTTATATTTTAATTTTTGGACTATTTTAGTTCATTGGAGTTTCGACGACTCATCGCATTAATTTGTACATGTGAATATTAATATATTCATTCAGTGACACATACTACGTCTGGGCCGCCTGTGATTCCGACGGGTAAATTGCGCTGATGTAATTTCCAAAGTCCACATTGTTAGCACTGAATAAATCGTCGATGTACCGAAATGTGTTGCTGAATTGGATGGCTTTTGTAATATCCTGTTTCATTGTTTTGACCATGAAATCGTACTCGAAGGTATGAAGGAAGAGATCAGCCAATAAAGGTGCACTGTTGGTGCCCATTGGTATACCAATAACCTGCCGGAAAACAGAGCTTCCAAAACGAACGTAGATGTTGTCGATAAGAAAGTCAATAGCGAGACAAAGCTCTCTACAGGAGAAGTACGTGTACCTCGTTGACGTTCTATCATTCGTCCAGAAGGTGCGAAAATTATTGGTAGCAATTAAGCTCTTTCCTTTAGTATTAAGAGCGACTCCGCGTAAATATCAACTAGACGTGGAAATACTCAAAACATGACCTGGCCTGAAACTCAGCCAGAATAAAGCCCTATGGGCCCTAGTTACAAAATCGTTGGTTTAAGTACGATCGAGTGAATAATATTTTTTTAACGAATTTTTTTCTTGCGGAGGCCTAAAATGGGAAAAAATCATGCGAAATTAGAGTCATATTCTGTAACTCGTACATTTTAAAATAAAGTTGGCTACTAAAATATAATGACACTTCATGTTTTTACTATCTTTCTTCTATAATTTTACCTGATTAGTTCGCGATTTGGTCAACAAGAGATTTTTTAAGAAATTTTCAAAGTTGTTGACTCAAAATCGCTTAATCAACCGTCAAAATTTAGCACTTTTTCACGAGCTAAAAAAGCGGATTGGTACATGGCTTTGAACACCAAGGCTTGTTTAGTCGGAAAGAGCATTCTTTTTTCTTTAAATTAGCGAAATAAAATTTTTGGGTAAATGAAATCACGAGCGCTGACAAAGCGAAGGAAATGTAAATGTTACACTAGAAACGGACGAAAAAACGTGACCGCTGACCGGTGTATGACATTTGCAGACTGCAGACTGCAGACCGCAGACCGCAGACTGCAGACTGCAGACTGCAGACCACAGACTGCAGACCGCAGACCGCAGACTGCAGACTGCAGACCGCACACTGCATGAGGCAGCAAGACTGTTAATGAAACCAAAAATATTGTAATAAAGGTGGCGTCATCATCAACATTACCTTGTTCCGAGAAGTAAAGCCTAGAAGCAAAGTTTATATTTTTTACGTAAATTACACAGATGTCACTCCTAAAGGAGCTGTTGGCTGTTCTTTTCGTTTTGAATTAAAGCAGAATAATGTCTGCCGATGTCACAAACTTGCTCATGATTCCATAGCAACCGTCTAGCAATTTAGCCTACACCACAGACGAAATTAAACTACGGTTATATAAGTCTGTCTGAGAAACAGCGCCGGAATCCTTATTCTACGGGGTCCTCACCTGTGTACTTGAACTTGAGTATGAGCAGTTATTTT
>OZ037777.1:25991209-25996209 GCA_964035525.1 Porites cylindrica | reverse complement strand
AGTTTACATCGTAATGATATTAAGAAATTAGTGGTGTATTAATAATTGAATTATATTTCCATTTTTAGTAGGAAAATTTTTTTTTTCTCAATGCACTTTTATTTACAGGATTAATGCTTACACTACTTACAGCGCTTCTATTATACTTACAAATTTACTATGCTATACTTCTTACACTACTTATACTTAACACACCACTTACTTAGCAGGATGATCTTGAAGACCAGTGTTACTTCCCATCAATGGCCAATACTACCTCACAGGATAAATTGCCTTCTGAGAGCAATCAAGATTTTCTCCAGGTATTTCCACTTCAAGTTTAAAAAACATTGTTTCCCGTACAATTGCAAATGTGTTGACATCAACAATTAAGAGATCGACAATTTTTTGTTTTCTCTTCAGATATTTGAATGGACCATTACAATTTATTTGAGTAACATAAAATAATGATTATGTTAAATGTTGTGACTGACCCTCATACTACGTTAAATGTCAATAACGCAGTAATTTTTATTTTGTAATTCAGTGATGCAGGTTTTGAAATCTAGCATAACAATCATTACCACTTGTCTATCAGATGTAAATGTTTTAAAAGTAGTAAGTCATTCAATCAGTCAGCCAGTAAGTGAACAATTTATGTAGTAAAGGTGACACTAAATTGTAGCAAAAAGGTAATAAATAGGTGAACGATACTGCTGCTGTTGGATTATGGAATGAAGGATATTACTTCATAGGTTTCCGTAAGAAGTACTAATTTTTATCCTAGTGACAAATGTGGCTGGTAGTTCTTCAATGGTATTCCTGCAGAATATGGATGCCCTTACTATTTTAATATTTTTTGTAGGAATCTGATGCTGTGGCTGAATTAAGTGCACTTTTTCCAGACAAAAGTATAGACACTATCCGAGCAATCTTGGCAGACAGTGGAGGAGATAAAAGTGTGGCTGCATCAAGGCTTATCCAGTGGTCTGCTGGGACATGTAAGCTACCTATACAAGTTTATTACTTAAATGTGAATAATGGTAGATCTCTGAACTTTACCTGTCTGTGATGTTATTACAACAAAGCAGAGGTCCTTGGTATTGTGTAGTGGTAAGGTTGCGTGCATTTTTTTGCTACAACATAATTATTTTTCTGATTACCATGGAACCCTTCATTAGAGACAGTTATACTTATCTGTTCTTTCATTTGGTTTTGAAATTGTTATTTCATTTCATTTGAAATAAGAGCCCTTCATTCGATTTAGAGGTGCATACTTATAACATGACCTAAGCTTTACAGAGTCTCATAACAGATAATTTACTGAACTCCCCTTTTTTGCAATTTCTTCTGCAAGGTGCCCTAATGAACAGTGGGGACTCAGGTAATGAATACTGTACAGAAGAAGACAGTGACCTCATGCAATCACCATTTGAAGCACATGTATCCTCAAGTACTGTCAGTACCTGTACTGACCCTGTTGCACAGTACAAACAAGAAACTCTGGATGAAAATGGCCCACCACTGAGAATCTATGTAAATCGGATGACGGAGGAGTTCACTGCAGATGTTTTATCCATTTATAAGAAAGCCAACCCATGTTTTCGCTCAAACCTTCGAGTGCAATTTGAAAATGAAAGAGCAGTTGGCGAGGGACCTGTCAGAGAGTTCTTTAGCATATTAATGGGATTTGTTCAAAATGGTCTTTACGTGGATGATCCTGGGCGGCTGACTATGTTATTTGAGGGCCAGACTGACCACAAAATTCCAGTCCCAAATGCGTTACTGTGTAATTCTGGACTGTACACTAGTGTTGGACGGATGATTGCACATTCTTTCTTGCATGGAGGACCACCACTTTATGGACTTTCCCCAGCAGTGCTTGAATTTTGGACTCGTGAAAGCATCAGTGAAGCTGTTACCATGGAGGACATCCCAGATTATGACCTTCGACAAGCCTTGAAGCAGGTACTCGCATTGATGATCTTGTTTTGTACAGACATTACTTACGTATTTCTGTGTAATGTTTCAGCAACATGTTAGTGTTACTAACAATATTTATTCTGGTTAATTTTTGTTTGATATGGCACTTGTACTGTCCTGTTTATATTTGAAAAAAGGCACAAGTGTGTTCCAAATAGGTGTATACATCTATAATGACACTATAAGTTTATAATTTGTCGTAAGAAGCATTTCATTGTTCAGTCACAACACCATAGCAATTTAACGGTTTTGCAGTTATCAAGTCTTGATAAGGATGAAGAACCCTCAGATGCACTTAAAGAATTCCTCTTGCCTTATCGTGATGAAGCGTCAGTACTTCAAGTGCCGCTAAGGGGAGAGAAACGGCACTTGGTTCTCCAGCAGATAATGCTGCACAATGTGATCGAAAAGCGCCACCGTGAACTGAAAGATCTTGCTGCAGGAATGAATGAGCTTTCCCTTGTCAATTACCTAAAGGCACACAAGGAAATGGCCGCAGCCGTGTTTCCCAGGGAATGCGAGTCAGTAATTGACAAAGAAGAACTCAAGGGTAGGATTTCCATCGAGGATGAAAACAACCCCCAAGGGCAAGTTATCATGGGATTCTTGCATCGCTTCATCGATGAAGTTAGCAGAGAAGCAGAAGGTAAGTGATTACCTCAGCTATGTCTACTATACGTTTTCTATTCTTCTTCCAGTACCTCTTCTTTCCCCAGTGAATTTAAGCCATTTATCCTTGAGCATTTCATTCCTCAAACACTGTATGGGGGATAGATAATTCCACTAGCAGGATTTTCATTGCTCGATGTCATTTCAGTTGTAGGGTAACAGTGATTAGCCACCTCGTGTCTTTACTGCTAAAGAAAAGTAAACATTCCGAGCATGTAAAAGTGAAAGCATTGAAAAGTTATATTTGCCATTACGAATATTGTTGCCTAGGAGGAATTTCATGTTCAGATGCTTTATAGTGATGCCTTTGTTATGTTTTCTCATTGCAGCTGGTTCTGGTCTGCGTGATCTACTGTCGTTTTGGACAGGATGGGAGGTTTTGCCACCATATGGACAGCAACTTTGGCTACAGCTGGATGACACACGGGAAGTAACAAGCCTGCCTGAAAGTAAAGCTTGTTTTCACAGGCTTGTTCTTCAGTCATCGCATACTGACTACGTCTCTTTCAAGAGTAACCTTGCTAAAGCATTAAAATATGGTGCAAGGGGCTATTCATCTCTTTAAATGGGCATGATAGGTTACTTAAAACGGGTTTCGACAAAACACTGACCCCCGCTCAACTGACCCCCCTACTGACCCCCTATAAAATCAATGGGAAAATGAATACTGCTGACTTAAGTCTCAAAAACCCTTTTTAAACAGCATTGTTCAGCAATATTTAAGTCTAAGCACCCATTTTAAAAAGGTTAGCTTACATGAAGTAATCGGCCATCACAACAATAATCGAAAACTAACCTTTTTAAAATGGGTGCTTCGACTTAAATACTGTTGAACAATGCTGTTTAAAAAGGGATGTTGAGGCTTAAGTAAGCAGTATTCATTTTCCCATTGATTTTGTAGGGGGTCAGTAGGGGGGTCAGTTGACCGGGGGTCAGTGTTTTGTCGAAACCCACTTAAAACATCACAGACTCAGGGAAGAGTAGAAAGTCAGAACCTTTTCTTGCAGTTTTTTATTGAAGTTACACCTCTGTCACTGTTCTGTTACTGTTGTTTTTTCACCCATGCATATTTTGCATGCTATCTCGAAAATGTTTTTTGCTTTACAGGCTTATTCTTCAGTTAGTGCATGCTGACTATGTCCCTTTAAAGAGTAACCTGACTAAAGAGTTCAAATAATTCTGATGCAAGGGCATTTCCATGATAGGTTAACTTCTAACATCTCAGACTCAGGGAGGAGCAAAAAATAAAAACTCCTTTCCTTGTTTTATTAACAGTGAATATTTTTTATGACGTTACACTTCTGTTACCGTTCAGTTATTGTTGATTTGCACCTATGCATATTTTGCATGCTATCTCAAAAATGTTTCAAGCAATATTTGTAGCAACATGACGATCACATGATTTAATTAAAAGTTGAGTTGTAGCTTGACCCTAATGATTTTGATTAGGAATCTGTTGGCTATAGAGGTTTTGCACGGCAGCCATGTTGTATGGCAGGAACAATAGATTCTTTTTCCTATGGGGAAAATTGTTCTTTGTAATGCAAAACATTTTCATTGTCCCTGCCATGCAACATGACCGCCGTGCAAAACCTCTTTTAGTGAGTTGTTCAGTTTAGCGAATAAAAGTAGGAAAGAAAGCTGTTGAACACCTTACGTTTAAGCACATCAACACTATATCATGTTTTGAATGAGCGTGATTGTTTCCAGGTATATGTCCACGCCATGGACATCTGAGATGCTCAATGGACCAATAGTAGCTGATAGTAATTGCCATGTTTCGTTTACTAGTGGACATTCTGTAGAAGGCACTTCAACAGTTCCTACATCATCATTAATTGGACCGTCCCATTCCTCGGAAGGTGCAGGTCCATCCAGATCAATGCCATATGCATCAATTTCACTCTGAAAATTAACGACATGAATAAAAACAACAATAAAACAACAATAATACTACGTGAAGTGGTGACGTGACTGTGTTGTAGCCTTCACGTACTACCTATAACTATGGAGGGAATGTTTAGACAACATTTTTGCCAAAACAACAACAAAAGTACCTAATATTTGTTCCCTACCAAACATAACCTGAAACATTTTGCGAAAGAGAAATAGTTTTACCTGATTAGCGAATTCAACTGCTGTTCTCTGCTCACTGTTTGCTACTGATAACATGCCTTGAATAAACAACTGCTCAGGTGAGGCGTTGTGCTCCGTGCTCAGTGGGCCCCTGTTGTGACCAGCAGTAAACAGATCCAAATTTCTTTGTATTCGTGGTAAGTAGACATAATGCAAGGCAAATAGGTGAACTTCATTATCAGGGTCTAGAATACCACAGTTCTCCATATAATAAAACAGATAGTAAAACAGGT
>OZ037777.1:25958709-25986209 GCA_964035525.1 Porites cylindrica | reverse complement strand
AAGAGAATAATTTTCGCAATGGAGGTCTTCAACGAAGATTCTCCACAGAAGCCGACTGTTAGCTTTGACAACATTTGTCGGACATGTAACCGAACGGTTTTAGAACGAAATCACCCCGTTGATTTATTTGGCAAGAAAATGAGCTCCCTGTTAATGCAAGTCGTAGTATTTTTATCTGGGAAAAAAATTTCGATGGAGGATAATTTTCCAAGAAAAGTTTGTCAACCATGCTTTCGCAAGGTGATCAGCATCGCAGAATTCAAGTCAATGACTCAAGCAAGTCTTTCTTCCCAAGAGCAAACTCTAGCGGCAGCAAAAGTTAAAAGACTTCGCAGTTGTCAGCAAGTGGGCGATTCCCCTTCGTCCAGCCAGAAAAGTAAAAAACGTGTTGCCGCGAGATATGTTCGAACAAGTCTCTTCTCTACAGATGGCACTACCGACAAAACGTCTTCTCAGTTGACAAAGTTCATACCCATCGCGCCTAAACCTACCACCAATACTCAACGGATCCTTCCTGCGTTTTTACGTATCGATGAAGCGGGGAAATCAGAGGAGAAGAAAGAGAAAGCGAAGCAAGTTGAACCATCTGTGCCGGAAAATATCATGAAGCAAAGTGGTCTGCGAAAATATCAGGTGTGTATGCCGGATGTTTTTGTTTCATAAGCTTCCTGGTTTGTTGTTATTCATGTTGTTACACTCTGTATTTTTTGTTTATAGAGCACTGCTTCTGTTAAGATTAATTCGACTGATGCGCAGAAAATCCAATCTAGTGTGAGCAAAGGGAATGTTCAGTTAATCGCCGAAGCAGTAATGAGCATTGAATCTATCAAAAAGGCAGTTAAAGAGCACTTCCTAAAAGACATTGACAAGCAGTGCCAGAACTTATGCGTCCATAAAAAAGGAACTCCTTCAGTGCTGAAAGTGAATGAAAGTTCTTGTGTTGACGCCCTTAAGAGTTTTACCTGGGAAAAAGTAATGATTGAATTGAGAGACCGGGCTCCAGATGTGTTAGATGTAATGACAACTATTTGTAAACAACCGTCGGTGACTCACGTTCCTGCAGTTTGTATGGGCTATGCTATTTTGATGTATCAGAGGAATTCCAAGCTGGGATTGCTTCAGAAGCTATTGACAGTCATGATGGGGTCTGGTGGATGCAGTCGTAGGGTACGTACAATATAAACACCAAAGGTGAGGAGGTACGGTATTAATTGAAACAACAACTTGATTGGAGAGGGGGGGTGGGGGTGGGGGGGGGGGCTTTAAAGAAAACTAATTTATAATGTGAATAGATAAAAATGATTTGCCCTTTAATCAGTCTTATTGTCAATCAAAATGCCTAGACAGTATATTATTAACCGAGAATGAACCCAATGTTTTATTTTGAAACAGCAAAAAACAGGTTACAAAAGGATCCAATTATTTACTAAACTTTGTTAATAACAATCAAATAACTATTTAACAAGTATTTACCAAAGTGGAGGTAAAAATGCGGTAGAGGTTTACTGACTTGAAAAGTGGCAAGGCAAAAATTCACCTCTCCTCACTGACACTGAGGTAAATAATTGTTTCAGTGGTCTTTAGTATACCATATATACCAAAGCAGTGGATAACCAGCCAAAAATATTATAGTTAGATTATTTCTCATAAAATGGGGAAAAAGTTTGTGAATGAAATCCAGAGGTGGATATACTGCCAGTATTCTAGGTTTTAGTAGCCAATCAGAGTGTATGAAAAACACTATCCACTAGTTTGCTATTTACTAATACTAGTTTCTTTACAAACACCTCTCTGGCATGGATATTTATTTTAAATCCAAGACAGACCAAACATAAACTTCAATTGCTCACATCGACTCACATCTGTCCATTAATGTTGTTTAATTTTTTCAGACCTTTACTTGCTTGAATGCTTTAGGCATCACCCAGTCTCAGAAGACGTGGGTCAGGACCCCCCCAGATTTGAAGGAACTTCCTTTGACTGAGTATTTACTTAGTAAAGATGAGAAAAAAAAGAGCTAAGAAGTACCATGATCACATTGGTGACAAGAGTGTTAACAAAGATGATGCCATCCCTAAATCACATTAAGGAGGCTGTCCCCAAGCACATTCCCCACCCTCACAGTAAAGAGATGGCCAAAAAATCGGTTATAATTGGTTTACCTGTACAGCCATTTAACCAATCCAAGCATGCTGATGTTATCCAGTACCTTGATTATATGGAAGGCCTCCTTGGTACAATCTATACACCAGAAGACCATCAAGTCCCAGCAAATGAATCAACAGAAGAAAAGCAGGCAAGAATGGACAGAATCTTGAATGGTGTTAAAGTACCCCTTGGTGGAGATCAGCTAGGGAGAGAGAGGGTGACTGGAGCCAAGAAATTACGCCTGGGGTGTGACAGTGCTACTGCAAGGCTAGAACACATTGAAGAAATGCCAGAGCTTTGGCATGCAAAGCAGGCCTTCCTTAGTGTAAGTGAAATGGTCTAGCTAACAAAAATAGCAAATATATAAAACAATAATAATTAAAGTAGTAAAATGTATGATAACAAGTGATAATATTTATGATTATCTTTATGATCATTATTATAACAACAAAAACAATAGGATATGAAGGTAGCAATCATGTCTGAAGTTAGCACCATTAATTCTTTGGGGCTTTTATTTCAGTATTGTCAAAAAATAAATCAGCTAAAAACTGAAAATATACACACCATATAGAATTGGAATTTACGACAATACTAGCTAGAATGCACTATTTTTGTCTGTAATTTATATTACAATTGTACAAAAAAAATGTTCTGTGATTTAATTAATAAGAGACCTGTGATGAAAGCTTTCATTTGCTAAACGTGAATCCACATATCAATTGAATTTATAATTTTTTCTGCGTGCCATGTATTGTTAGCCTCATTTACTGCATCAACACTGCTTTGTAGGAGGAATCTCCCTGACTCTTTTAACCTGTCTGTTGTTAAGACATTTATATTTTATTACTGGGTTTAGAAAGCAGTATTACATTGTTTATTATTAACCTAATACATAATAAACCATTTTACTTTTCAGTTGATCTGGGAAAAGCTGTTCAACACAAAGTCCTCTCGTGACATTGGTACCCTCTACTACTTTAGACAAAAGTTTGGTAGAACAAATGTTCCTACCCATGTGAAAAAAAACTACAGTGGTGCAGAAGCCCTTGTCCTTCAAGTGACTCGAGCTCATATTTGTGAAGCCTTCATGACTTGGGCAGGAATGGAAGACATTGACTCAGAACCATCCTGTCTCAGTCTTCCCGAAAAGTCAGCATCTCACCAGGAGAAGATTGCTTTTGTTGAAGAAAACATTGGTAGTTTTGTAGACAAGTACTGCATGGTCCATGCAGATGTTGAGGAAGCATGGGCTTTAGATGAGGAGCAAAGGCAGTCTCTCAGAGAGGATGGAAATAGATTACATGCCAACCAGACAGCTGCAGGTGCACCACAAGATCTGTATACACCAGGTATCATGTTATCAATTAACACAATATCCAGACTTGTAATTCAAATGTCTCCCTTAATAATTATTTTCATGCCCCTTCTTAACTGTGCCCCTAGGTGTCATGAATAAGAACTAGTAAAGAATAAACAGTTTAACTACCAAAGAGCTGTGTTTTAAGAGAGGTCAGTATGTAATTGACTATTTCAAATGTGACAGAGTGACAGTTCACTTGAAATAAAATTTTTTAATTAATTTATTTATTACCAGGTAAATATTGGTGTTAGTAGCTTGGGGAGAATTTATTATTCCGAGCATTTATTACCCTACTTAGTTACATGTTTACATTTTACATTTTATTACATTTTTATAGTCACCATTAACTTGCTGATAAGTTTAATGCAGTGACAGAATTTGATAATATGTCATGGCCTTCTACACGCTGATAAGATACTCGAGACCGATAGAGCTAAATGTGAGAGGGTCATTTACAAGCTAAGGCATTACACCAGGTTCATCATGATTAGGATAATAATTTTGGTAGAACCAGTAAAATCACTATACTAAGGCAAAACTGTTACTTTCATCACTGAGTTCCACATTAATTTAACACATTCCTCTGACAGATAACAGATAAAAGATACTTATTTATATATTGTAGGTACCACAGTTCTGCTCATGAAAGCAACATCTGCAACTGGATTGATAATGCAGCATCGGTTAAACTTTGTGGCTACTGGTCTGATTGTTGAGCCTGGTCTAACGGCTATGCCTGGTCCAACTGAAGTTGCAGTTCGAGTAACAGCATCATTGAATACCAGCAACCTGCTTACAGAAACTCAAAATAATTTGCAGATAGGGCAATTGGTGATCTGGCCAAAGAAAAGCATGGCAATTTTTCAAAGGAATCCTGTATTTGTGAATATTCATAACCAGTCAGGATGTAAGTTGAAACAAGAAGACAACAAAATCACTCATGGCCTGAATAACAATAAATAGGTGAAACTACACATTTGTGCACATACAAAATATATTTTTAAGGAAGATGTGTTTACACCTTGTTAAGGCAGGTGTTAAGCATCACATGGGTGTCCCAATGCCACTTGTCATTTTGTAGCTACACTCAACTGGTAGTATTTAAAAACATGCTATACTTATTTAATTAAAAAAGAAACTTCCTTGGCAGGGTTTTCAGGAAAATGTGGTAACATCTCTCAAAGATTACGTTGTTTAGGCTAAAATATTGCTAATTGGTGTTGTTCCAGGAAAACCATACCCACTCCTTGAGAAAGGTGATTGTAACTTTTGGGGGAAGGGGTGGTTTCAAATACTACAGTTTTGTAATAGAGAAATGTTGAAAGCTTAACTGAAATTTCTAACAGGGTGTGTGTGTGTGTGTGGGCAGGGGGGGGGGGGGAGGGGGAAGTGTGGAGGGCTACGTAAATATTCACAAATTATTATTTGTATAAGTATTCATTCAAGTACATCATTTTCTACTTCATTTATTCTACACACATGATTAAATGGGTGAATACAGTATTTAAAAACAACAATTTGGTTACACTCTAAGAGAAATGATGAGCATTAAATTAACAAATGAAACAAAAATTTTGAGATAATAATTTTTGAATTTACATTTTTTTCACACAGCACAAACAGAACCTTCCATGCCACGTGCATCAATAGGGCAGAGCAAAAAAACAGTAACTGTGGCCACAAAGGACAGTGGACAAAAAGGTATCTCAATTCTGCATTCATTTACCTATGTATATTTACATTCATCCATCAATGCTAATGGTCATAACACAATTCTTGTTTAGGAGGGCTAAAATAATTTCTTATCAATACTAACAAAGCTGATAATAATGTGTTTAATTCATAAAATGATTATGATTATTTTATTCTCCAAATGGAGACAAGCTATCACTCATGTTTCTTTTTCATCCTAATTCCTAGAAGACAAAGAGGCAAGTGACCATGTCACCAACTATGCCAGACAAGTCATTCAAATGGGCCTGATGCTGATGAATTTAAATGACACAGAAAGAGAAGGTGATGGTGCAAGGAGTGTATTAAACTGGAAGATTCTTCTTCTTTATTTTCGGTCACGCAAGAGGGGGCAGAAATACGCATTTGAGGCAATGAGGTTTCTATCAAACGTTAAGGCACTATATAGTGCAAAAATGGCACATCGTGCTATACATGGACGGTTTGTGAACCAGTTAGGCGGTGACGGAAGAAATGTTGCGAATGACCTGAAGCAAGAGCATCACGTCAAGAAGAATAAAAAGTTCATTACTAAAACCGGGGCTCAAAAGACTCTCAAGGCGGTCACCCGAGCTACAGGTGCTTCAAATGGAGTTGATGACATAAATACCAATCTTGAGGAACAAACAAAGATCCACAGACCCTCGAGCAAACACACCATTGCTAGTGCAGAGGAGGACGAGAAACAAATGGTCAAAATCTTGAGAGGTTTAAAACCATTTGTCTTAATTCCAAACAGGAAGCACACCCATTTCCCTCACATCTCAGAAAGCCCCATGGATGAACTTGATGTAATGCTTTTCAAGACCTGGCTTACAAGACATAGGAATCAACTTGCAAGCAACAGAAATGCTGAATATCAGGCTGAAGATGAAGATGGAGTTGAAAGTGATGATGATGAAACAAGTGCAGATGGCAATATTCTAGATGGAGAAGAATCCAGTGATTCAAGTGAAGATGAATGAAATTGACATCACTTATAAACTTAGCCAAAAACACTGGCCATTAATCAACTAATTAGTTATCAATAAATTCAATAAATTCCAACATACTTACCCTCCTCCCCCCACTGCTAAACCTTGAAAAAGCTTTTAAATGTCTAGTGGTGTGGACAAATTGCTTAAATGCCTATGGCCAGAGTGTGGGATCACATCCAGGGGCGGAATCTAGTTACACCCCTCAAAGGTGTTACAGAACACAGGTGATACAATAGCAAAGAAACTCAGCATTTTACCAGAAACATGAGGATATATCAACTGTCCTGGGATAGGCTAATACTTTGACCCAGGAGTACGGATGTGAGAAAAGGCCTGACTCACGCAGTGTCAGGGGGGGGGGGGGATTGGCACTGTTGGAAATGAGTGCTTCATGATTTTTTCAAATGAAGGTCTCTGGGCAAGAATGTCCAAAGTGACTTTGTGAAATTAATGACTTGTTATTGTCAAGGTACTTGAAACAGATACAAAATGGGGGAAAAATTCACATCTTTGAGAAAATGTTTTAGGAATAAGGACACCTGTATGTATTTTTAAAATTTTTTCTATTTGAAAAACAAGGGATTTATTGACCTAGTTGACATCCTGTCATTTACAACATCAGTCTTCAATCCAGGCAAGTGAGTCCCCTTTGAGGCACAAAAAGGAAGATTTCAGATTTTACAAATGGTCACTTAGGATGTTCTGCCCAGAGCCCTTCAAATAATACTAGTAACAAATAAACAGACAAACCTCATTTACAGACAGTAACACAGACAGTTGACCAGAAAAACTTAACAGAAAAATGGGCATGTAAAAATGAAGCCACACAAATTTCCTGAGTGTCAATGGCTAAAATGCTTGCAAGAGGTAACACCTTTAGGGACTTTTATCACAGTTCACAGTACTCAGTTCTTTATAGTAATATAATTAGTGTAAAAGAAGAGCAATCATGAAATTGCAAGTTGATTCATGGTAGTATCCAACCTTGCCTTGATTTGACAATCACCACAGCAACAGGTTGCAGCAGTTATCACAGCACAGGTGCAATGTACATTCTCCTTCACTGACAGGGAGACTAAACCCAAAGTATTCTAGAATAATTTTTCGCCTACAGTCACTTGTGGTAACAAAATTTCTCATTACGTGCTGCAAATGTTCCTTGGCTTTACTGATGTCATAAGAGTTGAAAAAAACTCTAGATACGGCTGGCTTTCCATCTCGACCCACTCTTCCACTCTCCTGGAAAAATTCCTCCATGGTGCTGGGAACACCAATGTGCACGACTTCTCGGATATGAGGGCAATCAACACCAATACCAAATGCCACAGTCACAAAGAGAACTCTGATTTTCCCTGGGCCTTTGATCAAGTCATCAAGGATGTCATTCTTTTCCTTTTCAGGGTATGTGGCATGAAACTGGGCAAAAAGTCTGTTTTTGGCTAATTTCAAGGAGCCCTTGGGAGTGTATTGCTCTACACCAAAATGGTGATCAAAAATGCTGAAACATTCCCCACAAATTTGCAAGTTTGAATAAAAGACAGTTAGGGGCATTTGCTCTCTCATATCCTTAAGTTTGGCGATGTAAGGCAACAACAGAACCTCAATTTTATCATCACCTGAATGTTGTCGTCTTGATGCTGTGTAGAAAATGTTACTTCTGTTTGGGTTAACTGCGATTGTCACTGGATCTGTCATGCCTAAGGAACTTGAAATGGCACGTCTTGTCCGCTCAGTTGCGGTTGCAGTTAGGGCAACTATTGGCACTTTTGGGAACAAGGCACTCAGCATACTTAGTTGAGCATAAGCAGGTCTGAAATTCTTCCTGAAGATGTTGTTTAGAAATAAATAGATTGTCAAAATGTACACTATCGTTGTTTAATTTAACAAGTTAGAAATATTATTTATCCCAAAAAGTCAGAATATAATTCCAACAGAGACGTTGAAAAATACAATTTAACCAATAGGGAGTGCACTCAGTCTGATAGTTTGAAAAACGCCTTCAAATGCGCTACCGACAGCCTGTCAAGTAGAGATTTTTCACAATTCTCGACTGCCATATCAACTATTTTTGAAAACAAAAAAGAATTAACGGACTGAAGGAACAGGCTACAATCCATATTAATGTAAATACAGTGTCAGATAAATAATCAGTAGATAACATGGGTGACCTGCATTTAAAACTGTTGATATTCCACCGTTATCAACAAGAAGTATACATCTTGATGCAGAGTTAAAATTCTGCTTATTTTATTAATGATTCCAGTCTAATACGATAAAGATTGGGAGCCTACTTTATGAGTTAAGATAAAGCCTGCTATGAATACTCATGAAAATAAAGTAAAAGAGAAATTTACTTGCCATTCTTCTATAAGATGGGCTTCATCTACTACAACAGCTCTCATCTTCTCCCTGACCTGATCGCTGTCCAACACTTTTCTTAAGTTTCCTAGGAATGCCTCGGGGTGGCCGTAGATAATTCTAAATTTTGCTTGCGCGATTCCTTGAATATCTGCATCCGATACAGAGTCACCACAACGAATTATCAACGTTTTAACATTCAAATTGTCAAGCTTTATTATCTGATCTCTCATGAGTGCGTTTAATGGTGAAACAACCAAAATGAAAGAACCATTCGTATAAAGCCAAGAGTCAAACACAAATGGTAACATCTGAAAAATCAAAGATTTTCCAAAACCTGTAGGGAAAACAACTAAAACGTCTTTCTTTCTCACAACAACGTTTTTTACCGCGTTTTCCTGCTCTTTTCGAAGTGCTAATGTCCCCAGATTTAGACAACGTAAAGCTGTTAACAAGGATTCCTTGAATTTAATGTCTGCTGAGGCCGCCATTATGATTTGTCGAGCTTGCGCAGAACGACCGGAACTCCTAAATTCTAGGACTTCCGGATTCTGTGTCCCCAGAGCCCTTCGGCCCTCGTGCTCAGTCTCCGACGGTTAAGAGGGCCAAGCGGCTCTGGGGACGAGAATGGCCCCTTTCACACACATTTTATTTTGAAACTCGCCCCAGTCCTCTCTCAAAAATCAAGGAAAATGCATTTGGTGCGCACTTTCTGCAGCTCTACCGCAAAAACGAGTACGATGACCCCCATTTTTTATTTCATGATTTTAATAAGGACAGTGCTTCCTTTCGGTAAGAAAAAAATTGGCACAAATCTATGTTCAGTTTTTTGGCAATTTTACTAAATTGTACGGATTGAGCTATCACATGTCGAATAGCGCGTGTCCAATTTAATTCTACTTTGGAGCGTAAAGTAAAAACAAGGGCATTAAAAGGCATTTTTATGGTACGTAAGTGGATAAACAATACATTAAAGTCAAATTCTGTGCGATACCACATGCATCATTGAAAAAATCTTTCCTTTTTGTCTAGTTTTGGGCTGCGCGCGGTTTTTGTCAAAGGGTCCAAAATAGCCGTATTTGTCAGCATTGTGACGTCAAAACTAGCACGGTGACCCCCACTTTTAATTACTTTTTTATCATCTTCTTGACTTGTTACATCAGTGTACCAAGTTTCATCTAAAATCTATGTTAGGTTCTTTTACTAGGGAATCACCTTAATACCTTTACTCAGCTTTATTTCAAAAAACCTATACACATTTCAGACCAATATTGTTTCGAGAAGTTACCGAATAATTAAAGGTTTGGCGCCTACCGTAATTCGCATTTGGTTGCATTGTGCTTCGGTCAGAGGTCACGTTTTTCGCCTGTTTTTAGTGTAACAATTACATTTGCTTCGCTTTGTCAGCGCTCGTGATTTCATTTACCCAAAAATTTTATTTCGCTAACTTAAAGAAAAAAGAACGCTCTTTCAGACTAAACAAGCCTTGGTGTTCAAAGTCATGTACCAATCCGCTTTTTTAGCTCGTGAAAAAGTGCTAAATTTTGACGGTTGTTTAAGCGATTTTGAGTCAACAATTTTAAAAATTTCTTAAAAAATCTCTTGTTGACCAAATCGCGAACTAATCAGTTAAAATTATAGAGAAAAGGTAGCAAAAATATGAAGTGTCATTATACTTTAATAGCCAACTTTATTTTAAAATGTACGAGCCACTGAATATGACTCTAATTTTGCATGATTTTTGCCCATTTTAGGCCTCGAGAAGAAAAAAATTCGTGAAAAAAATATTATTCACTCGATCGTACTTAAACCAACGATTTTGTAACTAGGGCCCATAGGGCTTCATTCTGGCTGAGTTTGAGGCCAGGTCATTTTTTGACTATTTCCACGTCTAGTTGATATTTACGCGGAGTCGCTCTTAAAAACTCTTTCCAAAAGATCATGGAGTTGCTTTTTAAGTTGGGCGTGTGGAAGGCTAGTATAAAGTGTCGAAAAGTCCCAAGTACTCACATGATTTAGGGAAAGCTGTTTTTCCTCCAGTACACGGATAACGTCCAACGAATTGTTGATGATCCACATGCAGTTAACACCTGTCCTTACTCGATTTCGTGTTTTTGTGCCATATTTATATTAACGCGTGTTTCATCGATTAATTAAAGAACGCTCTTTTAAATAAATAAACCTCGTGTAGTAAAACATTTTCTCGCTCTTCTTATAGAAGCGCAACATTGATACGACACCCTTTTCCTTTGATGAATAAGACCATGAGTTAGAAATCAAATCATAGAAATTCATTGCCTTGAAAATATCATACCGTAAAATTCCGAAAATAAACCCTGGGGCTTATATTTTTCTAGACTACGAGTAGTCCCCCATTTTTCCCTGAGCAAAAAAGAGGGACTACTCGTAGTCTAATATTTTTCAAAGGCCCTTTTTGAGGGGCTGATTTTCGGAGTGGCTTATATTCGGAGGGAAATTTGCGTTTCAAAATCGATTGAGCTAGCTTGTAGTGGGAAGGAAATTTACTTTTGTTTTACTTTGTATTCGAGGACAAATTCCAAGTACAAGCCCCCCGGGGGGGCTTATATTCGGAGGGGAGATTTAACGGAGGGGTTTTTGCGTTACGATTTTGGGGGGCTTATACATGGAGGGGCTTATTTTCGGAATTTTACGGTATGTATACAGGAACAGTAATTTTTGGTGTTGAGTCCTATCTACGGCTGAAAACTTTACAATTAAAAACCTGCGCAGAAAACGTCCTATTTTTGTCATGGAGAACATTTTCTGTAGGAAAGTACAGTATTTAAAGCACGAACGAACTGGCTTTTAAGAGGACTGTAACTTTGCCCGAGTTTTCATTTTGCCGCCTTCAGATTTGATGCGCCCACCCTATTGTCGTTCATCGGTTGCATGCATGCGCATACAAAATGCCCTCCTGATGGTTTGTTGGCTTGTTATCAGGCTAGGTTCGGGGGAAGGAATAGAGCGTGACGGGGGTTTGCAATAAGATAATTTTTAAGTGCAATAAGATAATTCTAAAAAGTCGCGAAAACAATCTCGAAAAAGTTGCACTAAAAAGATGGATGGCAACCATCAGGCTCAGGCTCCGTACGGGCACAAAGAGCACGGACAAGATTTTGGAAAAAACTGTCCTAACCGAGTTAAAGGGAAAGAAAGACCGAAAACGTTGCCTATTTTGGATGTTACAGCAAGGAACCCAAACGTGTGACCTCCTTTCATGCAGTCATTAACCAATCACAACTCGAGGACAGTTTCTAGCTGGCTTCTGATTGGATTAAATCTGCACGAAATAATGTAAATAAATCAAAAGCGATCACACTTTTGGGCTCCTTGCTGTAATTGTTATTGGCTTGGAAAACTAAGAAATCGCTCGGCTGGTACTTGGGTCGACCTTACTTCAGTTAAGTTAGACTAGCGGGTCCCTGACGTCGAACGTGGCTAAGCATCGAACTAAGTTCAAAAGTAATAAAGGGCGCGAAAAATTTCATAGTCATCGGTGGAGGCCTGCTTTGTAGAAACCCGTTTATAACACACACTTCTCTTTGTTCCGACAAACAGCTCAATATATTAATTTGTAATGAATAAACAGTATTTTACGGAAACCCAGATAATACAAACACTTTATTGGCATGTCCCCTTGATATCTGTATTTTTGTCCCGAGAAGAACTGTACACTTCCTATCCGTCTGAGGTGGACTAGAAGAACCTGTTTGTCGATCCGGCAAACTTTGATATTCAGACGAGCTAAACTAAGACAATGATTAAATGGCATGAGCGGCTTTATTTAAAGCGGATACTTGGAAAAAATACAATGAACAAAAACGGACATAAGGCTCACTGCAAACCAAAAAGTATAAGAACAATCTCTCGTAACAGATATAACTTATTCATATTATATAAATCGGTTGATATTAAATCAAGGTATTTACATCCAAGTCAGCAATCGACCATTTGCACGATGGCGTCATTTTACTACAAGTACTTTTACCACCAGGAGCAATTTCGTTTTTCCATTCATGTTTAAATTTTGTAATCCCAGCGAGGTTTAAAACACAAAAGTTCTAACACTGAAGCATTCTGGTAGTACCAGTAAATGACGTCATTCTGGAATGGCCTATTTATTATACAACTAGTACTACACCTTTTGCTGTTCATTACGAGAAAAAACGCATTTATTTGCGTGAAACGGCGACCAACAGCGCGAAGATACATTCATTAGCGCGAAAAAGCCAACATTTGCGCATAAATCAGATTCAATAACGATTTTTGCATTTTAAGCAACATTCAAAAACAATAAATTGGGCATTCATTTGCGTCATTCGACATACAAAAGAGAAAAATATACTTTCATTAACGCCAACATTCGAGTAATTAACATCATCTTGAAAATCATTAGGGACAATAGACAAACATTTAAGCGCAAACGCTATTCATTAACATTTTTATGACACTGTTTGCAATTCAATAGCATTCCTGGACAGCTTTAGAATGGATAAGACAAACATTAATGCGCTTGTACAATCAGTTGAGCGTTCTTTACATTGAATATACAAAAATCTATTTTCGATACCAATTCCCCTCCAAAATTGGCCTGAATTTGTTTAAAGAGTCTCGCCGTACTTCGCCACTGCGTGTTCGTCGACGGCTGCGGCTGTACATTTACCCTAGACGGCCAGAAATCATGGTGGGGCGCGACAGGGAGTGGAGGGCGTATCGCAGCCAACGAGTGCAGCCAACGAGGACGAAACTTGACCATGACCATGGCAATATCACCTATCAAATGTTTTCCTCGGCAGCTGCTGGAGTAATGAATACTGTGTCGGTTTTTTTTCTTCTGGCACGGGCGAGGAAAAAATGGATCCCGATAAGTCGGTGGTCTTTGCGTATGACGGGGTGCCAGCTCACCTAGATTTGGCCATTCCCGCCCCATAAGTACACAGCTTATGCTTTCCCCCTCGACATCGTTGAAAAGGATTTAAGTTGTCTGAAAGAGACACCAAATGCCAACATCTCGAGTGCGGAAATTTAAAGGTGTATAACAGGAACGAGGGCAAAGTCCTAGCAATTCACTAGAAGAGTTCGGAAACAACAACCTTAGTGCTTGAAGCTCTGCGCAGAAACATGACATTGTGACCGCAGTTAAATGTGCTAAGGGGTAACACTTCATGCAAACCTGCTTCCCAAAATGTTTAAATAGCGAAATTTTTTAGGGATATACATCTAACGGAGTGAAATTCGAGCCAAATTTGTTTGAATTTCTATTTTGTAATTGAAAATCGTTTTTTGTATATTAAATGTAAAGAACACTCAATTGATTGCACAAGCGTATTAATGTCTGTCTTATCCATCCTAAGGTTGTCCAGGAATGCTATTGAATTGCAATCAGTGTCATAAAAATGTTAATGAATAGTGTTTGCACTTTAATGTATGTCAGTTGTCCCTATTGACTTTCAAGATGGTGTTAATGACTCGAATCTTGGCGTTAATGAAAGTATATTTTTCTCTTTTGTATGCCCAATGACCCATATGAATGCCCAAAAGTGTTATTGAATGCTGATTAAAATGCAAAAATCGTAATTGAATCTGATTAATGCGCAAATGTTCGTATTGACGCTAATGAATGTACCTTCGCACTATTGGTCGCCGTTTCACCCAAATGATTGCGTATTTTCTCGTACTAAACAGCAAAAGGTGTAGTTGACACTACAGCTGCCACCGCTCTGCATATTGTCGCTCAATAGCATTCTTGCTCGTTGTGTAGCTCTTTGAAATATACCGGTTCATAAGGAAGATTTTCACACATATTCCATACAATAGGTGAGATAAATACAGGAAACGCAAGGTTCCATGCACAGTTTCAGGTCGATTTACACATTGATCAAAACATTCTCAGTTTCGAGAATAATTTATTCTAAACCATAAGCAAAGATTTAATTAGAAGATGAATTTTTCGCTTTTTCTCTTTCACTTTTTACATTCAGTTCATTTTGTTTGCCGGAAAGGAAGCCTTAGAAATTAAAAGGACGTTTGATCCATTAACACTCGCGTATTCTAATCTTATTTTAAACGAAAGATTTGTGAACTCGTGTCTGGCAAACTCTCCAAGTGCTTATATATACATAGTTATGCGCACCTTATAACTTCTTCTGCCCTTAACGAGTGTCGTTAAAATTTTGCTCCATAACTTTCACTAAAACAACTGCTCCACAGAATGTCACTGATAAAACGTAACGCAAAAGAGTGTCGAAGTATGACTGCACAATAAATGTCACAAAATCTACCTAAGCAGTTCCTTGGGGATGTTCTGTCTTTACGTCATCCTACCCATTTCGTACTCGCGGGCGCAAACAATAGAAACGTCATCATTACCTTCCGATTCGTCGCTGCCCCTGTTCAAGCAAATCGAGATTTTTTCTATATTGACTGTATGACTGTAAGTACTTTCCTTAATATACGCGCGAGTTACTAGAATGCCTCGGGCGAAATCCCTGCGGGGGCAACAATCCCCCCAAGGGGAGGTGAATAGTGGTAAACATATACCGAGACGCTAAGCTTCGAGGTATATATCTAGCTCTGTTCACCGACCATGACGGAGATAGTTGTTTCAGTATTTACCAAATCAGTTGGATAAAAATGAAAAAGGAAATTTTCGTAAACTAAAAACGTCACTCAATGGAAACTTTGTTTACAATATACAAACATTTCGGGGATTTTGTCAAGTGCACTTTTACGGTTTTGTTGCAAATTCAGCATGAAAATAATTTTGTACCTACTACTAAACACCGACAAGCCGGAGTTCGTCGCTTTCTTGGTATGTGTTTGTACGACTGCTTCATTTATCGTTTAAATTAATGTCTCGAAACGAGACACCATCTTGACTCCGGTCGCAAAAGTGAAAAGCCAAGGATACTCCGAGTTACGGAAGCGAAACAAAACGCGCGAAAATTGCTATTCAGTGATTTGGTAAATACTAAAACCTTTTATTTATGGTCCTCGCCTCTTGGAGGAGTGCGTTTTTGTAAATGAGTAAATTCGCGGTTTAAAAAGTTGAAACTTCTACAGCCAATAAGACTACACAGTTGTATATAAAAACAGACGTGGACACAAATTTTAGCGAACGTAAATTTTCCAGAAATCACCAGTGTTCACGCCAACAAGCATATCATCGCATTCCCATCTTTTCGCTTGGCCACCACTGTAGTCTGGATGATTAAGCGCCCAATGATATAAATCAAAAACAAAAGCAGGGTGGTCGTATAATCTCTCTTGATCAAATCCGGCATGGCCCCATTTAGCTACGTCGAATGAGCCACTTTCGAATCCCCACTTTTGGCAAACACCTGCTGACGCTGAATTGTCATTTTTCATTCTCACATAAGAGCCACACGAGGCAGGCTGGACATCCGTCTGACCACTGAAGTACTGGACTACAGCTTCACCAGTGCTGTTAGCAACAGTGGTCACATGGAACGTACGTCCATTGTTTTTACTGCAGTGGAATCTTAGTTGGGTGAAAGACAAGTGTGTTCTCAGCTCATTCATGGCGGTTTTTGTGAGAACCATCTGATCACTGGTTATTCCACGGTATGAAGTCTTGATTGGCAGCTGAGAGGGAGGAGTTGAGCTTTCCATCGTGATGTTGGAAACGAGGAGCCAGCCTCCTGAAAGAAAAATGTGAAGATAAAGAGGTTTTTATTGAAGTTCTACATCTTTTTAAATAAACAAAAATGGTTGTATTAATAGCGGAGCTGACACGAGCGCTTCTATCTATCAGGCAAAAATGATACTCACGTGACCGTCCGTCTGCACCTTAGGGAAACCGATATTAAGTCACACTTTCTAGCTGGTGTTGGAGCCTGCAACCTCATACTGCACATTCATGTCGTGGTAACCAAAACAGGCTATCCACTGACAAGTATGTTCTAGTATCACATGAGCGAATCGAGGCGTCAGGTGTTGACGAATTTTCGTTTGTTGTAAGTTATCCGCTGACAGGTTACTAGGTTTCAAAGATTCGCAGGCTCAATTTCAATTTTCTTTTCAATACACAGGAAAAAGGCTGTGTTTATGAGCTAAACAATTACGATTTTGATTTCAAACTTACTTCGGACGCGAAAATTCAGCCAGTTTTTAACAGGAGGGGAAGGCAATTGCTTTTGGCATTTCCCGCCATTGTCACGCGTTGACCATGCTTTACGTCCCATTTTTTTCTCAATTCGTCACAATGTGACAGGTGAATTGATACTGAAAATTTATGCAGCATTTGGAAACTTGTTTACTGATAGCTAAAGCTCAGAGTTTTGTGTCATCTTATGATGTTATTAACCGTCTTTTCCCACTGGATCTACAACATGAAATGCAGCTCGCTATCAAGATTCTTGTTATTCATTGCTAGTTTGTTTATTGGGTTTATGGTTGAGAAATTCGGCGATTGTGAAAGTCATCGAAAATCCGATTTTGGATGGCATCATTTTCAAAAATGAGCTTACTCTACTTCACCTTGCTGGATGCGTAAGAGCTAAGTGTTGAAAAATCGCAAGCGATTCTAGCTTTACTTGATGGCTTTCAGGACCTGCATCTCGTCTGGTAAGCTTGAGCAATTATGCATCAGTCACCAGAAACTCCAGCCCCCCGATCCCTTGGACTCAGCAAGGAACTTAACATTAACACCGCTATTAATTCCCCGCTCCCCAGCCCAATTTGTTAGAAGCCCCTTATAGCGGGGCATTAGTAGATGTAGTTCTAGGCTCAATTTCAACTGCTCTCTAGGGTCCGGCGTTCTTTCTCTTCAAGAACGGGCTCCTTTCCCGACTAGCAGCTGATTCAGAATTGGTCACACCTGGACTCGCTTCTGAAGTCAAACATACATTTTCAACAGTACAGCGAGCAACTGCAGTGAATTTGACCTCTACATACCAATTCGATCATAGTGTACATACACTAAAAGCAACTCACTTGCGTGATGCAAGTAAGTCAGTGTGTTGCTTTGCTTTAGTCCAGCGTATTCGCAAGATGCGAGGTCCTGTGGCTGCCCCAAAACCTGCGACCTGCTTGCCATGTGAGTCGCCTACAGCTCTGTTGTAAGAGCGTCCTACCGGTATTTGGAAACTATAAACATATTAACAGGCCGGAGCTTCGCTTTTATATTAAGAACAAACAATCTTCAAAAGTAAAGAAATAAACAACGATGTCGCCGTTTCTAGTTGCATCGTCTTTATTTCTTTTTGGAATGTCCCTTAGACTGAGTTGTTTTTTCCAGCTATGCAAATAATTGGCAACGAGCGGCCTCGCGAAGACGCGAGACGGCGTCATAATAAAGACGTGCGCGAAAGTTGTAAGGCAGAATGAATCTCGAAGCGATGTAAAAGTAGCGTTACATAATTTTTATGACGTAATGCAGAAAAGAGAATATAAAAAAAATCTGCTATATACCCTTTAAGTAGTAGAACAGTTTTGTTCACTATGTTCAAGGTAATTTTCCGTCATGCAATCGAATTGAGTTCAAAATATTTTTTCGTAAATTACGGTAATTCTTGACATTTCTAAACAAGTTGAACAGCGCGCCCGTGTAGGCAAAATCTTTGCTTGTTGGCACTTAGCGATAGCTGTAACTAGTTCTACTAAGCGATGGAACAACAATGTGATGTAGGTACGTGCATTGAGCATACCTGTATCACTTACGTCTGCTTCGCATGGTTAAATTTATCCCAGAAAGAGATGACACGATTTCAAGAAGTTGCATTGACTAAGTACAGTTAGGAGTTCAATTTCACTTCCCAGTTCTTTGGAAGAAGCAATAATTGGATGAGGCTGAGTATGATGGAAAGAATTATGCACATCGATGAGGATGGTATCAACTGAGGCGGATAACGCCCTTCGAGATCGGCATGATTCTTCAGATCATATGAAAGCCGAATACAATAATTGTTTTCACCGATTATTTCAAATATTTCCAACTAAGAGAACATAAAGGGGCTTTATCCTCTCTTGTTCCAACTTACAAACAAGCCAATCTTAGCAGTTTTAAATTATGAGGGATGTATATTTTATCAGACATTCTTCAAACCCGGCAGTTGTCATTGATTGACTTTGTTAGACAGTAGTTCGCATAACGTGTGAAATCCTCCGGGAGGGGGGGGGGGGAGGGGGAGGGGGGAGAGGCGCCTCCGACCCCTTCAAACCCTGACCCTGTTTAACACAGTACCTCTCATGTAGATCGAGCATAGCCAACCTTCGCTTCCAATCCGAGAAGCACCTTGTTCAAGACGTAAATTAGTAAAATTGCATTACCCTGAAAACCATACCCTGTTCAGCGCCACATGCTTGTCTTGGCCAAACTAGAGAGTGTCCCCCAGAGGAAAGAAAAATTCTCAGCTTTCCTAAAACAGCTGAACTACTGCGCGTTCTGCTGTCCCTCACTCAAACTATATCGGTACAATTGACGTCTAACGTCTTCCAAACTTGATAATGGTACCTTTTTGTAAAGAATAAGCCGAAGTATTTAGGCGAATCAGAAACGGAGAAGTGTTTAGAATGAATGATAATTGCTCACGAGTTCATATTTTTTAGGAGCAGATCTCACCTCTGTCAGTTGTCATGTCACAGTAAACGTTCAACGGGTTTCCACTGTTCTCAGGGTCGATCCAGTACCTCCCGTCTCCTTTGGAGTCACCAGAGTCCCGGATGCTCTTACAGGAATAAGCAGGCTGCTTGGAATTCCAGCCTCGCTTTGCTGCAGCAGAAAATAAAACAAATCACTATATATAGTACATATTTCCTCCGACGTGAAGAAATTGCAAAATGAAATTTAAAATGATGAGAATGACCAGTTTGTTTTTTCTTGTTGGTGGGGAAATCTTGGCAGGAAACCTGAAAAGAAAATAACGAATTGAAATAAGACATTAAATAACAGAGGAGAAGTATAGATGACGTCATCGCATGCTTAGTAGTTTTTATCACTTTTATTTGCTCTAGAAGTCATATAAATAAATATTGTTATTGCAAATATTTTTTCGTTTCTGATTGGCTAACAGTCAAGGTAGACAACACCCTCCTCGATCTCTATAATTCTTCAGATGATACTCAGCCGCATTCAATAATTGTTAAATATGTTAATATACCTTCTTTCTATTTCCTACCATACGCGATATTTACCGTGTGAGTAAAAACAAATATGTACTTTAAGACACAGGCAAAACTGTACGACCAATTATTATTTAAAAATCAGTCGACAAAAGACCATTTACGATGTCAGAGTTCTGCAAAAACAACAGGTAATTCATGAGAAGACCTTGATACTCCACAGAATATGAACAGGAAAGTCTAAGAGATTTTAAAATACTTGCCTATTTGACGAAAATAAATTCCGAAAAAACCAAACTAGGTGACCGTCATAAACAAGTGTTTAAACTAGTTTTTTAGAGTTTAGGTATTTTAAAACAGCAGTTTTGAAAAAAAAGCGGTGATTCATGTTCAAACAGTGGACCTCACCTTAACTTGTTCGTAATAAGAAGATCCTTTCTTCTCAACAAAATCATCCGGCTTCATCTTCCATGTTTCGTTGTTCAGCTCACAAAATCGCTTTGCAATATCTAGACCAGGATGAACATTAAATGACTTGCAGCTGTCATTTCTGAGACAATTTTGGTGACATTCAAACTCGTCAACAACAGTTGATGTACTCACGACATGACCAACTAAAACATGGTCTGAAAGATAAAGTAATTAAAAAATGGAGGAATTTGCAGAAAACATTAGAGTTGAACATAAACCCAGCTATGACATACCGTAAAATGCCCAAAATAAGTCCCTCGATGTATAAGCTCCTCTAAATGTAAGTCCCCGAAACTCGTAACGCAAAAAATCCTCCGTTAAATCGCTCCTCCAAATATAAGCCCTGGGGGCTTGTACTTGGAAATTGCCCTCAAATTCAAAATAAAACAAAGCAAAAACTGTATAGTAACACATAAATTTTGGCATTTGCCAAAGAAGTATTATTACGCGTCCAAATGATTGCAGCCAAAAAGTGTCACCGTATATTGCTGGTGCGTAGTTCACTTTTAACTCTTGGCTTGGATTTCCTTGTTCCATATAGACAAATTACTTGCGTGACTTAGTTTTAGTAACATCTACGTCCTCAAGGCAAGTTCCAGCAAAACGTTCTGCAAATTACTGACCTTGATTTCTTTCCGACTATAAGCTATCCCAATCGATTTTGAGACGTAAATTTCCCTTCCAGTATCAGCCTAGCCGATTTTTGAATGCAAATTTCCCTCCACATATAAGCCCCTCCAAAAATAAGCGTCTCAGAAAGGCCTTTGAAAAATATAACCCCCAAAACATTTTCGGAATTTTACGGTAGGTAATTCAGTTTTATAGCCGAACAATTTATGATCTCTTATGATAAAAAGATATACTGGCTTGCAAAATTGCGATTTGATACAAGCACGAATCGTCAGAAGTACAAAAAAAAGTGATAAAAGTTGTAAGTAACTTTAACACCAGAATGATATAGTCGGGAATAGAAGTAGTAAGAAAACGAGGGATATTCAGAAAACAGTAGACGAAGCTAGGACATACATTAATTCAGTTTTATAGCTCAACAATTTTATGATCTTTTATGATAAGGAGATATAGTGGCTGATACAAGTGCGAATCGTCAGAAGTTAAAAATACGTGATAAGAGTTGTTAAGTAATTTTAACATCAGATATAGTTGGCAAAATGACATGCTTTTTAAAATGCTTTTTGTGCGAAATCGCCATCTCAGATTTATTAAAATAGCGAGTATTTAAAAAATGTCTTAAAACACTCTACTGAAGACCAATCTTTTCAAAGAAGCAGTATTTTGTTTGCATCTAGAAAAAGGTGTTAAAAGACCGTTTAATCAAGTAAAGCCACAAGTGTTAACTTACCAGTCTGAGTTTTATAAACGCTGGCACAGAAGTCCGAGTTGGATATCACCAGTACCACTGCCATCAAAACATTAATGGTCAGAAATAGCAAACGAATGAGCCATGAGACTGCCATTGACGAAAATTTTTGGGCTGAGCTTCAATGTATGAACACTATTAATTATCAGCCTTATACAGTGGGTGTTTAGTTTAAGTTTAATTATAAAACTCTTTGGCGATGATAGTTCCCAAGCAAAGCAATTTATAATTCATGAGTGTTTTAATTTGTAACTACTAAATGAAACTGCTTAAAAAGATTTTACTTATAAGAGTCGAGCTTAACTTCATTTTCAAGTAAGCCTGTAAAAAAAGTGTACTTTTTTGTCCAAAGGAACGTCTCATTTTAAAAGAAGCCCAGCAAGATGAGAAAGCAGTAACATATGCAACGAGCGAATTCTTGTAGTAATACTGACGCCCCCTGAGAACGCGGGGTCCTTACATGTGACTGCTAAACTGAAAATTACCTTATTGCATGAAATTTTGGTGACACTTTAATTTCGCGATTTTTCTAAAAATCGCTGAATTAAAATACACCTAAATTAAGTGTCGCTAAATTAAAGTAAATGCAAAAAGGAAATTCCGCCATCTGGTCAGTTTCACAATCATGCTATTTGTGTGACGATGTAAATGAGAGAGGACTACATTAAGATATGACATTACGGTTGCAGTTTCGTTTGTTTCGATCAAAATTAAGTATCACAACGTTGTATCATTTTGCGTTAAATGAAGCTATCGACGTCTATGATTTTATCACATAAATGTTCTATTGTCGTCGTAAAAGTTTTGAATACGTATACCTTAGTTGGCCAAAGTTTCAGTTCATGAAATCGCGAAAATTAAGTGACTTATGTTCCAAAATTTACGAAAAATCGCTAAATTAAAGTGCCGCTAAATAAAGATTTTTCAAAATCGCTAAATTTAAGTGTCGCTAAACTTTTATGTAATAAGATATTCACTATTCTGAATTATACTGATGATTTATGGTCAGACTCAATCGAAGCTGAAGGAAATAAATTAACTATTTCTTGTGCATATCTATTAAGCATTCATAGCGGTAAAATGAAAGAGAGGGGTGACTGAACCACTTATTGGTCTGAATAATCCATCTGCTAACTGCAGTATTGATACGGTATTTGAGGGTCTCAATAGTGTTAACCGTTAGGCGTAAAAAAAATGTCAACCGTAAGAAATCATGGCATAAAAATAAATGTCCAAGGTCTACCTACACTATTAAAACTGACAAGTTGAAACAAATAATTCAAATAGTCGTGACTAATCACAATAGCTGTTTTCACCAATCTAAAGAGGTGAAAATGTCAACCCCGAAAATGGTCAGAATAATCATGACTGCGGAGTTGTTTTGACCCAATGTTTTAGTTAATGTATGATAGGTCAAAATGATCCTGATGAAAAGTTAGTTCCTACCCAAGATAGTAGTTTCAAAAATGTAACTATTATATTATGTTGCGCAATGTTATCCTTAAAAGTATAAAGCTAAGAGTGACTTAGCTTGAGAAAACAGCCGACCTTTCGTGAAAGTGGTGACGTTGCGAAATGTCGGCTGTTTTCTCGGGCTAAGAGTGACTGCTTCTCTTGGGGTTTATTCTACTTAGTGCTCAGGAAAGTAGATAATCAGACCTATGTCAAGTCGTTTCTAAACAAGTCGATCATTAGTAATATTTAAAAATTAATGAATGAGGCTGAGTATCTTATGAAGAATTATGGAGATCGAGGAGGGTGTTATCCGCCTTGTCCTACGGCCTCGACGGATAACACCCTCCGAGATCTCCATAATTCTTCATTTGATACGAAAGCCGAATTCAATAATTGCTTTATTATCCATTCAAAATAATTCCTAGTTTAAAAATAAAGCTAAAACATGCTTACCTCCATCGATGTTAAGTTCACCTTCGATAGTGCACGTTTAGCAGATGTCGCCCTTCGAGTTGTGTTCTTGCTGTTCTTGCCAAGTTTTTAGCTATAACTTCGTCTAGTTCTTACTCTTGAAACGAGTGAAATGTCCGCCATTTTTTGTTTTCACAACCAAAACAACTCAACATCGTCCCCAGGTCTTCTCGGTTAACGGTGCCTTAACCTGCACGAACGCTGCATTTTTGACGTCATTTCCTCGTTAAACACAAACTTCTTCCAAATTTGGTCATCAGTAACTGGTTATGGTGAATTATGCGTGTGCTTTTAGCCAATCAGAATCGGGGAAATATTTTGAATGAATAACAATGATGAAAGCGCATTTTGATCCCATGTACGTCATGTAAGACGTCATATAATGTCCTAAGGAAATTTGTTGGCCCGGGGGGTGGGGGGGGGGGGGAGTGGTGCTGTTGGTGCTGTTGACATTCGGGGGTGGGGGGGGGGGGGTGTGTGTAGTGCAAAATAGAGAGTCTCCAGATTTTAGATCTCCGGAGGTTGGCAGGTATGCTTTCCACGAACAACTGAACCGCATTTTTGCTGATGAGCCTGCAGTTTTCAAATTCAACTTTTCCTTTGGTTTTATTCTCCGTAATACAGAGACTGGGGCCCTCCAGTATCATCATCCATCCGCGAACAACCATTTGGTGCTAGAACAGCCGTTCCTGATTTCAAGTCCACACGATTTAGAGTGCCTATATCAGCAGATAGCAGAGATCGATTACTTGGAGTGGGTGCGACAGCAGAGACCAAATTCAAAATGGGTCGTGGATCTCGTGACAAATGTTACCTGGTTTGTTTAGAAGATTCGACTAAATGGCCCATATGGTTTGGGGACACTTCATGACTTATTATATGTTCGGGGACACTTCGTGACTTATTATATGGTTTGGGGACACTTCGTGACTCATTATATGGTTTGGGGACACTTCGTGACTTATTATATGGTTTGGGGACACTTCGTGACTCATTATATGGTTCGCGGGACAAATAAGAAATGAGGAAATTCCAATATGGGCAGCTATGTAGGTTCTGTTTATAATGAGTCACCAAATACTAAAACAACTTGAACTAATCCCCGTTTCAATCTGTTGCCCTCGGATTATTAAAACAAATTGAACTAATCCCCGTTTCAACTTGTTTTCCAAAAGAATACCTTACAACAAACTGAACTAATCCCCGTTTCAATCTGTTTCCCCAATTATAAGTAAATGAAAACACACACACACAGCCATGGTTTTTATGAATACCTAATAACAAGCGGGACGTGTAATTGTTTTAACAACAATTGCCCGGATTTTTTTACATCTTTCCTAATTTTATAAGACGTGTAGTTGTTCTAGTAACAATTGCCGTAATCTTTGACGTCAGTCCTAATTTTACATTGTTCTAGTAAAAATTGCCGAACAAAAAAAAAAAATCACGAACATTGCCATTTCGGAGATGGCGCAGACCATAAAGGACAACTGGCCCCTCATAGAGAAAACCAGTGGCAAAGTCTTCACACGCAAGTTTGTCCAGGACCTTGGTGAGGTGATCCTCCCCCTGATGGATACGTACGCTAGGCTCGATAACAAAGACAACAGCACACATGATCCGCCTACACATGACGACGTCCTCGATGCGCTGGAAGTGGTAAACGTCAATCCCGAGGTCGAAAAGCTAATGGTCACTGCCTTCAATGCAGCGGGACCTGTGTTGATGACCAGCATTCAGATGCTGGCCGTCAGGTTTTTATTAAATGGAATCTATTTAGCTGGAGATACACATCGAGCACCAAAGCCTACGAAACAAGTGAACGTTAACATAATTCCTTTAACCTGCGTTGCTTGATTCTATTCTTTGGTTGTTAATAATTTCTTAGGGAAGGTAATATTAAATGTCTTAAGTGATTTTACAGAACTTACAAAACAAACAAACAAAATGTCTTTGCTGTTGGTATTCACCACCGTACTGACCCTTTTGGTTTGTGTCGGTGGGAATGTGTGCATCATACCCCAGTGTAACTGTAACCATGTAACCGAGATCATCGACTGTTCAACCCTTGGTTTACATTCAGTGCTATACTCATCCGATACCGACAACTCTACACAGTTATTACTACCACACAACCACTTACAGCATTTTAACAACTGTCTACTCATGGCGCATTTACCAATGGTTAAAGTAATTGATTTTCGCGACAACGATCCACTGCTATGTGTAGATTTAGCTCGCCAAAGAGCACCACATGGATTGACTATTCTCTCTAACTGTCGAAATACAATCAGCCGCACACCCAGCAGCGAATCGAACAGAAACCGGACAACACAACCATCTGACCATCGAGTGACAACCACCAAAAAATTATCCATCAAATCAACAGTAATCAACGATCCTACAAATAAACACACTGCGTTAATAGTCCGTAAAGGAAAAACTTCAACCACACTTGTATATATTTACTGCCTAATTTCTACTATTTTGATTATACCGACGGGGATAATTACAATCCGATGGATCATGCAGTGTTGGAAATCCAGACGACAGACCAGGAACTCGCCACCCATACCGCTTCAGTTATCCCTATTGAATGTTGACTCTGATTCCGACAATGATGAAGAGAACTTGATTTTTGTGCGAGCAAGTACCTCAGTATGATGAGATTTGTAATATCGAAGCGCCGATTGGATTCGAAAACATGTTGTTATGTTATTGTTTTGTTGGTATTATTAGCACATACTTCAAAACATTGTTAGACGCTACCTCATTTGACCAACAAGTAGCGCGATTTCGCTAAGGTTATTGTCGAACGTTCTTTCTGATAGAGGGAATAATTACAAAACTTTGTTCATGTTTGTTGCCGGTGTACAGAGAAGCGAAACCACTTAAATCCCTTGGGTTTTAAGTAATCATAAGCTTATGATAATTTTAGTTGTTACACACAGAAACCATATTTGTTCTTTAACATGGTTTCAAAAGAAATAAATAAACTGCTTTGTGTTCTCGCCTGGTTCCAGAGGTTCACGTTTATATTTCTTAATCAAATAATTGCAAGGCCGCGAAAAAATTAGCCGCGAAGCCAATACAATGTGTTTGTCGACAAATTATTATCCAATTAACTTCCACTGACAGTAAGTTCAAGCCTGATTAAACAAGCCATCATCAATACACAGACGATGAAATTATTTTCGATTCAAAAGATACAAAACAAAGGCATTCCAAAACCTAATCACTTAAACCTCTAACTTAACTATCGCAAAAATATTTATCACTTAATTACCCACTACTCGCCAGAAGCTGATAACTCGGCCCTGAGACACGTGAAGATTATTTTGACAATAAATGAGTTAACAATTGATAAGTAAAGCAAACAATTGTTTTACAAGGAAGAGTAAATGAGATCAATTATATCGAGTATGGTTAAATTTAAACACCGCTTTTGTTTATGTGTAAAGAAGGATTGAAGCAAAGTTTTACCGTTCTCAGAGTAAAGTTAGATATGTTTGATTTACTTAGTAAAACCAAAGATATCCAGACAGTCATTATATCTCGATTTGTATCTGGGGTGACTTTGTAGGTATGTTTACGCCCGGTCGGTAGTATGCAGTAGAGCAAAACGTGACGTAACTAGACTCCGAGACTGGGCAAGAGTTGTTTCGAGTGTGAGTCGGAGACTGGGCACAAGTTGTTTCGAGTGTAGCGACGGCTATATTTGCTAAATTTTGTATCGTCGTTTGATTTACATTCTGTTTGGAAGAACATTTATCAAGCTTTCAAACGCAAATTGATTGGAGTTTTCAAGGTGAGATATTTTTAATTTCCAAATCGTTCTACTGTGACCGACGATCTGTTTAATAAATTTAGAAAAGATCTAATTCTTTGTTTATTTTATTTCCTGGTCATTCTGCTGTTATGTTTATTATAATATCAAATGTTTCCTTTCATCGATATTAAACTGTGCTGATCTGTGCTGAGTTTCAATCAAACTCCTATTCGAACAATAACTATGAACTAAAAGTTTGTTCATGTTTGTTCAAGT
>OZ037777.1:25913709-25953709 GCA_964035525.1 Porites cylindrica | reverse complement strand
GGATCGTGATTTCCAATGCCCTCTTCTCACTAGAGAATGCTTCCAAGATGTTCTTCTGTCATGCCACTATTCTGATTTCTTACTTTCGCGATGAGCACCCTGACCTGGAATGCCCTTTACATCTAAGAGGAAGCGATTGTTGCTAAAGGTACTTCTCGGAAAATGGCAGTTTCGTGCAAAACCGCCACAACTACACTTTTCTTGACATGCACACAAACCTTGGTCACATGAACAGGCTGGGGGAGATCAAAGCAACAAACCAGACATCAAGTCTCCAATATGCAAACATAACAATGACTTTACCAGGGACAAGCAATTTTCCCAAGATCAAAGAAAACGAGTATGCGACCTTAAGAATTATCCATCTAAAGAAGAAGTTGTGTGTGCCTTGAAAGAAGGAGTAGAAATGGCAAAGCAGCTCGCACGGAAACTTGGCATGCACCCTTATACCAATGAACAAGGAGATGAGACCAGTGACGATGACAAGTGGTTTTACAAGCCCATGGAGTATGTTGATTTCAAGGAATCATTAAGAGGAATGGAAACAGACGAAGAGCAAGAGACCTTACGGAGAGAAGCACGTGAACAACAATCGGAAGAAGCCACAGAAACTGAAACCGGACCTAACTCTGACGGTCTTTGCGATTCATTTGAAAACGAGGAAGTTGGAGACATTCACCGAATAGTGAATCCCCTTCTCGACAGCTTCAATACAAACAATAAGGCGGAAAAGCGAAGTGCTACTTTGCTAATACCTGGCGTCGGCAGGCATTATAAAAGTACAATAATTGCAGAACTGAGAAATAACCCTGAAATGTCTACAGACCGCCTTAGAAGGGTACGAGGTGCAGGCACATCATCAGAGAGTGAGAAGACAGGTGACAACGATTCCACGGACGACTGTGCATTTTATGACCCTACTTGCGCTGGCAAGTTCATCTTAGGCAGAGTGCAACGGATGCGCAAAAAAGGAAGGAACGGATTTATTGAGTATGTTCTCCCCGTTGACCTTGGAAACAAACCAGCGGATGTTGAAATACTGTCACAATTCTGAAGAAGACAAGAGCGGCCTTTATAACCACCAAGAAACTGTTGTGTCAATGCCGTTAACTTCACTTATTTGCGAGGTTCGCCTCGAAATAAATCAAGATGACATTTGAGTTATCTGCGAAGGATATTTGCATTGTTCCCGCGTTTCTCAAGTGTCGAAATGCAGCAAAGAGCATCCGTGGCCCCTTGTCAAATAAACGCCAGATCCGTAGCCATTGACTTAGAAGATGAAGGTAGAAGGGTGGACACGGTTCCCACATCACGAGGAAGACTTAGTCGAAGAGTATCATACTTGACGTTTTAAACGCAAAAAGACACAGTAGTTGAATGGCATACCGCAGCCTTCATAATATATAGTGTAATATATATTATTAAATAATATATTATTTGTTCCTTATATATTGCAGTTACAGCTCTTTTTAAGAATGTAGATTCCTATTTTAACAAGTTTCAAAGAGACAATCTGAATATGACGAATTGCTTTGGCGTTACTAGGCGTCACTACTATACTTTGGCTGGTTACTACCAGCTTTCGGCCATCAGAGTATTTAGCGTATGATGTATATATTGTTTAATGATATTTTGCAGTTACAGTTCTTTTTAACATTTTCAAGTTTGTAATTTCACAAAGATGCAAGAAGCGAGTATGGTGGACCGACAATTTATGACGATGCTTTTAAAAACTACTTATGGGTAAAAGTGTTTGATGATTATGTCTTCGCCATTATTAAAAGTCTTTTTTTTGTCATTTGTCTGTGTTTTAACATGGTCTATTCAGCGGTTAAAAAAAGCTTGGGCCACACCCAGATCGGTCTCTTTTAGGGGTTTAATTCAAAATTTCTGACGAGCATCCGTACCACCTTCATATGCGGAGTTTCCCCCCCGGGGTTTGCAGGAGCCGATTAATCTGCTCCTGGTGGTTGGCATAAGTCCCTCAATTTTTTTTCCCAGTTGTTTTTTCATACTTTCTTTAAACTTAGGTTATGGAAACAAGATATCTAAACTCCTTCTGCCTGCACTGTAAGTGAGAAATGCCTTTTCAACCAGGTTTTTCCTGGGTGGTTGAGATGATGTGTAGACATCTTTTCAGCAGTTCTTCCTGCTGGGGTTCGATTATCGCGAACAACTTGATTGAGTGTCTGCCACTCGACGGAAATCGGTAATTTTTAAAAAAAATGTAACAATTTTTCCTTTCTTCTGTCTGTTGTTTTCTATGCTGTTGTGTTTCCTTCCGCAGTTCTTCTTTTTAAATCATTTGAAAGTATAAAAAAAAATAATAATTACTTCAGTTTAATAGGTGGTCCGACTCAATGAGGTTTCGAGACGCCGAAGGTAAACTAGGGTACAGAAAATATATGAAGGAAATCAAGGGGAAATCAGTTTGATTTGTACAGGAGTAATCGGCTCCATATTTATCTTTTTTGTTCTCCCTCTCTCCTCCCTTCCCTTCTTTGGTTAGTCGCTAACTTTCTTTTTTGCTCATGCCCTAGGTTGAATTTTTTCAAGGAAAAGAAAAAAAAGCCCCCTTAAAAATAGCCTGCGAGCAGAGTATCGAAGGAGACTGCTCGCAGGGTACCTAAAAAAATGCATAAGTTTACGAACGTCTGAGGGCATACCATGTATTGAGAAGTGCAAACGTCAAAAAAGTACAGTGAACAAAATACATCATCATACATCCCAGTAAAGCTACGGTAAACACAGTAGGGAGATAAGAGTGACGTTTACAGAAAACGGTGTAGACTCAAGCCTTGTGAGAATTTCTCAAAACAGAAAATGAGCAGATAAAAACAGTCTAAAACAGTTCTCTAGATGAAAGTAAAGTGAAAGCATTTATTTTTTGTGAAAGTAAAGTACAGTTAGAGACAAGTATAAAGGGAAAATTTGGTCACATGGTACAAACTGGCGTTTGCCGTTGGCCGTAAACGTGACACTAAATCTCTCGGTTATACCACAGTAAAAGTACGTTAAACTCAACATACCCCAGGAAATATACGTTTAACACAATACATTCCGGGAAACAATTACGCCAATACCCTGGCGCCGATAAAACTGGTTTTCGACAGAGAAACGACATGCCGTTTTAGCTGGTCAAAGAAATGGTGATGTAGCTTGCGGGTACAGGGAGAAGGAATTTAAAATTCTTGTTTCTATGACCTAAGTGTAATGAAAGTAAAAAAAAATAACTGCGAAAAAAAAATTGAGAAACTCATACCAACCACCGATAACACGGTCTAGACAATGAAAAGCCCATCCATACTAGCGACATGAAATTGAAGGACGGTTTCTGGAAGGACGTACTCCCGACGCACTACAACTCGACTACTACTAGTTCCTTTATTTCGAAAATGAAAATCTTTCTCACCAACGTCATATCACCCTTTTTATTTTACTTATCTACTCTTTGTTTCCGAACATAGAATTACAACTACAATACAAAATGTTAACAAATTTTTTGGTCCTACAGTAAAAACCCGCAACTAAGAACCTAAAAATTAAGAACCTGTTAGCCTAAAACTGTTCATTTATACCCCCTATAAAAAAGAACCTATTTAGCCTAAGAAATTTAAAAAAGGTTCTTATTTTCTAAAATCATAATAGTACATTACAGTTGCATTGCAAGAATCCTATTTGAAGCAAAAAAAGCAGATTGCCATTGTTGTAAAAATGTTTTTTAACGAAAAATTTATATATTCTTAAACGTTTTTTTGGGGGGGTGGGGTGTGGGGTGGGGCTGAAGAAAATAAAAGTATAGGCTAATGACCAACTTGTTTGCAGCTGCGTTTTGATTGTTTTTTCTCCAGGATTAAGAACCTAAATAGCCTTAAATTCTGTTAACTACCATTTATATAAGAACCTGTTTAGGCTAACTCCTAAAAATGTAGGTTCTTAGTTGCGGGTTTTTGCTGTATTCATGACGTATAAATGTCTTTTCCACAAGTTTTTCGTGGGTTCTTTAGATGACGTGTAAACATCTTTTCAGCACTTCTTCCTGTTGGGTTTAGATATCGCAAACATTGAGTGTCTGCCACTCAAGAAAATGTATATCGACGGTAATCAGTGACTAAGAAAAAAAATTTTAACAATTTTCCCTTTCTTTCTTGTGTTGTCTTCCGCAGTTTTTCTTTTCAAATGATCTAAGGGTTTAAAAACATGGTTGCTTCAGAGTAGCGGGTGGTCCGAGTCTTTGAGGTTTCGAACGAAATCCAGGGAAATCAGTCTAAAATGTGTGAAGGAGTAAGGCTCCTCATTTGTATCAGTGGTGTGGGCATGGGTGTTAATGATAAGGCATTGACAAGGGGAGGGAGTTCAAAAACTGCTGAAATTTCCCAAGAGACAGACCCTTTCAAAGGTATTCTTCTCCAGTGCGACGGGATGCTTTGGACACATAGGAAACCGTGCATGAAAAGTCTGTGGCACCCAGGGTAGGCCCATTACAAAGAATATACTGAAAAGAGAGAAATCTAAGATGCATTGACAGATTACAAGAGCCGATTACTAGAAAACGGCTCCTGCAGATTATAAACGTTTTGCGTGTGCTAGATAATAAGTTCATCAAGTCAAACGGGCCATAGCTTTTGAAAGCTGACTTGTTGAAGCAACATGTTGGTACAATACTTAATTCTATGTCTTCATATTATTGGGATGTCGTCTCTAAACACTATCCAGCAGTTGAAGAAGCAAGCAGCCATTTACGCTAAGAACCTTTTCGATGAATTCAAGGAAAATCCTGCCAGTAGACGCTTTGACAACATCATCCCTCCCCCGCGCACAGGAAAAAATATTGAAGATTTTTTTATCCCAAGATTTTTATATGGTGCTCCATAGGTCATTACGGAGTCGAAGTGATGTGTCCAGAACATGGGTGTTTCTTGAAGACTGGATGTTTTACGGACGAAGTGGAAATGAAAAGTCCTAGAAATCCCCGCATTGGATATGATCTATTTGGAAATGTACTAGTAATACAAAGGCATTATATTTGCTGTCACAAGGGAATATCGTGCAGGTACTTGTCGGCATCTGGGGCAATAATGAAAGCTATTCCTCAGATGTATAGTATTGGTTGTTTTCCCTTGCTTATGTTTCACCGATCTACTTGCACAAAGAAATTGGTTGACTTTTTGGAAACTCAATTACTCCAGGGAGTAAATTTCATCAAAATTTGCGAAGGAATAGCGGCGATAAACTTTAATGACTATCAACGGCGAATGGAAGGTTTTACATATTCTTCATCAGCACAAGCATTGCCAAAAATGTTAGACTTGAACGGGCAATTCTACGCAAATGAACTGTACTCTTTCCCAAGTAACTATAAGCTAAGAGATATTTTTCTTTCCGAATTTCAAAGAAAACAGTCGATTTATGAAAACGAATTGACGAAATGTGCTCATGGGCCGACAGTCATTTCTTGCGATCATACATTCAAGATAAATTTGTTGGTGCATGGAAAGGATGTGACAAAACGTTTGTGAAACAGTTCCAAAATCTGTTTATCGTGTTAAACAACCGTCGAGAAGTCATAGGTTGGCCGCTTACCAGAACGGCATTTGAAGAAATAAAAGACCTCCTAGTAGCACTCATAGTAGCACTGCACTATCTCTGGAATTTCCTTTGGCAAATGAGAAACTGACACTTTATTTAACGATTTTTGTCATAGACAGAGAACCGCTTCGGGGGATAACAATGGACTTTAATAATGTTCTTTTGACGTTTACAACTAGAATAAAAGCCCCTTTGCTTTCCTGTGACATGTTTTATGACTTGCCCAAGCCAAGTCCTTCAGTTTCTGAGAAACATTCGTCTGGTGAACATACCGTACTCTTTATTCTGCTTCGATCGGCCAGGATTTTATTCCCGTTCATATCTACGTTTTCGCAATGGCGTCTACAGTGCTGACAAAGAATCCACCCAAGACGATGTATTGCAGTTTTTAGAGGACAACTCGTTGAGCTAATAGAAGCTTTCAAAAGCAAGTCTCCGCATACGTCGAGTTGAACGTAGTTGAATTAGCCTACCCATGCAAAACACAACAGCAATTTTCATCGTTGCCTCTTTTTAAATCCTTATAGCTAACAAAGTAGACGGAGAAGACTTTTTCGAGTTCGATTTTTTAACGATCAACTCGATAATACCAAAGCTGAAAACGAGGAAACGAATTATCGCGGCGTGGACAAAGGTGACGCATGTGGTAAGTGGTTTCTGTCTTTGTATTTTTCAATTTCTAAGGCGCTAGACACAAAAAAATGCGAATGACTATTTTTGAGAGTGCATCCTTTTTTATTTTCTGTACTGGTATAATCTATATTTTTTGAAACGTCCTAGGAAAGGCGTTAAAAAAATTCTTGCCTAAAAATGTCGAGCATGCTCATGGCCATGAATAACGTTGTCACATGGCTACTAGCCGTGCCTGGTTACATTGCCACAAACAGACAATGTTTGCCGGTGTTTTCATCAGATAGTGTGGAGCGGTATGAAGTAGAGAAAGCGCCAAGCGTACAAGAACTGCTCAAAATATATATTACAGCTTATGCCGTACAAGCTTTATACTCACAGAAGAAAGGAATTTTGAATCGCACGGAGATGACAAAACTGCTTACTAGTCCGCTACACAGCCGTTTTTAACTTACTTGTTGAAAGATCGCAATAAGCTTAAATGTTTGTATTATAAAAATGTTTGACTTTTTGTTCTTGTTTCTTGGTAGACCTTCGATGCCAATGGTTGTCCACAGCCAGTTAATAACGCGAGCCCTGGCAGAAAACGAAGCAGTGAGAGTGTGGAATGTGCCGCTCATCGTGAGTGTTCACCCGAATATCAGCCAAAAAGCCCGCGGAAAAGTGTTTCTCCATGCAAGTCGCCGAGACGAAGTCCGCGGAAAAGTGCATTCACTCCTAGGTGAAGCCCGCGAAAAAGTGTGTCTTCGCCGAAGTGTCAAAACCGAAAGCATGCCACCACCTCGCAGGAGATCGAGAGAAAGAGAACTCCTGTTGGCAACAAGGTAATGTTCCTTTTTTTTCTTGTAACCCCGATGGGAGAGATCCTCAGGAAAAGTTATAAACGGAGAGGCCCAACCCCTTCCCCTTTTATATACTATTTTTAACAGATAAGGTACCCCTATTTTATACCTTCTATTGAGAAATGGTACCCCTTTTAACGTATGTAGTTTACAACTTTGACGTGTTCTCCCTACCCTTTCGTATATGCTTACTTTAACTAGTGAATAACTCCCCCCCCCTCCCCTCTTGCTAATGGCTGGATAGGAGACTTGGCATGCCATGCTTAAATATATTCCGCATGTCATATTTCTAGGATTCTCCAGGATCAGCAGGTGGTAATGACTCCCCAATTAAATCATGGCTGAACAAGTTTGCAATACCAACAAGGGTAAGGCATTTAATTAGTCCTATTTTATTAACTACATATATCAAGCCAACAAGAAAGTTCTACAAAAATGTATGAACAATATTTTTACTACATGGTATAAGTATCAAGAACAGCATTTGTTTCTTTTTTCATGGCAATGAATTGAAAGCGTTCAGTTTAACTTCGTATCTTGCTTAATAAAACATAAAAATGAATGTAAAATGATAAAGAAGCTTACATTGACCGGAGAATCTGTATTAAATCTCCCAAATTACACAACTAAAAACGTGAAGTTTTTGGTATTTTCTTGTTTTGAACCTCTTGGAGAGCTGAACTGTTGATAAAGAGACTTAAGTTTTTTTAGTGTGAGTGCTTTCTCCTTTATTTCGCGTACACGACTTTCTGTGAATTTGAGGAAAAAAATAAGGTGTGCCAATGGTTAAAGAGAGGCTTAACTCCAGCAGAGGCCGTTGTTCTGTCAAGGCAAGATTTAATTGCTTGCCTACTGACAATTTCCTTGCTGAGGCTGTCACTTGGGGCAGCCTTGCTTGGGCTATAATCTGCTGCTTGTGGGTTTTTGTTTTCTCTTTTGACCTGGCTCACCTGTGTGATACCAAATTCAAAATTAATTCACTATTTCAAACAATGTTTGCCTAATTCTAGACATTTGAGCTGAAACACCATGTGGAAGCAACATGCAGTCAACAAGTTCAGTGCTCCTAGGGTGGAATGAAAAAGAGAAAAAGCAGACAAAGGAAGAATCGTATCAATAGAAAAAAACTCTCAACTTTTTTGCAATCCAGTGCAGCCAAAATAGTTAACGAAAAAGTAATTGAACTTGAGAATAACTGCAAGAGTGCCAAGCAAGTAGCAAATGGCTACTTTTATAAATGTAAAAAAAAACAAAAGAGGAAAATAGTAGACTTCTTTATTCTGCTAGCAGTAACTTTAAGGAAGAAGATATTCCTAAAAGCATGATAATTAAGAGAGATTTGCTTGAAGTGAAAGGTGACAAAATATTAGGAAAGGGGACCTTTGGGAGTTGCTACGAGGGCAAAAATAAAGATATAAATGTTTGTTAAAAATTTTTTAATGAAAAACATTTTCTGAGATCCAACCTAATTAATGAACCAAAAGCCATGTTAAACCTTATTCCTCACTCTAGTTTGCCCCTGCTATTTGGGATTTTCTTAGAACCAGATCCTATTTTAATAACCCAATTTAGTGGTTTTAAGAAAGTGTAACTTTAGACAGCTTTTCCAGAAGACTTAAAACAATGAAATTGTCACAGTCCTGTTCGCCAGATCATCTGTTTCTGACATTGATTGAGGGTGTCAATGCAATTCGCCTTTCGGGTTCTATTCATAATGACTTGAAGCCTAATAATATCATGGTGGAAGAAAGAGGCATTCATTATAATGCTGTGGTCATTGACCTTGGAAAAGCATGCCCACTTCACAAAGAAAAATTTTACAAGTTATGAAATAAAGTTGAAAAGCAGAAATATTTAGAAAGGTATCCTCATTTGGCACCCGAGCTGGTTGCTGGTGATTCACCACAAAGTGAATCAACTGATATTTATTCACTGGGTCATACAATAAACAAAGTTTTAAGTGAAAAATTTGGTGAGAGTGTTCACCACATTAAAGAAATTTGAAATTTGTATTAACTATATATATCTGTATGAGCAGACAGCCTTGCAATAGACCAGGACTTAATTATTTTATTGACACTTGTTACGAAAAACAGCATGTTGTTTGTAGGCTACAAAGAGCCAGTTATTTACTATAACTTAAAGTAGAGTTAGTCTTTCATAAGGTAGAATCTATGTTATGTCTGAAGTTGTGCCTGGTTTATGAATTGGAAATATGTTATTTTTGTAAATATAAATTTGCAACATCCTGAATGAGTTATTGGAAGTTAAAAAAATTAAACAAATTTTACGTGGATCATGATTGTTTTGTTTGGTCTGTTTTAACACTTCCTGGGAACCTGATGTTGAGCAAGGGCTTGCAAAGGGTGACCTCTCACCAGAACAGCAAAATTCCCTGGTTCGCCAGCTATGCACTACTATCATGGCTCAGACAGAAGTCTTACGATTTAGTGAGAGGGAGCACATTGCCATGCTGCTGGTCAACCAGTACCCGTTTCTTAAGGGGTCATTTGGTGCGGGCCATGTAAGTATTTTTATTAAAAATTATTGGTCCTTTTATTGGCAGGAGTAAATTGGAATTCATCTATTTCACAGAGACACATGTTTAATATAAACAGCCATTCTTGCTACAGTGTAAAAAATGATGAGAACTTTACACAAGAAAAACATGGTCCGGTAAACTAGTATCGTGCTCCTATAGGGCATATGGAACTTAGTCCCTAATCCTTATAGTATAATAATATTCTCCTCCAAGGAGATGTTCTACAACTCATACAATTTGTATGATATTATCCTTTACCTGGTTTAACTTCAACAACAGTTGCAGTACAAAACTGACCAAAATTCTACAGTTCAGAACTGCAAGGTAACAATTACATGTACATGGGGGTTAACATTTTTTGGGAGGGTAAAGGCAATAGACCCTTTCTGTATTGCTGGTACATTGGAGGACAATATCCTTTGCTTTACTTTGAAGGCTTTACTTTTTTGAGCAGTCTTAAATGTACTGAGATATTCTGCAGTTTCCAACAGTTTATATCACAGTTATGATAACATATTGAGAATAGATACGTCATATAATATTATCAGATTATGACTAAGTTTCCTCTTGAAATTTTCAACCTTCCACTCTGGCAAATTTGGTCAAAAAAGATTATGAGTCGGATGGCGAATGTATTGAAACGTGCATCAAGACAAACCAAAAAAAAACTGTATCAATCTGTGAGTGAGACAGAGGGTGCTCTAAAGGAAAAAGCGAGCGTTGTCCCTGGAATTCCTGAAGGGGAGACAATTGATACCCTGGAGGAGCAGAAACAACAACTGCAAGAAAAGGATCACCAGACCTCATTACTCTTCATATGCTGTTGGATACCACTTTTCCTTTAAGGAGACGAGATGTATTACTTAACAATGTGTAACCGAGCTCGATAATTAGCTCACAAAGCATTTTCTTTTCGGCATTATTTTTGCGGTTCCGTTTATCGTTTTCTCACGGTACGCGTTCCTTTAGTTCTGCTTTGTGGTTAGCTGTGTTTTGTCTAGCTCTGTGATTTCTCCGCCGTTACACCTTTAAACAGGAAAGAAATTAATTGATTTTAGCTCGCTTTAATTTGCAGCCATTGCTGTGGTTACCTGCGAAACTCTCCATTTGTTTCCTCCCATTGTATTAACAGAACACGTATGTATTCTGCGGTAAAGTGATAATAGTGTTTTACAAACAGGCGTATTGCCAAAAGGAAGATTTCACTGTTTTGTGGCTTACCTAGCTGTAGTTGTCCAATTGTATTGCTAGTAACAGGATGCGAGCTGTTTGTGTTCAGCGCGATATAAATACGCCTGCACGTAGCATTTCTACGCATTAGTACAGTTCCAGTTGCCGCGTTCACTAGTCAAGCCGTAGGACATAGTTTTGTAGAGTTCTCCCCTCGCTGGAGTGGGTAAGTGTTCTCCTTTTGCTGTTCTTCCTAGGATGTTCTTCGTTCTCCTCCGAGGTCATCGTGTTTATGAAACGTCCAGCAACCGTAGTATTACTTCCCTGTTGTAAATTTCATCGTTTCTTGGTTTTGTTGTTTTCCGCTGTTGTATCGAGCACTTTCGCTCCGAAATCATCGTCCTTTAGTTTCTTAGCCGTTGTTATTCCTTTAGTTTAGTGTTTTGCTTAGTTTTGCCACCGTTTTGTGCGAGATCGTAGATCAAAACCTTTCAGTCTGACCTCGTTTAGCGTGTGTTTTCTTGTCTTCGTATCATATGACTTCTTTCGTGACCTAGCATGTTTCTTAGCGTGTTTTGTTTACGTTTTACATTTTAGTGTAGTTTTATTCTCTTAGTTGTATTGTTTAGCCATCTTAGTAATTTTTAGCGTCGTTTCCTTTTTGCGCTATTGCCCTTTTCATCGCCCCTTTTCTTTCCCTTTTTGTTGCTTTATTCGTTTTCCTTGTATTTGTTCTTATTGTATTTCATTTCCACTAATTGGCCATTAAATTCTTGTTTGTTTTGTACGCATTTTCTCTTTCATCGGTTGTAATTCGCTACCTCCCCTACTCGGGCGGCTCGGTCACATTTTGGTACCAGGAGAGGGGTAGCGAATATTATTTGGCTTCCAAAATCTTAGAAATACAATAAAGCACTAGGAGTAGAAAAGGGCAATAGAGGTCACATCCCATATGGAGGGTGAGGTGGAGGAACTCAAACAGAAGCTCCAAAAATTAGAGGAGGAACACAACCAGGCATATCAACTCCTGAAAACCCTCCAAGCTAAGGAGTCCCCAGAAACTCCAACCCCATCCCAACCCCAGGAAAAGCAGTTAGTGGTGATCCCCAATGAACAAAAATTGAGGAAGTTTAGTGGAAGACATAGAGATAATGAACTGTCCATAGAGGATTTTACTGATAATGTGAAAAGCGCAATCACCTCAAGAGGACTCCCCCTCCCAGAGCAGGCAAATTTGGTACTCTCATATCTAGAGGGCCCTGCTAAAGAAGAAATGAAACTTTACCCTAAAAGTGACCTTACGAATTCAGATCAGATCTTCCACCTCCTTCAAGAGTCTTTTGGCGAGAAGCGTTCTGTTCCCCAGCTCTTAAAAGCCTTTTATGACCGCCCACAGAGGGAAGGCGAAACCCTTCGTGAATTCTCCCATGCGCTGAGAGGACTGCAATCTAAGATAGAAAAGAAAAGTGTGACCCAATCAAGTGGCCAAGACGCAGCTCTTCGAGACCACTTCGCCGAAAATGTTAGAGATCCCCTCCTTCGAAAGGAACTGAAGAAGTTTATCAGAACACATCCGGAAGTTTCCTTTCTAGAAACCAGAGAGGAAGCTATTCGCTGGGCCGCAGAAGACGAGAAGTCCTGTGGACCGTGCCCCAGGGTGGCTTCGTCTCATGAGACCAGTACCTCCACTAAGCCCTCTTCCCTCGAATCAGCCATGAATGAGATGATCAAAACCCTGCAAGGTCAGCAAAAGGCCATTGAAGATTTAGCAGCGAATCTGAAGAAGCTGAATACAGTGTCCACCAACAGAGGACAGAATGCACAGTTTCAGCCCCAGTTTCAGCAGAGACAGCCCAGACCTGACACAGGTGGTGACAGGTGTTATCAGTGTGGAGCACCAGGACACTTTGCCCGAAATTGCACAGCAAAAAGTAGACCCCCGCCCCTCCGGAACCTCACCCCCAGGCCTCCACCTAACCAGTCAAACTAGCCCCCCCCTGCTGCTGCGAGTCAGGCGGCAGGAGGGAACAGTCCTGGCTCACCTTGTACCCCGCAGTTACCTGGAATTGTCTATGAGAGAGCAGTTGGAAGTTGTCCACTCACTACTGTGAAGCTGGGGGGAGTACATGTAAACTGTTTTCTTGACTCTCGATCACAAGTCTCCACCATCACTGAGAGTTTCTTTAATAAGCACTTCCGCCCCACAAGAAGCAAATTACTTGACACAAACCAATGGCTTACCCTTACAGCTGCTAATGGCCTGGAAATACCATACATTGGTTACCTGGAACTAGACTTTGAAGCACAAGGTGTAACCATCCCTCAGAGAGGTATTCTCGTGGTACGAGACCCCCCGGATCCCCAGTCAAGAGCCCGTAAAGAAGATGACAACCAGGCAGTTGCCTTTACACAAGTCTCTGCCAGTGAAGTAGTCATACAACCCAAGCCCGAAGAATCCCCCAAGGAAGAAGATTCCCCGAAGTCTACACCCATTCCCCCTGAAGACATGCATTGCATCCCTGAGCAGCAAGCAAAGCTTGATGAGCTCCTGGCCAAGTACAAGGACATGTTTGTTACTGATGATGATGAACTAGGCTACACAGAAACAGTAAAGCACAAGATATTCACCACAGATGACATCCCTGTAAATCAGCATTTCCGAAGAATACCCCCGGTCAGTACCAAGAAGCAAAAGAACACATTCAGAAACTCCTAAGTCAAGACATCATCTGAGAGAGCCACAGTCCCTATTCCTCCCAAATAGTACTTGTACGGAAGAAGAATGGTAGCCTTCGCATGTGTGTGGATTACAGAAAGTTAAACGCAAAAACCGTTAATGATGCTTATCCCTTACCTCGGATTGAAGAATCCTTCGATGCACTGCAGGGAGCAAGCTGATTTTCTACCCTGGATTTATTTGGCAAGTGGTTGCAACCAGATGGGGTAACTGAAGAGGACAAAGCGAAGACTGCATTCATAACCCCCTTTGGTCTGTTTGAGTACAAAAGGATGCCTTTTGGACTCTGTAACGCACCTGCGTGTTTTGCTCCGCTTATGCAAGCTTGCCTAAATGAGCAGATCTTCCAGATTTTGCTTGTTTACTTGGATGACATCCTGATCTTCTCGAGAACCTTTGAAGAGCACCTTGAGAGACTAGAAATGGTCCTTAAACGCCTGAGAGAACATGGTTTGAAATTGAAGCTGGAAAAGTGTACCTTCCTGCGTAGAAGAGTAACCTACCTGGGACACGAAGTATCCGGTGCTGGTATTGCCCCAGACCCCCAGAAGATAGCAGTCGTACAAGAGTGGCCAGTTCCCCAGACGGTTACAGAACTGAGAACCTTCTTAGGCTTTGCAAGTTATTATGGAAGATTCATTGAAAGCTTTGCCAAGATAGCAGGACCCCTTCACCAGCTAGTGAACAATTCACTTCATGAACTCAAAGTTAACAGGAAACTTTTGTGCCCCTTTAAGGAGAAATGGAGCCAAGAGTGCCAAGAAGCATTTGACATCCCGCGTGAGAAGCTCACAACTGCACCAGTGCTTGGTTACGCAGATTACACCAAGCCTTTTATTGTGGAGACAGATGCTAGCCATGATGGATTAGGGGCTGTGCTATCCCAGGAATGAGATGGTAGACGTAGAGTTATCGCTTATGCAAGTCGTCGGCTTAGACCCCCAGAGAAAAACATGCAGAATTATAGTTCCCGTAAACTAGAGTTACTAGCGCTGAAGTGGGCTGTCACAGAAATGTTGAGAAGTTACCTGTTAGGAACAGAATTCGTGGTGTTCACAGACAACAATCCCCTTAGTCACCTTCAGTCAGCCAAGTTAGGAGCAGTGGAACAGAGATGGGCAGCTGAATTAGCCTTGTTTAACTTTAAGATGAAGTACCGCCCTGATAGAGTTAATGGAAAGGCAGATGCACTTTCAAGAGTAGCACGTGGAAATCATGAAAAGGAAATCCTGCATGCTGACGATTTAGCTGAGATTCAGTTGGAAAACATTAGCGTCACACAATCCACCCCAGTTCCAGTTGAACTAAGAGAGTTGGTGACGACCTACACCTCACAAGAGCAACTGAGCACAAGTATCCCGGAGATGACATTCACCAACTTACCATCTCACAGCCCAGCTGAGTTATGAGGCAGGCAGATTGCAGACCCTGTCATCAGTCGCCTCCACTACTACAGGCAAAACAACCGCAAACCCACCCCCCCAAGAAAGGAGAGGAGAATCACGAGATGCTGTTACATTGCTCAACCAATGGGACAAGGTTGAAGAGGAAAATGGCATACTGTATCGAGTCATTCAAGATCCCCATTGCGGTCAACAAAAACAGTTGATCCTTCCCCAGAAACTTAAAGAGAAAGTACTTACCAGCCTACATGATGGTATGGGCCACCAAGGGACAGAACGAACATTACATCTGATTAGAGACCGTTGCTAATAGCCGGGAATACATGGCGATGTCGAAGCATGGATAAAGAAATGTGAAAGATGTACCTTGTCTAAAGAACCATTACCACATGTTAGACCAGCCATGGGACACCTCTTAGCTACTAAACCCCTAGAAGTTCTTGCGATCGACTTCACACTGTTGGAGCCAGCCACAGATGGTAGGGAGAACATGTTGGTGATGACAGATGACAGATTCACACCTGCAGTTCCTGTCAGAGACCAGCGGGCGAGCACCACAGCTAAAGTACTCCTTAAGGAATGGTTTTTCAAGTATGGTGTCCCACTGAGAATCCACTCCGATCAAGGAGGAAGTTTTGAGAATGCACTGATCACCAAACTCTGTAAGCTGTATGACATTAAGAAGTCGCGTACCACTCCTTATCACCCGCAGGGCAATGCCCAATTTGAAAGATTTAACAGAACCATGCACAACCTGTTGCGTTCACTACCGCCAGAAAAGAAGAGAAACTGGCCAGAGTACCTCTCAGAACTTCTTTATGCCTATAATGTTGTCCCTCATGCATCCACCAGCTACTCTCCGTATTACCTGATGTTTGGCCATAACCCCCGCTTACCACTAGACCTAATGCTTGGAGCAGACGAAAAGGATCCACCTGAAACAGACTGGCTAGCCTCCCACCAAGACCGCTTACGAGATGCTTACCTCAAGGGAGGGGAGCACCTCAGACAGCCAGCAGATGCTCCGAAAGCCATCAGCAACAAGGGTACCAATGACCAGCCAATTGAAAAAGGCCAGTTTGTCTACCTACGCAGTCATCCTCGAGGCAGAAACAAGATACAGGATGCTTGGGATCCCACCTTGTACAAAGTTTAAGAGACGCCAGGACCTACAGGAGCTGTTTATACAGTTACTCCAGCCCATGGAGATGCACCCAGCAAGAGAGTGTATAAGACCCTGATGAGACCATGTCATAGGCAGGTAACAGCCATGCCTTGACACCAACCCCATTGTGCAGACGGATTTGATTCCCCCAAGAGTGAGACATAACAGAGTGCCCACTGAACCCCAAGATGATAATGAAGAGATAATCGTGATGAGAAGACGCCCCCATCCTGTATTGAACACAGCACCTTCAGAACCCTGTGAGCCTGTGAACCCCACGGAAGAATCAGAAACCAGTGAGCCCCCAGTTCCAGAAATGCCCATTGAAGTGACCCCAGGAGATCAAGCGCCCTATGCAGAACCTGAGGTTGTTGAACCTACCGTTCCAGTACCCCCAGTTGCAGAGACCCCTGAAGAACCAGTTCATGTGGAACACCCAGCCCCAGAGCCCCCTGAAGAGACGACCCTGAGACGCTCAACCCGGACGACAGCAGGACAGCATTCTAATCCCCATAGAGCCCCAAGATCAGCAGTAAATAACTCAGTGACATTGACTGTTAAAGACTTTCCAGTACATTTCATTCTGTTATTTTGGTTCTTAGCATATAGCCTTTGGTAAAACAAGTTGTTAGTTTAAGTTGTGGTCTGTCGAGGACGACGACCTAAGCAGGGGAGAAATGTAACCGAGCTCGATAATTAGCTCACAAAGCATTTTCTTTTCGGTATTATTTTTGCGGTTCCGTTTATCGTTTTCTCACGGTACGCGTTCCTTTAGTTCTGCTTTGTGGTTAGCCGTGTTTTATCTAGCTCTGTGATTTCTCCGCCGTTACACCCTTAAACAGGAAAGAAATTAATTGATTTTAGCTCGCTTTAATTTGCCGCCATTGCTGTAGTTAACCACGAAACTCTCCATTTGTTTCCTCCCATTGTATTAACAGAACACGTATGTATTCTGCGGTAAAGCGATAATAGTGTTTTACAAACGGGCGTATTGCCAAAAGGAAGATTTCACTGTTTTGTGGCTTACCTAGCTGTAGTTGTCCAATTGTATTGCTAGTAACGGGATGCGAGCTGTTTGTGTTCAGCGCGATATAAATACGCCTGCACGTAGCATTTCTACGCATTAGTACAGTTCCAGTTGCCGCGTTCACTAGTCAAGCCGTAGGACATAGTTTTGTAGAGTTCTCCCCTCGCTGGAGTGGGTGTTCTCCTTTTGCTGTTCTTCCTAGGATGTTCTTCGTTCTCCTCCGAGGTCATCGTGTTTATGAAACGTCCAGCGACCGTAGTATTACTTTCCTGTTGTAGATTTCATCGTTTCTTGGTTTTGTTGTTTTCCGCTGTTATATCGAGCACTTTCGCTCCGAAATCATCGTCCTTTAGTTTCTTAGCCGTTGTTATTCCTTTAGCTTAGTGTTTTGCTTAGTTTTGCCACCGTTTTGTGCGAGATCGTAGATCACAACCTTTCAGTCTGACCTCGTTTAGCGTGTGTTTTCTTGTCTTCGTATCATATGACTCTAGACAAGAGTCACGTGCTATTTGTCACGCTTGTTCTTCTTTCGTGACCTAGCATGTTTCTTAGCGTGTTTGGTTTACTTTTTACATTTTAGTTTAGTTTTATTCTCTTAGTTGTATTGTTTAGCCGTCTTTAGTCTTAGTTGTATTGTTTAGCGTCATTGTTTCCTTTTAGCGCTATTGGCCTTTTCATCGCCCCTTTTCTTTCCCTTTTTGTTGCTTTATTCGTTTTCGTAGTATTTGTTCTTATTGTATTTCTTTTCCACTAATTGGCCATTAAATTCTTGTTTGTTTTGTACGCATTTTGTCTTTCATTGGTTGTCATTCGCTACCTCCGCTACTCTCGCGGCTCGGTCACAAATGTAACAGTGTGGAAACTTCTAAAAGAGTATCCTCCGTTACAGAATGGGAATGGAAGTGAGGTGAGTGTTTCCTTGGTAATGTTTTAACTCTACAACAGAGAATTATGTGTGTAAACTAAGATTGTCCAATACAGCTGTAACTGTTTTATGTGTGACACATATGTTCATGTTAGTTATCGTAATAGCACGTAAGTATGTTTGAGCATGTGATAGCCTAGCCATATGTGAAAAAATGTTCACTTGTACAGATGCAGAGCAGTGCAGCGAAGGTTTGAACACACAAATATTATGAAATTTAATGCTTTTGTGGTCTCTTGCTATTTTTGATACAAACATACTAAAGTGGAGACACGATAATGTTGAAGGAGAAATTATTTCTCATAATTATGATATTCTTAAGTCATACTAGTTACCATATTGTTATAGGGTACAACTGCAAGCTGAAAAGAAGAGTAACAAGAGGCCTCATTTAACAGCTGCTCTAAATCCATTTTTGTATCTTTAGGTTACTGTCAATGTGAATTGCATTGCACTGTATCCCTTTATTGATAAACACATTAACTGGGGTGTTATTTTTCAGACACGATCAGAACTGCAAAGAATTTTGGGTGAGGAGGACTGCCGCAAGGGTATGAAAACTGTACTCCTTGATACATGGAAGCAAAAGCTTTTGAAGCTTCTGAAACAGTCCAGCGCAAAAGAAGTGTAAAACGTGCTACGCATTATTGACGACAATGATTCAGAGGATGAAAAAGGTAAATCTAGAACTGGTGTATAAAAGATATAATACGCACCTTTACAAAGTTTTGAAAAACCAGTAGGGCAAATGTGAGGGGTATGTTAGAGCCATCTAAATTTAGCCTTAAGCCCTGTTGGGGTGCAACTGTGTTTATAAATAAATTTTTTGTTTTCAGAAATTGAAAACCGTTGCATCATTGCGGCATTGCCCCACTTATTAGGAGAAAAAAAAACTGCAAAACATCATCCAGGTGTTCAATTCCGGACATTTGTGGCGGTAAGTTTATAAAATTAATATGTTTCTGCATTGCAGACAATAAACTGTGCCAGTTATGTATGTGTTACAGGTCAAACTTGAGTTCAGGTTAATTTTGATTTAACCTAGGTTGACTCTCATGTCCTTTGTTTCCTAGCCCTAATTCATTTATGTCTAAAGTAGCTTTATTTACCAACTTTTTCCCTTTTAGTCCTTATCTATTGGCATATACCATATTCATGCTATCTGTTTATTTATGGCTAAGTGATTATGTTAAAAGTGCAACCAAAATTTACTCAGTAAACAGTCTCTCTACTACCCACCTAGATTAGCTCTAGCTGTTTTGCGGGCTATTGTTAGTTAGTGTTGGATACTTTGCATAATCTCTCAATAAACTTTTGAACTTTGAACTTTGAATTGCGGGTTCAGTAAAATCACGGCAAATGGATGAAGGAATTCCAGGGGAAATCGATTTTGGTTCCGGTTTGCACTGGCTCGAGTTATCCTGAGGCGACTGTATCCTGAAAAAACGAAAAGCATTTGCTTTATAAGGAATGACTAGGATTTACAATTTCATGAAATCATTTTTTTTTTTTCACAGAATGATTCAGATGTGAATGCAGAAAACGAGATACATGCAAGAACAGCGCCCATCTCATTTCAACGGGGGCAACAATTGATGATGTTCAATCACTGGTGTTGGCAGCGGAAGGAATGGTTGTCTGTCGTTTTAAAAACATCAATATTTTGAGTGCAGTTGTCACCTTACTTGCTAGTTATTGTGTCTTCAATGCCGACTATTTTATTTTTATGGTGGTCATAGAAAGAATGTGTATTTATTTCTTGAGTACATTTTGTTGCAAAGGAGCAGACATGCACTGCTGATAAATGTTGAAGCAGTGGTAGGCAAGTTGCAATAGAATGGCAAAGAAACCACTCCTTTTAAGGTGGCTTGATACAGTTTTTCTGGGTCAATACAACTGTTGTGGCAATTTTTCCAAATCTTTGTTTATGGCGACCTAGTTTATCCTCAAACCTGGGAGGTAATGACCCTTAACAACTGTATTGAGCCACGTTAATGTAAACAGCTTGAAATTTAGTTTGAAATGACTGATTTTAGCAAGCCTGCTTCAAGCATTAGGATCATAGAAGGCAAGAAGTGAGGAGCAGAGTGAGAAAAAAAAAAAAGAAATAGGGGAAAGGATGTTTCCAGCCTCCTGCAACCAGTTCCTTACTTTCTGGACTTTGCTGCTCCCCACCATCTGAATTCCGGGAGACAATTACACCAATACCCTGGTGCCAATAAAACTGGTTTTCGACAGAGAAACGACATGCCGTTTTAGCTGGTCAAAGAAATGGTGACGTACCTTGCGGGTACAGGGAGAGGGAATTTAAAATTCTTGTTTCCATGACCTAAGTGTAATGAAAGCAAAAACAAATGACTGGGAAAAAAAAAATTGAGAAACTCGTACCAACCACCGATAACACGGTCTAGACAATCAAAAGCCCATCCATACTAGCGACATGAAATTGAAGGACGGTTTCTGGAAGGACGTACTCCCTACGCACTACGACTCGACTACTTTTCGAAAATGAAAAGCTCTCTCACCAACGTCATATCACCCTTTTCATTTTGCTTATCTACTTTTTGTTTCCGAACATAGAATTACAACTACAATACTAAATGCTAACAAATTTTTTGGTCCTATTTATGATGTATAAATGTCTTTTCCGCAAGTTTTTCCTGGGTGCTTTAGATGACGTGTCAACATCTTTTCAGCACTTCTTCCTGTTGGGTTTAGATTATTGCAAACATTGAGTCTCTGCCACTCAAGAAAATGTATATGGACGGTAATCAGTGATTAAGAAAACAAATGTAACAATTTTCCCTTTCTTTGTGGTGTTGCCTTCCGCAGTTCTTCTTTTCAAATGATCTAAGAGTTTAAAAACATAGTTACTTCAGGGTAGCGGGTGGTGCGAGTCTTTGAGGTTTCGAACGAAATCCAGGGAAATCAGTCTAAAATGTGTAAATGAGTAAGGCTCCTCACTTGTATCAGTGGTGCAGGCATGGGCGTTAATGATAAGGCGTTGACATGGGGAGGGAGTTCAAAAACTGCTTTAGTTTTCCCAAGGGACAGACCCTTTCAAAGGTATTCTTCTCCAGTGCGACGGGATGCTTTGGTCACATAGGAAACGGCGCATGAAAAGTCTGTGGTACCCAGGGTGCCCATTACAAAGAAAATACTGAAAAGAGAGAAATCTTGGATGCATTGGCAGATTTCAGGAGCCGATTACTAGAAAACGGCTCCTGCAGATTATAAACGTTTTGCGTGTGCTAGATAAGTTGACCAAGTCAAACGGGCCATAGCTTTCGAAAGCTGACTCGTTGAAGCAACATGTTGGTACAATACTTAATTCTATGTCTTCATATTATTGGGATGTAGTCTCTCAACGCTATCCAGTTGGAGAAGCAAGCACCCATTTACGTTAAGAACCTTGTCGATGAATTCAAGTAAAATCCTCCCAGTAGACGCTTTGACAACATCATCCCTCTCCTGCGCACAGGAAGAAGTATTGAAGATATTTTTTATTCCCAGATTTTTATATGGTGCCCCATAGATCATTATGGACTCGAAGTGATGTGTCCAGTACATGGGTGTGTCTTGAAGACTGGATGTTTTACCGACCAAGTGGAAAAGAAAAGTCCTAGAAATCCCCGCATTGGATATGATCTATTTGGAAATGTACTGGTAATACAAAGGCATTATATTTGCTGTCACAAGAAAATATCGCATAGGTACTTGTCGGTATCTGGGGATATAATGAAAGCTATTCGTCAGATGTATAGTATTGGTTGTTTTCCCTTGCTTATGTTTCACTGATCTACTTGCACAAAGAAATTGGAATTGGAAACTCAAATTACTCCAGGGAGTAAATTTCATCAGAATTTGCGAAGGAATAGCGGCGATAAACTTTAATGACTATCAACAGCGAATTGAAGGTTTCATATATTCTTCATCAGCACAAGCATTGCCAAAAATGTTAGACTTGAACGAGCAATTCTACGCAAATGAACTGTACTCTTTCCCAAGTAACTATAAGCTAACAGATATTTGTCTTCCCGAATTTCAAAGAAAACAGTCGATTTATGAAAACAAATTGACGAAATGTGCTCAAGGCACGACAGTCATTTCTCGCGATCATACAGTCAAGATAAGTAAATTTCTTGGTGCATCGAGAGGATGTGACAAAACGTTTGTGAAACAGTTCCAAAATCTGTTTATCGTGTTGAACGACCGTCGAGAAGTCATAAGTTGGCGGCTTACCAGAACAACGGCATTTGAAGAAATAAAAGACCTCCTAGAACATATTAGAGATTTAATTGGAAAACCTGGTGTAAACCTTAGTATAAATGATTGCTGTAAAGTGAGGGCGCTTTACCAATCGGTGTTTCTTGGAGTAAAGGTGAAACTCGATCTATTCCATGGTGTTCAAAGAGTTACAAGAAGCATTCCAAAGGGGACAGAGTTTGCTAAAAGGTTCTCTAAAGAATTTGGACAAATATTTCGTTCTAACGGTGACCTCGGAGATCGACGCACATTGCCAACACCACACCCAAAAATCCTAGATAAGAATCTGAATAATTACCTGAAACGTTGGAAACATACACTAGAGGATAATATTGGAAATTTACGCAAGCACAAAAATAATTGTTGCCTATTGGATATAAAACCTGAAGAAGGGACAGAGTACAATGAAAGCCTGCATCATACCCTTAATAACTCTTTGGTTTCTGGTGTGACGACAATTGGTCCTGAATTAATAGTTGCGCTATTAAGTCTTTTGTTTTATGGGATAAACAGTAAAAGAAAAGGCAAAAACCATGTCGGTAACTCAAGCGTAATTCCATTTATCCCAATATTGAATATGGATGAAGACGTGCAACGAGAAGGGAAAATGCCTATGCCATATTTTAAGTCGGATACTACTGAAAAAATAGCGGTAGATAGGGTATGGAACGCAAACAGCACCAGTGATGATCAGAAAGAAAACGGAAACGTCACATCGAATGATATAGTCATTATAGAGGACATTGTTGACATGTTTAACAAGACAGTATCAGCATTGTTATCAAGACAAACTCTGGAAATGCACAATATTCTAGACTCCATTAATAACGATTGTAACGATAGGAGCATTGAGCGTATATGAGATACCAGTTATGCAGGTTAGCAGTATAAAACCAGTTCTAGTTGCCAAAAACAAATGTTCAGATAATGCCTTACCAGATAGAAATTTACTTCAAAGAAATCTTTTGTTGTTCAGTCGGTCAATTGATCCCGTTGCTGGTGATGGAGATTGTGCGTTCAGAAGCATAATAATACAGCTCCGAAAAAGTAGAGAATGGATCGAGCAGGACGAAATACTAATACAAAAGTTACAAATACTTGGACTAGGGCAGAGCATCGACGAAGACATATATCATCTGCGCCAGCTATTTGTTGACCACGTCCAAAGCAACGACTACCAAATGTTAATAGGAACTCCACTTCTCGATTTGAACACTGAAACGGAAAGATTTAGAGAAGAAGGCACTTTTTGTGGAGAAGTAGGTGACTTAGTGATCAAGGTGTGGTCTGACATTCTCTGCGTGCCAATTATGGTAGTCACCAACATTGCTGGCACTCCATACCTTCCCTTCATACCGGATGAAAGTGTGACGGACCAGCCCTTATTCATAGCCTCTATGGCCTTGGGGCCAGGTCATTACGATGCAACAAACAAAGTATAAAATGAAAAAGGTAATCCTTGTAGTCAAAGTTCTACTTAGCCAGCTATGGGACTGGTAAAAAAAAAATTAAAGTGGTGAATGTTAAGGGCCGGAACTTTTTAAAATGACATGATAACCTCATCCATGTCTTTATAGTAAATAACCAGTCCCTAAACGCAAAGGAGACAAGCTAGCAATTCAAATACACTAGTTGTGTAAATAAGTACAATAAAAACTCATATCAAGAACATTTCGAAAATCACCCCTATGCAAAAATTAATATGGAAGTGGCTGATGAGATTGTTGACAATCCCATTTTAACCAAGTGGTATGGGACATTAAAGAACGCGGTGTGTTCACTATTAACAGAACAAAAACCAAAATGCTGCTGGAGAGAAAACTATCACAGCAAAGAAAACCTTCCGCCTGCAAGAGAAAGGTAAACATCTTCTACTCAGCTGCATCGAGACATAATACGAAGCATTTTTTGATGATCCCTAGTTTTATATCTCTTGGTTACACTGTAGGCTGATTTTAGCAGGCTGTTCCTTTTTCAGTATGTTCTGCTATTTTTGATCACCAAAATGTCTCTTGAAAACATCTTTGAAAAGAAAATATTTAAGGTAATATATCAAACATGAGACAGTGTTTGATCACAGATCAATCACTGAGAAGAGAGTTGAAAATACGACCTGCAGCGGAGTATTTTTGAGAATACAAGTACTCTTTAGTTTCTGAACCATGCTATACAAATAAGTTAAAGAAAAGGGCTGAGATGTAACTCGATAAACACTGCAACCACACAAAATAAAGTTCTTGAATTTTGGGTAAGCAGAAAATGCTTTGACTTGCATCAGGCAAAGAACTGTGGTTGAAAGAGAGTCTTTAATGTTGAAAACAAATCAAAATAATATATGCCCCTCTTATAGGATGTGCATTTTGACACTGAAAGGGGGAGATGAATGGTCTTTGCCAGCATTTGCGAGCACAAGCAGAGATAAAAAATTGGCCTTGCAAGCAGTTAAAAAAATAATAATTTAAGGGACCATTCATCACCCCTACTGAAAATTACAACATTGTTCTTAAACCAGAAAGATAACAGTAAATGTCTTAGAAAACTTGTTTGAACAGAAGCTGTAAAGTACTGAACCACCTTTCTATGTTTTGTGTAACTTGTTCAGTAGGAGTATGAACCCCAAAGTTGTGTAGTAAAAGGTGTTTAATGTATGTCTCTGAATCTCCATTTTTCACTGATCAATGTTTGATGGAACTAGTTAAAAGAGATACAGCAGTATGCCGTATCATGTGGACAGTGTTTGATATAACAAGATAATATGATACTTTTCCCTATGTGCGTCAAATGCTGCTAACTCTGGAGATTCCAATGCTACAAAGGTGATTAAAATATTTCTGGTCTCGAAGTCTCTTAATCCTCTTAAAAAGTGCACATGAACATTGTAAATCATTTTGTGTAATACAGGCGAACTTCTTTTGATGGCCACCTCTCAACTTCCTACAATGCTAAATAATTTGTTTTTCTCACGGTCAATAATCATAAAAAATTAATACACTCCTTTAAAATAACCAGCTCTCTACAAGGGCAATTGCCGATGCAATAGGCTACTTTCGATATATTAAAATTCAGCATGATAAGGACACAAACAAAGAAAGTGAATAAACATGTTTATTTATTTTCTTTGTATGTTTGTTCATTTTTTTCTTTGTGTGCTCTAAGACTCATTATCATGCTGAATTTTAATACACCAAAAGTGGCCTATTACATCCCAACTGCCAAAACAACCTGTCCACAATGGCCTTTTTACAAGGGAGCAAAGTACAAAGCGAAGTACAAAATTAACATATTCACTGTACATTGAATCTTTGGTTTATACTGTATTGCTCTATTTCAAATGTGGTACACCATAATATTATTAAAATAATAAGCATGTTTTATACAGTGGAAGTTCTCGTGAAAAAAAGTGTTGTAACTGGAGCTGGCTGCTTACGAGAATATTATTGTTCTGTTTCACTAGTGGAATAACATCATCATTATATCTTTATTACCATTATACTTGCACATCATTGTTGAGAACACATGTTTATTTCTTTAGAAAGCTAAGACAAATGTTGAAGAAGGCAGTCGAGAAGATGTGATTGAGGCAATGAATTTTCATTGCACTTGTAGTTATGAAACCTGTTTTTTAGGACTGTGCTCCAGTGGTCTGTAGCAATAATTTTTTCTGTGCCCTTTGACACCCAGAAGGTCTTAGCCCTTGAACAAAACAAATAAGCTGGGCACTCTGCGTTTCAAAGGTCTAGAGATTTTCGTCTTCAAGCCATTTTATTAGAGCACAGCATTGGTTGTCTGTTATGCAGTCAAAGTTTATAGTGATTCTTAATGGGTACTGCGTTTATTTTATGGAGAGCGGAAGTATCTACATTGGAAGAAGGAAAAGATGAAGACTCAGAGTCTGACCAAGAGGTAAATTTCCTTTCATCTTGCAGAAGAGGAACTTACTGGTCAATGCTGTATTACACTAATTCCTAATCCTAGCCTACATGTAGTAATATGTCTTGCAATGTCATGCTTTGCCATTAGAATTCTGATGCTTGTGAGGTCTGGTTTAAACATGTTGTACTATATATGTGCCAAATCTAATGCAGATAAACACAGTTCCTCAATTAGCACTGAGAGGTAATGAAATGCATCGCCTACTTTTTTCCCTAAACTGAAGTATTACAGTGGAACCTCAATAAATGAGCCACTATTTGACGAAGTCCTCAGTATAACAAACAATTTTCTTCGCCCCAGTAACATGTATGAAAAAGATATGACCGTTTTCCCATACCATAGCACTACATTGTCTTCACCACACTATACTGTTCACCAACTCCACCTCTTCCAAGCATTAGCAGACCTCGTATTACCCAATTTTCCCTGTCTTCTCTTCACGGTAACGGCAAGAATATCTTCTGATCAAGCTCCTGCGTCGGAGAACACGAGCTGAGGTAACCAACCCTTGGGGAGTGCCGTAAGGGAGCTTCTTCTGAAGCCACGCCGTTACTCCTATGCCTTTCTTTCCTCATTCTCCATTTCGGCTCTCAAACAGTGCTACCTCGTCGCGGTGAGAGTCCCCAGTAACCCATCAGCTCCAGCATTTCAATCCTTCCATATACGGGTGAAGCCAAACGCACTGTCAACTCCTAACACCACTCAACCGTTCCTCAGAGCATCGCCGATGACTAACCCGCCTGACAGTTAAGCATGACATGTACCTTTTACCAACTAATGTCGTTTTCCTTTGCAGATATGTCTCAGGACTCTAGGTCATCGGGAAGTACTCCGAAACCAAACTACAACAAGCACTTCCCTCGCAGCTTCCTCCTCAACTATGGTGAGGCCCTCCAGGACCTTCCCGACGAGAAGATCTTGGCGCGCCTGAAACACTGGAATTGTGAGTGGCTCAGCAGGCCAAACATCGCAATGTCCGAAATGGCGGCAACACTAAAAGACAACTGGGAGCAGATCTCCCGGTTTAAAGGCACGGTCTTTACAAACTCGTTTGTAAATCAACTGGAACGGTTCTGTGAACCGATCATGCCAGCCCTTAGACGGCTCGACAACAAAGATAGATACTGCCATGACCCACCCGACAAGGATGACATCCTTGACGTGATTGAAGCGGTGCATAAGGACGAAAAAACAGAAGAACTCTTTATGGAAGCTTTCAACGCCTGCGGGCCGGTGATGATGATGGCCATACACGTCATCGCATTCAACTGCCTGTTACATAATCCCGACGCCTTAGCAGACCAGTCCGTCAAAAACGCCGCAACAGATGTCCTCCGTAGCAACCCAACGAAGCAGAATGTCAATCAGTATCTCATTGACGCAATCCTACAGAAACGGAGGACCGTCCAGCGTAATACAGACAACCTATGGGACAGATCCCTTTATAGTGCGGGAGCGGAGACCCCAGCCAAGCACAACGAACACAATAGACGCCGAGCCTTAGACACCCAGCAGGACGACGAGCCTTGTGCCGGAACCTCGGGGGCTTCCAGTACACCCAGGAGACGTGTCTCGAATCTCCCCAGTTTTGCAAGGCCTCCAGAGCCTACAGAGACCCCGAGAGGGAGACGTCCAGCTCAGCAGAGCAGAAAACGTCCCTCCCTCAGCCCTGTACCGGAACATGACCAAGAAGACCAGCCCACACAGTTATACACAAGGGCAGCCCCAGACAAACGACAGCGCACAACTGACAGGCGGAGGGCAGCACAGAACCTCCCGACAACCTTCGATGACGAAGAAGAGGAGGAAGACGAGGCGCCTCCGGCCAAGAGTAAGAGGCCTCTCAAAGGCCCACGAACGGTCAAAAATAGACAACCGACACACCTAACGGATAGCACATCAGAAGATTCCGATGTCGAACACCAGGAACCAAAGCGGCCCAAAACGCCACAGCCCAAAGACAAACCAAAACATCAGAAGAAGCCGGTTGCAGTAGTATCAGACGATTCTGATATGGACGACGACGAGCTCGGGATTACCCCAAGAACCCCCCCAGAAAGCCCCTTCTATAGGGGCCACACAAGCAAGGCCAGTGCAGCCCGAGTAACAAAACCTGCCCAACCATCAAGCAGCAAAAAAACCGGAACCGCTCAAAGAAGGAAAACTAAGGAACAGCCTCCCAATCCTAAGCCCGCGGAAACCAACGTTGAAAAACAAAAGAAGAAGAATAACAACAAGAAACAGCGCACCGGGTTACAAGACCTTGCAGAAGAGCAAGACAAGCTGTATGCAGAGTTGCACAAGGTAGCCCGAAAATCTAAGTGAACAGTCAGATCGGGAATGCCCATCCTCGTTGCGTTTAGAAACTTTCATGCTCAATTGAAGCCCTTAAATAGTACTTTCACAAACCCATAGATACCAGCCAATTCATTTCTGCTATGTTACCCGTTCCGTTTCTGTGGCCTCACCAGTGACTTCCTCCACTTAGGCTACTTCATTTTCACGCAAAAATGACACCTTCCGTTACAGTCTACCCAAGTTATCTATTGCCATTCATAGACTTTCACTAAGGAAATATTGTGATTCTAAGAATGTATCATTAAACAAGTTGTTCCATATTCAAAACCTGTGTGGTCTCCATTACTGTACCACTATTTGGCCGTTACCGAAGAGAAATTGGGGGGGCCAGGATTGAATAAAGAGAGCATCTGGAAAATTCTTCTTCGCAATGTTAGGTTGTAGAAGAGGTGCGTTCGAAGGGTCGAAAAGGAACTAGTCTATGAACGCTAGGATTGGGTGCCTCGAGCCATAAAGGGTTTGAGCTTCTGGGCGCTCTTTAGCCGGGTGGTTCAGGGGTGGGGAGTTCCTTTCCACCACTATGGTCGAACAAGGTGCAGGTTAAGTTCTTTATGTTTCAAAAGACTCTCAAAAGCCCAAGAAAAATAATAAGCCTAAAGAGCTAACTAAGCTAAAACTTGACTTTTTGTAACAACCGTAAAAAAACCTCTTGGAAAGGAATCTGACAGCAAGAATCACTTTCTACGACTTTTAGGCATCCTGGTATACGATTATTGCAATGGATTTTGGTGGAAAGGAAGAACTTCTTTTTTTTTTTTGTTTTTTTTTGTTTTTTTAAATTTATTTATTTATTTTAACAAACAACAAATTAAATACAAGTAAAAAGTGACAAAAGACAGACAAGGAAGAACTTCTGCTGTTTCTCTCCAAAAAGCTTGTAACTCAGGCATATGTTCTAGTGTTCAGACCAGCGATCGTGTAAAGCCGGCATCGAGAATCAACGCTTCGTAATACGCTTGCTGACTCAAGAGGGGTTAAATGAAAAGTCGAGGGAATCGAGACTTGGGTCAGTTAATGTTATTATTGGTTACAGCCAAAGATCGCCGATTGGAACCTGGTTAACTTTGTCGAGTCAATCACGACCAATTAATGGGAGATTGCTCTTCAAAAAGTTCTTGAAATAGAGCGCTCTCCTAGGCTGTATTTAACCATAAAAGTGATCGAAACTGACAGTACCCATCCGCTCTAACGTCCTAATATTGCAAAAAACACAGACTTCGAAGAGATGAGTCAAGACCCAACCGCAACTGTGGCAGATAAAGAAAGCAATAACAAGGGAAAAAGAAAAAAAAAAGAGAGGAAATGGAGGAGGAGGAGTTACTCTGGGAGAAACTTAAAGGAGGGGAAGGAGTAAACAGGAGTAAGAGACAACAACAAAGGCTACAACAGTGGAAAGACACTGTAGCGAAGACCTACCAAGGCTGCCGAGCAATAAATGAAAGAAGTATTCAGTGTTCTTGCGGGAAAATATTTCCCGTTAACATGCTGAATGCTATAAATGATATCCAGAGACCACATGTCAGCAAGTGTAAACAGCGAAAGGACAGCCAGTCACTTCAGTCTAGTGAAATGAACAAAATGAAACAGTTTGGGGGCAAATATTTGCAAAGAAATAAACATGTTTGCGCTGCGTCCGCCTCATTGTCCCTCAAGTACACTCCAAGGAAATGAAACAAAAAACTAACTAATTAATTATGACTTTAATTGACTAGTAGTCTCCCTCGCAGCCATTTTTCTGGACATCCAGAAAACTGCTGCGAGGGAGACAAATTGACTGGTTGCTAAAAAACTGCTGACTACAATTAATGTGATTTGTGTCTTGATGGAATTTATTGCTCGTATGGAAAATGATTGGTAAGAGCGGCACTCTCCAAACGGTAGCTTTGTAGATCTTGTGTTAACGTCAAACAGCTACAATGCTCGTCAAAAATCTTGAACCACTTGTGTGCGTTTTCCCTTCCCCAATGTTGATTTGGGCATTACAGTGGTCTCAGTGCTTCAAAATACACGTGGCTCAACATTGGGGAGGGAGAGGGCACATTACAGTGAGAACAAAAGTGTGAGGAGTAAATCTCAAGAATTTTCTAGAAAATGCAAGAGAAGCGGTGTCTGTTTCAACGATTTTTGACAAGGATTGTCGTTGCATCTGAAGGGCGTGGACGGGTAATGTCAACGAACTATGAAAAGTAAGTATTCTCGCCTGCTGTGTTTACGTGATGAGTGTTCTTGTTTTGACTGTTCTAGATATGACGTAGCAGCTATTTAAAGAAGCTATGCATACTTTTGAGTATAAGGTACTTTTGTGCTAGAACACTTTAGTGGTACGGGTCCGCCTATTAGCAAATTGTGATGGTGTTTAAAGGTATAATCGATAGCGTTACTCATGCACGTGCGTATTATTTATGTCAGGTTAAAGGCCTATCTGTGCGAACAGTTGCCAGCATGTGCAAGATTTCTGCTGCGAGTGTTTATAGAATTGCACATGAGAAAACTTATAAGAGGTGCACTTCCGAGGAGACACCAGAAAGAGGTCGCCATAACAAGCTAAGTGACCGCGACAAAAGACGACTGATACGATGCATTACAGTTTTGAGGACTCTCTCTCTTGCAGACTCGCAAAAAAGGGGCTCATGACAGCGGAAGACCACATCAAAAGGGTTAAGTTTGCAAAGTACATGAAAGCGAACTACAGCCAGGAAATTTGGAAAGAGGGAATTGCCTTTTATCTGGATGGAACAGGATTTACGTACAAAAGAAATCCACGAGATCAGGCTCGTGCACCAAAAGCTTGTGTCTGGAGAAAGAAATCCGAGGGTTTATGGCTCCGGGATGCATAGCAAAGGGCCAACAAAGAGGGGACTGGGGGCAAAGTATTACGACTGATGGTTGCAATTTCTTACAATAAAGGAGTTATCTGCTGTGAACCATACGAGAAGATCAATAGACGTTATTTCGCTGCGTTTATAGATAACCATTTCGATCGTCTGTTCGCCGCTCTGACAAAGGATCTACCCAAATGTTCTTAGAAGATGGAGATCCCTTTCAAAAATCGGCTTCAGCACGGGCAGCAATGCAACGAATGAAGAGTACATTAAGATGAGTAGCACAATCACCACGCCATAATCACCAAATTAGCTACTTCACATTTTTAGACCTCAATATCTCGCTTGATATTTGCCATTTTTTATTGAAACTTTCAATATTTATACCTTAAAGGCTGTTCTTTAGAATGGGTTTGAAACATTGCTGCCTTGGGCTTTATGCGAATTAAGAAAATTTTAACTTTTTAATAAAAACAGTACAATTCAATTGTAACGCGTAACAGTTATGGCGGCGTAATCGCCAGTGCATTTTACTTTTGGTTCGATGTTCTTGCCTCACTGTGATAACTGCAGTTGGAACGCTTATAAATAGCAAATTTGAAGACACAATAAATACACTGTTTAAGTTTGAATGAATGTGGTTTATTCTTTGTAATATACACAGAGACTTAAAAACGACCAGTATGTTGTGCGTGTACTTGTAACGCTTGCAGGTTTTGAAGCAACAAGTGAATGTAAAATCAAATTTATCTCGGCTTGATTTCCACGCACACAGATACTAATTATGCCGGAATGATGGGCAATGTTTACACTCTTTACAGTTCAAGTCTGCACTCAATCTGTTGCCCAGAAAAACTCCACGATTAAAAAATAAAATTCGGAAACAGTCTGTGTAACGGTTAAGATGAGAAGAAATCAATGGGACCTACACGAAGAATCCGGAAAATAAAATTTCCATCCGAAGGAAGCGAGTACTCACTGTGAGTCCACCGTGATGGGCCTGTGTTTACCCATTACTTCCCAAGAATTCAGGTCTTTCTGCATCATCTAAAGCGAGATATTCGACTTTTTGCAATTCGGAAACACTTTCCGCCATTACCGCTGTGTTCATAAAGCGTAATGAAGAAAATGCGCTGAGGAAAACGACCGAAATCAGGTCTAAAACCATGTAGCTTTTTCACGATAATCGCTTCTTGCTCGAGAGAAGAGTTCGACTTACGTGTTTACAACAAAACGGGGGGGCTTAGAGGGAAAGCAGGGGCAATGATGTAATCCTTGAGAATAAAAATAGCAAAACTTCTGAGTACGTGCGTAACAACACGCGTGGAGTTATTCGCTCGGAACAGAAACAAAAGATCAAGAGTTTGAATGGAAAAAACAAAAGATATTAATGCCACACCACTTTCACGGAAGAAAGCAGCCCAAGAAAGGAAAAAAGAAAAGAAAAGAGAGCTAGACAGGGCATACTACCTGCAGAACCATGAAAAGAAAATTGCTCAATTTGTGGAACGTAGGCGAGCGAAAGGAGAGTTGTCAAAAAGGCCAGCGCGAACAAGGACCGAAACAAAGAAAACAGAGCGGAAAGAAAAGGTAAAGAAACAGCGAGAACTTTCCCGAGAAAAGCTTGAACAGAAAAGAAAGAAAATACGGCAACAAACCAGGGAAAGGGTCCGTAAATATCGCGAAAGAAAATTACAGAACGGAGAAGAGCAAACGACGGAAGAGACATCGGCTTCAGGCATGGGCGACGGATTCCAAAACCGGACGTCAAAGAAACGTGCAACTGATAAGGTTAAGGAAACGCTTCCATCAACCCCTAAGAAAAAAGCTGAAGTAATTAAAACACTAGCTAGCAGCCCAAGGACAAGAAACGTGCTGACGAAACGTGGTTTAATAAGATACCCGGAGGAGCAGAAAGAAATTTCCACCCTAAGAGCTCTGGCATCCGACATCTCAGAGGGGTTAAACGTGGTGAAGCACTCGGGATCTACTGAAAAAAGAGCAGCTTTTAGAGCTTTTACTTCCCTAGCGTTTGGAGAAAACATAAAAAACACAAGGTCGCGGAAATCTTTAGGAAAATTAGTCAACATCAATGAAAAAAGCATAAGTAAGGCGATAAAGACCCGCGAAAGCATTCTGAAAGGAGATTTAGCAAGTTGGCTGTACACTAAAAGAAAATTGCGCCAAGATGCCATTGCAGAAGAAGACAGCAAAAAAATCTTCAACTTCTGGGCAAATAACGCTAGCAGGCCGACAGGAGACAAAAAAGATGTTGTGAAAAAACGCACTGGCAAGCAGCAGTATGTACATCACGCAAAGCACGTGTTAGAAAAAACGCAGACTGAAGCATTTCTTGAATTTCAGCAGTTACACCCAGAAGTGAAAGTGAAGCAGAGGAAGTTTGAAAGCCTTAAACCGTTTTTTGTGAAACAAGCTACTGAGAGAGATAGGAGATCATGCCTCTGCCGAAAACATGTTGAAACGAAAATTGTATTTGATGCCTGCATGAAGTTTCGCAAAGGAACTGGCAAAGAAACAGACAACGATGGCGAGTACCCTGTCCTGAAGACCCTGACAGAACTGGTTGAAAAGACCCTGTGTCCCAAAGAAGAAGGCAAAATGTTTCACAACATTAAATGCCTAGAGAGAGAGTGCGAGTCCTGTGGAGTTGAAACGTTGCAACTGTTGCCGGAGGAAGCATCTTCTGAAGGTTCTGTGCGCTGGTCCCGCTATGACTACGTCTCAACTGAAAAGTTTCTAGCAAATGGTCAAGAAAAGAAGAAGATAGCCCTTGTCCAAAAGGAGACATCACCATCTGAACTCTTTAAGTATTTTAAAGAGCTCCTTGGCTCCTACCCATACCATTCATTTATGGCAAGATGGCAACGTGATCAGCTCGACAACCTGCTAGAAAACCTTCCACTTGGGCATGTAGTCTGTGTGCATGATTACTCTGAAGGATATGCATGCAGGCAACAAGATGAAACCCAGTCAGAGTATTTTGACGTTGCCAAGGTTTCTCTTCATGTTACGATCCTTCACCGACATGCTACAGAAGCTAAAGATGGAGTGACAAGTACAGAAGAGGAACTGCACCTGATTTAAGAACATCTTTTTGTAATCTCTGACGACCCAGTTCAAGATCAGGACAGTGTCCACAAGGTGCAAAACCTTATCCACAGCTACCTTGCTAATGATGTTGGTTGCAACATCATCAAGATGCACGAGTTTACTGATGGTTGTGCGGCCCAGTACAAATCCCGACACTGTATTGGCGACCTATCTTGCTCCCTCGCTGACTTTGGCTTTCACGTTATCCGCAATTACTTTGAAACCTCCCATGCTAAAGGAGAGCAAGATGCTGCAGGTTCACATGTTAAGCAGAAAGTTAGTCAAGCAGTCCTGCGCAGAACAACTACTATCAAGTCTGCAAAAAGCATGCATGAGTACTTGGAGCAGAATTTCACCCAGCGTGCTGCCTCAAGCTTTAATGCAAGAGCCAATGCCGTTCAGCTGAAGCGTCGTGTCTTCTTCTATGTTCCTGCTGAAGGTGAAGGTGCAGTTGACAGAAACAGGCAAGGAAGAAAGTTTAAGGAAGCTAGAGGGATAAGGAAATGCCATTGTGTGAAGTCTTTACCCCAGCAAGAAAAGGTTTTGGTGAGGTACAGGTCCTGCTACTGTGACAACTGTATTGTTGAGGATGAGGAGAACTGTGCTAACAAGGCTTGGCTGGATGACTGGAAAGAGGTCTCAATCTGCAGAGATGGTTCAGTGGCAGCTACAAGGCAAGCAACAGAAACTAGCATCCTTGACCATGACACTGCAGGCCACATAGCAGACCTTGCTGTGAAGGGGAGCACTGTAGCAATTGCTGCTGCTGATGACTCGATGTACGATTTCTTTCTCCTGAAGGTCACATCTGAAGGGGTTAAAGAGCTTGACAGTGACTATACTGATGACTACAACTTTACAGCTTTGAAGGGTCAGCAAGTTTTAAAAGGAAACTTTTACCTCAGGGACAACATACACGACATGACATTCACCCTAGATGAGAAACGTACCGCTGTTGTGTATGCTGCCACTGTACGCCACATTTGCAGAGAACTGCCAGGAAAGAAAAAGGGCAGAAAAACAATATACAAACTTCCTTTGAAGGAAAATGAAGAGATAATTGCCTCTCTTTGAACTAAGTGAACATATATTACAAAGTTACCTTCATTTTGTATCTTTTTTTTTGGCTTTCTTCATCAATTTCTTAAACATTGCTTTACCTGCCACGCCCACATTGCATTATGGGTAAAATTAAAATTTGCTTAATCAGCAGGAAAAATGTAAAAACTGAAAAAATATTGATTGATTAGTGCAACAGACATGAAAAGCCACTGATTTATGAATTGAAATGTTTAAAATATGACTTCATTATTTTGACCTGTGTTACAGAAAATGTAGTGGTGACTGTGCTACTCATCTAATCAAACTGTGCCCAAGACCTCCGGATCTTGCAGTCATTTAAAATGTGTTTCCCATGGTGAGTAGGATGTTAAAAAGACAAGCATTGCAGCAACAAGTACGCCAACAAACATTTGCACAGTTTAAGAATCGTGTTATCAGTACATTTCACTCCACACCTGTTAAAACCGTGAACAATTTAATACCCTCTATGCCGAAACGAATCGATATGGTTATAAGAAATAAGGGGAAGTGTATAAAATATTAAAGAAATACTACTAAATGCATTCTGTGGATAATTGAGTGAGATTTCTTCGTGCAAAATGTCAACTTTCAGAGAGAAATAACTATCGCACTATTCGCCAAAAATAAGGGGGGATGGGGTGTTGTAAACAGAAGCAGGTGAAAATTGCTCAGATGGCCATGAGGACAATGTTTAAAGATTTTTACTGAGACATTTACCAGCGGGTGAATGCAGTTAATGGAGCATGAAGCCCCAGGGGGGTAGGCTGAGGAAGCCTGCCCCGTCTTAGGCTCGGTGATATCTTGAAAGCCTGATTCATTAAATGAAAGCACTAGAACAGGGTATCAATTTTAGGAGAAATTTTTTTTAGAACGGGGTGCCAGTTTGGAGTCCCGTGCGGCACATACCCACCCAAAAAATACCCAAGTGCCCCCCCCCCCCCGGGCCTTTACGGGTACCGCTAAGCTCTATTGTTCTATATGCTCTAGCCCCTACCACCAATCCGATGACTGCCCCCACCAAGAACCCAGCAAAAAGCCTCGCCGATCTGCCCTTGTTTGCTTCGATTTCAACAAACCCTCAGGGTGTCAGCGTCGTACCTGTCACTTCCCCCATAATTGCCGCCGCTGTGGATCCAGCAGTCACGCACTCTTCAATTGCCCCAGCTCCAAACAGCATGCCACAAGCACCAAATCAGCAACCCCAGGCGATTGCAGCAAAAAATAAAGTGGAACAGCGCCAGCAAAAGCAGAGACCAACAGTATCCACCCCTCTTGATGTAGATAAATTAGCGCTTGAATTAGTTAATCACCCAATCGATCTTTTGCTGATAACTTAGTTAATGCCCTCAGGTACGGGACTCATCGGTTACCTTGGTCCTCAAAAATTCCGGGTATCCAATAACTTGATCCACATTATTAAATGAGATCATTTGTTGTAATGACCTGTTGACCTTCTTAGCACTAAAACTCAACGATTCACCACTGTGTTCTAAAGTAAAATAATTATAGTACCAGAGACTTTAAGAACTAACAGTTCACCATGGTGAAGTCCTAAAAATTGCTTTATTGAATAGGTTAATGAGAAAGATTATCCCCAAACTGTATGTTGTGATCTGTTCTATCACTTAAAACACTTGCAGATGCAGTAGCTTTTGTTTTTAGTTCCTAAAAAAGGCGAAGAATTTTCCCAGAACCATGGTGAATCTTGTAACACTCACGCCAGAGCAAGTAATGTCAACAAACTCGGTGATATTTACATAAGATCAATCATACTAAATGAATTAATTGTCTTGCAGGAGAACTAACGGAGTAAAACATTTTCCATGCTAATTTGTTTTTCTCATCTGTACGCGAACAAAGCAGGTATATTCCATCAATGGTCCAAAATTTGGCCTTGAAGTAAAACAGTTACTTTTTCCTCTATTGAGACCAAATACAATCCTCGTCAAAAATCTTGAAACACTTGCATGCATTTTCCCTTTCCTTCCCTTAAGTAGCTTATTATGCATGTGGCAATTTCATACTTTTTCCCCACAAATAGTTTAATTTGAATAGAGTAAAAACAAGTTTGCAGAATAAATGTATGGAGTTTTAAGGAAAGCTTACCAGTATGAGATAGTTAAGCTTAAGCTCTGGTTTAAGCTTATTTTGGCCTGAAAATCTTCTCACGCCTCATGAAGCATTTCACACCCTCGCTAGTCATCAGTGATGGCTTTATTAAAAATTACACACGTTTTGTGATTGAATGTAAAATTACCTACTTTTGAACGTAAACTCAAACAACGCAACAAGGACAAACAAGTGCTGAAGGAGCCGCGAATCAGGAGCAGAAAGAATACAGGAGGTATACAGTGCAAAAAAAGTTCCTTGTTACTCTCAAGTCATTACAGTGAAGCCAGGTCAAGTGTAGCCCCAAGATTGCATTAAATGAATTTACTATTGGAAAGTTGAATCAGTTGATAGTTTTAGATTTTAGTTCAAAAGACACATTCCAGCATATGTAGTGAGCAGTGAAATTTACTTTCTAGGTAGTTTTTTTAAATTTCGGCCAGCTCAGTTTTTTTGAAATTGTTGTAAATGCCTTTTGATGGTCTCACTCATAAATAATTTTTGTTCATTACAGAAACGACTAAAGAGACAAAAGGCACTTCTACAATCTATATCCATTCCAACCGAGGAGAAGAGCAGGTTTAAAGATTGTTTAAGTGTAGAGTATATGTCTTCAGAACATTCTGTCTCTGAAGACAATTTAGATCAAGAAAACAGTTCTGAGGATGAGAATTTCCCCAGGAAAAGGGTGCTATGTAGGAGGCCTCTACCTTGGAGAAGCCAAGAATTTAACAACTTATTTCTAAAGCTGGACCGGAAAGCAAACCGGAAACAGTCTCCAAGAAGTTCCTCAATGACCATAGATAGGAGGGATGGCTTCCCCTCAGAGAGAAAGGCACCAGATGATGCCCCTGAATTTGCTCTTTTGTAAGGAAATGAAAGTTATTCCAAAGCTCTTGAAAAACTCCCTTGTTATTCATGACGGTCATACTTACAGATACGCGTAACTGCAAATATAACTGCCCTTTATCCATCTCAGCCTATGGTGCTTTTTTGACCAAAAGTCAGCCTGAGTGTTCTTAATCCACTTGTTCTTTTATGCGCGTTTTTACTGTACTTCTAACACAATATTGATTACATACTTATTTTGGGGCCAACAACAGTGACGACGGTTATGTTGAGATGCTTTGAAACACTTACAGCCAGTCATATCTTTTAATGATCCTCAATTTCCTTACAACAGGGCAAGTACAGACTGTTCCCTACACATACACAAAAAATGACATGAAATGATTTCATTAATTGATTTATTTTGACTGTAATTTCCCTTTCTTTAAAAATGACGAAAAAAAAACTTTTTAATTTGCCATTGCACAGAGTTACAGTGGCGGATCCAGGGAAGGGGCCTTGGGGGGTCCACCCCCCTTATTTTTGGACCAAACTGTGGCCCGATGGGAAAAAAAATTTTTTTGAAGACGGGCCCTCCTCCCTTATCTGATGGTCTGGATCCGCCACTGTGTTATACCATCACAAATCATAAATTGGTGGTAATCATAAGCCCCTTTACAGAGGCCAACGTTAAAACGTTACCAGAATTATAAATTTTGTTTCTTAAAAAAGTGATAATTATATTATTTTGTACTACGTAAAACGCCTTTTTTAGGGTTCCAAGTAGATTAAAACTTGTATTTTGACCACATTTGCCGCTCCAAGCAAACTTTCTCGAATTTAGAGTTTGATCAAATTTGCAACCCCTAGAAAAGTTGGTCAAAGTTGTGGTTTTTTTAACATTAGCTCCATGAGCAAACATGTTTAATGCTAAAAGTTTGGTAACAGTTTCTATAGAAACAATCCGGTTCGCTGATAACCATTTGATCATCCTTACCACCCCAAACAAACATTATTCAGATTTAATACTTTGCTCACATTTGCAACGTTGTGTAAACTTCATAAAAATAACACGTTTACATGCTTTTACAACTGGGGCAAAGCTGCACAAAACAGGAGATTTGCGCTCATATTTGCATAGTATGTAGCCTGTGCCAGGCGCTCAGATAGTATAGTGGGAACGTATTAAAGCGAGCAAAGCGAAAGTAAGATGCGCACGACTTGGGAAAGGGGGCGGTGGCGGCGGGAAAATGGGAGAGAGAGAGCCTGTTAGCATTTCTTTAACGACCCTCTTCCGCCCATTTTTGTCACGTCTGGATTCGGCTGTCAAACCTGTTAACACTTCAGTTAGCTACAATCATTCTCTAGTTTCTCGCGTGAGAATTGCACGCGACGTGAACTCCTTGTGCAATGTGTGCAAATTTATGTCTTCGAATTTGTTATCCTGTGAGAGCATCCGT
>OZ037777.1:25903709-25908709 GCA_964035525.1 Porites cylindrica | reverse complement strand
CGTGCCGGTTTAATCCAGCAAATAAATGCAGTAGCTACCCTACTAGGTAGTTTTGCCTGCCTTAATATGGTATTTCTTAAAGGTTCTGGTGGGGTTAGAGAAAAAAATTGTTGCTGGTTTTAGAGCACATGCTCTTAGGTTATACAAGTGCAAGTCTGCCATTGTCTGTGGAAAATGTCTTGTCTGACTTGCAGAAGGTGAAGACTTAACTCTTCCCAGATATTACTTATATGTTGCACTGAATATCTACATTAATTCTAAATCTTCTAATCTGTATGTATTCAACAAAGCATTTTCTGTGACAAGGCATTTTTCTTAAGTGTTCATTTGATTGTATTAAATCAGATTTCCCAACTGATTCTAGACTTTCTTGATTTACTTCTACTTGAGGGGGTTCTGCCTAAAAAAACCTTTTGTACAATTTACCCTTGTTTCAGTCTCTTGACAGAGATGCAGAAAATCAATTCAAATTTGCTACAGTTTAAGGAAGCAGGGCTGAGTGTTCAGTCATATTTCTTGTCCTGCTTTGAATTCTTGTATAAGAAACCCAACCATTTTGTACTTGCACTGTTGTATTATAACCCTTTCTATGAAGTTGCCAACTATGTTGTTGTTATTTGGAGAGAACGGTTAACATAACCATTAAAAATATTGCTGAAGACTATTATTGTGAGGTTACTGTACTTCATTACTATCGGTTAAAACAATCTCAAGTGAAATGGTTAAAGCCACCACCTCTTGACTACTAAACGGGTTACCACAGATTCATCGCCAGTACCCAAAAAACTGGTTTACCATAACCACAAAAAATGGTTATTGTAACCAATCAGTATGGCTTGAAAATTATTTAACCTTTTATTTCAGTTACAATAACTAAGAATTTTAAGTTAGTTTAACAAAAAAGTGGAGGTTATAATAAACAATTACTAAATGTTATCAGAAGCAGTGTTAGCTGTGGTAGAAACAATCAATTTTTAGTGTTAATGCCAGAAAGAAAAGCTAGTTCAACGGAAATAAAAATGGTTAACTGGACCTGAATGTTTGGGTTAGTGTAACCTAAAAAAATACACTTTCCTGGGATTCAAGTCGTAACCATTTTTCAGAGGTCACTATAACAGGACAGTTTTACAGTGTGGCGTCAAAATATGTAATTTTACCATGGAAAAGAATAACCTTGAAGTACTTTTTAGTATTTACGACTCTAAGATTTTCCCGCCAAAAATTAACTTCCTCAAGACAAGTCTGAGTCAAATTCCGTATCTCAATCAGGTGAAGCCGCAACGGATAATACATAATTGAAGATCTAGATGGTTACCATTTGGCTAAATCAGGTGCTGGCGACAAAGAATGCGGGAGAGTTTGCAAAGGAGAAGACAAAGAGTCCTTCAGACGATGAAGCTCTGGCTATGTGGGTCTACTACAAGAAAAGATTTAAGGTGTTAGGAACGGTGAGTTTACAATGTGATGCTATATAGCTATATAGGGTGGTTAATAATTCGTTAGCTAAGTTTTCTTTCATCTATTGATAAATTAACTTACTAATAATCTTAAAGTTAACTTGAAGTCTGGGTAAGATGAAGACAGAGAGAGAGAGAGAGAGAGAGAGCCATAAGAACGGGCACTTTTGTCACCAAAAAAGGGCACTTTTGTAACAAAAATAGGGGACTTTCGTAACTTCGGGAACTTTCATAACATTGACAGGGAACTTTTGTCACGTTCATAGGCACTATTGTAATCTGAAAGGGGCACTTTTGTAACAATCTGGCACTTTTGTAACTGACACACTTTTAAACCAACTTTCAGTGATTTAGTGACCAGAACGGTCTGATGAAAATATTTTAAGGTGATTTTTTGCTCACACAGATAAAATGTTGTTAGAAATATCGCGTCACAAGTGCGTTTAAGAATGTTGCTTGGCTACTCTAAAGGTGGAATCGCGATATTTTTGAGTGTGTTTGCACGTAACTTTATAAAGTTAATTGAAATAGAGCGAGGCAATTTATGAAGTGTCGCATGTAAATGTAAAAGTTTAGATAGTTTCAATTGTGACATTTACGCATTGCCTTTCACATGTTGCTTCTATTTTATCTTTGCACGTAAATTTTACGCCTGTACGCACGTAAAAATTACCCGACAGTGAACACCCACCCTAATGAAGCTGCAGATACAGTAAAAAAAAAAAACAATATTCTCTGTAGAGTAATAACTTTCGCGACACAACACTTTATTGGCACATCATCCGAGTGCAATTTTCGTAGAAAGAATTTATTAAACGTTGTGTCATCCATGCAAAAAGTAACAACAACAACTAATAAAAAAACAAGTAAGGAAAACTAAACTGACCAGATGCATGCTGTGGCGTTATGCAGTGGTACTAACATTCAACGAAAGCAACGTGATATGCGGTTGATTTTCCAGCTAGGCACCATTAGGCCTAAAGGACTGAATATCTATTTCAGTTTTATCTGAATTGGGACATTAAATACATCTGTGTGTGCTATTACAGGCGCGCGCGCGCTGCGATCATGTTTATATCTATAGTATTGTGTAGTACTGTACAACGGTCTTTTTCTCACACTGAAGAAGGGTCACAAACCTGAAACGTTTGTGTTCTTAAAAAAAAATTGACACTTTTTGATCTTCTTTACCGAATATCACCTCATCAGCTATTCAGAATGTGTTGGGCATAATTGACCGTTTTTATGCTAGAGACGTCAAAGTCGTCTAGACGCGTTTAACGTCTGAGACATTGAAGTCATCTGGTGTAAACGCATAAAAGAAGACGACAACATTAAAAAATAACAGTTTTGTAAAAAAAAAAAAAAAAAAAGCACTGACTCTTGCTGTCGTTTGTGGACAGGGCAGGCATAAAAGCGTCCAAGTTAACTGCGTCCCGTTTTTACAAATAGACACATTTAACGTCTGAGACGTTAAAGCCGTCTAATACGTGCGTCTTTAAAGACCCACTAAACAGAACACGTTAAAGTCCTCAGACGTTTAATGCATCTGTCTTATTCACCGTCTCAGATGACGTTACCGTCTCTAGCATCAAATCGTCAATTTTTCTTTTTTACTAAAGAAGCTACTTCCTTCAAGAACTTTTCCTCTACACACTCAGAAAAACTAAATCTTGAAAGCAATGTTTCAGACTTTTGAAATATATCTGACTTTTTTAAACTTTTTCCTGTTACCCTTCATAAGCATAGTTTCCACGTTATGCGCTAGTTAGCAACGGTAAGTTTCATGAGCGCAAGTTGTAGCCTATACCCTCTAAAAGCTGTGTTTAGGAACCTTTAATTTACAGCAAAATATCCACCTATTTGAAGCCACGCACCTGGTCATTGAACTGAGCTTCAAAGGTACCTTGAATTTAATGTTGAATTTAGGTACCTTGAATTTAATGGAGCTGAAACCAATTGTGGAATTGCACGCATTTTAGGCATCCTACTGATGAACAGTTGCGACACGTAGATATATATATACATTTTTTTAGCACCTAAAATAACTTGCAGTCTGTCTACTTTGAATTGTGTATGTGAGCCCAAAGTGTACTCATCATTATCCTAATCAAACAGAGCATGGTAACAGCGTTCACTTTGTGGCGATTTTAATAATGACTTTCCCTTTCCCAGGAATGGGCTGGGAAATTAATGAATTAATGAATTAAACGAAAATTCAGTCTGTTAAACAGTATTTGGATTTCTAATCAACCCCCTACCCATACGCCGCCGCTACGGAGCCTAGCTCAGTAAAAGTGGTTATGAGATTTGCAACCTGATTTCCCATGAATGGCCATTGATAGTTTCTTTCTTCACTTGCTAAGAATGTATAATTTTAAAAAAATACAGTGCAGTGTACTAGCAGTTGCGCGCAAGCGTTCAAGCATGAATTTAACAAGTGGACGGGAAAGATAAAATCAAATCTACCTGAATAACACTTAAACACTTTAAAAAAGTGTGTCTTAGTAAAATTAATAGGCTTAATTTCCTCAACGCAGCTGTTATTATTATTTAAAAATATCAATAAATGTTAGTTGTTTAAACTCCATGGGCGGTCTAGCGGTTTGACTCACTGATGTACGGTATTTCCTCGCGAATAAGCTTATTTCAAATTTCGACTAAAAGGAGGGGCCATATTGGAAGGAGGGCACTAAAACTGAGGGGGACACTCAATAAGTTTTCCTAGTTCGAACAGTAACTTCAATGGCTAAATTGTTAAATAAATAAATAAATACAAATAAAACCAAAACAACAACAACAACAAAATGAGGACACCATCCATTTAACCGTGAAGTCAATATAAACGACTTTCGCTTGTTACAGACAGTGCTTGATAATCAAGCATACCATATAGTCCATACACTTTAGAAACCTGTTTTCCTTGTACTCCTACCATGAACATGGGCGGTCTTTAGGGGTGGGGCCGAGGGGGCCACCGCCCTCGCTTTTTCCGTGAAATTTTGTGGTATTATTTTCGTAAAGAATTCACAGTAAATTAAAGTATCTATATAACCTGTGAGTGTCCCGCCTCCGCTTTCTGATTTTTTTCGATCCACTCCCAATGAAGCAGATAAGGTGAAGCTGATGTTACCCTGGAACTAGATACCTCCTTCAGTTCGGAAAATCGATAGTTAGGTTGGGTCAGTAAACCACAACACATTCAGCTTGTAGTTTTATAAAAGTGGAAAGAAAAAATGCTCTACTTCAATTATCTCTTCATTATCATTAAACTACTTACCTATACCTTTATACAACCGTTAATTATTGCGTAGAGGTCACAGTTTTTTTTCGTAACCTTATACCTCCCCAAGGACGCCAAAAGCGTCAAGGCTCAAAAACACCTTTCTGTATCTAAAACTCGTTGCCCTTTTAAAGCACAAAGTTGAGTCTTTGGTCACTTATTGCGGCCATGTTTGTCTATAATAATGATTTTTGTTTTCTCTTAAAAAATCATGGGAATATCACTTATTGGAACCTTAGCACAAATAAGGTGCTTTTGTA
>OZ037777.1:25866209-25901209 GCA_964035525.1 Porites cylindrica | reverse complement strand
TATGTACTCAAATTATATTCGATGTTGCCTAGAAAAATTCCTCGTTCCTCCTCTAAACGTACCTTAACACACTTATTGGGGCATGCAAATATTTTTTGTGGAACTCCACATTTATAATGTATGTATTTTAATTACAAAAAGTTGCATTTTTCCGATTACGAAAATAATTTAACAACCAAGATACCCCTCAGGGTCGGTGATCAGTGTTAGATATATACCCAACGCTTCGCGTCTCAATGTATTTCCACCACTATTCACTTCCCCTTTGGATAGTCGTGTACTATTTTAGCTATTGGAAGAGTTATTGTTCAGTGAAATGCTTGAGTAGGATCGAGGTGACATGGTTGCATGCCTCATGTTAAAAAACATCAATTTTCTTTTCCACTCTACAGCTCATCGTCAAGAAGTTTTTTCTGGCAAATCAGAGATTGATAGCTGTACGCTGTTCTCTGACCGCACCCTGATAAATCGGAGAAATGTGAAGTCTGATCCACACACAGCATACTGTGCTGACCGGGACTTCCTGCGTATCATCGTCAAATCAAGAGTAACTGCTGCTGCAACGTCAGTACTGGGGTTTTCTGACAAAGGGAGCCAACCAACAAAGTTTCCACTTCCAGTAGACATTGCTAAGCAATCCAGAGTGCAACGATTAGAATATTTAAACAAAGCTGCCGCATTAATTGTGGACAAATTTGTATTTAATGATGATTCTGTCAGCAGGCTTCTTGATGATATCTTGACCAATCAAGAAAGTCAAGATCAAAGAGATCAGTAGGAACGAACTGTAGATGGCAGATTCCTGTGCCGTTTTCCTGGGTGCCAAGCTTCCTTTAAGTATGATGGTGTGAGGAGAAGGACACATGAGTTGTCTCATGAGCCACTGGCAGATTTACCTAGCCAGTGAAGTTCCGAACAGTCTGCTGCTGAACCATGCAACAAACCCACAGATGATGTCTACAGTTACAATTGTGCTTTGCTAGCAGATAGCTTATTTTTCGTCAATTTCGTGGATGCAGTCAAAAAGGGGGATGGCGTGAGGCTTATGCACCAGTATAAGTACATGTTGTTGTACTGCAGAGCTGAAGGCCATGTCAGCAACAAGTACACATTAGAGTGCCTTTATCAATCATTCCTCGTCCAATCTCTTCTTTCTCCTGCAGAAAGTTAGAGGTTTGATTGGAATCGCAGCATTAATAATCAATGTTGGAAAGGCTGCAATATCCCTCATGACTTGGAGGTGGAGCATTCTAACCGCTTTATCAAGGGTAGTGCCAAAAACATTGGTCCAAATTTAACTGAGAGAGCAGTTCAGCGTATCTGTCAAGCAGAGAGTGGGGCAAGATCTCTGACTGGCAATGTCAACCAAGGTCTAAACAGCATCCATGGGTCTGGAAAGCACACACGTAGTTCACCAGAAAATGACGTGGATGAACTGTTAAGGCGAATTCAGCAAACAGATGCGTTTACTGAGCATCCAGGTCGATCACATCAGCACTTTATGACTTTGAAAGAGATCCATTCAAGACACTTAACATGTCATCCTTGTACCAATGGATAACCCAACATAAGAAAATATTATTCGAGAAAATAGGGCTTGATAATGTAAATGTTGGGTTCAATCTATTTTTTCTTCAATGTAAATCCTATTATCTTTGAGTATATGGAAATGTATGTTGTTTGAAACAAAGGGAACAACATTTACACCAAGTATAAAATTGAACAACAATGTTGATATTATATATCCTATTGTTTTGTGCAGAAAGCACTTAAACAGCAACAATCCCTGTGCAGTGGTCACGCTGATATTTTATTGGTAAAGTTTGGTAATTCAATTTCTGCTGTGTTTTCAATGATATTGCAGCTTTCATCGTGCACTTAGTGTTGAAACAGCTGAGGTCACAGTTTTCTTTTGGTTTGTTTTATTGCTTAATTGTGGTAATTTTGTGAATGTGTGGCTCCAAAAAATATCCATACCTGCCCCACAGAAGGGATTTTTCCTTACACCCCCCAACCACTCCAGAAATTTTAATCAAGCTTCATACATTACCTTAAGATTTTAGGCCTTTGAGAGCCCCCCCCCCCGGAATTTTCAATCCCTTCTGTGGGGGAGTATGGATATTATCTGGAACTACACAATGGCATATTTTTCCAACTGATCATGTTCAAAAATATTTGGCAGAGCAAATTCCACATAACCTCAATGGTGAATGGATATATTTGTGATATGGTACAGTGCTTTATAGAACAGAAGTTCAATTTAAGTAAGAAAGTCAAACCTTCAGAGCTACCATGTAAATTACAGTGTGAGAAAATTGATTTGATCTAGTACTTCATACTACCAGATGTATTTTTTCATCCTACCAAATCCCAGGGAAAATACCTGGCCCCAGTTGTTCAAAAGGTGGATAGCGCTATCCACCGGATAAGTCTATATCCAGTGGCTGATGCAATTAGTTTTCGTATTACTTATCCATTCGATAGTGATCTATCTGGAGGATAGCGCTATCCAACGTTTGAACAACCGGGGCCAGGCCTCTACTAGCAGGGAATTTCATGTATATTACTCTCAGGAGAATTGGAAAACTCCACCCACAAACCCTTTAAGAAAAAACATGGGATTTTCAGCTGTTGATTTGTATGGACCTGTTTGGTGTTAATGCCCCCTCCCCTTCAATTAAACTGTTTTGGGTGAATTCCAGTGTAATGGTCTGTGGAGGTGGATATTTTTCCGAGTGCTGTGCCTTCCCCCCTCCCCCTTCTCTACTGTGGTATTTTATATTAGGATAGAGGGGATTATTACTCTTTCCTCCCCTCACCCATTGTCAACAGTTTCTCGATGTGGATAAAATAATAGTCTAACCTCTCCTTACGGACAGCTCTCTATTACGCACGGCTGGTTTGGTCCCAGAAATGCCGCAAATCATACATTCGATAACTCTATATATGGACACCTCTGTAAAGTGGACACTTGGTTCTGTCCCTTTGGTTTCCGTATTGAAGAGGTTTGACTGTAAATGATAAAATCTGAAGTACAATTTCACAATCTGTAAGTATATGGATGTTAAATAAAATAGATATTTTTGTTTCAATTTAACCAGGACTGAGCAGTTATATTGGTTTTACCAGATGTACATAATTTACATTCCATTTATTTACATTGCTGACAGCATTATGTCATGTGCCACTTCCGGTTTTGTAGTTATGCAGAAATGTTATTTTACATCAAAACATTACGAGTAGTTAAAAGTGTACATAACTCATATATTACAATCAAATTGTACTTTACGGCACCCACTTAATACAGACACCTCATTATTATGGACAGTTAGCTATGTCTGTGGGAAGAGAAAGCTCTTATACTTTCTCTTAATCCAACAAGCTTGATGTGGACAATTTTCATGGCCCCTCAGTGTCCGTTTTAACAGGGTTTGACTGTACTATATTCACACAACAAAAAATATTATATTCATATCTTTAATATGGAAGAAAATGCTATTGGCATCAGAAAGGTTCATTTTTAAATAATATTTCTGGCCCCAGTTGTTCAAGAGCTGGATAGAACTATTCACCAGATAAATCTCTATCCTTGCGGATAACTATTAGGGAAGCCAATTGCTTTATCCCTTGGAGAGTGATTTATCACATAGTGCTATCCACCTTGTGAACAACTGGAATCTGCTCTATAGATCAATACATAAAAGAAATAAAGGACAAGCCTAAATTAATATAAATTTCTTCTTAATTCATCGCTATTAATCAGCTGAAAAACAGTAATCTTCAAGTGCAGTCAAGGCTGCCAAGGGTAAATCATAATGTCCTGATTTTTCATAAGAAACATCAGCAGAAATATCTTGTTGCCACAAAGAAAGGTTTTTGACCGCAAGTTCAAAAAGCGAGTCATCCTGAAGCAAATTATCCCATTCCCCAATCCAAGTAGCAAAATGACCAAGTTCATTTGAGATGTCATCATCAAATGCCCAGTCATCAAACATTTGACTCAGTGATTGAACTATAAACTGGGCATGCTTTAAGTCCCATATTTCCACTTTGTCCAGAACATCCTGAACAGAGAAGATGCTTTCACAATGCTTTCAAACTTGGCCAATTTGTCCTTCAGAAAACCCTAAGAGAAACTGAGGATTGATCAATGTTTTGACTTGATCAATGATTTTTTCAGCAAATCCATCACAAGAAACTTGTGATAGTTTCAAAGACACTTACGAAGAATGTTCTTCTGATCCAGGATCACAAGCCTCGTTGATACTGAAACATCAGATGAATCTTCATGTACACTACAGGGGAATCTTGTAAACTGTCCGCAATCAGCTGATTGCCAGGCACACTTTTTTCACAGTTGTCACAACACAAGTGCATTGGCTGAGGGTAACTCACCTCTGATGAGTTATCAAAATTTTTCAGCAGAGCCTCTCGCCGACATTCATCAGTTTTAACATACTGTTTCATATCTTTTTTCCACATGAATCAGAAGAATGCCTTGATAAACAACAAAAGCCACACCTTGTTTGCCACCCCTGCCTGCCCGGCCAGTTTTTCTGGATGTAGGCTTCAATGTTCTTTGATGGCCCAAAATGAATAGTCCTGTATACACATATACAGTCCACCCCCATCCCGAATGCAATAGTTGCCACTAAGACCCTCAATGAAGAATTCTCGACTTGAAAAGATTGCAGGATTGCAGCCTTGTTAGCCTCGAAAGTACATGAATGTAACATTTCCATTATTACATCTCTTGGATTGTCACCGGTTTCATCCAGAAAAATCTTTTTCCCAAGCATTGCTCTTCATGTTGAATAGATTAGCCCACACTGTTTGATTGTTTGGCAATATATTATTGTGCGGGTGGTAAGTTCTTTTTCTGTGAGCAGTTCATCACCCAGCCACTGGAAACCATCCCTTAAGCATCTGTCCTTTGGAATATAGTATACAGAGTAAGCTATATTAGGTTTACCGGGACTTTCCAAAATTACATGTGGGTGGTTCATCAGCAACACATCCATGATTGTTTCTCTTGTTGCACGGGTTGCAGTGGCTGTCAAAGTCATGATGTTGATAGAAGGTGCAAGAGACCTTAACTCATGAAGATCAGAGAAGGTCTCCCTAAATGCTGCCATACTGCTGTTGTTGGAGGTTCCCCTGAAATAAACAGTAAAATAACAGTGAGAATCGTGATCTGAAAGTAAACTCACTGTTTGACAGAGTCTGTCCATGACATATTCAAATAGAAGAGAATAGTATCATCTGTAGGCCTTTTCTTGCAAAGGCAGACAAAATATAAGCTTAGTGAGATGGATAAGTAAAAAGAATTGGCGCAGCAAATTAAAAAAACAACAACAAACAAAAAATAAGACATAACCTTAACCACAACTGATTTCTAAAATACGCAAGTGTTTTTTACTTCATACAAATAGAAAATAAAATAAAATAATATCTATTATCTGCATGGAAAATATACTAAACTCCTTAGCACTGTTTAATGACATGAGCCTAATCAACCGTGATGGCACAATTTGGCTGCGTAAATGTCACTCGACAAAATTTTTCGTCACCATTCATTGTTTCACCAAGCCTCTGGTGTTCCATATACAACCACAAAATGACCCTCTTCGACATCTTTGGCCTCTCCATCTTTAACATTGCTGAGGCTTATTGCAGATATGCCAAGCTTTTTTAGGTTTTCCACTTGGTCTTTCATTACATTGACCAACGGAGAAATGACAACAACATGGCCCGTACTGTTACGAAGGATGTCGAAAACAATTGGCAAAGCTTGCTAAATTAGCGATTTACTGAATCCTGTCGGTAGGTTAATGAAAACATCCTTCTTTTTATCCACAAAGTACGCTATAGCCTCTCGCTGATGAGCATTTAAGTCAACTATTTTGAATGTTTCACACACTCGTTTAAAGGCCACGCTAGCATTTGCCATGTTTGTCTCCGATATCTCACGCTAAAATCACTCCAGGTCCAAAGTGCACTTCCCAGATCTGGAAGTCTGCTGTGATTGCTCGACGTTTTTTCCTGCTCAGATCAGCAGACGTTCGTGGGGAAAGAATGCGTGATGCACGCCTAAGAATGTCTGCGAAGAAGGCTAGCCATGCCTATGATAATGGTGAAATCCAACCGCCCATTCATTCAAGCCAACGAAAACGGAAATATATTTCAGCCTCATCCTCCAGCTTCTTGAGGGCTTTGATCCCTCAGAAAGCTGAGGATCTGGTCAAATAAGGGACATTTTGGCGAGATGGAGGACAACGGGGGAGGGACCAGACCCACAAGCACAAGGGTTGCAGAAGTAAATCTAGAGGAACAAAAGATTAGTTGATAATGATAAATGCCCCTTTCCCTCCGAACTTTATGTACAATACAACTTGTTTTATTCCTAGACTTTCACTCGACTAAACAAGGACTGACATTGGTTGATTCATGGTCACATGGCCTTCTCTAAAATCAAATGTAACTTGACCGTGATACATTTGAGCAATTGTACCCCGCTCGGGATGAATTACTGCACGTGATCAAAGCATGGTAGAAAGTGGCGTGGTTGTCAGTGGGAAAATTACTCATTCAGTATTTAACTTTCATGAATGAATGCAGCAAAACATAAAATATGGATGGAGCCTGAACCTAATAGGAAACGATTCAAACAGCTCATAAATGAAGAGATACAGGGCTGGTTCAGGGGCGGAACTAGGGGGAGGGTGCACCCCCCTAAGTTGACCTACGGCTTGAAAGTTGTAATGAAACTGATGAAGTTTGGTATTGTAATGCTCCTCTCGGAAAAAAATACGCTAGCTACGTTCATGAGTTCCATTTCCAAAGAAATGCACTTGTCTCATCAGAAGAAAACAGTCTGTAGGCTCCTTTTCAAAGAAATACGCTTTTAATGTTTACTTTTGTCACTGTTGAACAGGGTCATGTCAAGAAAGTTTATGATCTTTCTGTTCGCCTTGATAGCGACGTTTTGCTAAACTTTAAACCATTGGATTTGAATACATCGCTCACTTCTTGTTTCTTTTTTTCTATGTGCCTTGGGGTCACTTTGCACACAGAAGTGTGATACCGTCATCGTGGTACAGCCCCAATTCATCTTGATCTTTGAATTTGGGTGTTATCAGTGACAGCATGTATAATCAGAAACCAATTTCCTAACAAGAATAAAAAATTGAACATTTTATATAAAGCCGATTTATGCTGCCTGGAGCGATTTGTAACAGACCAAAATCATGCTCAAAAACATTTGCAGTGCATAGAAGAAGAAAAAACAGAAATACAAAAATCTGGAGAGAGAACAACTCTTTGCAACATTTTTGAACTCCCCTTTGACAATTGATGAGATCAAAAATAAATTAAATAAATATTCTGAACTGTGGTTGTGGAGGTCAAAGTAGCTCAAGAGAATTTAAAAAATTCTCCCTTTTCCAAGCAACTCACTCAAGTCGCTCATTCTTCTGAGGAAAATAAAAATGATAAAAAAGTGTAATGTACGTACATATATTTTAATGTTCCACGTATAACGTTAATTGTTTTTGGTCATTGTCATCGTCGTTGCGTCCTTGTTTTAGCTGCTAAAATGCACCTGTTAATTAACAATGGAAAACTGCCTGTAGCTTCCAGAGTCTAGTCCGCGGTTAGTTGCACCACCACTGCTTTTACCAGAGTACTTTGTTCCAAAGAGGCCGTGACAGTTGCATTCTCCCGAAGAACAATTAACTACCACTTCTGAGTTATCAACTGGAGTTAGGGCCTGTTTCTTTACAGCAGGTCTTATGTTTAGCTTTTAGTTTCGTAAGAAGAGGGTGTTTTTTAAGGGATGTAAAGAATGACCATGTATAAAGATGAAATCACCATATATACTAGAAAAGGAGAACAACCACTCAATGGAAGGAAATTAAGTTAGTACCACAAGGCAGTTATGGCGTCCCATGTTAATTAATAGCGGAGCTCTGGCGCGCAAAGGGCGCCTGTGGAGCGCCATGGGAAGGTAAATCTACCCATCCCAGAAAATTTGGTATTCATGTGACCGTACACCGCCCGGCTGCCCATACCACAGGGTAACCAATGTTCAATCCCACACTTTCGAGCTAGTTTGGGAGCACAGGAAGACTGATATTGCACACATATTACACATCAATGTTGTGATCAATTGACAGCTGTCAAAACAGGATCCCGCTGACCAGTATCACCTGACCGTATCGCGGGCTCAGGTGTCGACCCATCGAGGTCGAGTATTTTTTTGAAGTTATCCGCTGACAAGTTACTAGTTTTCAAATGATTGCAGGCTCAAGTTTAATTTTTTCAATTAATATGAAAATATGTAGTGTTTCATATGTGCTGCCCAATTAAAATTTTGATTTCAAACTGACCTCGGAAGCTAAGATTCAGCCAGTTTTTACAGGAAGGGAAGGCATGCCAGTTGCTTTTGACTTTTCTCACCAAGTTCACGCGTTAGTCACACTCTATGTCCAATTTTTATGCTCTGATTGGTCAAAAAAGTTTTTGTTTCAAAAAAAATTGAAACTAATTTTAAAAAAATGTATTTGAAAAGAAAGGCATTGTAAACTAAATTAAAAGCAAAATTGTCCATGGCCTATCGTTGCCATAGCAAGGCGCCAAGGGAAGAGAGCCAAGAAGGTTTCTAGTAAGGCAGCCAAAGAGCTTGAGACCCTAGTTGTACAGCGCCTTAGCGCAGAGGTTTCGGGAAAAGCACAGAAATACTCTCGAGTTGGTGCGCGCGAGTTCGTGTCCTTCGAAGACTTCGACGAAATCTCCATCAGCAACATCAAGAGAGCTTGCATGAAGCACTTCGGTATGTTGGAAACGATGTCATGCGATGTACTCGCAGGGGAGCAAGGGCCATCTTGTTACTCGCTAAAACAGTTACCAAACTTGAAAGTAATCCACGTGCGATTCATTGAGGGTAAAGTCCAAGATGCTCCGGTTGAAGTCCTCTGTGAGCGGCGGAAGAGAAAGATCAAAGACATTTCCGAGGGTGATAATGCTGAACATGGGAAGGCTGCGGTTGCTGAGGCATCGCTACCACAATGGGTGTCATCACAAAGCCCTAGCAAGTTTGTTCCACAGAGCCTGTCCGTGGTTGACATGCTAAGATTGGGAAAGCTCATCCCAAATACCACAACCTCTGTTGAGATGTTCAATTTTGACATGTCCGTAATGGCGTGGACCGGAAGACCAACTGCCGCGGAGTTTTCTTTTGTATCCCAGCCATTTGGAACAGGTGGATTTCGGAAGGCCTTTAAAGCGACTTCTAATGACAGAGGATTCCAAGGCTCTACGTGGGTGGTGAAGAGATATCTAGAAAAGGCTTCAGAAGATATCATTGCCAATGGACAGACACTGGAAGAACATACAAAGAAGGTAGTGCAAATGCACTACCTAGCAGGGAATTTCGCAGCTAAACTAAAAGAAGAGCTTATAGCAAGCGATAATGAAATCCTTTTCGGGGAGACCATGAGTTACAAGAAGATATACATGGGAACAATTGACGGGGAATATGTAACGGTGGAAGAGTTTATAGACAGGACATTCCACAAATATATCAACAACAATGGGAACATAAGCCAAGGCGAAAATGCTGATCCCTTGACCAAGAAGGCAGAGTGTCTAGCTCACTTCTCTTATGAACGATCACAGAAAGAGGTCATGTTGCTGGATATACAAGGCTGTGGAAGTTGCCTTTTCGACCCAGAGATTGCCAGCAAGCAGCTAGATCCCAAGAACATGCTGTTTTGTACAGGTAATCTTTCCCACAATGCCATACAGAACTTCACTGCAAGCCATAAGTGCAATGACTACTGCAATCTGTTGAAATTAACTCCATTTGAGTGACTGAACCAGTATACTCTGTACGACTAGAATGCTGCATTTTGAAGTAGGCTTAATCAAGTGACCCGTATTTAAGTGGAGAAATAGTTTCTTTCCCAAGCCCATAACATTCAAGATTTTCTCCGTGTACCATCAAGATTGCACTTTCCTTATGCTTATTGGAGGGGGGGGGGGGGGGTGTATTTTTTGTTATTGTTATGTTGTTGTTGTGGTCGTTTGACCCCAAAACAGCTTGAAGGGGTTTTATCCTGTAAATGGCCTGGCCACGTTCCAATGTTAAATGTTTGGCCCCTAATAGTTGATCATTCATGGTTGTAGCCATGCAGTAATCATAGCAACAGAAGAGGTACCAGTTCGTGTTTGTCTTCTTTATCCAACTTTTTCTAAGAGCCTAGTTATCAAAGAGTGTTAAGAAGTAAATAGTAGGTAACTATAGAAGATAGAAGATATTTTTGGAAGCATAGCTTTTTGGTGAGGGTTTTTCACAAATGATCCAAAGTCTCATTAGTTTATTTTTGTACAAGAGCATGAACAGTATTATCTGCCTTTTTTCGAAGAGGTAACACCTTGATGAAAAGTGCATCAGGTTATTGTTATTGATTTTAATGGTTATGGTTTATTAGAAAATTGTTTAGCATTTAGTTATACATATTTTACTATATAAGTACATTTTATTAGATTGATATTTGCAATTTAAGGAATGAATTCCTCATTGTAGTTGAGTTGTTAAGGTCTACAGTTTAATTTTCATGGTGACAATAGTTAATGTTCATGTATGACATTGAGGATAGACTTTGCAACATACCAAAAGCATCTCAAAGCACAATTAGTAAAAGTATTAAAGGCAAAAGTATGAAGTAATGAAAAAAGGAAACAAAGACATATGACATTCACATAGGGTTTGTTGTAATATTAAAGTTGTTCATTTTGTGATCTAAGGACTTGATGTTACATTTATTGGGCTTATTGTCATTTTTTTTTATTTGGTTAGGTACTACCACCACTACTCGCACCTGAAATAATTAAACCTCTAACCACACCCATCAGAAAGTATTTATGGGGGAATGGTCAATTTTCTAAAATTGCACTTAGGCAAGTATTTTCAAAATGACTTCAAAATCACCTTTTTTATTGAGGAGCCTGGTTACTCAGATCTTTTTCAAACATGACATCTGCTTTTGGCAAATTGCAAATAAAAAAATCTGACTTTGGCACTGATTCAAATACATTTAATATATTATATCTTTTTTGCTACAAAACTCAGTCAGGGGTTTTGAATTTCCAATTTAAATCGTATTGTTCTTATGCTAATTTGTTACTCATAACATTGAAAGGCTATTCCAAAAAGAAATTTCATAGTAAAGGTATCTAATCATAGCTGTGCTCGTACAGGTGTATCTACAACCTCATTACATCTTCTTGCTATGCATGTACATTTATATCTACATTTTCCTTGAGGTAACGAAAGGCATAGGCAAAATCACTGACATCAATCTCCAATGGATCAACAATTACTTGTTCACATTTATTCCTGAACTCAGCACTCAAAAAGTCATCATTGTCAGCAAGCACATCTGAAAGTTCTGCAACTTCTGCTAGCTGTTCCTCTGTGACTTCCCAGCCTCCAAAATAGGTACACATAACTCCATTTTTAATGAAGGTGAGAACTTTTCACTAAAAGCACTAAATTCATCTTATTTAGGAAATATGTCTCAAACAGGGGAAAAGAAGAAAGTATTTGAATGAAAATCACGCTCTCTCATTCCATGACTTTATGATTTCTTTTTTTATGATCACCAGAATTTGGGTAATTTGTTTTCAAAGCGGGATTTGAATTTCCATATTTTGTGGGAGTCGAAAACCCTAAAAACAACATCTATTTTACAAGGTCCACTATCTGATTTCTCGCATACACACTAACAGGGTTTCAATTAAAGGGTACAACTCTTGCTCTTTTTATTTCATCTTACAAGTTATGTAGTGCTCAAGCAGGACTACCAATTAAAAAGAGAAACTCGGGGAACAAAGTCATTGATACCTACCACATTCCTCCAGTCCATATTTCTCTGGAAAACTGTAAATGTGGTTTGGCACTCCATCAGGAAGGAAAGTGTTTTTTTGCTCACGGATCCTGTGACTGTTCCATACCACATCTACAAAGGTGTTGACTTCCCTTTGAACTATTGGTATCATCACATATGCCAAGAGAAGCCTGTGAAAAAGTAATGTGGACTGTCAGGCTCTGTTTGCAAAATTCTCTTAATTGGACAGTTTAATACTTACACAGTGCTATATACGCAGATTGATAAGTGTTTAAACTCCTGCTCTTAATCTGCATTTCTGTGTGGCCATACACAGACACTTAAATAGAAAATTGGATTTTTCCTTTGGTCGTGACTCTCCTGTCCATAGCAACCATATATTTCCTTGTTACAATTAATTTGCTGGCATATGGCTTGTGGTTCAGTTAATGCTGGTGTTTGAAACAAAAGGGATAAGAGTGGTTCTCTCTTATTATACTGGGTTGCAGGAAAACTAAATTCACCATTCAGCTTTTCTCATCAATATAGGGGCGCAACTTTAAAATTGCTCAAATAAACTAAATTATGACATAATAATAATATTTAATATTTCTTAGGAGCAAATTAACATATGACTATGATCAAATGCACCTTACAAAGAAAGTAATGCCTAATGAAAGTAATGTCTATATGTCTAGCTCAGTACCTGTGGTTTTCATCATGGGGATCATACTGACCTTGTTCTTTTAGTTGGTTCAGGGGCAACTTGAAAAACCTTTCCAATCTTTCATGCAGTTCCCTCTAAAACCTCTCGATCTGCCCATGTAATGATAATTATTATGATCACACAATATACTGGTACGTTTTACGGTTTACATCATGTCTAATTAGCATAAGCAGCAAGGTAGGCTTCATTTCCTGCCATTTTGAGAGTCCGCATTCATTGCTTGGCCCACATGATTGCTGAGTAAATGATCAACAATCGCACTCCCATAATGGCTGGAAATCAAGTCTGGGGTTAAGGCATTCTCAGATTTCCTGTAATCAAAATATACATGTTCCTATTATAAATGAAATAATTGATCAATTTAGCCGTGAACATTCCATGGAGGTAGAGCTGGTAGAGCTGTCATTGCAGGCTGCAGCACCTGCTACAACTGAGTATGTTTCATGGCCAATGATGTTATGGGTCAACTGGACTCCCAGGCTTTGCAAACTCATAATAGTAACCAACTGCTCTTGCTCTAGCAAGCAGGAGGTCACCTTCTAAGTAGCTACTACTATTAACTTCTGGAAGAGGTTACTGTGTTCCTTGTAAGTTACTTTCTGCCTCAATCAGGCCATTTTCTACTACAGGAGTGTCCATTTCCAGCTCTTGTCCTAGTACAAGTACGTTTGATCCACCCAAAGTAAATGAATAAACAAAACCACTTAAACTGTCAATCATCAGGAAAATAAAACTGAAATCGTTACAAAGAAATGGATTACAGGATTTCAATCAAAATACAAATGCTGCTAAAAGACATGGACAATCTCGAAAAGCTTATGCGATCTGAATGGAGTGATGACATCTCATATCTCTCACTAGGAACACTCTGCAAGAGGAACTTAACAAGCCAGATCGTCTCCCAGTTACTGAAGACTTGGATGTGTTGTGAAAACATTCCGTTCACAAGATTGTCACTTGTAGAGACACCTTAAAAGCTGCACCAACAATTCAGAATTGGGGTGAGTTAGCTGAAATAACCCTTTGGCCAGGTTATTTATTATCATTCAGACATTGCAGACATCTTCGAATACATGCACAGTCATAAGATACACTTACAAATCTATCATCAACTACTAGACTAGATTACGTTTATTGCCAACAATTTAACAAAAATATTAATCAACGCCCCAGCAGTCTCCCAGCAGGGTAAAGGGTGCATACCAGATTATTACCAATATCAATCTAAAAGAAAAAGATGGACCAATTTAATATTTTGCCCTTTGTATCCTTGGATATGCTAGGGACTGAAGGCAAAAGGGGACGTAAGGTCAGAGTGCTGTAAACACCTGACATAAAAGATACAATGGAGGACTAAGGCAAGAAAAGATGAGGCCAATATCAATCTAAACAAGTTTTTCTTTGCCCTCCCGTCTATTTATTTATTTATTACAGATTCACTCCACTGCATAACAAGCAAATAATGAAATGAAATAAGCTAACACTACTTTAACAAACAAAAACAAACAAACACACAAAAAGTTGTGGAGAAGGAGACAACCAAAAGCACCAATGCGCCATACTAGCGATGCCCCCACTAATTAACATATAAGAAAAATATATACAAGTAGAAATATAAATGTTCTAGTTATCCTTAATAAAGCTTAACACATTTCTTTTAAAAGTTGCAATACTGTTTGATTCTCTAATATGATTGGGTAAACCATTCCATTCATCTACAACACGGTTAAAAAACTATATTTAAAACCATCAGTTCAACTAAAATTTGGAACAAGGTCTTGTGTGTCATTTTTCCTCAAGTTATAACCTTGAGGACTCAATTAATCACATTCGACGTGGGGACTGTCTGAGGAATCAATGCTCTTAGAAAACGTCCAGCACGGTAGAGGGTGCACACCAGATTATTGTCAATATTAATCTAACAGAAAAAGATGGACCTAGTTTGCCCTTTCCCATTTTGATTGAATTATATTTATAAAATGTATCCTTTGCAGGTTGGATATGGTTGAGATTGAAGGCAAAAGGGGACATGAGCTCCCACTGCTGTTAACGACTGATATCAAAGAAGCAATGGAGATCTTACTCAAGAAAAGACGAGGCCAACACCAATCCAAACAACAGGTTTTTCTTTACCCGCCTGTCTGAAGACTCAATCAATCACATTCACCACAGGGACTGTCTGACAAAACAGTGTAGAGGGCTTAAATTAAAAGACCCTAATTTGATAACAAGTACCTGCCATAGAAAGTATGTTGTGACAGTTTCCCCACCGTTAGACCTCCAAGAAAAAGAGTTAGATTTACTGGCGCAACACATGGGACATGACATCAGAGTACACAAGGAATATGTTAGACTCAACGAGTCTGGAGCTGGCAAAAATCGGCAAAATATTGGCACTAATTGATGAGGGAAACATCCATGAAGCCATTGGGAAATCTTTGAATGAAGTCGAGGTTGATGCTGGTTAGTTAACCATCCACGTCTTGTTCTTGTAGATCATAATCTATTTAAATTTTGTACATAAACTTTACAGGGTATAGCCAATAACAACCAAACAAACTATATGTAAGAAACCCTGTGGGTTAAAACTATTTGGTTTTAGGGGAAAAAGTTTAAATTTTGTACATAAACTTTTCAGGGTATAGCCAATAACAACCAAACAAACTACATGTAAGAAACCCTGTGGGTTACAACTATTTGGTTTTAGAGGAAAATGTAACGCAATATGTTCATCCCTGTTTCCTTGGAAAATTGCATTCTTCTGATAGGAGACATTAGATCATAGTCACTGTTTGTCTGTCATTGGCAACGTTATCTGTAAAACGAGTGTCAAAATAATACTCGTAGAAAGAACATCATTCTCAAGAACTGAACGCAACTGTCAAAACAATTACAACAAACCGTATACACTTAGGGCAATGAGCGTCTAGACTGAAGACCACAGTTGGAAAAAATAGCCAAAAATAATAATATTATTCATGATAGTAACACTTTAAACCTTTGCTTGGATCTCGTACAGGCCTTTTATTAGTCAAGATTAACTGCTCATTTAGGTCTTTACCCAAGTTTTAGGGTTATATGCCATGATGATTGAGATTCAGAAAAATAGAGCGTTTTTAAGAAAGGAAAAATAATAAGGGTTTTTTCGGGCCACCAACATGCCTGTCAGATTAGACACAGCTCGTCAAGAATATTCAAAAAAATATTATAGAAAAAGGTGTTATTTCTCCAGAGACTTATGGAGTACAAAAGGTTGTTCGATACATGTTATTTTAATTATTATACCTTCAACTCCCTATCTCTTTTCTAATTGGCCGAGCGTACAGTGAATTTTCGAAATCAGCACCTGGGACGTCATCTAACTGCAGATTATACAATAATCATGTCAAGAACACTCAAGGTCAAGGGTGTTGCTTGCCATCTGTGAAGAAGCAAAAACACGACTTCCAAGTTTGCTTCATTAACCTAACAAGACATCAAAAAAGTAGTTGAAGGCAAGGACTCACAGACACAAAAAGGTCGATGAAGGTGGCAAAGAGGCTGTTTGCTCATTACGTGAAAGAGAAAAAACTGAGAGAACCTGAGGAAAAGAAAGAGTTGGCACAAACTTTGAAAACATTTTATGTTGAAGCAAAAAAGAAAGGATTTGTTCAACGTATAATAAAAAAATTATTAGATTCGGTTTTTGTGATATCCAGAATAATCAGGGTCTCAGTAAGCGGCTGATAACCCCTATGGCGTACGATCCCCGCCAAAATTCATTTTTTTACTTTTCAATTCATTATTGAAATTTTTACTTGAATTTTATAGCCAACTATAAAATTTTACACTCTTCCTTCAGATTTCGCATCATTGGAAAACGTTTTTACATTCGTCTTTTATTTTTTAAACTCAACTCTTTTATTTGACCTTATTCACCGCTTATTTTCAACTCGCTTCATCAAATTACACTTGCCAAGTCATATTTCAAACTCGACCTTAAAAACTTTCAACACGACTTCTAATTTTCGTTCACGCTTCAGTGATCATTGACCGAGACCATCTGTCAGGTGGTGGGTAACCTGAGATCAGGCCCAATTTTAGTGTTTGATACAATCTCTCTAACCGCTACTGCGAAAATTGTTTTCATTTCGCCTTGCCCACCGGAATATTATTACAGAGCAAAACGAAAATTGAGCCTGATCTCAGGTTAGGGGGTGGCTCGTGGGTGGCTCTTTAGTCCATCATGCTTTGCACCTTTTGTACAAACATGGTGGCAGCGTTCGCAATTGCTGCTGTACAAGAAACTTTGAAGCCTCAAGATTTCTATCAGAACTCTGATTATAGCGGAATTTTGCTTTGATTGAGGTACTTAAATCGTATTATTACTAATTGTGGGGATTTACCCCTAATAGCGCTGGCGTAGGATCCACCATTACATGTTTATCAAGCACACAGAGATAGGTGGAAGGTCTTGACAAGCCAAACACGACTCATAAGCTCGTGATAGTGTGATACGTGACCTTATAGTTTTGCTCTAACGAGGATATCTCCCAGCGATTTTGCTCTTTTATTTGAAATGACGGGAGGCTCGTATATTTCTCTCAGTAGTGGTTGATCGTAATAACATCTCTCGCATGAAAGACAAAATAGAGAGCTCCGAACAATCTGTCATTAAACTGAAAAGACACATGGAAAACGGCACTTTTCCCGCAGACTTCCGTTACGACGCAAAAGCAAACATTTTTCCAGACGAGGACTTTTAGCAAAGAATGCTTTTTGATACTGACACATACCGATTCACAAGATCAAGATAAATTTTGAAAGAAGAGAACTTGAAGTCCTTTTTCACCAAGTCTCCATCCAGTAAACAAGCGAGTATTTTTTCTCGCTATTTAACGGCGATTCTTAACTTTAATATTCAGAGAACGAAAGCGGAGGTCTTGAAAACCCTTTCATCTTATGTCTTGGTAACTTATTATTTGAACAATGCAACATAGCGCAAATGTTAACTGTTTGATGCTGTATTACTTTCTTTGCAGGAGTTCAGTACACAGCTTACCCCAGTATATCTACCATTTACAAGGTAAATTCAGTAATGTAGCTTTCCAGGTTCAATCTAACTAAGCGCGACGATATTCCAGATCATTCCAGTTAATTATGAAAAAGTACAAAACGCCATCTTCAATATCCTGTGAGCAGCGGCCTTTCAAAAGACTTGCCTAGGATGATCGAAGGGCCTCTGATTGAGGGTTCATTAACAGCCGCCTCACAATAAGATTACAGGACCATAGATATCAAAGTTAAGTTAAAGTAAGTTCTTTATGTAAGTAAAACTTACTAGTGTTAAGGGCTTTAGGCTCATAACCCTATGAAGATCGCCCGTCCAAAGTTATTTATTGTGATGATCTTTTGTGCGAAAGTGCAAAACTATTTAGAAGGGTTAACTTGTTCACCAAATAATTTAAGGTAAATTTCTCTTCAAATAGGCATTTTTGGAGTTAACTGAATGAAATTATTTGAGGTGGATGGCCAATTGCACAAAGTTTGGAATTGACGGTGGAATGAGCAAATATAATGTAAAAGCACTTAAGTTTAGATTCTACTCTGCCTGGTAACAGAGGTACAGGGTGGAGAGGAGTCATGCATATACCTTGATTCCAGTTAAATTCACAGCTAGCAAGCGTAGCAGGCGTTTTAAGGCGAAGGAAAAGGGGGAAATATTAAGGTTCACGAGAACGGGATCGCGGGCATGAATCGCTTTTGTTTTAGAAATGTGACCCAGATCGAAGCCGGCGTATTCTACAGTTCTGTTTCCATGTGACGTAATCAATACTGCTTCTAAACACTCAGTCAGTGCTTCCAAACACTCAGTACTTTAATATATTTTTAAATTCTCCAGCTCGTTAGGGTTTTTCGTTTAGTGATGGAGGAGCATGACAATAAAAACTCTGTCACGTAGGATAACAAATGACTTATCTTTTGAAATTTTGCTTCCTGAGCAGTCCTTTTTTTTCATCACATTAAGCCTTGCTTTTAATGTTACAAGTTTTCACAGGATGAGTTGTTGCTTTTTTTAAAGACCTATAACTTGGCAAGAATTTTTATTGTTTTAGGTTGTGTTTTCACCAGGCCGATAGCTGAACATTCTTTCCAGAGTTTTACTAGTTAAACGTGACAACTGTTGTCACTGTGAAATTTAACCCGCAATCTAAGCCGCTAACTCAGAGGATTCAATATTGCAAAAGGGCCCCATAATAAAAAAAAATGAAAGGGGACGAAGAGCTAGTATTTGACTTCTCTTGCGATTATTTTTGCGAAGGGGAAGAAGTTTTATTCTGCGAATGTGGATTATGTCCTTACAAATGAGGAAGTTTGGTTTAAGGACCTGGCCGAAGAAACAGAGAATCCAGTGGGGTCAGTGGGATTGTAAATCGAACGAAATGACTGCTGGAATCGTTTGCCATGTTGAATCTCTCAAGCTCAACCACAAGGCATTTGTCTGGAAAATAATGTTACTGTTTGGCAGGCGTCTGTCACTACACGCGACCCGATTGGCTGCGGTGTTTAGCATGAATTTCCCCTCGTATTTAAGGGCGTCAAAATCCCTTGTGTTGGACTGTGAAAACAGATTGCATTTACTAAGATGAGGTGTCTTCACTGTATTTCCGGACTTTTCGGGCTTTATCTAGTTAAAATTGTCCCAGTGAAAACACAACCTTGGTATCTTCTTTTTCTCTCTTAAATTATTATTTTTTTAATAGTGTGACAGAAAATACGCAGAACGTAAATACACTCTGTCTTTTTTATGAGGATGTATTTTATAAGAATACCGAGGCTTAAATTTGCGAAATTTTAAGAATAAACTTGAGGCTGAAAATAAAAATAAAAGCACAGCGTCGGTTGTGTGATTCACCTTTTGAAAAAATGTAACTGAACTCAAAGTGTAAGAAAAGGAATCACAAATAGAGTAGACTGCAAGAGTCAGTTTTCAAAATACCGTTGTAATCCTTTTGCGCGAAGCTCGCGTGCCTCTTACGTAGCGCGTGTACGGGCATGTGAGGCGAGAGTATTTTTATCGTAATGTAGTGATAGTGATCAGCACACGATTGACTGAAAAACTAACTTTGTCATTTTCACTCATCATTCAGACCACGGCACTTTCAAATTGCTGAGATCGGAAATTTGCTTTGCAACCGCGCAATATTAACCAAGATGGGATTGACCATATTAACTTCCAGTTAATAGCTAACCGGCCCTTTAAGAATGACAATGTTTTTTGTTCCCAAGCCAAAAAAACACAATGCGCCGCAGACAGCGATGAAAGATTTGTATGTACAATAACTGTATTTAGAATCTTTAGGTCACGAAGCCATAAGAGACGTGACACAGGAGTGTTGAGTCATTATTTTGGGAGTTGTAAAGCGAGACCTTGTTGAACCACGCAATGTTATGGCGCGGCTTCCATATTACGCAAATGTCGAAAATTAAAAGCACCCTTCCTCTTCTTCTGAAGTTTTTGTCGCTGCTTCACTGCTTTTTTTAGAATCATTAAACTATATGTTATAGCCCGCTGCAAGTAAACTTTTACTCCCATTTCTCTTAATCCCGATTTAAGACAACTTAATATCACAACATTTTTTGTTCCGCTGCGACAATGGCGTCAATTCACATGAAGAATCTAGCTGACCTTTGCCGTGTATGTGGCGAAAGGCTTCAAAAATCCAAGAAAGCGGTTACTTCAAAGTTTCTCTGTATTAAATGGAAAGATTTCTTGGCTGAAAAATTTGAAATTTTAGTGGAAAAGGATCTTGAAGAAATACACCCGCAATATTTTTGTCATTCATGTTACGCGCATCCTGACCGAAGAACACTAGTTAAAGCCACATGGCTCACTCATTACGAAGATTACTGTGGAGTATGTTCCCCTGTAGAAGAGATTAAAAAAGGAGGACGGCCCAAGAAGCCAAAAAGGGGAAGGAAGGCCGATTCAAGACCTTCCAATACGCAGGAGACAAAGGACGCCAACGAAACCTCTTTACAAGATCTTGAAGAGCTTACTAAAGACACCTTCTCTTCGCTTCAAGGAGTTTTCCGATAAATTTTCCTTTCCCGAAAATATGAAACGAGATTTAATTTGCCCGGTTTGCCTTCAAGTCTTGGATAAACCAATGGAAACCACTTGTCAGCACTACTTTTGCCTAGAATGCCTAAAAGGCTTAATTAACGGTGGCCAAGGGGGTACATGTGCTGTCTGTAAGGAGAAAGTTGGCCCTGTAAAAATCCCTACACGAATGGCACTAAAATTAATAGCTGAGCAGGAGATAATATGTAAGAAATGTGGCCAGACTGTGCACTACGAACACAGTTCATCTCATGTTTGTTCCAATGACACTGAACCTGTTCCTGAACAGCCTCCAGCAATGGCAGCTTCCCTTGATCCCACCCAGACTTTGCAGCAAGTTCTAAAAGACGCTCAGGCTGGTAATTTCTCACCAGAAGTGGAAAAAATTTACACGGCATATGTCAGAAGTAGAGTTAAAAATGCCCCGGATGGAAAAACTGTACTCTTCAAGACTGGTGGAAAGGTAACTTTATGTTTTGAATTTGTCCTGTAATTAATCATTCTTCCCTCTCCTTATGGTATGTGCTCATTGTACCTATTAAATGTTGTCTTAGCCTTTAGGTGTAGTACATGTTCCTGTTGCCCAAAAACCCTCTGATCAAGTGACTGCTAGGCAACGTCTTAATAGGACAAAAGCAATTGAGACAGTGGGTAAAACCATAAGCAGTGACCAGATGGACGTGCACATGGTACACACCCTTAAACGTAAGAGTCAGGAGGAGAGAAGGCAAATTTTAAATGACGCCCTGGGGAAGGAACTTGTTCTTCACATTCCGGAGGGTCAAGCAAATGCCATGAAGGCAGATCTGGGGATCACCTGGTACCGTCTCAATAAACTAAGAAGGTATGGTATAGTTTAATCATGTTTTAATTTTACTCATCATGTTCTACGTGACTCTCTTTTAGGCAAAAACAAAAAAATTCCATTACATGTTCACAGTACCTAGTTTGGATATCTGAATGTTTTTACATTAAGGTGGTTTAAGCAATGGGGAATCAAGATGGAGAGTGAGAAGAAGCAAAGAGTACGCAAGCGGGAGCAGATAGGAGACAAAATTGAAGAAGAGCTTCTTCCGATGGAACACACAGAGAGACGAGGGAACAAGACTGTCACGGTAATAAAGGAAACTCCCTGTGCCTATATCAGCGACCTTAAGGAGCAAATTATTTCTTATGTGGATGACTGTGACTCGTAAGTAAGACTATGCTTCTTATTCTTAATTGACTAGAAGACACGTCTATAGGGGATTGTTTCTAATAGCTCTTTACAATAATTTTTTCACAGGACTGGACAACTTATTTGGCACAATGGCAAAATACCACAAGACAAACTTTTTGTTAAAATTGGTGGAGATCATGGGCAAGGGTCAATGAAATTAGAATTTCAATTGGCCAACCTCGTTAAACCCAACTCTAGCAAAAAAACTGTGGTATTTGCCATTTATGAGGGTAAGGATACCCGAAACAATCTGCTCACAGTCCTTCAACAGCACGCTGATTCTCTGAAGGAACTTACTACTCTAAAAGTCAAGTAAGTTAATAATCCTATGCCCAAATTATTACCGGTAATACAAATCTAATTATTTTAGTGTTAATTTGGATGACTGTATAAATTATATTTTAGGAACAAAATCCCAGTCCTCTTCCTTTTTGGGGATTATGAATTCCTTTGTAAAGTTATGGGGATCAGTGGTGTAAGTGGTAAGCAAATCAGTTTAACAAATTTTAACGCACTTTGAATGCTAAAATAAATTCAGGAACTTACAAATTCAACATTCTTTGTAGGACGTCATTCATGCCTCTGGTGTACCATCATAGCTAGTGAGATGAAACTCCCAAAGAATCAAAGAAGCCCTACAACATCCCGTACACTGGAACACCTTCAGAATTGCCACAAAAAATTCATTGATGATGGGGGTGACTAAAAAAGGCAAAGAACTACTGCAATGTAATCCAGAAGGCGATTTTTGAAATCCCAATTGACCAGGTATAACATCTTATCCAAAAACCTTTTTCAAGATAATGTCGATTATTCCTTTTGTATTATTTCACTAATATTGCTTTGCATGATAATCTTCAGATATGCATTTCTGGTCTCCACATTAGCCTTGGACTGTTTTTGAACTTTTCTGATATGCTTGTTGGGGAGTGTGATGAGTTAGATACAAAGATTGCCTGGAAATTGGCTGAAAGCAGTAGTCAGCTAGATGGTATGGGTGATCTAAATGAGCACATCACACTTCTTAGACAAGCTGCAGAACACTCAAAGGCAGCCCAAGATTATGCCGCACAAGCTCAATCAACTGAGGAATACGTGGTACACCTTCTGACTGTGGCCAGCAATGTTATAGTGTTTGACAAGGGCAATGAAAACCCTTTGATAACATCGTTACTCAACTCTGTAAAAGAGCTCAAAGAGAAAGCCGAAAATGAGGTTTGTTGTTTAATTGAAGAGCATGAAACTATCTTAAGTTGGACAATTAAAAAATACTTGATGTCAAATCGAGGAATGGAAATGGCATTGGCTTCAGTTTATTCTTTCTGACTCTTGTTATTCACTTTTATAGAGAGCGCAGTCACTGGCCATTCAGTCCAGTAATTCACTACCCAAAGGATCTGGGATAGTGAATACTGCGATTGAGAAATTTCTACAGAAAATTAATGTCAAAAGACAAGCCTACCACAGTCAAAGTTTTGTTGGCAATCATGTTGACATCTGCCTTAAGGTGGGATAAGTCAGAACGAAAACCCTATCGATATTAGTGATTACTATTCAGACTTGTACCCATGATTGATAAAGTTTAAATTATTATATCATCCTTTTTCAGGCAAACAACATCAAATCTTTGTGTGAAACGATTTCTGAAACGACTAGGACAACATCTTCATCTCTTTTACATGAGGCCACTGCTATCCAGAAGAAGTTTGAATCACTGTTAACCCTGTTTGCCTGGTGCCATTCAAAATACGGCACGTGGTGACGGACGGGTGAGACGTATTTTTCTGAGCTCCCCATTTCTTTGAGTTCTAAACGTTCTAAAACATGTCAGGTAAATCAAAAAAAGGCCATAAGAAGCCGTCAAATCAATCTGCTAATCAGACGGCAGCAGAACAAGCGGAATTATCCGAAACCGAAGAAAGTGTGTCTTTTCGGGATGGCAACGAAGCAATAAACATGGCCGCCGGTCTTCAGGATTTTGAAGTAATTCTGACAAGACGGTTGAAGGAGCAATCTGAGTCTATTCACGATATGATGCTTAAGTACTTCAAGCTTTACAAAGATGATATAGACGAAATTAAACGAAGCCAAGCTTTTGTTGACGCCAAATTCGAAAAGGCTAAGAAGGCAACTGAAGATCTAACTTCGGAGAACCGGCGCCTGAGATCAGAAGTTGATGCCCTGAAAGGGCAGCTTAAACAGTGCGAAATTAAGCTGGAGGAAGTCGAAAACGACAGCGAGGCATTAAAGCAGTATCTTCGTCGTGATATGTTGGAAATACATGGCGTGCCTACGCGACCTGATGAAGAAACAGACGATCTTGTGTGTAAGCTTGTGGAGTTGGTTGATCCTGAGCTTGAGATCTCGTTGGCCGACATTTCTATCAGCCATCGTCTGCCAAGTAGAGAAGGCCGAAATGCCCCTCCAATAATTGTAAAGTTCTGTCGTCGTAATGTCCGTGACCGTTTGTTGAGCAGAAAGAGAGAGATAAGGAGTAAGACAGCTATGGATCTTGGTTTTACCGAAGAGTTTGACTTGTATATCAACGAGAGCTTGACCCAGAAGAACCGCGAGCTTTTGGTTAAGGTTAAAGAGTTCAAGAGGGTAAATCACTTCAAGTTTGCCTGGACAAAGAATGGCAAAGTTTTGTTGCGTAAAGATGATAACCCAGCATCCCAAGTCTATTCTTTTATGTCTATGGCAAATTTTGAGGAGTTCAAGAACTCAAGACAAAGCTAAGTATCGGGCTATATACATTGACAGTTAATTATTAGCCAGTGAAGCCAAATGGCTTCTGACTCTGAGCTCCCTGAGCCTGAGCTCCCTTTTTCTCATTTAGGCAATAACGATTTTAATATTGCTTTATATGAAATGACGCATGGACCTCTACATTATGATAGCGAACGATTAAGCTCTCTTTTGTACAACCCAATTGATAATTCGTCTGTCTCTAATCAGTTTTTCTTTAATGAGTTAGATCCAGATCAACAGTTTACTTTTTCTCCTCCTCCTAGTAATTATTATACTGAGGATGAAATTAATGCTAAGCTAACTAATAGTTCAAATTCTCCTTGCTTCTATGTATTTCATATTAATACACGAAGCCTAATCGGTCATTTAGATAAATTTAAATTCCTGCTTAGTCATTTGCAAAATCCATTTTCTGCCATATGCGTATCGGAAACCTGGCTAACTGAGCTTACGTCGGACCAGGTGGAAATACCTGGATATAAATTTATTTCGAACCACCGCGATAGCAAGTCCGCCGGTGGAGCAGGTCTTTATTTACTTGACGATTTAGAATACAAATTATGCCGCGATTGTAATTATTCTGAACCTGAAGTGATCGAAACTCTTTTTGTTGAAATTAACATTCCCAATGGGAAAAATATTATAGTTGGTACTGTTTATCGTCCGCCTAATTATAACACTCGGGACTTTTTGGACAAATTTAATGAGATTCTTGCTAAAATAACTAGAAATGACAAATATTGTTATTTGGGTGGAGACTACAATATAGATCTGTTTCACTATTCCGATCATGCCCCTACTCAAGAATTTGTTGATAGTCTATTTTCCCATATGTTCATTCCTCTAATCAATAGACCGACTCGGATCACTGCTCATTCGGCCACACTTATTGATAATATATTCACGAATAATGTAAGGTGTAAACATTTCAATGGTATTGTTATTAATGATATTTCTGACCATCTACCGGTTTTTGTTTATGAAGTGGATGAGACAGAAATAGCGTCGAAAAATAGCCAAACTAAATATCTCACTAAAAGAGATTTTTCAGAAAGAAATAAGAGCAATTTTCGGCTCTCTCTTTCTCGTGTTAATTGGAATTTACGTTTCGATGAAAGCGATACTAATGAATGTTATAATAGTTTTGTGAGTGAGTATGTTCGATTATACAATGAAAGCTTTCCATTAAAAACGATAAAACTTAAAACAAAGAAAGTAATGCGCTCCCCTTGGATAACGCAATCTCTGCTTGTTTCTATCAGGAAAAAAGATAAACTCTATAAGCAGTTCATTAATTCTAGGGACTCAACTACTGAGTTAAAATACAAACGCTATCGGAACAAACTGAATCATCTTATAAAAATTGCTAAACGAAAGTACTATGATACAAAATTTGAGAAGGCTAAAAATAACCTGAAAGAAACTTGGAAACTAATCAATGATGTAATCAACAAACCGAGCAGAAAAGCAGCTCTGCCAAATTCCTTTTTCTCTGATGGAAAACTGTTAAATGATCCACAAGAAATAGCTAACTGCTTTTGTAAGTTCTTCACCAACATAGGTCCGAATTTAGCAAGGAAAATTCCAGACACACAAGTATCTTTTCGTAGTTTTCTTGGCGCTTCTGTTAATGAGTCGCTTATCTTAAATCCAACTAATATTTCGGAACTAAATCAAATATGCAACTCTTTTAAATCTGGAAAGTCGCCTGGATATGATAACGTTTCAATGGATATAATAAAAAGCACCTTTGATCTCATTTCTCAGCCTTTGGCCAATGTAATCAATTTGTCTCTTATTAAAGGAATATTTCCTGATGAACTGAAAATTGCTAAACTGATTCCGGTATTTAAAGCTGGTGATTCCCAGTATTTCACTAACTACCGTCCAATTTCGCTTCTTTCTAATTTTTCTAAATTCTTTGAAAGAGTTATGCACAATCGTATTACAAATTTTTTAGATCGTTTAGATATCTTATATTGTTGCCAATTTGGATTTCGTAAAAAATATTCTACAGCGCTGTCTTTAATTCATCTTATTAATAAAATTGCAACTGCTATTGACAGAAGCGAATATACAGTTGGCATATTCTTAGACTTATCAAAAGCATTTGATACTTTAGACCATCAAATACTCTTGTCTAAGCTTGAGCATTATGGGATTCATGGGCTAGCACTTAGCTGGTTGAAAAGCTATTTGTCAAATCGCGTGCAGTTTGTCCAGTACAAAGAGACTTGTTCTATTAGGCTGACTCTGAGCTGTGGAGTCCCTCAAGGTTCTATATTAGGACCATTATTGTTTGTTTTGTATATCAATGACCTCCCTTGTGCTACTCGTCTTGCTGAAACTATGCTTTTTGCAGATGATACTAGTGTGTTTTATTCTAATCCCGATTTAAATTGTGCTATTTCTGCCGTAAATAATGATTTATCTCAAATTGATCTTTTTATGAAAGCAAATAAGCTCTCTGTTAACATAACGAAAACTAATTATATCATTTTTGCAGCAAGGCAAAAACCAGTCGGCTTCCCAATAAATCCTGTCTTGTACGATGAGGTTTTATTAAAACAAGTAAAGGTAGTTAAATTTTTAGGGGTTTTTATCGACGAGCATCTAACGTGGAAGCCGCATATTACTTATATATGTAAGAAAATTTCAAAATCTATTGGCGTCATGTTTAGGTCTCGTTTCTTTCTTTCTGAAACAACAAAAAAGTCTCTTTATTATACCTTAATTTATCCTTATTTAACATATTGTACCACAGTTTGGTCCTCCACTTATGTAACAAACCTTAATAGAATTTTTCTTCTACAAAAGCGAGCAGTACGAATTATTACAAATGCAGATTTTCGCGCGCACTCTGAACCATTATTTTTCCGTTTAAAGATTTTGGACATATACAACATTAATTCATTCTATACTGCACAATTTATGTTTTCATATTATCATCAATTACTGCCACCGCTTTTTTCGAACCTTTTTGTTACTAGTAGCAATATTCATAATTATAATACTAGAAGTTCCTCGCATTTCCGTTCTCATGCCTGCCGAACTAACACCAAACAATTTTCTATTTTGTTCCAAGGCCCTAAAATTTGGAATTCTTTACCAAACTCAGTCACTTCGATTTTTACATTGCAATCGTTTAAAACGAAACTTTTTGATTTTCTACTATATCGATAATGCGTCTTGTACTGTCCGTTGTTGTGTGTTGTTATAGTTCTATTGCTTAATATTATTGTAACGAGGGGGCCTCCTCGTACAAGCCTTGTGGTTTTCCGAGGTCCCCTCGCCACATCTTTGTATAATGTAATGCTTGTGTAATCTTTATTGTGGGAAAATAATAAATAAAATAAATAAAATAAATAAATAAAAATACAATTCCAGTGAGGCATTGGAGGACACAGAAATTGATGTGTTAGGTACAACAAAAACCTTGAGATCCCCAATTTTTTACATCACCTGTATGAGTTTCTAGGATTCTAATATGTTGTCTACCTTACAATTGTTGTCAACAGAGACAGATATAGAAGAGTTTGTGTGTTTCTTCAGGAAAACTTTCCCAGACGCTTCCTTTCCTCCCAAGCTACATATGCTCGAGGAACATGTTATTCCTTTCATGCGCAAATGGCACTTCCCTTTAGGCTTCTTCGGTGAGCAAGAAGGCGAAAGTGTCCACCATGAATTTGTCCAGTTTGCATCAACAATTTCTCATGTGAAGCCAGCGACATCACGACTAAAGAAAATGATGGAAGAGCATCATTTAGTCGTTCATCCTATAAACAGAGATATGATTCCAGAGAGAAAGAAACGAAACTTAAAACGAGACCAACCCCAGCAAGAATAAGATTATAATAATGTGCTTACTTTAGTTGAAAAGCTGAGAGCTTCTTGCAACCAAAAAATTACACAATTTATTAACCAAATTGAAGTCGTAAACAGCTGTTAGGTTGAGCTTTCTAAGCATATGTTTTGGCATGAAAACAAGATTTATTTTTGCTCAGGTTGGTCTGTGTTTACTACATTTTTTAAATATTATTTTAATAAACTTGACTGAATGTAGTCTACAGTCGTTGCAAATCAAATGATAAAAACATATGAAATAAAAAGCTAATACCAAAAGTCTATTACAATTACTCCACTGTTTAAATCATATGGCTTTCTTTGCGAGAAAAGGAATAACACCGTAAAAAGATACCAACGCCATCAGTAGCGGGAGACAACATGGCGGCGAGAATCCCTGAAAATGCCTTCCAAAAGAATCCTTATAGCACGAGTAAATGAAATGGGACTAAGACACTTACTTGAAATTTGTGGCGTTTCACTATCCATCTTCCGTTCTCAATCACTATTTCCCATGGAAAAACTTCAAAAAATCCACCAGAAGCGTCTAAAATCTTTGCCAAAGAGACTAGGGTCAACCTTGCTATCGGAAACGATGAATTTTCGTCGCTAAATAAGTCACAATCGGTCCAAGGACAGCCGACCATTTCGATGTCCGCCATATCTTTGACCCTTTCATGATCATTTCGTGTTGTTTTCTTAGACAATAGACTCTACGTGGCATCATTCTATTGGCTTTAAAACAAAGACCCCACTCCATCCGTTGCAGCCAACAAATCCGTTGCTAGGCGTTGCTAAGTTTAATTTCATTACCATATAAGATAACGCTGGGCGCTTACTGCGGGCTCTGAAAAAACTTAACTTCCGCTGCGAAAGCGCTGTGATACGGGATATTGGACAGATTTCAACTTGGAAAATTTTTATTATTGTGAAAAGTCTGACCCCATAAAAACGATGAAAGGCCTGTGTACACACACCCCCTCCCCTCAGAAGGTGCTATGGGAGAAGGCTATGAAAGCCGGTGTGGATTCCCGCCTGTGCTTCATCATTTCAGCCTCTTCTTTCTCGAAACCGAAGATGAAATCTACGCTTGCCTTTTTAAGACAATAATGGAAGAAATCGAGTCACGGAATTGTCACGCCAATACATGTACCAAAGTGAGCGAAAGAGAGGGATTCGCTATTATTTTCGAAGAGCAAAGCACTTATCTTCCTGGGAATGTTACCATACCTACTGCAAAGACAGTATGGATTCAGTAGATGTGCTTTTATTACACTAGGTGAAGCCGGACGAACATTGCGTAACTGCTGCCTAATTCACCGGTTGGACCATGGGTGGGGAATGCGGCAAGTGTCAAATCTATCGGAAGCAAGTATATTCGGAGAGCTTTATAAATATGAGCTTACAGAACTACAATCATAACTGAATAAACATTCACAGTTCATAACATTTCACTTCGTCTATTACGATCAGTCAACACGTGCACCTTGAATCCAAAGTTAAAATTCAAAACGATCCTAATAAACAAATCACAACTACTACTGAAAGCTCTGTACCTTGAAGCGACTTTAACTTTCCTAAGGTTTGCAGCAAAATACTGCTCGATACCTCAACTCTTCGGCGGTTCTTATCAGGTCCGTACAGAGCTACATATGTTGCATATTCCAAACTCTGCGGAGGTAAATTGTTTAACAGAAAAAGAAAACCACACACTATGTCTGAAAAGCGACATAAAATAAATAAATTGGCGAATTACCAAAATATAATAGTGAGAAACAGTCCAGCCTTCGACCACCCTGTTTGAATTATATTTAAGAGAATCTATGAAAAGTAGCTTCCCACCCTTCCCCCTCCCCCCCCCGCAAAAGTACCATGCCAAACTTCCTGTTTCGTCTCGGGTTTGCATAACTGTCTCGCATTCTCCCAACCCCTCTCGTGTTTATATCAGGATATGTAAACAAGGAAAACGTTTGTCATCAAGACCTTCGGCGATGAGCGTCGATTGGCTAACCACTTCGGTATTTCATTTTTCCATAGCTATCGCTTTGGGGTAGCTGTCAAGGGAAACTCTATTGTTCTCGAGACATATCCAAGCCCCAGACGATAAAATTTCCCTACCTTGCGAAAAATCAGGCACGCTTTAAAAATCGCTATCAAGTTTCCCTAGTTAAACTGTCAACAAGTCGCATTTAACTAGGTAAAAAGTCTGAAGTGTGACCACAGCTAATATGACACATCAGTATCGATAATAGAGAAAAGAATATCCTCTGTACAATCTAAGCCGCTAACTCAAAGGATTCAAAACTGTAAAAGTGTGAAATAATATAAAACGATGTGGAGAATCTAATGGGTCTAATGGGGCCAGTAGGGAGAACTGATTGTTGAAATCGATTGTTGACGTTCTCAAGCCCAACCACACGGCGATTGTCTGGCAAATAATATTACCAAATTATCTGGCAGGTGTCTGTCACTACGCGCGACCCAGCTGGTGGCGGTATTTATCAGGAGAAACTCTGGTTGAATTTCCGGTCATAAAGGCGAGACAATCCTCATTTTTGCTTGTGAAAACAACTTGTAAGAAGGTTGCTACAGTAGGCCTCCCGTTGCTTTCTTTGCAGTAGGAATCTGGTACCGTGTTTAGTTAGAAATTTCGGAGACCAAACTTTAACTAAGAAATCAAATATGAAGCAAGAAACCAAAAGATTTTTCCTTTTAAATCAACAGACAAATCTCGAAATTAAAGAAAACAAGACAAGGGGTGATGATATTCCTCAAACCCGGTAATCTGGACAAAAAAGGTTGCCGCTGTAATCAGTTAAACAACTTTAGCAAAATCTCAGCCTGCTGCCAATGACATAGCCTCCCACGCAGACGTTTTTAGGGAAGCTCGTTTTTCATCCCTAAAAACGTGGGAGGCTACCAATGAAAGGAAACTGAAAGCCATCAAAAGCTTTGTAAGAAGAAAATTCGGGTCCAGTTGGTTTCATCTCCACAATCAAGTGAGTCCCGTTTTTTCTAATGTAAAGGGCTTGGCCAAAAAAATCGGCAATTTCCAATTTCGTTTCCAAATTTCGGGATTTTGAAACTTATTTAGTCAAATAGGCCAGGTTTCCTTGGTGGAAATGTCTAGTAAATTCACGTTTAAATAGTCTCAAGGTCGAAGGCTTCAAATTTGCCATTCGCCATATTGAACAATGCGACACTTAAACTCTCATTTTACTTTGCAGGCGCCTTTACCTGTCGGGATTACCTACCTACTGTCCTGATTTATTATGACAAGGTAAATGAATGTAGTAACTTCGCCCTTTACCAGTATTCCAGATCTTATTTGGGTTTACAGGTCTTGAAAAACTGCAAGCGAGTCATGCGAGCCATCGGAAAAAATGAAGTAAAACGAGTAAAATCTGCAAATTTACTGTTTAGGATTAAGCTTTCATTTCACGGAATGGAGTTTATGAGCACTCATTTTGCTTTTGCTTTCCTTAATCTATCACTCTGAACTGGGTTGCAGCAAAAATCCCAAAAACCTAAGCAAAATTGACCTAAATATCTTCTGTAAATGTTTAGATGCCTCTACAGTGCACCACCCATACCCAGTGATTATGGGCCTACCTGTTAATAGACTTTCATTCTCTATAGTAGCCTTTTCTTTTAGTTTGTGTACTTTGGCAAATAAATTCAGGCTAGGTAGAGTGTAATCCTCTATACTATTGCCTAAATTAAAGCCTTTATAGTCTTTAGCTGGTAGCACCCCCCGTGTGTTTCTTTTAAGTTGCTTGTAAAGATAACCGACATCTAAGTTTTATACTTTCCACATCCCCTACCATACGATAAAAACCAGAATTCAAACACTATCATATTCCTGTTTATACCAAGAGGAATTGTTAAGAGACCAGCCCAGGTTTTTGTCACTTTCCCTCAGAATATAAGCATTATCCTGACTTAAATCTCTTAATAATTTTAATTCCCTTTGGTTACTAGTCATCCCCCTGACCGTATTAGCATGTAGAGATCTACTTCTAGCATGATTTACAGAGTAAAAATCAACTAATTTTAAAACCTTGGTTGTAAACCTTCTCGCCAAACAACCTATTCTAGGATGAAAAAAAAACGTAAAATTTCCTTCCTAACATTTCTACTCCGCCCTTTCCCTTTTCACCCTAACCTTCACCGTAACACCAGCTAAATATTCAACATAACTCAATACAGCTAGTTCAGTCTATTTTTTAACTGCATGCTGCTTCTTTATGCCATCTGATGTAGGTTTTCCTTTCAAAACAAAACCACCCCCATAGTTCAAAATCTGCCACTCCTCTTTGGTTACATTGCGTCCAGTAAAGTTATGTAAATTCACTCTATCACCTTGCTTTCTCTTTTAAATGTTATGTCCTCACCATTTAGTCTATCTTTATAAATAAAGGATTTTAAATCACTTTGTGATAGGGCATCCCTCTCCTTTACACAGGACAAAAACAATGCAAAGTATCTTTCAGTTCACCCACAATTACTAGGCCTCCTCTTGCATGTCTTTTCTCCTTTGTTTTGGTAAAATAATCTCGTCCTCTCTTGTTTCTCCACTGTGACATTTCAGAATTAACTTCGTCCTATTCTCTACTATATCATCAACATTTCTCTTTATGGCTGCTAACTCCAGTCCTATACATTTCTCTTTTTCCTCCAGAACCAGCCTTGTTTTCATCCTTACATGTCACTACACCACAAACAGCTGTATATTCCACATCTGCTTCCTTTCTTAAGTTATATATTTCAAACTTTAAACGTGCCAACGTATTGTACAGTCTCTCAATTATTTTGCAAATTACATCTTATACCAGAAATGATATAGCAAGATTTCAAAACCTTTGCATACCAAGTCTCTATTTCTTTAGACATTGTTCAATTTTAGCACCTTCGCAAAACAATCATTCTCGCAAGTTTCAAAATAACGATTCCACGTAAGTATTTCTGCTCACACCTCAAAATTTTCAAAGAAAAACGAACAATTATTTAATTCAACAGTATTCTGCTCGCAGCGCGCACTGGAAATAGTTGCATTCCCTTTAAAAATTTTAAAAAAACTTCACATAACCTATGCAAGCACGTAGCCTATACAGATTTCACAAGTTCACCAGTCGTTTCCCAAAACAGCAAACTTCGCTATTGAGGTAAGCATTCCTAACCTTTCAATCTGTGCATTTAACCTAAATATAAACACCTAGTATGTAGATACCTTACGAAGATAAAAACAAACCAAGTTTCACTCACCCTTACTTCTATAGACTACCATAATGGACACACCAATAGGCCACAAAGATAAACGACCAAGAGTAGAGGTATGTGGTAGTAATTTTCAAACAAGAGGCATCCTTAAATGACAAAAAGGCACGTAGGGCTCAGCCAAATGGTACCATAATGGCATCGAAACGTGTGGAAACAGGCCTTTCGTCCGAAACCCGCTCCATTCCCCATCAGCTATTAATTAATTCTGTTTACTTCCCCTCCCTGACCTGTTTCCTTGATTGCCTTCTGAGCTCCTGATGAGACAAGGCTTTCAACCTTTTGTTGAGATAGGATATTTTTTGTTTTTAAGGATGAGCTCATCATATCTTAATTATCGTTTAGACCTGGGTAACATAAGATAACAATAGTAGACGTATTATCATAGGTAGGTCACTCATTTTAACAGCTATCACCAGAGGAAGAACTAGAGATAAGAACATGCCTGGCAGCGATTGAAATGGAGGAGAAGAAAAAGGAAATCGAGGAAAGAGAAAATGAATTGCGGGTGAAGGAAGAAGAAGTAAAACTAAAAGAAAGAAAAAGCGAAATTGAGAAAAAAGAAAAAGAGTTAAAAGAGAAAGAAGAAAAATTAAAACAAAAGGCAAATGAAATAAAAAAGACCACAATGGAAGCCAAACGGGTGGCTGCCCAGCTCCAACTTATGGCCGAGCAGCTTGACCGTTTGGCCGACCATGTCCTTTCAGAAGTGAAGAAGTGAAGAATGAATAATTTCAGACATTCAAGTTTTATTTCAGACATTCAAGTAAAAATTAATGTATTGCAAAATTATTTGTCTTGATTTAACTACAGCAGTGTATAATTTTAAACAGTCAAGTATAAGTTATTTAGTGCAAAATTATTTGTCATCATGATTTCACTAGAGCCAAAAAAAAAAATTTTCCATGTAAAGATTCGTATATTTCGTCTGAAAGATGTATTTCGCACATCTTATAAGACCAACCAGTGCTATTTCCAGAATGGTCTTCCAATCGCAGTTTTCAGTCTCTCTCCGTGACCTAGTATTGTTTACTGCCCTCTGAAGCTTACAATGTCAATGGTAATTTCCCAACGCAGTATATATTGTCAGCATGTAAAATTAACTATCACTTGCTAAAATTGTCTGATGAGGGTGGTCGCCTTTAGACCGTAGGAAACAGAGCTGTAGCAAAAAAGCGATGTATGGAACTA
>OZ037777.1:25823709-25861209 GCA_964035525.1 Porites cylindrica | reverse complement strand
TTGTCTCCATTCCGAGACGCACAAACTCTGCATTATCACCAGAGTTGAGTGGATCCTTGGAAGAAAGGAGACCTCGAAAAAGGCAGGTCTATGTAGATGCTGCAGTTGATGATCCCTGCTTTGTTTGCACTGGCGAATCTCTAAAATCCTTGGTAAAGTATATTTCTTTAAATTCCCAGTGTGAATTTTGTGGTAGAGAGTTCAAGTTTTCAGGCATGTCCTTTTCTCAGCAAGGACAGGTCTGTCGCTTGGAGTTGCCTGGTGTTGCCAACGATTCGGTAGTGTGGCTAAGCTCAAGGCTTCTTGTTCATCCTGCCAAGTATTCAATTGCAAATGTGAGGTGAGTAGCTGTATTTGCATCATTCTTTGTTTGGAGGGGGGCTTTGTTTTTTCACTTACCAGACTTACAGGGAGCCAAATTGCAAACCTTTCAAGACAAAGAATTATTGTAATTTTATCCACATTTTTTGTCTGGGTTTCCTTTTGTTTTGAAAAAAACTTTATGGTAATATCTAGTAGCAGCACACCTTTGCATGCTCATTTGAGCCTATTCTAGGAAGATTCCTTGTTTGCACGTGCAAGTTCTATTGCACACGCCTCTCAAACGTTTTTTTTATATTTACCGCTATCTCAGTTTCCTGATTTATTCTCTCTAGGATGGTGCATACATTCACTTGCACGGGTCTAATTGAGACCCAATACCACAGTTTCAGTAAGGCAGCTTGGATGGGTTCTGTCATGGACAAGACTATTGTTACACGTGTGTGGTTATCATTCTGTTTTTTTTTTTTTATAAGTTATGTACTTGAGAATTTTGATGTGTTGCTTCTGCTGTATATTGCAGGTTTTACAAAATAAAATTTCAAACTAAATTGCTTGGTATTCACTTATCTTCAAGAACTCGAGTATGCAGTACTGATTTTGTCCAATTGAATGCACAGATTTGATCACGTGCAAGGACCTTTACACCTTGTAAAATTCATCTAACTTAAAAGTGAGAGGAGGGATTACAGTGTGTGGTCCTTGGTTCGGACGAAAAAGACGTAAATGAGTATTTTATCAGAAGAGCGGCAGTGAGCTGAAATTTGTCCTGTTAGTTCCTGCAACATTTAACTAACTTGTGACAAACCGACAGCTTCTGAGCTTCGCCAAAAATCCTGGATCGCAGAAAATAACCTTTACGTTTGAAGGCCCCTGGTCTGGCCCTTTTGTAAGCCGGCATACAACCTGTGCGCTTGTGAATTACAGGCCAATATGATTTCATTTGAGCCACACCGATCAAAACAATTCTGGTACCTTTAAGATGCTTTCCAGAAATTCCGACGAGCACCTGCTTCATTTTTAAATGGAAATCCCCACCCCTGGCCATGACCAGACGACCAGTTCATTTCAAAATACCTGGTTATTGGGTTATAATGCCTAGTTATAATCAATTTAAGCCACAGGTGACAGTCATGAGGCTAGGAAAAGGGTGTGGGGATGAAGTAAGCAAGTGCGAGTGTCCAAATAATTCCGAAAGTAGCACCTTGCGCGCTGAAGGTACCGACCCCCTAAAAGAAATGTCAAAAATTGTGGTTGACAATAGATCCCATCAGGAGATGGTGACTAAGTTGGGATCGCGAAATTCACATTTGTGCAAAAGTGATTAAGAAGGGGATCTATAATTGGCCACAGAATGGACTACATTGAGGTAGGGTTCCGAGAAACCAACAGCCAGCAAAAACTGATACAAGTCCCCCCCCCCCCACCCCATTTTAATTTCAGTATTTTACATTGTTTTGTTGTGAGAAATATCTAAACTCCTCTACTAGTAGATTTACTAGTTTGAACCCTTCCTGCTCTCTGCGGTTTAAGACGTTTAAGTTCATACCTTTCCCAGTTTTTGGTCTTTAAACCTACCACCTTCTCCTTGGAATTTTCAGCAACCCCCACAATTGCCAAACACAGTGGCAGCTTTAAACTTAAAATGACCTTTCCTTCTGATGCTAATAGGTTTTTGGGCCAACTAAGAGATATTTTCTCCATTTTATTGCTCTTTTTCAAAACAGATTAGACATGGTTGAGATTCGAGGTAAGAGGGGCAGGAAGGTACCCATGATTTTGACACCTGAGGTGAAAGAAAGCATTGATCTCCTCAACAAGACAAGGAAATCTGTGAAAACCCGTTCATTTTTGCCAGATCAAGCAGACAGTCGCTGGAGAACATGAGGGCATGGGATTGCCTGCGGAAATTTGCTACAGAGTGTGAACCACCTCTCTCAGACCCCACAAATATAACAAGTACCAAACTCAGGAAGTACATTGCAACTATTTCTCACATAATGTCTCTCAAAGAAACTGAGGTAGACTGGCTTGCAAGACACCTTGGTCATGATATCCAAGTACATAGGGACTTCTATCGTCTACATGAATCCACCAGAGAAATTGCGAAAGGGAGCAAGTTCCTTTTAGCCGTTGACCAAGGGGAAACAAAAAAATTTGCCAGAAAATCGCTGGCTGAAATTGATTTAAATGGTTAGTACAAGATGGTGGTGAGGTGATGAAAATTTCATATCTAATTAATTTTGTCTTGTTCTTCCATTTCTATTGTTCTTCATAGCAACAAATTACAAATTTTAGAATAAATAAATAATGCGTGCACTGCACAAGTAATTTATGTACACATATCAATGTGAAGCGCATGTTCCTGAAGAAATCAGAGGATAGAAGATCAAGGAACACCACACAAAAAGTTGTGCAGTGTCTTTCAAAAGAGCAATTTTTTTTACCATCAACAATGTTTCAGAATAGTTCAAGCGTGTGAAACTTCTTTCCAGGGTTTATTACACTTTCTGGGGACATGCTCAAACAAATACTTATGGGGACTTTCTGCTATTGCCATTATCCCTCAGGATATTATTAATTATTATCATTATTATTGTTATTATTCTCTGACTCGTTGTGAGCAAAACTCATATGTACAAAACTTGAAAATGTTGCCACAAGGACAGCAAGACCTCTGGTGAATTGAGGAATGGGGCACTGCAAATTTGGAGAGGGGTGGTCTGTTTTAGTGGGGATTTTACCTTTTGCATAATTTTAAATTCAATATCTACTCCCCATAAGCCTTCATTTTTCATTATTACTAATGTATTATCTGTGTCACGTGACTTGTCACACCTATTTTTGACTTTTTTCGATCCAAATTTACACCACTTTATAAATAACACTTGTCATTTAATTCACTTTTTCTCAATGAGTATGACACAAAGTTTATGGAATTAATCGGGGTTTTGTTGAATCATCTACGTTTTGTAAACTATAACGTTTTTTGTTAAGAGGGAGACTGGGACGAGAGAAAAATATCTCATAATTACGAAGGAATGGATTATTTCACAAACCCCCGATTAATTTAGTTTATTTGACAGTAAATGAAATATTATGGAAGGAAAAACGATTGTGGTCACATTCAGTAAACTGGTGTAATCTGCAAAGTCCAAATTTTGCATAATTATGGGCGTGGCTGGTCACGTGATCTAAAAAAAAGAAGTGTTTAAGGTCCAAAGTGGTTCTGGTCTTAAACACAGCGGACTAAGATTAAAATAAAGGCAGATACTGGAAAAAAACAACATCAAGTCATTCTACATCTTCAATGTCACACTTGACATCGCGCTAAACCGTTATTGAACGTTAAACAAGTTATTGCCGTTTTTCAAATGTTTTTTCTCAATAGTGCAGATATTGTACCTTTGCTCAGATACAGAAAATGCTGACTTGATATCTATACATTACCCAAAATTCTCTAGGTCGTTCTTCGAAAAAATGATGCTTTTTTTCCATGTGCTGACCAGAATATTCATTTTAAAAGTGTGATAAGGAGAAAGGGCAATTAGAAGCATTTTATTGCGATGGTTATTATGACGATTATGATCTTCACGTAATAAATATATAAAACAGAAGTGAAGAAATGACACAATGAGTTGGAACACCCATATTTCGACCGCACAAATCAGTCTTCTTCACGGTGAACGAAAACCATTACACAGGAATTTCAACTATACGCTACTACCAGTTTGAAGTGTGCGTGCTACGACTACAACCGTATCTACCAAGAACGTAACACGCGTGCGCAAAATAAAGACAAAAAGACAACAAACCTTACATACACGTGTGTGAAGTAAAATAGGTAAAACAAGTACTACTATAAACCTTAATCTTATGTACTACTTTCGTCTCCGTACTCCTCGATTTTGAGTGAAAAAAAAGTCACTGTCATTAAGCCCCTCAGGTCTCAAGGACCGGAGTCTATAAGCCCAGTGGCCTTCTCTGACCTTATCTAGAAGCTGAACGCTATCATCTTGAAAGCCATTGTGTCCAGGACAAAATGCCTATAAATGATGTTGTCACTTTCGCTATTTGCAATGCACATCCTGGAATGTGCTTCGAGGCGGCTTTTATGGTTGTTAAATCTCAACCTGAAAATTAAATTGCGATTTTTGGACACTGATAAAGCCTGGCCTTACCACTTACTCAAAACAGTAAGAGCTTCTTTTTTCTTTGAACATTCAATAACCAACCTTGCCATCATTAGCGTGGTCTGGGCTCAACTTACTTGTTGGGACGGATATATTTTTAAAGACATAAGCAATGTTGAAAACTAGAATTTCCCAGTACTCTAGTCTGTATCAAAATCATCATCAGGTTATCTGTTGTTGATTATTTCTAGGATTTACAAAATGGTACATGGCAGTGTAGGACAATAACGTGGTAACGTAAGGAATTGGTCATTGCGACCTAAAAAAGAAAATGATTCTATTAGAAGAGGCTCTTTTGATTAAAGAAGTACTGAAAAACGTTCATGTCCAATCATCTCCATCATTATCTGGTGGATCAAGTTGACAAAGGTTACATCCTCAAGAGGAAACCTTGATGTGGAAAGTCTACTCACCTGAATTGATTATCGCCATACCATCTATTGCTACTACAGAACATAGCAGAAAAACTGCGAACGACAGTTGGGGATAAAAAAAAAAGAATCTACAACAGATTGTGTGACTGGAGTAGCCGTCCACAGTTGTCGTAGCTGCTGGTAAGAAGTCTCTACAGCAGATTGTGACTGTAGTAGCCGTCCAGAGTTCCTCGCCTACGATGTGCACAGAGAAATAAACTTAACACCTGAATTTATGACAAGACACAAGCTTACTACTGTTGTGGCAAATTGTGTGGTAACATTAACAGAAACCTTAAAAAGAACCACCAGAATGAAAAAGATGTCGCCGTTTCACTGTCCTTTAAGAAAGGATCTCCTAGTCACAAAAAAGATCTTGAAAGACTACGACATTTAGTGAGCTATCATTACAATTTGACAGTTTTAGAAAATTAAAAAAGGAACTGATTGCATTAAGACGTCCCTCCGCCAATGAGAAATGTGGCCCTCGTGACTTCTTTTCTTCTGCATATTGCTTGCGTTTGTAAAGCACCTGGAATTATGGAAGCTTGTAAAACAATGGAAGTTTAAGCCAGAATATATTGACACCCCCTAATTTCAGAAAGTGCAAGAAACATCAAAATTGTTGCTATATCCAGCTATTAGCAGTGATTCAAACAGCTTATGTTGAAGCAAGATTTTCAGAATGTGGCCAAACCATCTTTGTCTTTGAAGATCGGTCATTCCCTGCAGAAGTTTATAAACATACTTCGGGGTCTTGCCTTGCAAAGAAAGGATAAGGCCTTGAGAGAAGATGTGGACAATTTTGAAAAACTTATTGATGCAGAGTAAAGGTATCATGTTTTGCATCATTCCCTTAGTGCTCTCAGCACAAACAAAGTTGATCTGTTGCCACTTGTGGAAGATCTCTTTAAATTAGCAAAAATTTACTAAACTTGTCTTCAAGGAAAATAATCAGTTTGTTTTTCTAATAAGCAAAGATTTAGTTGGACATTTGTTAATGAAAAAAGTGATGAAAGTAACAAAACCCTCCCGCTGTCCTCTAGCAACATTTTACGTAATTTCATTCAAATTACATGGAGTCTTAATATCGATGGTACGATACAATTCTGAATACCAGATTTGGGTAGTGGGGTTGTAGAAGTAAGCCCTGATCACCCAATCCTTGACCATTTGGTATTCACTTCCACCTAAATACCCGAACTGTTATGAGTCTCAGGATGCTTTCAGTTGAGTTCATGTATTGCACCCAACCCTGCCGCACTGCTAAGGTGTTACGAATACGATGTGTATGATATGTTGAATATTAGATGCTTTAAGGGTAGCGAGCAAGCATACGCATTTCATTAAGGAAGATCATTATGATGATTATGATTTTATTCCAGTCCTGTACTTTACACATTAAGTGGGACTGGAAATATCAATCTGCACTTGCGACTTTTCCAATATGAATGGAGAAGTAATTTATTTAGGTAAGTCAATTCGGGTCACACTAACCTCCAACGAACTGGCCTGGTTGGTGGAAAAATCTGGACTCATGTGATATTTTTCAGGTCCACATTTAAGGACCAGATGGGTTAAACCTCTTAACTTTCCAGAAGAGGTAGTCAGCAAACGGAACCTTTTTATTTTGTTAGGAAGAGAATGCTTCCATAAACCAACATTTGAAGTTATGCTTCGAGGGAAAAGCTTTGGGCTTAATCAAGTTTCCAATTCTGCTTTCCAACTTTCTGACTTCATTAAGCCTGGAAGGTTTGACAATGTTGTGAATGCCGTAAAAAAAGTATTGCAAAATTCTCATTTTGACCAAGGTGTTCAGAATGTGGCCCACCATCTTTGTCTTTGAAGATTGGTCATTCTCTAAAGAAGTGTATAAACATACTACGGGACCACGCCTTGCAAAGAAAGGATAAGGGCTTAGAAAAAGATGTGGACAATTTTAAAAACTTATTGCCGCAAAGTGGAGTTACCAAGTTTCGCATCCTTCCGTTAGTGCTCTCAGCGCAAAGACATTAACAAAGTTGATCTGTTGCCACTTGCGAAAGATCTCGAGAAATTCAGGAAAAGTGTCCTTTCAAAGATGTCTTCCAATGCAGAAATAATTGAACAGCATCCTCAGCTGGAGGTTTGGAGTGAGTTAGCCCAGGCTACTTCGGTCAAACTTGTCATGTTCAACAAAAGGAGAGGAGGGGAAGCCTCAAAGATGCTTGTTAAAAGCTACCATGCTTTCTCAACATGGTTAGCAATTATCCTCATAATAGAAAAAGCTCAGGAAAAGTGTCCTTTCAAAGATGTCTTCCAATGCAGAATTCCTTGAAGAGCGTCCTCAGTTGGTTTGTTAGTAGAGAAGTATGGAGAAAAACAATACAGCCTTGTTAGGCAAAAAATGAGAGAGACCTTGCTCGACTCTTGCTGCAACTTCGTAAAACAGATTCCAATCCTGTTTCCCAACTTCCTGACCTCATTAAGCCTGGAAGATTTGACGATGTTGTAAATGCCGTAAAAAACATTGAGAAATTTCATTTTAACCGAGGTGTTCAGAATGTGGCCACACCATCTTTGTCTTTGAAGACTGGACATTCCCTAAATAAGTGTATAAACATACTACGGAACCAAGCCTTGCGAAGAAAGGATGAATTTTGAACAACTTATTGACGCAGAGTGGAGTTATTGTGTTTCGCACCATTTCCCTAGTGCTCTCAGCACAAAGAAATTTAACAGGTTGATCTCTTGGCATTTGAGGAAGACCTTGAATTATAGCCGCTTTGGCCGTATTTAATTCTGCTTAACTCAAAGGTCCTTTCAAGAGCAGTGTCTTTAAAATGTGATTTTTTCTTTTCCTATTCTATTGCTTCTTCCATCTTTTAATGCTATTTCTAACTTGGAAAACTATGGCAGATGAAGTGCCACATTTTTCGTTTTCGTGTTCCATTTCTCTTCAATTTCTTCTTTGAATAACTCCATGTTTTCTCCAAATTGTAACTTCATAATAGAAAATGTTCAGGAAAAGTGTCCTTTCAAAGATGTCTTCCAATGCAATAATAGAAAAAACTCTTTTTTTGCTGATAGGAAAAATACGATGTATTTGATTTCTCGAATGTCACTTGCCATAAGAGTAGTGCAGTGTGGCCGAGAATGTGCAACAGTTATGATGATTAAGATCGAATTCCAGCTCTGATTGTCTTGCGATTTTCCCAGCCTCTTCACTTCACCAAAGAAGTTGTCAGCGAAAAAAACCTTCTATTTAAGTGGGATTGAAACAGATATAAACCAACATTTGACGTCCCACATTTAGTTAGCATGTGCTATTATTTGCTGATAAAATAATACGATATATTTCATTTGATGAATATCGGTGCCCTAAGTAAAGTGTAATGTGGCCGAGAACGTGCAGGAATACGCCTTATATTGAGGACCTTGGTTATTACAATGATTATGACAATTCCAGGTCTGTGCTTCGCTTACTATGATATAGCTAAGTTTGAAATGAATGAAGGGAAGAAGACTGACCACTCACAAAAATTCTTTGAAGGAAGTTCAGAACATAATAAATTCGCTAGACCTTATCGACATTTGGCGGGTCTCCAATCCGGATATCAGAAGATTCACTTGGAGAAGAAGCAAGCCCGAAATTCATTGTCGCTTAGACTTTTTCTTGACGAGTAATAGTCTAAGTTGGGCAATTACAAAAGCTGATATTTTACCAGGGTACAAAACAGACCATTCTTTGATAACGCTCCACCTTGCAAACAATAACAATCACTGAAGTTGCAAATGAATACCAAAATAACACTGGCATTGATGCCGTGCTCCTCTGGGATACAATGAAGATGCAAATTCGTTCAAAGTCGATACAATACGCAAAACACAAGAGAGGCAAAATGAAGTTAACAGAAACAAATCTGGAGTCTGTCATAACGTCCCTACAGAGGAAACTGGAAGAAAATGACTTATCTGAAACCAACAAGACCACTATATATAATGAATTAGAAGTTAAAAAATTACAGTTAAAAAACGTTGTCCAGCGTCAAACTCGAGGAGCCATGATAAGATCCAAAGCCCGCTGCTGGCATAACGAAGGAGAAAAAAACACGAAATACTTCTTAAACTTGGAAAAAAGGCATTTTAATACCAAAACTATAAGGCAACTTCAGCTTGAGAATAGTAGCGTCATCAAAACAGATGAGGAAATCTTAACAGAAGCAAAATCTTTCTATCAAAACTTATATGCATCACGTGTGCCTGATATCTCTGCTCATGACGCTTTTTTCTTCTCCGAAGAATCTACGGTAAAACTCGACCAACACGCGCAGGAAGAATGCGAAGGGCCCTTAACAAAAGAGGAATACCTAAATAGTCTAAAAACTATGGCATGGAACAAAACTCCTGGGACTGATGGCCTTCCAGCCGAATTTTATAAGGTTTTCTGGGAAGAAATTGAAGGCTACTTACTTAATGCACTAAATGGTGCATATGAAAAACTATGTTTATCAATTTCTCAAAGAAGAGGTCTAATTACTCTCTTACCAAACAGTACAAACCGGCTAACCTTTTAAAGAACTGGAGACCTATAACTCAATTGCGACTACAAGATTGCAGCTAAATCCATAGCAAACTACATGAAGAAATTTTTGCCCAAAATAATAAATAATGATCAAACCGGTTTTTTGAAAAACAGATTTATAGGAGAAAATATCAGACTTATTGGGAGCATTATTAACCACACAAATATGGAACAAATCCCGGGCCTGTTGTTATTTGTAGATTTTGAAAAAGCCTTGAATAATATAGAGTGGTCTTTTATAGAGAAAACACTAAGACACTTTAACTTTGGAACATCCTTGGTAAGCTGGGTTAAACTTTTTTATACGCACATAAGTAGCTGTGTCCTTAACAATGGATGGGCATCCGACTTCTTTTCTTTACATCGTGAAGTAAGACAGGGGTGCCCACTGTCGCCCTACTTATTTATCTTAGGTGCTGAAATCTCGGGTAACGCAGTGAGAAGGGATACAGAAATTCGCGGTATCAAATTGGGTAACTCAGATTGTAAACTGTCCCAATATGCAGATGACACAACAATGATCTTAGATGGCTCAGAACGTTCTTTTTCGAGAACATTATACGTACTAGACATATTTGCAAATGTATCACGTTTGAAAGCAAACTATGAGAAAACTGAAGCCCTCTGGATAGGTTCACACAAGAATACTAATGCTGTTATTCCTTCGAGTAAACCTATCTTTTGGGCAGAGGGAAAGGTCTACGCCTTAGGAGTTTGGTTCTCGACATTGAGGCCAGCCAATATTGACAATAATTTCACTGAGAAAATCGAAAAGATTAAAAAAATCCTCGGGAGCTGGTCGGCCAGAAGACTCACACTTATGGGTAAAATTGCCATTCTAAAAGCTCTAGCAGTATCTCAGATTGTTTACGTTTTATCCTCCCTTCCGACACCGAAAGGGGTCATAAAGGAAATTAACGCTCCGTTATACGATTTTCTTTGGGACAATAAACAGGACAAAATAAAAAGAACAGAAATGATCAACGATTACAGTAAGGGAGGGCTAAAGATGATCGATATTGCTAGTTTTAACCAGGCCTTAAAAATGAAATGGGTAAAAAGCTATTTAGATGATCAAGATACAGGGAAATGGAAGCTTTTTTTCAATGATCGACTAGCACAATTTGGAGGGAAATTAGTGTTCTGGGGAAACTTAAGCCCTAAAGACGTTCGTTTACTTAATCTGCAAGATCCATTTTTAGCTGAGATTATGGAATATTGGACGACCCCAAATTATAAGGACAACAATCTAGATTTCACTTCAGCTCAGATCTGGCACAACTCCCTCATAAGAATAGGGAACAAACCAATTTTCTATAAATCTTGGTTCACCGCAGGTGTCAAAGATGTTAAAGACATCCTTGACATGGACGGAAAGTCTATAATAAGCTATACTGCATTTACCGCTAAATATAAAATCAAGACTAACTTTCTAGAATTCTATAAGGTAGTATCAGCTGTTAAACTGTTCAGGCAAAAGTGTTCTCAACACCCAATAGAGGACCCAAAACCAAGACCTTTGGGCAAACATTATTAGCCTCAGAAAAAGCCTGTAAAACCGTTTACAAATCAATTATCGAAAAAAAGGCCACCACCCCTCTTAAAAGCCAGGAACAATGGCTGTCTAAGGAAAATATAATAGGAAATGCGAATGTGAACTGGGAGAATACATAGCGCCTCCCCTTTCTGTGTACAACAGAAACAAAGTTACGAGTGTTCCAATTCATGTTCCTCCACAGACGAATAGCAACAAACGACTTCCTCTTTAAAATCGGCCTAAAACAAGCAGACTCCTGTTCTTTCTGCGGGGAATTTACTGAAACCCTTGCCCACTTGTTCTGGTATTGCAGTTACACTCAAACATTCTGGAAAGACATTTATCAATGGATAACTCAAAACACCACCTTAAACAAATCCATTGCCTTCTCTCCTCTTCTCTGTCTTGGACTAATTGATAATATCTCTGATTTATTACTACATCACCTTTTCCTTATTGCCAAATGATACATTTACACATGTAAGTTAAATAACTGCAACCCTGCGGTACAGGTTTATATACAAACCGTTATGAACTCCATGGAAATTGAAAAAGAGATTGCCTCTAATAATAACAATATGTCCTCCTTCAAAAACAAATGGAGCCCTCTTAAACTTTGCCCCTCGGACAAATACTTGCTGTTATTAAATAATGCCAAAAGTTCCAAAAGTTAAAAGTGATGCAGAAACAAATGCAAATGCAAATCACCTTTTAGTTGGTAGGACAGACTCCTTATGTTTTTGTTGTATCGTGTTTTATTTTGCAATTTTGCAAATAGTAGTCAATTTTGTAAAAAATTTTTTTAGGCTTAATTAGTTGCAAATGCTGTAACATCGTATTTTTCCTTTATCTCTTGTACCTTGTTTTTATTTTTCCTCTATGTAAATGTAAGTATTGTCATTAGAAGCGTTGTAACCAAATAAATGTTATTAAAAAAAAAAAAAAAAAGTTTGAAATGAATATATCAAAGACTACTTATGTTTTTCTTTAAATTGCGATTTTTGGACACCGATAAAGCCTGTCCTTACCACTTACTCAAAACAGTAAGAGCTTCTTTTTTCTTTGAACATTCAATAACTTGAATTTTATAGCCAACTATAAAATTTTACACTCTTCCTTCAGATTTCACATCATTGGAAAACGTTTTTACATTCGTCTTTTATTTTTTAAACTCAACTCTTTTATTTGACCTTATTCACTGCTTATTTTCAACTCGCTTCATCAAATTACACTTGCCGAGTCATATTTCAAACTTGACCTTAAAAACTTTCAACACGACTTCTAATTTTCGTTCACGCTTCAGTGATCATTGATCAAGACCATCTGTCAGGTGGTGGGTAACCTGAGATCAGGTCCAATTGTAGTGTTTCATACAATCTCTCTAACCGCTACTGCTAAAATTGTTTTCATTTTGCATTGCCCACCGGAATATTATTACAGAGCAAAACGAAAATTGAGCCTGATCTCAGGTTATGGGGTGGCTCGTGGGTGGCTCTTTAGTCCATCATGCTTTGCACCTTTTGTACAAACATGGCGGCTCCTCTTTGGTAACCTTGCATCCAGTAAAGTTATGTAAATTCACTCTACCACATTGTCTTTCTCTTTCAAATGTAATGTCCTCAAAGTTAGTCTTGATTTTATATTTAGCGGTAAATGCAGTATAGCTTATTATAGACTTTCCGTCCATGTCAAGGATGTCTTTAACATCTTTGACACCTGCGGTGAACCAAGATTTATAGAAAATTGGTTTGTTCCCTATTCTTATGAGGGAGGTGTGCCAGATCTGAGCTGACGTGAAATCTAGATTGTTGTCCTTATAATTTGGGGTCGTCCAATATTCCATAATCTCAGCTAAAAATGGATCTCGCAGATTAAGTAAACGAACGTCTTTAGGGCTTAAGTTTCCCCAGAAAACTAATTTCCCTCCAAATTGTGCTAGTCGATGATTGAAAAAAAGCTTCCATTTCCCTGTATCTTGATCATCCTTATAAATAAAGGATTTTAAATCACTTTGTGATAGGGCATCCCTCTCCTTTACAGAGGACAAACACAATGCAAAGTATCTTTCAGTTCACCCACAATTACTAAGCCTCCTCTTGCATGTCTTTTCTCCTTTGTTTTGGTAAAATAATCTCGTCCTTTCTTGTTTCTCCACTGTGACATTTCAGAAGTAATTAACTTCGTCCTATTCTCTACTATATCATCAACATTTCTCTTTATGGCGGCTAACTCCAGTCCTATACATTTCTCTTTTTCCTCCAGAACCACCCTTGTTTTTTTCATCCTTACATGTCACTACACCACAAACAGCTGTATATTCCACATCAGCTCCTTTTCTTAAATTATATATTTCAAACTTTAAACGTGCCAATGTATTGTACAGTCTATCAATTTTTTTGCAAATCACATCTTATACCAGAAGTGATATAGCGAGATTTCAAAACCTATGCATACCAAGTCTCTATTTCTTTAGACATTGTTCAATTTTAGCACCTTCACAAAACAATCATTCTCGCAAGTTTGAAAATAATGATTGCACGTAAGTATTTCTGCTCACGCCTCAAAATTTTCAAAGAAAAATGAACAATTATTTAATTCAACAGTATTCTGCTCGCAGCGCGCACTGGAAATGGTTGCATTCCCTTTAAAAATTTTAAAAAAACTTGACATAACCTATGCAATCACATAGCCTATACAGATTTCACAAGTTCACCAGTCGTTTCCCAACACAGCGAACTTCGCTATTGAGGTAAGCATTCCTAACCTTTCAATCTCTGCATTTCACCCAAATGGTACCATAATGGCATCGAAACGTGTGGAAACAGGCCTTTTCTCCGAAACCCGCCCCATTCCCCATCGGCTATTAACTAATTCTGTTTACCTCCCCTCCCTGACCTGTTTCCTTGATTGCCTTCTTAGCTCCTGATGAGACAAGGCTTTCAACCTTTTGTTGAGATAGGATGTTTTTCGTTTTTAAGGATGAGCTCATCATATCTTAATTATCGTTTAGACCTGGGTAACGTAAGATAATAGTAGACGTATTATCATAGGTAAGTCACTCATTTTAACAGCTATCACCAGAGGAAGAACTAGAGATAAGAACATGCCTGGCAGCGATTGAAATGGAGGAGAAGAAAAAGGAAATCGAGGGAAAAGAAAATGAATTGCAGGTGAAGGAACAAGAATTAAAACTAAAAGAAAGAAAAAGAGAACAGAAAATGAAAAGACCACAATGGAAGCCAAACGGGTGGCTGCCCAGCTCCAACTTATGGCCAAGCAGCTTGACCGTTTGGCCGGCCATGTCCTTTCAGAAGTGAAGAATGAATAATTTCAGACATTCAAGTTCCTTTTCAGATATTCAAGTAAAAATTAATGTATTGCAAAATTATTTGTCTTGATTTAACTACAGCAGTGTATAATTTTAAAAAGTCAAGTATAAGTTATTTAGTGCAAAAATTATTTGTCATCATGTTTTCACTACAGCAAAAAAAAAAAATTGTCCATGCAAAGATTCGTATATTTTGTCTGAAAGATATATTTCGCACATCTTATAAGACCAATATGTGCTATTTCCACAATGGTCTTCCAATCGCAGTTTCCAGTCTCTCCGTGACCTAGTATTGTTTACAACCCTCTGAATCTTACAATGTCAATGGTAATTTCCCAACGCAGTAGCATGTAAAATTAACTATCACTCGCTAAAATTGTCTGATGAGGGTGGTCGCCTTTAGACCATAGGAAACAGAGCTGTAGCAAAAAAGCGATGTATGGAACTATCTTTCAATCGCATTATTCATTGCTCCTGAAAAGTTGAGCACTCTAGAAAATATCGAAAAAAGAGAACACTTGCACTGCATAGAACAATGCAACAACAACGCACATTTCACTTTATTTAATGTAAAAATCATTTAAAATCGAATGGTACATAATTTGCCTTTTACAAAAAATTTTTGCTATTATGTATTTCGGTATTTTAATGGCGATGTAAATATATCCACTTAATGGGTTTTGTAAGGGGTTGGAAATAAGCTGAAGCAGCCAATCCCTGGAGAGTCTCCACCAAAAGCGTCAGTTGGCTTGAGCAATTTTTTACAGATATCGACTGATCCCAGTCTAATATTATCGTTAATAAGTATTTTGAAGAATTGTTGTGAAATTACATTGAAGTAGTCAGAGATTTTAAGGAATCTGTGTTTTCTTGTCCTTTTACAGTAATATGCAAATGTTAAAAAGGGTGCATCAATAATAATAAAAGGTTTTGACAGAGCAGAAAATTTTAAGAGGAAAGGAAAAATCCAAGTGCCATCTAAATCTTACCCTGCGAGTAGGGCCTCCTTTTGCCAGTGCACCAAGGACAATCAGATCAAGTTCTGCGGAAGATAGTTCAATGCACCGCATTCGGTGATCAACCACTTCATCAAAATCTAAAGATTTGGTGCAGGAGCTTTGATTTCTTCCGTAACGACAATCACATCGATGCTCAAAAAATGATTTTACTGGGGTAGTAAAATCGTCAAAATTCTCATCGTGATCAAAAGTCGTATCGTCCTTGTTGCGCTGAGGTGTACAATCTGCAGAATCCGATGCACTCTCAGTAGAATTCAAAGCAGCCGTGACTGCTGCTAAGTAGTCACTGCAAACTTGAGCTAATTCGTGATGTAGGTAGTCGTGTCCTTCCAAGCCACAGTCTTCGAAAAAATTGATATCCACCTCGTGTTCTAGCCTTAGTTAAACGAATTTAACAAAGGGTAAACGGCTCTGCCTGGACTTGACTTAAGCATGTACGCTTGAGGATTCTATAAGCACAGACCAGGCAGAAGAGTCATAGAAAAGGGAGTTGACAATTTAAGTCCAAAGATCACTGTTTTTTTTAAGGCAAGGACATATGTTTGTGACTTAATAGATGTTTGCGTGTAGCTAGGCATACTGAGTCTTTCATGGTCTTGATATTGCGTGTACACGCGGTCTTGCTAATAGTAGTAATTGACCCATTTAGCAATTTAGACAATGACAATGACAATGCTTTATTTATTTGGAGTCTTATACAGTCCTATGTACATCAACTTTATCCAAATTATGTAAAATCATAACACAAATTGCACACTAGTGGAACTATAATCAATGTTAACCTAAAGAACTAAGGATCTTCTTTTCTCATACCAGTCGAATATGTACTTTGCAATTAACTTTCGCACTGGTTTGTTCTTGCTCGGAGGGTTTATTAACAACATACACACGCAACGTCAACAAAGTGAACCTTGCGTTCATGACTTTAACAGATGTTTGCGTGTAGCGCAGAGACATGTTAGCCAGTAGTTCACTGTCTTGACGTTGCATGTACACGGCACATGAGTCGATTTTTTCCATTCTTACGCGGTTTGGTGATAGAAATAATCAAATCATGTGGCATGTCCATCAACAAAGTGGAACACAAGTTGATCGCCTAGACACGAGTAAACATCTCTCTCGCAAACATAAGTTGTAGCAAATCATTAAACTGTAGAATTAACCTCTGACTATAAATGCACAATTTCCCATTGACCGTGCTAGGAGTTTTTGAAAAAACTGCTTTTTGTTTGGTTATAAATCAACCCGCGATTTATTTTCCAAATCACATATATGTGACAAACTGATTTTATATGAGTGGCATTCAACACAGCATGTCTAGCAGTACAATTTTCAATATTAACAGAATGTTATTAGAGTTTCATCGAGCTGCCATCACCAGCTTCTTTAGCTGATAGAACAGTCGATAAAGATGACCTGGCACATGAGCAATAAAAGCAACGCTGAGGCAATGCTTGCTGAGAAACAATTTCTTCGGGCAAGCCACACAGAGTGGGAATGCCTATTTCCCCTACATCAGGATACAGGTCTAAAACACAGGCAATTTCTTGGCTGCTTAGTTTGACTCCCTTCACACACATTGCAAATATGCCATGTTTACCATTGGCACAAAGTATAGCCGCAATACCGACCACACAATCTCCCATCCCAAGGAAACGTAGAGAAGGAAATGATGCCTTTTCTATTGCTAAATCAGTCAAAAACACTTGGCGACATTTAAAATGCCCAATTTGGGAAGTTTTCCTGTGATAAAAACAAACAAACAGTCATTTATGGTAGCCTGGCTTAAGTTTAGTTCCACAATTTTCACCGCTTGAATGAGTGGATATTCAGATATTTTGCCTTCAATTCTAGCCATGTTCAAGATTTTCAGTTCACCACAGTTATGTGCTATTTCACGAAACATTTCCCATGTTGCTTTGCCTGCACTTAAATCTATACTGTGAAATAGACTTGGCCTCCATTGTACTGCTTGAAGGAAGCAATTCAAGGTCTCTGTTGATGAACCTCTGGCATTAGTTTCCAAAAATTCTTCATCTCTTGCTTACTTAATCAAGCTTTTGTCATACACAATTTGGCGCCAAGCTTTGCACACGAATGAAGCTGTTGTCGAGACAAATTTATACGGCAAGTAAGAAAACATTAGAAGCGCGATGTTTTGCGGCAAAACTTCCATTCTAATGTATGTTTTACATTTGAACACATTTGCAGACGGACACATACCAGCATTTCGAGAGAAGTTACGGAAGAGTTTGTCTTAGGTAAATGTTGTCAGTCTTTTGAGTGGGGTTTGAGTGGCACCACACGCGAAAAAAAAGGAAAACTATTTGATCGTTTCATAATGCCGAAGGATGAATAAGGAAACCTTTAGAAAAATACTAGCCACTTAATAAGCAAACGCTTTCTTGTCGATGTAAAGTTGCAAATGGAGACACTTTTGGTTCTTTTTAATTGTTCGTGACCTGCAATACCCAGAAAATCTTATCGTTTAAAAATCACAAAAATTAATTAGGTGAACGGAAACAGGCAACTTTGCGTGTTTCAGAGGGGATAAAATAATACCGATTTAGTAAAAGCGAACTTCAGTTAGTGAAATTTCTAGACTGCCGGAGACTTTTAATTCACAAGACGTCGCAGAAAGTTGTTTAAGTGGAAGACCACAGATAAGTGGAATAATTGCGAGCAAAGAGTCTGTCGAAAGAGTATCAAATCCTTCAATGTTGCATAAACAAAGGGTCAATCCATTAAAGTCCTCTTCAACAGACATTGGTTTAACGGGCAAGTCTGCGAAGCCTGGCGCACTGCATCAGAGGAAAGGCCAGAGATGTCCAAAGGTAGCGTCTCATCATTATCATATTCTATACATTCTCGTAGGGAAAGATTACTGTTTTGTCGAAAGTTCTTTCTTCTCAAGTGAAAGGGGCGAGTAAATAATTTGAGTTGTGTCTGGCATGAAATTTTAGCGAGAGGTTAATTTTCTAGATCACATGTTTCTGCAGTTTCGAGAGAACAAATTTTCGGGAGTAATATAATACCACAATTCAAACTTAAGTGCTGGGAATGAAATTGTTCGGCAAATACTCTCTTTGTATAGTAAAATTAAAGTTAGTGGTAGATCTCGAAGACTCTGGAGATGTAAAGAAACGCAAAGTTGCGGTCAGCTATACTTTAAAGTACGATTCCGCGATGCAAAAGGGTAATTTTGGTGGTTTCTTTTTTCTGCGAAGCTATTTTTAGTTGATTTTTACAAGATTTGCGTATAATAGATGTTCCATATGTTATTTCATGACTTGTGACAATTCTTAGTTCTTGCTGTTTATGTATGATGAGGACCATAAATACAATATCCCCCCCCCATTTTTTTTTTCACTAATACGGAGAACTTTGCTATTCTCAGTAATCAATGTGAATAAGATGAATTTCTGAAAAATTAATGCCAGGTAGCAGTATCTTGACTATCTGAAGCCCCATATTTTCAAACTGATAGCGAAAAAACGGAGTCCACGGCAAGAAAACAGCGACTCTTCCAGTGAGGACGACATGCTACCGTCTAAGTACCAGGTACATAAACCGTCAGTTGGGGAGAAACTTCCAAATGTGGCCGAAACACAATTTCTAGCCCAGTACATAGAAAATGAAACGCGGAGCTAAAAAATCGAAACAGTACGGACAGCAAAACGAGCAGTCACATTCAACGTGTCCGACAGGTGAGAGAAATGCCAAAAGCCAAAGCCGAACCAGAAGACCACAACGCAACAGGCCGTGACGAAGAAAAAACAGCATAAATTACTCAGCTTCAGGCTGAAAAGAAGAAAAGAGAAGTCCTAAGTGCAGAGAAGATTATCGTAGAAACAAAACACCACACACTTCAGAAAATGCTGGAGATTGGGAGACAAAAAATGTTTTCGCTGGAGGATGAGAAGCGAGAGTTGGCAGAAGCACTTGAGGCCGCAAAGAGTGAATATGGAACGTTGCAAGCCATGCATGAACGGGTATGAATTGTTTTAAAATAATATTTCTCATACGATAGACATGATACATTACTGATTTATTAGCCTCTAACGAAGAGCAAGAGATTGATTAGGAAAGACACTTCTACCCAACAGTCGTTCTCATGTTGATTATATATAATCACCACCACGAGGACAAGATATTCCTTAAAGAGGAGTACCTTTTCACAGTGGCCAGACAGATATGTTAGTCTCGGTCTTCAAGAGTTTGACACTACTTTGCACTAAACGATCAAAATTGCGATGAGATGCGATAATATTTATTTCAGATCGCTGTAGAATTTACACAGTCATGCAAAAGCAGGTTCTTTACATGTCATTCACCACTAACACGTGTTCTTTCTGTTGATTTCTCTCTTTCTTTTTCTAGAACGTGGGGTCCAAGAATTCAACTGATATTTCCACTATTATGAATAACATCACCATTTCTCTATCGAGTATAGAAAATCAATTGCTGTTATTTGATGGAAGACTTACCTCGATAGAGACATGCCTATGCAATATGTATCACGTCGCAGCTACTCAAAACCCTTCCTTTGAGACCTCCTTAGATACATCAACCACTTTTTCTGTTAGTGAATTTCCCACAGACACCAATGTTAGCTCACCTACCGAGGCCTTTCCTGTTATTCAATTTCCCAAAGACACCAACCTTAGCTTAATACCTGCTGGAGAGGTTGTAGTCAGCGGTCCCCGAAACAAAATTCAAACCCCACCAAACACCAAACGCACGGCCACAACTACCCCCATTTCTCCACTAGTGTTTAGGCTACCACAGGAAACAGCGACAAATTTAAAGCCCATGTGAAAAAAGCATGAAAAATGCCATAAACGCCAAGTGCAGAGAAGGGCAGCAATTCCAGTGATGTGGCCGAATAGTTTGTTAAAAATTTTAAAAGAACACGATGAGTCTCTGACTAATTCAAACATTGTTATAAGTTACAGCAAGGAGCCCTAAAGTGTGACCGCTTTTGATTATTTCACATTCTTTCGTGCAAATTTAATCCAATCAGAAGCCAGCTGGAAACTGTCCTCGACTTCTGATTGGTTAATGTCTGCATGGAAGTCACACTTTTGGGCTCCTTGCTCCTCGATCTGGTACACTTGAAATGTTCCTTGTATCTTTGCTTTACGATCGTATGTTTAAGAATTGATGTTTTTAAAATAAATTATTGCCTGAATATTCTGTTTATAATCTAGTTTCTTTATGTGTGTTACTCGATAACATTTGTTTTACGGAACACTGACCCGATGCAACACGAATGAATTTGTTCATTTGCTGATAAGCATTTGAAATTTATGCTCAATTAAGGATAATCTTTATACTAATACGTTGTGCGTTTCTGTCACCGGTCAGGTGCTATTTGTAGGTATTTCTGGATTTTTATAAGGCGAACTGAGATAACAGTAATAAGATGTTTGTTTACAAATTTTGTTTGCCGATCGGTGACTGCTTTGTTAGCGTGGGTACGACCTCGTAAAAATACCCGTTGGTAAATGTTTGTTTCAAAGCAGTACAGGGCTGTAAATCTTATTCTTATCGGCTGCAACATATATCTGAGGAGTAGCAAAGAATAAACTTGAATTATGGGGAAAAATAAAATCAAACCAAATGCCCGGAAATACTCTCGCGTCGCGAACAATGAATTTGAATTTTGTAAATTTACTTGCATGCATCTAATTCGCTTCCGATTGGTTGAAAAACAATCAGCTACTGTCAGAACTCACACATGCGCATTATCGTTAACCAGTCCCTTTAAGAAGTCGAAGTCAAGAAAGCAAAACCACAGAGATTTTCCTGGTTTCTTCGTTACTAGGTTTAACTCAGAACTCTCAAGACACAAAACCAAAATAATTTTGATGACCAGTTTTTTTGTCAACAATGCCTTTTCTAATTTCTAAAACAATGCCTGGACTTGCGGAGAAACACGGTCTTTGAAAACTCTCTCAAAATGCAAGCTGAAGCAGTTTTCTAGATCACCAGTATCCTCAAAAAATCTATCAAAGTAAAAAGTATCTTTTCCAGTCAGGGTATTTCGTGCAAAAAAAACTCTACAGAAATAACATTTCTGCTCCTACTAGGTTGAGTAAAAAGTGTTATTACACACATTCTTTGCGGACAATTTGAATAACATGAAGATTACAATGCTGTTTCTTTTTACCACCTTCTATTTTCTTTTTCTTTTTATTTCCCTTGTCGTTCCTCATTTGTCCACATCTAAACGCCTATATATATTCTGATGTTATTCACTGTTCTCTTACCCTTCTCTACGGAGGTAATTTATGTTTATCACTGTTTTCTATATACACAGACCCGTAAATATTGTACGATGAGCAGAAAAGAACCACAGCCAAAAAGACAAAACACATCCTCCAACTCAATGACATCCACAACCACTACCTCCTCTTCCTCAAATTGTCATCACCACATCATTAATACGCGTTTTCAAACACCATGCACTTCCTATACCCATCCAAATTTTACCACCACATCAATCCATGACATCCACTGCCACCTGCACTCAGGCCCACAACACAGATGACAAAGACACACACAGGCTGTAAATATTGTAAATAAAAATTAAACATCTTGTAAATGTGTAAAATCATAAATATTGTAAATGATAATGACAACATTTAAAAAAAACGTCACACACATCTCCAGTTTTGTTAGCAGCATGTTTCACTTTCATTTTGACTTTTGCAAAAAAATTGTCAGAATGTGGAACAAATGTCTTTTAATGTGCCTATAAGAAAGAGTTTGCCTCACCAGCAGGAATTCCTTTGGTGAAAGCTGTGTATTTACACGAAAGTTGAGACAAAGCTTTTATCGAAAAGCTACGACGAACATTTTTAAGTTTCCCTGCTTAACACATAACAATTACCTACAAGATACTGGCAATAGGAATTGTATACACAGGTGTTTTTATAACACCATATGGGGTTCCCAGTTTTTCCAGGAAAACATTTCAGGATGATGGTGTCCCAAAACTTTAGAAAAGGTGAAAGGACAACCAATGAAACTTTTACTAGAGACCCACAGGGGCGTTATCAACTTGGTCTCATTTGTCTTTACCTTATTTTTTCTTGATTTAATGGTTCCTGATACACCAATTTGAGTGGTCGTTTTGCAGACTTATATGAGCGGAAAAGAACCACCAGCGAAAACACAAAGAATGTCCTCTACCTTAATAACATTCCCCTGCAATACCTTCTCTTCCACCCCCACCACCATATCCATTTGCCACCATGCTTATTAGTCCTACCCTCTTAACAGTCTCAACCTCCACACGAGCACCACCTCCACCACAACAATTATCATCATCTTCCACAATTTATATACTCACCCCCACACTATATATATCTCACATCTCATTGACTCCTTCCCCAAATTGTCACCATGATATTACGTATATGTGATTTCACACACCATCCACTTAAAAGTGTTTTTCACTACTATTCACACACTACACCCATCCAAATTCCACTACCGCAATCACCAACATGTCATCCATCTATCACATTGCCTGCCACCCAGGCACAGAACCACGACAAAGACGACAAAGACACACCCTGTAAATATTGTCAATGAGCGGAAAAGAACCAAAGGCAAAAAGACAAAGAACGTCCTCTACCTCAATGACATCTACCTTCACTACATTCCCTTCCTCAAATTGCCATCATCACATCATGAATATGTTTTCAAACGCCCTGCACTTCCAAAATTGTTCACCACTATTCAGTCACTACTATTCGCATCCAAATTCTACCACCGCCATCAACACCACATTGTCCATCATGACATCGACTGCCACCCAGACACAGACCCACAACACAGATGTCAACGACACAGAGACTTGAAAATAAATATTGTAGGATAAGCAATAAAGAATCCAAGACAAAAAGGAAACGAACATCCTCTTCTTCATCCAACAATAGACGCTGTTCTATTTCTTTTGTGCTTCAATTTTGTCAAAAGACTTGTCACAAATGCTACGCTTACGGAGGAAGCTCATAAGTGGTGAAAGCACTCTTGAGTCATAACTGCACGTAAAAATAGCTAATAATTAATGAACTAATAAACATACATGATTACATGTAAAGCTATATATGCGGCCCCATTCTTCAACCTGGTTGCCCATTGTTAAGATGACTTAATAGCAAATTTCATTTTATTTTACTTATTTCTTTGTGACATGGCAGCCCAGGTTCCATAAGCCTTCTGGTTTCTTCTGGGCTCCCTTGCAACATTACAATTCCTATATGTATTCTCGTATTGTATTATATTTTGGCTAAATAAAAATGAACTGAACTGAACTGAACACCTTGCTAAAATTTGAAATCTCGGGAACATGAAACTGCAAAAGCATAACGGCAAACCGCAGTTTGCAGTTTCCTATGAAAAACCTGATGCTATAGGTCTCTAGTAGCAGTTGCAAAAGTACTTGAGACACTGTACCGTATTTTGGCTTAAATGGCTCGTCCATGATCTTGTGCTTGTGACCCCCCCCCCCCTCCACCCCTTTCCAAAGTTGCTAGCAATACAAGACCATGCTCAAAACTTGGAGGAACAACTTTGAATGAGGGGAGGGGGGAGGTCAGTATTTTATCTCACTGACCTGTGAATAGCAGCAATTTGAAGCAAGACAGGTTGTTTTTTGGTGAGAGTGTCTCAACATTTTTGCAATTGGTTGTAGTTTACCTTACTTTTTAACTTCACTATTTTAAGTGGGTTTTTTAGCATAGCGGAAGACAATTTACACAAGTCACTGAATTTTTCGCAATAGAGACTTGCGTCTGTGCAGAATACGAGAACAGTTTTTTTCGTGAGTGACCTTTAACCTCAAAATGGTCCCTTTCGGGTTAAGAAGTATAAAATTTGTTACACCTTCATAGTAGTCTTCTATCGCATTTCATGCAAACCTTAGACATCATGTTCTTACTGTCACAGGGAACATTTCAACAGGTTTGTCTCTCATAAAATCTCAAATACCCTCTTGGCCCTTTGAAGGTAAATTTTATAATATGCAAAGCGATTTATGTTTAAACGATCAGCCAAGGTCTTCCTCCAAAAAGGACAATCTTGAGAGCGATGGCAGACACCTTACACATGTGGGTAGTAAAACTGACCAAGCAATAGGTTATTCCGTAGAACCTCTCAGTGGTGATGTACCACAAGACGCCACTGATTCCTCTAGCAATGAAAACAAAAACGTTGCTTCTCTTTCATTATGTGTTGAAAGTACCCTATGTATCTAGACAAATCAAGATTTGACTGATTAATTAGACAAAATAGGAGCCATAACACACAGCTAGAATAGGTAGCACACCGAGATAAACTAAATGATTTGACAAAACAGCCACCCTTGAGAAAGTGGTTTATAGCGAAGTTTTAGAACTTTGCCGTGAATAAAAAACTGGGTTGGACAAGGCCAGAAATTGAAATTGTGTGAGCTTCTGCAAGTTAAGGAATACCTCTTTTTCCACCTATGGAGGCCACGACAGGGGTGTGTTGGAATCTTTAACATAATTACGCACCTCCACTTTCACAATATTGTTCAATAAATATAACAATGGTCAATTTAAGACAAGCGGTCCTTAATTTTTTTTTTTGGTTGTCCAGAATTAGAGATCCTTCACACAGAAAATTGTTTGCGACCTTGATAAAGTATTCAGTAAAGGACCCAAAGCGGTTTTAACGCGAACATTCCTTGGCTCAGAAGAACAGTAAAGCACTAGTTATGTTAAGCTGAATGGTTTCTTAAAGCCTTGACAAAGACAGAGTATTGACATCCTGGTGATTTTGTGGAGTTAGTTCAGTCAAATTCTACTGAAAGTTGACAAAAAGTAAAACTTGACAAAGTTTTAAGATTATTGGAAGACCACAAAACAGCCTAACAAGCTGCTTATTTGGAGACTGAACCAACAAAATTTAAACTTAGTACTGGTAAGAGTTATAAAGAAGCTGTGAATGTATTAATGTTGTTTACTTGCATTTTAACGGAATTACAAGCTAGGAACAACGAAAAATTGGCATACCTCTCCAGGTTCATGAGCAGTAACTGTTTTAATGAGTAAGTTGTATAGTTCCTTCTGAGCAAAGTGTATCTTACCTTTCTTGAATGTCACAGATAATCCGCCACACAATTTCATGCCTAAGGTGACATCCCAAGACAAACTGCTATCACAAGCACTGAGATAAATTGATGCGCTTACTTCAGATTTATCATCAGTAATGAAAGAACTATTTTTTACTTGAATTCTGAAAGCTATTCTCGTTCAATTTCATCCCATTATTTGTCTTCACTTGTGATTTTTCCTCTGCTTTTCTCTGTAACAGCCTTCTTTTACACAAATGCAATGTTTCTTTGGAACGCCAAGATGAAATTAGGGAAAGACTCTACAGCAAGGAGTACAAAAGTGTGACCGCTCCTTTTATTTATTCACATTCCTTCCTGCAGATTTAATTCAGATTTAATTCAGATTTAACAGAAGGCTTTGTAACTTTGCAGCTCCTCTTTCAGACTGCCAGGTATTTATCAGGATTACATTAATTCATCTTAATTGTGATTTGTTGGTTTCTTTCATTGACTAAAATTAATAGGTGATAACTGCTGCAAATGGTGTTATACATCACAATGGCAGGCGCGCGTGTTTTCTGAGTTAAACTTTCTTTTGTGAATAAATAAAAGGACGGCATTGATAGAAAGTATTTTCCTGACGTGTCCTAGAAAATAAAGATCCACACGCTCTTGGCTGTTGAGACTCGAATCCCTGATTAGTGTTGTCTCGATCCCCTGCATTGTCTATTTTTTTCATAAAAGATGTATCCTTGTTAGCTATCTGTTATATTGGACTCAATTTGCGCGATATATTATTCAGCTATCATTGACTCAATTCGTGCAGAACGTCTAAATCTTGTTCAAATGCTTGCAGAAAATCGTCTTGACTTGGTGGAAACGCTAAGTCATTTAACGACTACTTCTCCATCGATGAAACAACTCATTTCACCAGCATTACAACTTCACACTGATTTAACTGTGTATTTCAGAAATTGGCATAACCGCTGGGTTTTGTACCCTGAAGGCTCAATTTATTCCTCCAGACTTTCCGTTCGAGAGTGCTCGTTTTGACTCGGTTCAAAGAAGGTGAGATATTATGGCGGAGGACTCAGAAGCGAATTCAAAGGAATTGCACAATGGCTTAGTTAAGCTACCCAGGACCGCGAAGTTTTAAAGGTATCGTTTTGTTCTAAATGTGTCAATAAAACTGCAGAGAATTATCACACATATTGCGGTAGAAGTTTATAGATTTAAGTCTTTCGCAAAACTTCTTGAACTTTTTCAAAAAGGAGAGTTTTGAGATCTTCAAAAAGAGATCTTGAACGAGAAATTTCGACCACTGTGGATCGAGATTGGATTTTATTTCATGCCGAGGTTTCGAAGTACAAAGCAAGCCGCTGAAGCATTTTTTCTCACTTATTGCTTAATAAAATCCGGCGGAGAGTTATCCATTCATTCAGCGTTTCTACAAAATTATTTCGGGGAATTATGAAATCCGCAAGTTTTGATCTGTCGATTACAGCTCTTGTTTTAATTTTAGAAAAGTCCTGTCTCACTCAACTACTCCACGAATCAAGTTGTCATGCAAATCATTGAACTGACAATATGCGGTTATTTCGGGCCCTGCAGTCACGTAACTGAAACACAAGGTTTTGTTCAACAAAAAAGAACTCAAAGGCAAGCAAAAACGTCCAAAAAAGTGAAATTACACTCTAATAAATCTGTGTCATCCCGTTCAATGCATTCACCGCTTGTGTTGTTCACATTTTGAAGAGAGTTGTTCACTCTTGATTGCAGAGCAGGGTTTTAATAATAACTCAATGAATAAAACGTTCTAATAAATACCTTCCGCAGCAATTCTTTTAACGCCAAATTATTTTCAAGGCAAGGGAGTATTTACTAACAAAATACTATAGGAGATCAGGTATTTATAAACTTTAATCAACTTCAAATTTATCAGGCTTGTTTCCTTTGTAATACGGTGCGTGACCGAAAATATGTTATGCAAGGAGAGTTGTCCGCAACGCTTAAAAGACTTGTCAGCGTTCCCACAGACTGCAGCAAATTTAACAGGCAAGTCCGAGTATTTTAATGGATAAATTTAACACTCATCAAGTAATAATGGTGATTAAAAAGACAATCAAGCAACAAAATTCGAAACAAAAGAGACAAATCACACCTCAATCAAAGCAATTCCGCTCATGGATTCTTCAGAGGGTAATCAACAATGGCAAGAATATAATAGCCTGAATATATGAATACTTAATGACCCCAAACTTTGGGGTACAGACTTAAATCGGCATGAAGTTGTAATGGGTTATGGAGCAATACCGTCAGCTGAAGAATGATATCTCGTTGATGTTGGATAACCTAGATGCTCTGGAAGAAAAACTCATCGCACGCATGATCTACTGATCACAAGAGAGTTGTATGTCGGTTATCCAGACAAAACTTTGCATTCTACTTGCAGGCTTTGTTTGAGCAACATGAATTTCCGACATAGAATTCAAAAAATAAGCGTTTGTAAAATGATTTTTGAGCTTTCAGTTTTAATATATAACAGTCATTTCTCCCATAAGTAGCAAACCTTGTCCAAGTAACTCAAATAAATGGGTAAAATCAGAAAATAACGCGACCTGGTCAATGAAGGCTACTGAAATCGGTCCCGTAGCTCTGTATTAGACTACAAGTAGTCCCCATTTTTCCTCAGGGATAGTAGAGCAAGCGAAACGCGCGCGCGTGAAAATTACCGCACTCGAGAAAGGCAAGACGCAATGGGGAGAGAGACAAATGTCACTACCACGTCTTGCCTTTCCTCATGATTTTCACGCCCGCTGGCATTTTCCTTGTTCAAAATATATAAAATATCAGCAAGTCCACAGCAACAAACCAATGAGTGGCGCCGGATCTCCCAGTTGTAGACTAGAAATTAATACTAGACTTTTGTAGCGACTTTGCAGCGAGTTTTGTACCGCCTTTTTTGGTAAGTACGTGGTGTAAACCTCATAGTGATTTCATAACAACATACACTTAACGTACACTTAGCATAGCTTAGCATAAACATACATAACCCTAAAAAACCCAAATGGTCCTATATAACCCAACACAGCCATGCAGAGCCCTGTACAGCCGAACATAGCCTTCCACAGTCCTACAGAGCCCTACATCAGCAGAACATAGCCCTACACAGCCCTACATAACAGGGTACGCTGGAGGTGGGGGGGTGGAGGGTAGTGAAATATCAAATTACCCATATTTTTATACAGTCAGATTTTTCATAATAGATTTATTTTTAACAATAATAATTCTCTTTGTAAACATATAATTACGTTCACAAAATAATAGGAAATTACACAACTAGCGTGCGGCCCCAGGTTTCTGGAAGACAGATTGTCAAATAATTCACTTCATTTAACACCTTTCACAGCTTCATGATTGTAACATTTTCAGCCACTAAAATAAATAAACATCCCTCGGCTAACATAAACATCTCCCACGAACATACACAACACTTTTCAGTATCATTCATCATTGATCAATAAACGTCTGAGTCTATCTTTGAGAAAAACAACGCAAATGGACAATGTTTTAAATATTGTAGCAATACAGAATTAAAGTAATAAAAATCTTTGCCATTGTTGAAACAGTTGGCTGCCATGTGCGGTGCATATAATATTAATCTACAAGAAAGATTTCCCTACTGCCAAAACCATGTGGCAGTATTCATCAATATCTTTCATTCTTGCCTTTGCATCTGGGTGTTCATTAGAAATGCATTGGAAGTCTCCTTCTGTAAAGTGGTGTCCTCAAATGTCAAAAAGTACCACGCCGTTGCTATATTTTAACAGTTCTATTATCCAGCGAGGAGAAAGACTATCCGTTACAACCACAACATCCACAATCACCATTTGCCGCCCCATTCCCATTCGCCCCTGGCCTATTCATCCAGCCCTTCCCATAACCACCCCTACCACCACCATCATCATCGTCGTCATCGTTATCACATGTTCCATGATTCATTCACTCACCCCCCACACCACACGGGTCAGATCTCCTCACTCCTTCCAACACAAATCCTCACCATCATTTAATGACAATGAGGTTTCAAATGCCATGCCCTTCGCACATTCACCACCTTTATTCACTCGCCATACCTATCAAACTTTCACCACTGCCACGTCCATTAACTACAACGACTTTTACTCACAAGACAACAGAAAAACAGGACAAACGTACGCAGACTTTGTAAATATTGTAAATAGTATAAAAAAAAACATCTTGTAAATGCGTAAACCTTTAAATATTGAAACGAAAATGAGAACGACAAATGGTAAAATAAGCATCTTCTGTTCTGTTAGCAGCATTTTCACTTTACTTCTGATGTGTGTAAAATTCATTTTAATCCCTTTTACAAAAAAAATCGTTATTATCTATTTTCGCTACAAAAGTTAGTTATGTTTCAATGGCGATGTACGTATGTTCACTTAATGTCTTTTGTCAGGAATCAGACACGAGCTGGGGTAACCAATATCTAAGGAGTGCCCCACAAAAGCAATAACACTTTTAAAAACATTAACAGTTCTATTATGCAACGAGAAGAAAGACTCTCCGTTACAACCACAACATCCACACTCACCATTTGCCGCCCCATTCCCATTCGCCCCTGGCCTATTCATCCCACCCTTCCCATAACCACCCCAACCACCTCCACAAGCATCACACGACCAACACCCCCACCACTACCATCATCATCATCGTCCTCATCGTTATCACATGTTCCAAGAATTCATTTACTCACCCCCCACACCACACACGGGGCAGATCTCATTCACTCCTTCCAACACAAATCCTCGCCATCAGTTAATGACCATGAAGTTTTAAATGCCATCCCCTTCACACATTCACCACCTTTATTCACTAGCCATACCTATCGAACTTCCACCACCGCCACGTCTATTAACAACAACGACGTTTACTTAAAAGAAAACAGAAAAAAAGGACAAAAGTACCCAGACCTTGTAAATATTGTAAATGGTGTAAAAAAAACATCTTGTAAATGCATAAAACTGTAAATATTGTAAAGAAAATGAGAACGACAAATTGCCAAATAAGCATCTTCTCGTCTGTTAGCACCATTTTCACTTGATTTCTGATGTGTGTAAAATTCATTTTAATTTGCCTTTTACCAAAAATATTGTTATTATGTATTTTCCCTACAAAAGGTGGTTATGTTTCAATGGCGATATACGTACGTTCACTTAATGTGTTTTGTCAGGGATCAGACATGAGCTGAGGTAACCAATCCCTGGGGAGTGCCCCACAGAAGCATTAACAGTTCTATTATGCAGCAAGGAGAAAGACTCTCCGTTACAGCCACGACATCCACACTCACCGTTTGCCGCCCCATTCCCATTCGACCCTGACCTATTCATCCCACCCTTCCCATAACCACTTCAACCACCTCCACTAGAATCACACGACCAACACCCCCACCACAACCATCGTCATCATCGTCCTCACCGTTATCACATGTTCCACAATACATTTACTCACCCCCCACACCACGCACAGGGCAGATCTCATTCACTCCTTCCAACACATATCCTCGCCATCATTTAATGACCATAGCGTTTCAAATACCATCCCCTTCACACATTCACCAGCTTTATTCACTCACCATACCTATCGAACTTCCACCACCGCCACGTCCATTAACAACAACGACGTTTACTGAAAAGACAACAGAAAAACAAAACAAAAGTACCCAAACTTTGTAAATATTGTAAACAGTGTAAAAAAAAACATCTTCTAAATGTGTAAAACTGTAAATATTGTACAGAAAATGAGAACAACAAATTGTAAAATAAGCATCTTCTGTTCTGTTAGCAGCATTTTCACTTTATTTCTTATGTGTGTAAAATTCATTTTAATTTGCCTTTTAAAAAAAATTGTTATTATGTATTTTCACCACAAAAGTTGGTTATCTTTTAATGGCGATGTACGAATGTTCACTTAATGTGTTTTGTCAGGGATCAGACATGAACTGGGGTAACCAATCCCTGGGGAGTGCCCCACAGAAGCATTAACAGTTCTATTACGCAGCGAGGAGAAAGACTCTCCGTTACCACCACAACATCCACACTCACCATTTGCCTCCCCATTCTCATTCGGCCCTGGTCTATTCATTCTACCCTTACAATAACCACCTCAACCACCACCACCAGCATCACAGGACCAACACCCCTACCACCACTATCATCATTCTCGTCGTCATCGTTATCACATGTTCCACGATTCATTTACTCACCCCCCACACCACACACGGGGCAGATATCATTCACTCCTTCCAACAAAATCCTCGCCATCATGTAACGACCATGAGGTTTCAAATGCCATCCCTTTCACACATTCACCACTTTTATTCACTCGCAATACCTATCGAACTTCCACCACCACCACCACATCCATTAACAACCACAACGTTTACGCAGAAGAGAACAGAAAAACACGACAAAAGTACCCAGACCTTGTAAATATTGTAAAGAGTGTAAAAAAAAACAACTTCTTAATGCGTAAAACTGTAAATATTGTAACGAAAATGAGAATGACAAATTGTCAAATAAGCATCTTCTGTTCTGTTAGCAGCATTTTCACTTTATTTCTGATGTGTGTAAAATTCATTACAGGACGCTGTTACAATTGCAGTGGGACTGGCCATTTGGCCGGACAATGCCCATCGTCAAGACGGCGGGCAAAAAGGAACAGGGCTTCCAAGGACATAGTAGTTCTCCATCATAACCATTATTATAATGGACATACCTCTTTGTCCTTTCTAAATAATAGATGACAACAGTTGCTAAATAATCCAATTTTTCATCCAGTGGAAATTTCAAAGTTTTTGAGAAGTCTGGATGACGACGAGTAGCAAAGAGTATGTAACATTCATTTTTTACCTGTATTCACTTTTCTTTTATAGGTAGTCCCGGTTGAAGGTTTGTGTTTTAAACAGAACGATCGGGCAAATATAAAACACCGATTGTTTTTCCTATCACTCTTCTTGCCGTAAGGATCAGTTTACTGTTTAAATTTTAAGATTTTGCTGATCCAGGTCTAATGAAGGTCCAGCTGACCCGTGTCACTGGTTTTGCCTTCCCAAATGTTTCGCCTTGCCTTTTCCTTTAAATTTTGATTTTAATAGGATGAAAATGGATTCCAAGATAAGAGTATTTTTCTTCCTTTTCATTGGTCACCACGTGACCTGCAGTTGACGAGTAGGCAGCCCCGTGAGAAATTATAGCGTTTGTTTGAAAATCTAATGCCGAATAATTTCCTTAAAACCGCTGTTCTGATAAAGAAAATATGAATTGTAAACTAAAGCTTCACTCCCAAGAATTCTACTGAAAAAATTTGAGGGCATGCGGCTACATGCGCTAGCGTTATTGTAATTAGACCAATACCTCCCTTTACTATTCTGTTAGCGCTCTTTGTTGTCTTTGTAGAGAAAGAATTTCAAAATGGGTATGTATTTTAAGCTGTGTCGAAAACATTTCCATTCAACCTCTTTCCATGTTCAGAGTATTCGTACTAGAGAACGACACCCCCTCCCCCGAAAAAAAAAATACGTAAGTATATATCATAATAACATTTAAGGCAACATCTTTAAAAAAAAAACAGGCCACCCCCTATATCACTCATATTTTTCAAACTTATGTTTCATATTTGCATATTTCCATATGGTACCCCTGACGCCTCGACTGAAATCACAAATCCTCACCATCATTTAACGACCATGAGGTTTCAAATGCCATCCCCTTCACGCATTCACCACTTTTATTCACTCGCCATACCTATCAAAGTTCCACCACCACCACGTCCATTAACAACAACGACGTTTACTCAAAAGATAACAGAAAAACAGGACAAAAGTACCCAGACCTTGTAAAATATTAAAAATAGTGTAAAAAAAAACATCTTGTAAATGTGTAAAACTGTAAATATTGTAAAGAAAATGAGAACAACAAATTGTAAGATAAGCATCTTCTGTTCTCTTATCAGCATTTTCACTTTATTTCGGATGTGTGTAAAATTCATTTTAATTTGCGTTTTAAATAAAAATTGTTATTATGTATTTTCACAACAAAAGTTGGTTATGTTTCAATGGCGATGAACGTATGTTCACTTAATGTGTTTTGTCAGGGATCAGAAACGAGCTGGGGTAACCAATCCCTGGGGAGTGCCCCACAGAAGCATTAACAGTTCTAGAAACATTAACAGTTTGATTACGCAGCGAGGAGAAAGACTCTCCGTTACCACCACAACATCCACACCATTTGCCGCCCCATTCCCATTCCCCCCTGGCCTATTCATCCCACCCTTCCCATAACCACCTCAACCACCACCACCAGCATCACACAACCAACACCCCTACCACCACTATCATCATTGTCGTCGTCATCGTTATCACATGTTCCACGATTCATTTACTCACCCCCCACACCACACACGGGGCAGATATCATTTACTCCTTCCAACAAAATCCTCGCCATCATTTAACGACCATGAGCATTCAAATGCCATCCCTTTCACACATTCACCACTTTTATTCACTCGCCATACCTGTCGAACTTCCACCATTACCACATCCATTAACAACCACGACGTTTACTCAGAAGAGAACAGAAAAACACGACAAAAGTACCCAGACCTTGTAAATATTGTAAAGAGTGTAAAAAAAACAACTTCTTAATGCATAAAACTGTAAATATTGTAACAAAAATGAGAACGACAAATTGTCAAATAAACATCTTCTGTTCTGTTAGCAGCATTTTCACTTTATTTCTGATGTGTGTAAAATTCATTACAGGACGCTGTTACAATTGCAGTGGGACTGGCCATTTGGCCGGACAATGCCCATCGTCAAGACGGCAGGCAAAAAGGAACAGGGCTTCCAAGGACATAGTAGTTGTCCATCATAACCACTATTATAATGGACATATCTCTGTGTCCTTTCTAAATAATAGATGATAACAGTTGCTAAATAATGCAATTTTTCATCCAGTGGAAATTTCAAAGTTTTTGAGAAGTCTGGATGACAACGAGTAGCAAAGAGTATGTAACATTCATTTTTTATCTGTATTCACTTTTCTTTTATAGGTAGTCCCGGTTGAAGGTTTGTGTTTTAAACCGAAAGATCGGGCAAATATAAAACACCAATTGTTTTTCCTATCACTCTCCGTTTCCCGCCCCATTCCCATTCGCCCCCCGCCTATTCATCCCACCCTTCCCATAACCACCTCAACCACCACACCAGCATCACACGACCAACACCCCGACCACCACCATCATCATCATCGTTGTCATCGTTATCACATGTTCCACGATTCATTTACTCACCCCCCCACACCACACACAGGGCAGATATTCACTCCTTCCAACACAAATCCTCACCACCATTTAATGACCATGAGGTTTCAAATGCCATCCCCTTCACACATTCACCACTTTTATTCACTCGCGATACCTATCGAACTTCCACCACCACCACGTCCATTAACAACAACGACGTTTACTCAAAAGATAACAGAAAAACAGGATTAAAGTACCCAGACCTTGTAAATATTATAAATAGTGTAAAAAAAACATCTTGTAAATGTGTAAAACTGTAAATATTGTAAAGAAAATGAGAGCAACAAATTGTAAAATAAGCATCTTCTGTTCTGTTAGCAGCATTTTCACTTTATTTCGGATGTGTGTAAAAGTCATTTTAATTTGCATTTTAAAAAAAAATTGTTATTATGTATTTTCACCACAAAAGTTGGTTATGTTTCAATGGCGATGAACGTATGTTCACTTAATGTGTTTTGTCAGGGATCAGGCACGAGCTGGGGTAACCAATCCCTGGGGAGTGCCCCACAGAAGCATTAACAGTTCTAGAAACATTAACAGTTTGATTACGCAGCGAGGAGAAAGACTCTACGTTACCACCACAACATCCACACTCACAATTTGGCGCCCCATTCCCATTCGCCCCTGGCCTATTCATCCCACCCTTCCCATAACCACCTCAACCACCAGCACCAGCATCACACGACCAACACCCCTACCACAACTATCATCATTGTCGTCGTCATCGTTATCACATGTTCCACGATTCATTTACTCACCCCCCCACACCACACACGGGGCAGATATCATTCACTCCTTCCAACAAAATCCTCGCCATCATTTAACGACCATGAGGTTTCAAATGCCATCCCTTTCACACATTCACCACTTTTATTCACTCGCCATACCTATCGAACTTCCACCACCACCACATCCATTAACAACCACGACGTTTACTCAGAAGAGAACAGAAAAACACGACAAAAGTACCCAGACCTTGTAAATATTGTAAAAAGTGTAAAAAAAAACAACTTCTTAATGCGTAAAACCGTAAATATTGTAAAGAAAATGAGAACGACAAATTGTCAAATAAGCATCTTCTGTTCTGTTAGCAGCATTTTCACTTTATTTCTGATGTGTGTAAAATTCATTACAGGACGCTGTTACAATTGCAGTGGGACTGGCCATTTGGCCGGACAATGCCCATCGTCAAGACGGCGGGCAAAAAGGAACAGGGCTTCCAAGGACATAGTAGTTGTCCATCATAACCATTATTATAATGGACATACCTCTTTGTCCTTTCTAAATAATAGATGATAACAGTTGCTAAATAATCCAATTTTTCATCCAGTGGAAATTTCAAAGTTTTTGAGAAGTCTGGATGACGACGAGTAGCAAAGAGTATGTAACATTCATTTTTTATCTGTATTCACTTTTCTTTTACAGGTAGTCCCGATTGAAGGTTTGTGTTTTAAACTGAAAGATCGGGCAAATATAAAACACCAATTGTTTTTCCTATCACTCACCGTTTCCCGCCCCATTCCCATTCGCCCCTCTCCTATTCATCCCACCCTTCCCATAACCACCTCAACCACCACACCAGCATCACACGACCAACACCCCGACCACCACCACCATCATCATCATCGTTGTTATCGTTATCACATGTTCCACGATTCATTTACTCACCCCCACACCACACACGGGGCAGATATTCACTCCTTTCAGCACAAATCCTCACCATCATTTAACGACCATGAGGTTTAGCAAGTACCTCAACGCCCTTTTTGACTTCCCTAAATGCAGTTGCCGTTTTACCGGTTTCTGTCATGTTTCTACAAGGTTTACAGGAGACAATAGATTACTTGGCTTGCAGTGGATTGCAAAAGGAAAAAATTGGTCCTCTTAGGTGTGGTGCATCTTGAAAATATGTCTTTGGGTCAGAGAATAACAACATCGAAGAAATTGCTCTCCAACACTTCAACATTCACTCCACAAAAATTTGCGCAGTTGAAAAGTTTCTTCCATGGGATCAAAGAAAAACCATCAAGACTCTGCTCACCAAATTCTACAAGGACTGAGGGACATGAAAGTATGTCAGGCATTTCAGGTTGAAATCACAATTTCCTTTGTCTCCGAGCCTTTATTTATGAATAAGTAGGGCTTGGAGACAAAGGAAATTTTTTTACAGCACTCTTACACAAAGAACTTAAGTGTCCCGCAAGCTAAACAAGCATGACCTAAAACTGAATTGCAAAAATTATATTTCTAGAGAGTATCACAATGAAAGTGACTCCATCTTTAAGTGACAAGGTCACTAAACCTATAGTTTCATTTCTGTTAATTATTTCAAGAAATGCAAGCTTATGCATCGCTTAAGAATGATTGTGCGTGTGCCCGCAAACACACATTACTGCCTAAATTCCATAGTGGATATTAGCTTTTACTGGTTTTCTTTTCGCTAGATTGTTTTAAACAGTTAATTTACCTTATATTCTTTAGTTATGATTAACCTAAGGGGATCCTGGCATTCAATTTCATTGTACTCAAATTGGTTACTGTTTTCTGTTAATCAAAAAATTGTTTAGTGATTTACGCAATTCTATGTAATTGTGTCATTTTAATTTCGCTGTTTCACAGCACCTAAGCCTGTTCTGTTATTTATCAAA
>OZ037777.1:25728709-25816209 GCA_964035525.1 Porites cylindrica | reverse complement strand
AGTGCTGCCTAGAAGGAATTCAAGGCATCTAAGTAAAATAACAGAAACCTGGGAAAACCCACTACTTGGATTGAAGTAACAAGCCCACTTAGGGGTTGACTCACTGACTAATGAAGGCAGAACAAATACTGAACAAGTTCTGTTTCTTCTGGACAAATTTTGTGCCGGTGATGCATTTGTCTTCCCAAGTCTTATCTGTTAAAGTAAAGAAAGAATCAAACATCTGCCACATCGACCCAACTCCAGGGAGTTCCAAAGATGCACAGATGCCATTCATCAATCTGCTCAAAGCAAGAGTCCAGGATCTCATTAGTAGGGACGAGGAGACAAATTGGAAAGAGCGTAGAATTCAGGTTTAGATCTTAGGTGATGTAATTCTGTGTTCATTTTGCTTAAAGTTATGTCCTCAAGTGGGAATAACACCACTCCCATTGTCAAGGGGTCAAAAGATACAGCAACCTTAAAGAATCATTAGGTATTGTATTCAATCATACAAATGAAACAATCAAACATTGACACATTGCTGAAAATAACTTAAATTATAAATTATGATTTTGAGTTCTTTTTGAGTGGTGACCACACATTTCCTCTTCTAATGATGAAAATGAGGGCGCCACTTCCATTTACGCTTCCCTTTGCTGTACGATAGGCATGCCAAAGACCGCAGATAGAAAATGGACTTCAACCTGGACCACTATTACGCTACAAGAGAGGAATATGTCTCAGCAAAAAAGAGACAAGATTAAATCCAATATTTAAGAAAGACGACGAGTCAGATAGAGGAAATTATTGCTTGTTGTCTCTTCTAAGCATAACAAGCAAAATCCTAGAGTCTTGTGTCAATGTTCACTTGCAACCAGCTGGTAACTGGATATCAGTGGGCTTACCGTAAGGGCCACTCTACTGACTTACTATTAGCAGAGCTAACAGGGACCTGGAGACTCCAACTTTGTCATTGGCATATTATTTATTGACTTCCAAAAAGCGTTTGATAGCATTTCTCACAAAATTTTCCTCCATAAAATGGAGCATAATTACAGGATCAAGCGGAACCTACTCGACTGGGTAAGAGACTATTTGAGTGAACGAAAACAATACACCATTCTAAATGGATAACTTTCAGACCAAGCTTATGTAACCTCTGGCATCCCTCAAGGCTACGTGTTGGGACCAACACTTTTCACCCTGTACACATGAGGCTGTTAGTTCTGCATCTCCTACGTGTACGCTGACAACATGACCATCTACTGTAGAGGTGAGTCAACATCGTGTTCTCTAATTGAATTTGGCTACCACTCACAACCCCCTTACTTTGTACTTTGAAATCTCCCATACCAAGGGGGAACACGATGCATTTGAAGCGAAGGGTGGCCAACCTGTTTTCCAAATACAGGCCACAAATGCAGAGCATCTACAGGTATCGTGCCGAGAATTTCACCCTTCCAGTGGCATCCTGCTTTGACTTCCAAACAAAATCACTGGAACTAAAATGTCACGTTTTTTTGTTTGTTCCTAGTCAAGCAAAGTGGGCTGTAAAAGCAAGACAAGTCAGTATCAGGGATCAGAAAATGGCACTGTGTTCAGAGCCTACCTTAACAGGAAAAGGTTTTAACCAGACAGTGTCATTACTGCACTTGCTGCATGCTACATGAAGAGGATCAATGCAAAATTAAAGGAGCTCATACAATACAAAGGAGAACTGAAGTAAAAAAAAGTATCATTTTTATCTCATTTTTGAGGTAGTCCAACATGTACAAAATAGGGCATTGCTCTTTCTTTAATTACAGTTACCATTGTTTGCTCAGACATTTGATGTAAACTGTTGGTTTTCGTGCCTTTTGGGCCTTTTTATCGTTAGCTCAACTTAACTGTCAGTGGTATATTAAGACATCAGGTATGGGGAAGGTTGGCCCAACGAAAAAGATAACATTAACAACTCTTCACTGCACAGCCTTGAGTTAAAATCTTGATTTAGCAAAATGCCCGAAGTGCAACTGTTTCAGCTTGAACCCACTTATCCTCCTGGTCAAGAACAAACTTATCCAGGAGAAGAAAGCGAATCAAGTGATGATAATCGAGCAGATTTTAGTGGAAGAGAGGGCAACACCGAATGGTGTGCTTGGGAAGAGTGTGAGACGATGGCTACAGTGGAAGAGTGTTTGTTTCTTAAGTTGCCTTAATTTTTTATTGCCGCATTTTGAAAGCCAAGAAGGACATTGTGATCAAAGGAATTGTTTATTTTTGTCAACAGGGGTTGGATGTGTTACGGAGCACGCCAAATTCAGGATTGTTTGCCTTGACACCGATATTCTAAATACTGCCCTTGTGATTCCTTGCCAGACCCCATTGGAAAGGTTGGTAAGTAAACATGTTCTTCAGCATTGAGATTCTCTGCTACACTTATTAGGTATATTGACGATACTTTTATGTGGTGCTTGGCAGCTTCCGGCCAGTGTCCATGGTGGACAAATGGCGTGTTAGAGAGAAAAAACCAGTGAGGGATTCCAGCGAGTGTAGTGAAAGCTATTCGACATGAATTTCTTGAGGAAAGTGGACAATATGCTGGGTTCAAGGAAGCACAACTCGAGCTAGCTTACAAGAAGTAACATGACTTTTTCAAGACAAGAACACAGAGGGGTTACCTATAATTATATTCTCAACAGGAACTATATGAACATATGCTTTCGTGACATCTTTTTGCAGCTGGCAGTGCATTAGGCCTGCTCTGTGAATCCATCATGGATCATGGATCAAGGATGGCACCTGCAGACATGAAGTGTCCTCAAAGACTTTCCATATGGTTACCATAAACTGTAGAGGGCCTTTCCCAAGATTGCAGGTGATCAGTAGCACTGTAGTCATGATCACAAGAAAGATTCACCGCTCTGCATAAAATATATTTGAATATCTCGGAGCACAATTATTGAATGCATTTGAGACTTTCCTCGATTATCAGGGGTATATTAAAGATTGTTTTCTGATAAAGGTTGGGGAATTACTAAGGATCCCAAGCTCACTCAGCAAATGGCCAGAGTAATAAATCTGCACTGAGTTGTGAAGGTCGCTGTAAATACATGGCGTCATGCGTAACATGTGCGGATAGACGTCCTTCACTTTTTACCTGTTTTCGCTAACTTTTATTTGTTTTACCTTCCTCAAAACTGTTACATGGTTAAAATATTTTATGGTCTGTTATACCTCAAAAAAATCCTGAAAATTCCCATTCGATTTTTGTCAAAACTGACTAAACCACTCGCGATTTGATGCGTCATTCTCAAGACTTGGAGGAGACAAAACATTTTTCAATGTCATGTATCATTCATATTTCTTGACTCACAAAACAATTTGTCATCAAGACAATGCTCATAAGTTGATTTTAACTTTCCTGCATGTCTTTTGTCGTGTGAATGAATTCTTGCGGAATTATTAAACTTTTTCTGCGTTCTAAACATTTCGGACGCGGTGTAATACGACAAGTGAAATGTTAGGTCGTTGACCTTTCTTGCTATCCTGTCCTATCAAAGTTGACAGGAGCAAAATGCTCAAATGTCACGCTACATTTTGAGACCGAAATCAGTAGAGAAGGCAAAAAACCTGACAAAAATATCGAGATTTGAGTTGTTCTTAACACTGAGACTTATTTTCTTCTGCGAAGAGTAAGCGGTCGAATTTCAAGCAAAATCTAGCTTGATACAGGAACCGCTTGTACTGTTTTCTTCACTCTAAAACAAACTGAAAATGACTCACTGTTTACTCAATAAATTTGCTTTGTCTTAGACTTCCATATTAGGAAGAAAAATATTGCATAAGCTCTGGAAATGAGCAGGAAATATCATCATAGCACGTTCTTAATACGCATTTCATATTGAACTCATGAGCACAAACCAGTGAAATACATTCAGAAGTATGGATTCTGGAGTTTCTAGGATTCAGCAGTGGTGAGAACAAAAACAAGGAAAAGCAAGAGAAAAGAAGAGCTCATTATAAAAAAAAAATAGCAGGAAAATTATTCAAAAGGCACTGGAAGCTTGAAAGAAAAGTCAAGAAGCCAAGTGTGCAAGTGGACGGTCTTTGTTCTTTAAAGGAAATTCTTTCTCAGGGAAAACATAATTGATGAGACATACAAACTATATGAAAAGGTGGCAGCAGTGCTTCCAGGAACTGTACGCTATATTTGTGGTGCCTTGACATCAAAGGTAAAGAGATGGCAAATATTTCAAGTTCCATTGAATGAACACGGAGAAAATATGAGCATCTCTTTGACTTTTTTACAGTTGACATGTTTCTTTTGTTGTAAATACATTTGCAGCTTTAGACTGAAATTTCTGCTTAAAAATTTTCCTCAGAGGAATTAAGATGTAATATATTTTGTGTAAAAAGGGCGTGGTCGCAATGCTTCATGGGTAGTAGAAAAATAGCAGAATATGTTCTCAAAAATTGTTGAGATGGCATTTTTTTGTAATGTCATTTTTCATTGCTTTTTAGAGTTACTTGAAACACCTGTATTTTTTTAAAAGATTTTGATTTAAGGCCAATGTTGCCCCTTTGTACATCAGAACTGTGCTACTGATCAGTCATGATAACATTAAGCATTAAGCCTCCCCCAAAAATTTTAGGTAATTACCCAATGCATGGTTAAATACGTACTTTATTACCTTAAAACAAGTTGATTCACTTTTCACGGATATGTAATCAAAATGATTCATGCTGATTGATTCAGGCTCTTTTCCAACAAATATATGTTCTAACATCCTTCCTAAATACTAGTTTCGCGATTATTGAAGCAAAAATTAATGACCTGTGTTTCCTTTACCAACTGGCTGGGTGACAACACTGCTAAATATAAAACAAGAGGCATTCCCGCTTTTATTGTGGCAAGTTGTGTGCAAAATATGCTCAGCATTATGACCACCACCACGTACACGAAGCAGAGGTAGCTGAACAATTTGCATATCCACTCAACTCAAAAGATCGTAAAAAAGCCCTTGAAAACATGTGATTGCAAGGTACTTTTCATCATAACTTGCGTGTAATGAAATGTTAAAGTGGACAGATCATTGTCGTGAGCAGACAAGGAGAAGGGGACTGTTCTCAAGATGACTATCCGCCTTGCATTCACCATCTGCGCTTTCTAAAGAGAAAGGATCTTCGAAGGAAAATAGGGCATACAATTTCAAGAGAGGTGATGAGGGTGTTATGACTGACAAGGACAATTATAATTACGTGACATGCAGAAAAACTTCAAACAAATAAAATTATTACTTTTACAGTCAATATGCCCCCTGAAAGAGTTCATTCTTCCAAGAGAGTTGTAGAGACCATGAAATCACACCAAATGACTCATCGTATGAAATGATTCTGGTATATCTGCTTTTCGCACCATGATGGTGGAAGAAGTAGGAACCCGGAGATCTCATGACATCTTGCAAAACCTTGCATGTCTGCTAATGTCATTGAGAAAAGCAGAAAACAATGGAAATTCTCAGCTATTCCAGCTCCTTTGTCCTGAAAAGTTTGACATCGTTGTGCAATGTGTCATGGACATGTCAAAGATTAATATACAGATGGGTCAAAGTCAAGTTGGTACACCATCTTTAGCATTACGAATTGGTTTACTCTTTCAAGAAATGCATCGAAATTGTTGGTGGAAAACCACTACATGAGAAAGACGGAGATCTTGTTGTAGACATTCAGCATTCAATAAACTCGTGGAAGTTGAGTGAAATTACCATAAAAGCAATTATTCCATGACCACACTGAATGACAGGAGGCATAATCAACGAGACCTCCCTGTTACAAGTGACCTTCAGAAGTTAAAGGGGTACACTGTGTTGAAGATCATTTCACTCTCTTGAAAGTTGCAATCTACAACTTTAACAGACGTACACACCTGGCGAGAGAACTCAGTAAAATGGTGCAGGTGCTAAACAGACTAGACCAGGAGTAGTCCCCCATTTTTCCTCAGGGATAGTAGAGCGAGTGAAATGCAAGCGCCTGTGAAAATCACCCCACACAAGAAAAGGCGACGCGTGGTGGGGAGAGAGAAAAATGAGGGACTACAGACAAAGCCCAAGCTTTTGAACTTATGCTTTGCTCTCACAACACAAAACTCTGATTGGCTCTTCCATGGAAAGCTGTCAACATCAGTGAAAAACGCGCCAGCCGCTATCAACACTCAACATAATCACAATTTACACAACAAATATCTAAAGCAGAACAAATAACAGCACAGAACATCTAACTAGCGGTTGCTCTTGTAGAAGCAACTAAGAAGAAAGCCAACTCGACAACTGATGAGGTTCGCGTGGAGAAACGAAACCATGGTCTTGCCTGATTACAAAGTGGGAATAACAGTCACATCGCCATTCTCCGTAGTTTATGTAGTTTTAGTTTAAGCTGCAATCCATTCTTCGAGATTTGGATATCACTATCCGCCATGCTAAAAACCCTACGAGCTGGGCCTAGCATGACTAAACATTGCAGGAAACCGTCACATTCACGGCCAAAAAGAAAATCGCTTAAAATTATTCAGATCCAGTGGGCAATCACTGGAGAAATTAAACAACTCAAACCCCTTAATTAGCCGCATTGAAGACCTCTACTGTTCAAAAAAGGTTACAAGTGTCAAGACCTCTCAGTATGAGATAAGCAGCAAAAATCACATTTGCTCAGTCAAAACGTTTTCTACAGAGCATAATCTACCCATCAGAGAAAAACAAATTCATTGGAACAAGCAGCATTGTGGCATGAGTAAAAGTGGTGTGTTGCCTACACTATCAAGTTCCTCACGCGAAACAGCTGTGATGAAAATTAGTATCAGGGATTTCTTTTGCTTGCAATAAATATCCCTCGCAGTTTACTCATGACGAGAAATGAAAGCTCAATGAGGGAAGGAATCCCGTTGGATGCGCTTAATTGATTTGGAAGGGGATACGAACTTCACACTCCAAAATCAGTTGGCCGTGAAGGGTTAAACGCTTTGGCTTTGTCTGTAGTCCCTCATTTTTCTTTCTCCCCACCGCGCGTCCTCTTTTCTCACGTGGGGTGATTTTCACGCGCGCTCGCGTCTCGCTCGCTCTTCCATCCCTGAGGAAAAATGGTGGACTACTCATAGTCTATAAACAGACTGATACTAAAAATCGTTAACAAATGGAAAGGGGGAGAAGAAGCAGGACTGCAAGAGAAGAAAATAAAAGAAGAGAAACGTAGGATAGCGGATTGATTTCGTTATATAAATATTGTCTTCCTTACGTTTATTTGTATATTTTGTTTCCTTATATTTTCACCCTCATAAATGTACTTTGGATAGTCACCACAGAACGTAAACAATTTTGTACCTCCAGCGAACTTTCTCAAATCAGTAATGTCACCAGAGACTATGTTTTAATGCTGTTTATGGAGATTTGACAAGCTGATACTTATAAAAGGGACATATCTTGTTTTTCTGTTTATGATGGCTGGTCGCACATTATGTAGTCCTGAGGCATATTTCATAAAGTTCATATTAGAAACAATAGCCTGAAATTGTTTAACAGATCTTTATGATTTTGGGCTGACTTCCTGGCATAATATGTGGCTGATATTTTAGTGCACACGTAATATATGCCAGTCTTTGAGGTAACTGGATGTCCATGATCATCAACTTGGATGGTTTGTGATCAGTCTGCTCCTGGACGCGCTCTCATCTCAGGAGCTACTTCTATTGACGAGACAACCACAGATGATCAATATGGCGGACAGTCAAGTTTTCCGAAGCTCTTACCTTATCGCTCTTTTCTTCCGCGGCATTCTTTGTAACGCTGGAAGATTAGGTTTCAATGACAGGTTTTGCTTCGCAACAGCGGCTGATTTGGAGTTTGGGACCTATTATCAACCTGGGCAAGTGCCAACGGCATATTTAATTTTCGTTCCAGCCTGGAACATCAATCGCCATGATTCTTAAGTTTCCAAGGTGAAAGGTTATTTAAGTTCTAAAGTGGGCCGATATCCCAACTCAGTTTCCACATTCCAAATATCACGTTTAATTATCAGTGGAGATAACTCTGAAAAACCTGGACCAAGCACGAATAAACTGATCTGTCCTGAGTGCTCAAGAACCATTGCCAAAAACCACAGATCGCTCACGTACAGCATCTGTGACCTCACCTATCACATCAAGTGTGGAAACACAACACCAAAGGACTTCAAGTTAATTCAGAGAATCGTACCAATGATCTGGAAATGCCCTATCTGCCTGAGTGACATTTTGTTTGATCTTAATGAGTTACCATTTACTTCTGTGTCCGAAGAATCTTTCAACTCTATGGTGAGAACAGATCCACTTTACAACAAATCTTCACAATGCAATTCTGACAATGATCATTTGTGTGAAATTGCCCAAAAAATAAATACCTCACCAAAAGACTCAAGCGATGAATCTGATCTCTCGCCGATTGATCGGTTTGCTTCGCACATCAAATCATATTACAAGAGAAATCTAAAAATTGGTCACTTGCATGTGAACAGCATCTACAGCAAGGTGGATGAGGACTTACTCAACACATGCCAATTCAACATACTTTTCGCAGCAGAAAGTAAGATCGATGGTTTAGGTACCAGCACTTTATTTGCTCATTCGGAGTATTGCCTTATCCATAGAGATTGGAAGAAAGGTGGTGACGGTATGCTAGTCTACATACGACGGTCTATAACAGCCCTTCGCCGAGCAAGACTCGAACCAGATAGTGTTGAATCAATATGTTTAGACGTTTAAGGCTCTGGCAACTCCTGGTTTCTAATATGTGCGTGCTAACACTCACCCGGCCAATGCAAGATCTCAGACTTCTTATCCTCGTATGTTTTAGTGGCTGAAAAAATGTACACAAAGTGTAAGGAAGTCATGTTTCTTGGAGACTTTTGACATGTTAACGGAAAATGAGTCATCTGTTGGATCAAGTTATAGTCTTTTGAATTTTTGCGACTAATTTTGCCCGACTAACACAATATCTGTTCCCAGAAGAGTTACAGCTTCAGCGAAAACTTTGTTGGATGCTACTCTTGTTTCACACCCAGAGCGCTTTGTTTTGAGCGGCACTCTTCGTCTTGGTATTGGCGACCACGATTTACTTGACATTGTCAGAAAACATATTTGTCTTACAAGCCCCACGTGGCAATCATGCTGAAAAAAGTGTATGCTAAGATAGCTGCACTACGGAGGATTAAGCGCTTAGCTCTTTCGGATGTTATGATTTCCCTTTATAAAGCCTTTGTGTTACTGCATTTAGAATACTGTTCCCCACTAATTCTGGGCATATCTAAAGTCTTGAAAAATAACATCGAACGTACCAATCATTATGCGATCAAGACATTACTGAACTTAGGTAATTTGGCTACCTATGACTTTCGCCTAGCAATGGTTGATATGGACAAGCTTGAGCAAAGACATACCCTGCAATCGTTTAATCTATTTTGTAATGTTTTAAATTAGATGGCCCAAATTACATCTCCCAATTTTTTACACCTCAACTAAATACAATCTATGAGACAGTGGCTTAAATGTTGTGCAGCCTCCATATAAGAGCCCTGTCTTGCACAACTCCTATTTATACATGATTGCCCACATATGGAATCAACTGCCAACTGTCATCAAACCGTCGAGCACTTTAGCACAATTATGTGCTCGCCTGAATAATGTTAATTTCACAGGGTGCTAGTGTATGAACTGTATATACCTTTATCTATTCTTACATTTTTACATACTCTTGGGCTAGTTTAATCAGTTTATAACGATTAGTCCATTTTAAACTATTTTTAATGCATGTACTTAGTGGTTTTTTTAGGGGTTTTTTTTTTCCAGAAAATAGTTTCTTAAAAAATTGTTCCAAAATGGTTGTAGGTTTTTCTTATATTTGTATATGCATAATTCACATTTTATCTTGTTTTGTATTTTTTAGTTTGTCAAGCATTTTTAACATGAGCCTCTGGCTCGGAAGATTGTGCAAACACTTCCCACGTCTTCGACATTACATAAATAATTTATTCATTCATTTGAAAAAGAATAAATACAACATATCATTAACTTACTATAAAAGTTTGGTAATGTTCGTTTCTGTTTCCGTTTTTTGTTTGCTTTTCTTTAGAGATATGAGCAAAAACGTTCAGGTATTCCTAATGCTAGGAAACCTTGCAATTTGGCATTACAATGTAATGCATTTTCACATAGCGTTTTCTTGTGCTGTTTCTCAGAAAAAAGTGGCTACTAACTTTCTGGACTTGGCGACCACTTCGAAACATTTAGGGGCCAGATGTCTCCTTGAGAAAACAAAGAAGCCGAAGAAAGCTTGCAAGACAAAGTGGCTGTCTTTCAATAATTCAGTCGCTTCACTTTATGAAGACCTTCTGGCTGTAATGGTTACCCTTAGCAGCTTGCCAGAGTCTGATGCTATGGCTTATGGTCTGTTGAAAAACATCAAAAGTGGCACAGTGCACAGTGTTCTGCCCCACCTCGCTTACCTCTAAATGGCCCTTCATTCCACGTCGAGCCTGCCCTACAGTGTACTAAGGATGCCCTTGTAGGCGTAAAATCAGGACAGATGCTCCAAACACTGAAAACAGATTGAACGACTGAAGGTAAATGTCTTATTGATGTGGTAATTACTTTCTCACTTTTTGGCTTTACTTGCTAGCATAGGTATTATTTATTAATATATCTCTACCAATATGCACCTTAGGGAGATTATCTGCCATCGCAAGAGATGTGACGGTTGACGAGCAGACCTACCAATGGGCAGCACGATTTTTACAAAAGTATATCGACACCCTAGTAGCAAACCTGGAGAAGAGATCTGAGAAACTACCAGTTGTGGCTGCATTCTCTATCTTCCAGTTAGAAGACCTTCCACATCAAGATGAACCTTTCTTCCAGGACTACAGCAAAAATAATATAAGACAGTTGGCTGAACACTTTGGAGTAGCTTTGCTATTCGTTCTTAATACTCCAGAAGCCTCCATGCTGACCTCAGATACTTGATCAGCTGGGAAAATAACAATTAACTTTCCACTCTTTTGAGTCTTGGGGAGAAAATCATGAAGCTTCACACTGAATGCTAGCCTTTAGTAGGTTCTAAATAAGCACGAAGTTACACGTTAACTGGTATCCAGTTTGTGTGCATGTCTGTTGCATTTACTTTACACTTGCAAATAAGGCATTTTCCTGTTATTATTTTGTACCTTGATCACAGTGAACTGATGTCAGAGTGGCAGAAAATAAAATAGAAGTATGTATCATGGAAGCAAAAGGAAGTGCTAACGATAGGTATGTCTTGTCCCTTGCAATTGCTTTAAATTAAATCTTTGTATAATAGATTACCTAACTTTTATTACATTTATCTTCAGATTCATGCACGAAAAAGGTCCTGACACAGAAAGATATTTTCCGTTTGTTGAGCCAAATTGCAGAAGTGGGACTTGTACTGCCAGTTTCAAATGCCTGGCCTGAAGGGTAATTCAGAGGCAACTTTTCAAAAATACCACTTGTAATGTACAGAAATAGAGCTAAGGGGCATTTCACACGATAATATTGCACTCTTTTTCCTTGCAGGGGTGTCAGCTGTCTCAAAAGGCTGAAGACCCGTCTACAAAGTAGGTTGAGCCAGACAATGCTGAATTCTCTGATGATGATTAGTTTAAACAGTCCTAAACCATTCTCCGAGGAAGCAAAAGATCTCAAAGCTGCTGTTCAGCGGTATCAGGAAACTTTTCAAACTACTCATGTAATACAACATAGAACAGCTTTTTTGCAGTAACAAGAGAATTGAGCTATAGCAATAAATTAGTTAACACATTTTGTTTCACTTGTCATTATTGCTATTTTAGATGGTTATCTGTCACAAAGAGACGACAACTCCCACTGACAATGATACCTAAAGAAAGGCAAGTTCAGCCTGAAACAACGGGACCTAATGTACGTGAAGCTCATGTAGAGGAGGGGGGACTGGAACAGGACAAGGAGACAAATGAAGAAGTTGAAATTGTCGAAAGTGAAGATCAACAACAAGTAGAGGAGCAACAAGCTGAAAAGGCCTTTCAACTGTTTCACTTGCCCTCTGATGAGTGTCACTGTTGTGATAAAGATGATGATGATGACAGTGACTATGACAGCAACAGAGCTCTCAAGTCTCACGCATTGAGCGCGAGACTCGTGCAAACAAATTCAATCTTACGCTCTCACACTGAAACTATTATTTCTCACGCATTTGAGATTCCTTGCTCCTTTAGTGAAGTTCCTTTATAATAAACTATATTCTATGATATGATTTAAGTCCTTGTTTGGTTTGTACTCGCTTCGAACACTTTATTCTTGTGCACAGCCAGCGTTTCTCTAGCCAGTGGGTTTCATGACTATTGCACATGTTCACATATGCTGACCTGGTAATGTGGACCGTCCACACATAATGGCGGATTTCAGTTCAGAGTCGGACTCTGACTCTCCTGTCATGAAGAAGGCCAAATATGCGGGAGCGGCAAAATACAAAAGCAAGTTCAAAAAAGACTGGATAGTGAAGCACCCTTTTGTTTCTTCTGTCACTTCAGACAAATCTTTATTCCACTGTAATGTTTGCAATCATACTTTGTCATGTGCCCATCAAGGACAAGCAGATCTTAAGCACCATATTGCTAGCGACGGGCACACTGCACTCGCCAAGGAAGAGGCAAAACAACCGGCGATCACAAGCTTTCTGAGACAGCCAAACTCCAACATCCAAGAGAAAGTAAGGACCTAGTCTTTCCAATGAAATACATATTGTATTAATGCTATTTGTTCGACTTTGTGTTTGGCAAATTGCAAGACTTCAAATGTTCTTGCCCAATGCTGAGGTGCAGTTAGGTTATTTATACAAGATTTTGGGCTACAGTAAGCTTCACACATGTACTTTGACATCTGTTTTGAAGTTTAATTTTGTCAACAAATATTTACAACATTAGTAAAATATGAAATAATTTCGCCTTTGGTTTTATACTCTAAGCAAGGATCCTATTGCTATTTCAGGTTACCAGAGCTGAGGTAAAAATAGCAGTGCTGATGGTTGAGAATAATATTTCCCTGGCATTTTCTAACCACCAAAGTCGAATGCTCCCAAAACTATTTCCAGAAACAAAGATAGCACAAATGTATTCCGCTGCAGCTTCAAAGACCACATGTATCATTAATGGAGCAAAAGCACCACATTTCTTAAGGGAGACGGTGAATATCATGAAGTGTAGTCTATTCTCCTTATTAACTGACGGCTCAAATGATACTGGCTTGGAAAAAATGAATCCTTTGACTGTAAAGATTTTTGATGTGAACACTGGTAGAGTGGAGAGTCGGTTTTTGGACATGTGTGCAACCAAGGGAACTGACTCAGCAACGGCAGCATCAATTTTCCAGAATCAGAATAAAAAATCTGGTGTATATTTTGTATCCCTTGAGAATTTTATGAAGGGCACAAGGTTCACCCATGCAAATTGATGATGTGTTATCATTTCATGGCATTTCATGGAGCAAACGCATGGGATTCGGTATGGACAATACTAATGTCAACCTTGGTAGCAGAAATTCAATTATGACAAGATGACTACTTCATGGGTTGCCCCTGTCACTTAGTACACAATATCGCCTGCAAAGCTTCTGAGGCATTTTGTGATACCTCCAAATTTAGCCTGGAAGACATGGGTGTTGACACTTACTATTATTTTGACAAGAGCACTAAGCAAAAATCACTTTTGGTAGAATTTGCTGATTTTCTAGATGTTGAATACCGTCAAGTCATCAAATATGTGAACACACGTTGGTTAAGCCTGGAAACAGCTGTGAGACGGAACTTGGATATGTATCCAGCATTGAAGAGCTATTTCCGGTCCAACACAGAGAGTAATCCTAGATTCAAGCGCCTGAAACAACAGTTTGCAGACCCCATGGTAGAAGTTTACCATTTATTTTTTCAGGCACTGTTGCCAACGTTCTTCTTTCCAAACAAGTTTCTGCAGAGGGAAGATACCTGCATTTATGCTGCCCATGGACAATTGAATGAATTTGTTCGATGCCTTCTGGCCAAGTTTGTTCTGATTGACAAGATTAAGGCTGCAAAAACCGTTGACAAAGTAACTTTTGAAGAAGAAAATCAACAACTGAAAGACGGGCAGCTATTTATTGGCTTTGCAACCAGACAACTACTTAACAAACTTGTCAATAAGGGTTACATAGATGAAACGGAGAGAGATCAGTTTTACCAAGAAAGATGATGCACTAATCCATGCTAGATTTGTGGACTTTTTTCAGAGAGAGAATGCCTCTCTTGAGGATGTAGAATTCTTTCTGAAGAATTATCCCACAGTTCTGCCAACTACTGCACGGGAAACCCACTTGCTTCAAGAAGAGTTTGTGGAGTATCGGCTTCTAAGTTATGAAGACATTCCCAAGAAAGTCTGGGATGAAGCCCAAATAAAGCTTTCAAATGAGGAAAATGAAGAGAAATCATCATCCAGTTGGATGGAATCTGGGGATAACTGTCATCACTGAAACTAGGAAATGGTAGACATAATTTTAGCGGGATAAAAGATGTAGCCAAAACAGTTCTTATTCTACCACATTCCAATGCAGGTGAAGAACGAGTTTTTTCTCTTGTTAGAAAAAACAAAACAGCTTTTCGGCCTTCTCTTCAGGTTGATGGTACACTAGCCTTTGTGCTTACAATCAAAATGGCCAACAAAGAGTCATCATTTGAACCACCTGCAGATCTGTTAAGCAGTGCCAAGAAAGCTACCTGGAACTATAACAAGGAGCATCTGACTCGGGGATCAGATCAAAGTGACAGCAAGTAGAACAGTCAGTATGATATGTTAATTACATTCGACTTGGATAAGACAGAATGAGAAATGTTAAGAGAGTTAATATTGATCTGATTCAGTGATCACACTGACGGCATGTAGTGCAAACGTTATAACATGTTAATTTCACTTCTAGATACAGGTACGGTAAGTCAGAATGTTAAGAAAGAGTTGATATTGGTCCAATAAAAAGAAAATTCTGGGATCGAAACACTTACTTCTTAAGCACACAAAGATAGCCAAGACCTGCTCCCTTATTCTATTTTCCTCCTCCACAAATCTTCTTGAAAAGGCTGCCCTCAAGTTAAGAATCAGCTGGTGGTGAGCAGTGTATTGACTTTTTGGTAAAAAAGTTCTAAACCATACAAGCTACTTAGTTAGTTTTAGTTAGCAAGTCAACAATAAAAGAATCTGCATGGCAAACAAAACTGGTATTAGTCACTCAGGACCAAAATGCAGTTGCTTTTTAGACTTGTCAGATCCAGAGCCAATTCTAGTGTTTCGCTCTCACAGACTACACTTTACCAACAAAACGATTCATTAAGGGCACTCTGTGCTGCTTCTGTCAATCGTTTTATTTTAAGAGAACATTTACTTATTTCTACTTATGTTTGTTGACCAAGTAAAATTTTACAGCCCTTTTCCATACTTGATAATACTTACAAATCTGAAAGTTAATACTAAGTCTTATAATTGTAATCTTTTGTACATACTTTGTAAAGCCACTAAGAACTATAAGGATTTTGGCACTATAGAAATTGAAATTATATTGCAACAATATTGTATTATTGTAACCCTTGAACAATGAAACTTTGGATACAAAAGTAAGCAGTCTTCTCAAGGCCCCAGAAGCACTTGTGAAGCAACCATCCAAGGACATTATGGTCTCAGGGACCTTCAAAACTCTAAACAGAAGGTACAGAGAGTTTTTCATTACCTTGAAGGGCTCAATCAGAGATATTACCTGCAACAAACTCTGTGGTCTTTCTTTAGTCACAGCAAACACTCCTGAGATAAACCAGCAGCAAAAAGTTTCACTCCACCATCACCAATCCAGACAAGGGCATAATGAAAAGTCGTGTTCAAGTTCATCTACATGTATGAATCACTAAACCATGCCCTCAAAAATTTCCTCATGCCTGGCAAAAACATTTCATAGATATACCTGTATCCTTTTGTAAACCTGGCCAAATCTTTAATGGGTGCAGCCATCAACATTAATAGTCAACAGCCATGGTTTAAATACAGGCGCTTCTTGTTTGAATATAAAAATAAATGGACATAAACAAGAATAAAGAAGTTAAACAGCCACAGTTTGTAAAGTGCTGTTCACTAGTAAATTTCAAGAAAATTGTAAAAAAAAAACCTTCCAAACAACCATTTGAGTCCACTGTAAGGAGAAAAATCAAAAGCTTCAAAGAGCGACAGTAAGGCACACAGAAAAGATAGAATAACCTGTGAGAACATTTCTTTGTCAAAGTCACAAAAGAAATAACTGAAACTGAAAAATTAGAGGAAGGTAGAAAAACAAAACTGAGTTGCAAACCTGAATTTCTCATTTTTACACTGCTTATAATGTTCCATCACAGACTATGCATCCCAAGTATTTCACTACTCTCTGCTCAAGTATTATTCAACAAATTAGAGTATTACATATTATTTTCATATAAATGTATAAAGAGTAACATCATGTGCTTAGTACACTAGGACTCCAAACAATTACAGAACATCATTGCAACATTTGTCAGCATATTTAAAAAGAGTATAACAAGCGATGGCCAGCATAAACAGCAAAAGTTTATGCCCCTAGTATTTTCCACATGATTCAACCTAAGGTGCGCATGCACATAATTACAATCTCTCGCTTTGTAAGAGTAATAGGTTAAAGAATAGTATTTCTTTCAATGGCTTCATGTCAACAGTCTGAAAAAGTCGTAGATTTTTTCCTTGATCATAAGACATTTGTATTAATGCAGTTTAAATGATACCTCTTTAACTTGAATCTTATTTTTTAAGGTACATATTTGCCTCCATGACTGCACATATTTTTAGATGTTAATACCTTTTAAATTTCATATGTAATTCACATTTCAGCTATGTACTGCTGTAACATATTTCTTAATAAAGTATGAAGTTGAGAGTATCAGAGAAAAAAGTACTGAGTCCAATGGTAAGCAATGTCTTATTGTAAACTCCAAGAGAGCAATGTAATAAAATTAAATAAATGCATCTTTTACTCAATCAGTTTCTGCTGCAATTATTTTATTTGAAAAGGAATGGGCGATCTGCTTCCAATCAATTTTTTGTCAGTTGATGTAGCACTGTCATGCTATTAAATTGGAGGCATAAATTGAAAACCAGGTTCTCACAACAGGCGCCGCCTCTCATTTTCTCCAAGTGATTTTGTTACCTCTGCATCCTACGTAATTGACGCACAAAAGTCCCCTAAGAACCACAATAATTCATGGCATGCATCCCATAGGAGACAAACATCGATCAATCTGAACATGTTTTTTGTACAAATTTCCTGTTCATTAAATTTTTGTGGCAGCTATTAGGGCTGTTTTTTAAAGATGCAAACTTCTTTTTGCCTTTGTTGTGCTTTAAAATAGAAGGACTATATTTTAATTTTCATATAGTGTAATACAGAGGTTTGGAGTCTGTCTTCAGATTAACTGTCTGGTTACAAAAAGGCTCAAGCTTTTTTAATTTCGGACCAGGGCTCAAAGTTAACAACTAACTGGTCACCTATGCGACCGGATTTTTGGTTAAGCACTAGAAAATCATGTGTAATTGCTGTTAAGCTAATTCAAAGTTATCACCAAGGGATACAGGTATACATATACAGGTTTACAGTTTGCAAATGCCGAAGTTGAGGATCTCAAAACACAAAGCAGGAATAATCAACAAAGTATTGTATCCCTAAAAGAGCATCTTCTCTATCAGGAGGTCTACAACTGCAGAGAGAATTTAAAATTTTTTGGCCTTCCTGAAAGTATAGAGTCAACAATTGAGGACTCAAGCGAAGTGCTGTACTGTTTCTTGGAAAGAGATCTTGATATCAAAGGGGCTCGTAGTATCGAGTTTCAGAGAGTTCATCACCTCAGAAGGAAAAACGAAGGCGCCTCGTGCCCCATCATCGCACGTTTCCTTAGATATCATGATCAGGAACGGGTCTTTAAGGCTGCTTTGGAAGCACAGGATGAGATTGATGTTAAAGTGTATGCAGATCTACCTAAGGAGATACAAGAAAATCGGAAGAAGTAATGGCCACGGCTAAAGCGTGCAAGAGAGGAGGGTAAAACTGCCTACTTTAGTAGAAAAGAGCCGGACAAATTATTTATTGAGGGACGTTTCGTTGCTTCATGTTTTTTTTCTTTTTCGGTGGGTCATAATTTAATATTAAACTTCATTTAGTTTCATACCGCGGGAACACTTTTTGCATATGCAATTAGTGGTACCAAATCCCATAGGCTGCGCGTTAGATAGTATTATCGGCAGCCATTATATCCTATTGTTGTTTGTGTTAAATGTTTTGTGGTTTTTGACAGTACGTTGTGCTATTATTCCTTTCATTGTTAATTTATGTATTTCTTGTGTGCCAGTTGTCATCTGAAGATTAGGCAATAACGTTACCATAGTAAGGATTATACTGATTTTGAATTATTATTCTTGAATGTTCGAGGGATTTGCTCCGCTACAAAGAGAAAAGCCATTTTTATGTGGTTAAAAGAACAGAAATCGGATATTAATTTTTAACAAGAAAACTACAGTACGGCAGAAGTTGAAGATATCTGGAGAACACAATGGCAGAGAAAGCTTTTCTTTTCACATGGTACTTGTCATAGTTGTGGGGTAATGGTTCTGGTTAGAGGTGATTTAGATTTCAATTTGACTTCGATTAGGACGGACGATGAAGGTCTCTAAATTGTATTAGAAGCTGAAGTGCAAGGAGCAAATTTCCTATTGGTAAGGCTTTATGTTCCTAACAAAGTTCAGGAATGGCGCCGTTTTATTGAAAATCTGAATTCGACAATTGATGATGTTATTAAAGATAATGAACCTAAGCTTGTTGTGGGTGGGGACTTTAATGTTACGCTTGAGTAAGATCTTGACTGCTCGGCTGGAAATCCAGCTCAAAAGGCTTCAGTTAAAAGTATTCAGGATTTGTGTCTTGATTTTGATCTGGTAGACATCTGGAGAATTCGGAATCCTACTGCTCGACATTTTATGTGGAGGCAAAGAAACCCATTTATTCAAAGAAGGCTAGACTTCTGGCCAATAAGTGATGTCTGTCAAGAAGACATTGAAGGAACCGATATCATTCTGTCAATATATTCTGATCATTCTGCTATCATTCTTCACTTCAACAATATAGGCTGGCAAAAACATGACCCTTCATTCTGGAAATTTAACGCTAGTCTACTTAATGATGAAATTTAGTACTTTTAATTAACCAAAGTGTTCTGCTTTGGCTAGATGAATTTAAAGAGGTAATTGACAAAAGAGTATTATGGGATTTGATTAAGTACAGGATAAGACACATAACGATAAACTATAGCAAGGAAAAAGCTCGACAAAGAAGGCAAAAGATATCTGATAGTGAAAACTCTCACAAAGTCTTGGAGGAAAAGTGTGATAATAACCCTAATACTGAGAATATTGAACAACTGGAAATTTTGAAATTGGCACATGAAAATATTTATGAGGCATTTTCACAGGGAGCAATCATTCGCTCGAAGGCAACTTGGTATGAGAAGGGAGAGAAAAGTAACAAATATTTCCTCTATCTAGAATCTCATCGGAAGGCTAAAAGTTCAGTTCATAAGGTTTTTAGCAAAGAAGAATTGTTAGTCACTGACCCTAAAAAGATTTTGGGGGTTATTGAAGGCTTTTATTCTGGTCTGTATAAGAAGGACGATCTAGAACCTTCTGAAAATCTGATTTTTTGGAAAATCCGCTCATGCCTTGTCTCTCTGTTGACGATTCTCAAGTGTGTGAAGGGAAGTTAACAACTGAAGAATGAGTGAAGAGCCTCAATTCTTTTGTACCCAATAAATCTCCAGGCAACGACGGGTTAACAGGTGAATTTTACAAATTTTTTGGGAACATAGTTGGGGAATTACTGGTAGCCAGCCTCAACTACTCTTATGACGTCGCAGAATCACCAAACTCACAAAAGAAAGCAATTATAATATTATTGGAAAAAAAAAGATAAGGATAAAAGACACATATCTAACTGGAGACCAATATCTCTGATCAATGTCGCTGTTAAAATAGGATCAAAGGCGATCGCTAAAAGACTGGAATATGTCCTGCCCAGTATTATACATTTTAACCAATGTGCATATGTTAAAGGCAGGACTATTTTTGATGCAGTTAGAACAGTAGAAGACATCTTAGAGTACACTGAGAGATTTAAAATCAGTGGAAGATTGATAGCTATAGATTTCAAAAAGGCTTTTGATTCTGAAAGCAGAGAATTTCTTTTTCGAACCCTATCTGCTGCTCATTTTGGCCCTTCTTTTATCCAATGGATTCACACTTTTTATAATAATATTTCTAACTGTGTTTCAAACAATGGTTTTGCTACGACACATTTTGACATTCAGCGAGGCGTTAGGCAGGGGGATCCTCTTTCTCTGTACCTGTTTATTATCGTGTTCAAAACTTTGGCTTCAACGATAAGGTCAGACAATGATATTCGAGGTATCATGGTGGATGGTCAGCAGATCAAATTAGGGCTATTTGCTGATGATTTAACAGGGTTTTTGAAGAACAACAAATCTCTAATAAAGTTCCTCGAACTTGTGTTGCTGTTTGGTAAATGCTCTGGTCTTGTTATAAACCATGATAAGTCACAAATATTGTTACTTGGAAACTCTTTCCCCGCGCCCCCCACCCTTAATCATACTCCTTTTAAAGACCTAAAGATAAAGATTTCCGTAAAGATTTTAGGGGTATATTTCACATATGATCGCCGTCTCAGACGCAAACTTAATTTCGATGAAATACAAAAACCATTAAAGATAAGTTAAGAATTTGGAAATGGAGGGATCTCACTATCATTGGCAGAATTCAACTGGTCAAAACATTTATCATCCCCTTTTTCTTATACCGTGCTAGCTTAATTTGTATGGATAAGGAATTTGTAAATGAAGTAAACAAAATTATATTTGACTTTATCTGGAAAGGTGAAGACGAAGTGAAATGTCATGTGCTCATTGGGGACATTGAAGATGGAGGATTGAAAGCTCCACACTTGGATTCTATTATTAAAACTCAAAGAATATTATGCTGTAAAAAGCATGCAAGTGAAGACCTTAGTAGCTGGAAAATTATTCTTCTTCATTACCTAAAACCAGTAGGTGAGAAATTTATCCTTGGCTGCAACTTCGATGTAAAAAAGCTGCCTATCAAGCTTCTGGGTTTTTATGAGGACTGTTTAAAGGATTTTTCGCAATGCTCCGCAGCAAACAAGGTTAGTCTAGACAATATTAATGCAGTGGATATTTCAAAGATCATTCTGTGGAATAATTGTTAGATCTTAAGGTGGCTGAACACAGTTTTGGCAGTTTGTGAGCATATGTCATTTGCCAAATAATGGCAAGAGAAAGGTTGCAGCTCACAAGCTGAAACTTGGCAAGTGAAAAATATACTGATGAAAGATTTTGATTGACAGGTAAAATGTGACGTTCTCATAGTTTCCATGGCAACATGAACCATTGAATACAACCTTAAAATTTCATTTTTGCTCAGTTTACATAAAATTCGCCCACTAAATTTTCCTATAAACTTGCACACAGCTTACTATAATTAATCATTACCATTAGAAACTTATTTGACCAAATTTTAACAGACGGGTTTTTAGATAATCAATTATATAATTGTGGGGTAATTATTAAATGTGTCACAAAATTCGTCTGTTCAACTTCCATTTTTAAGTTCTCATTATTCAAAATACGATAAAAGTAAAAATTCTGCCAAATATTGCAAAATTTAACGAGTAGATTTTGAGAAATCATCTTTGTCCCATTGCTTTTTTCCCCGCCATGTTTGTTTGTGTAATTTAAAACACACGCCGTTAAGCGAGTTACCTCTGACTGCCTGCAAAACTGTGTTCAGCCACCTTAATTGGTGGTAAAACCGTTTTCAACAAAAGATTAGTAGATAAGGGAATTGTAAGAATAGGGGATCTTATTGCTGAAAACAATGAAATCATAACGAGCAAGTTAAGGGAGTTAAATTTATCCCCATGGGACGCATTTCAACTTTTTTCAGTGTTCGACGCACTCCCGAAGGACTGGCATCATGCCTTGGAAGAGTTATGGATATGATCACCTTGTTTCTTTCGATCTTCACGAGCAGACTCAGTTGTTTTTATCTGGTAAAGAAGTTTTATTAAGTAATGCTGACTCAAAAGGTATCTATAAAGAAATTAGAAACCGAGAAATAAAAAAAACCAACTGCACAAAAGAAATATGTTGAATTTTTTGAAAACGATGATTAAAACTGGAAAGAAATTTACAGCTTACCCTACCAGGTTGCCCTTGACACTAAGTCAGGTGACTTTCAATATAAATTCTTACACAGATATCTGGCCACCAATGATTTTTTAAAACAAAATTGGTATTTCTTCATCACCACAATGTTCTCTGTGCGATGGGGCAGATGAATCCCTTGAACACCTCTTTGTCTCTTGCCTGATTACTCAGAGTTTTTGGGCAGAAGTTATTAAATGGTGTAGCAATCGGGGGTGTTTATTAACCATCTCTCTGCTAAAGATATATTATTTGGGATAAAGGTACATAAAGACAATTTATTTTTTAATCATATTTTGCTAGTTGGTAAGCAGTATATATATAACTGCAGATGCATGAAAACAAACCCTTGTTTACGGGTTTTCTTGGCAACACTCACTAACGTTTATCAATAATAGAAACTATCATTGCCAAATTGAAGAATAAAATGTCTTTTCATTAATCGAAATGGCAAGCTCTCTTGACAGGTGGTACATAATTGCCGACAAATACTTGTTAAGGTTTAGTGGTATTGATACTGTTGTTGTGTGTCGTGTGTGCTCTGCATGCGTGTGTGAGTTATTTGTGTATTATTTTTTGAAACATTGTAATGTTGGTAATGTATGTAAAATTAATGTTATTATTGTAAGGCAATAAATTGAAATAAACAGTGATTAAATTACAAAAAAAATCATACCGACAGGAAACAATAACTGCGGAAAATCAATATCTGTGTCACAACCCCTCAGTTTGAAATAAGCAGCAAAAATCACATTTGATCAGGCAAAACGTTTTCCCCCAGAGCATAATCTACCCGTCAGAGAAAAAGAAAACAAATTATTGGAACAAGCAGCATTTTGGCATGAGGTAAAAGTGGTGTGTTACCTACCGATCCCCTTTTTACACTGGTAGAGCAAGGCTACCCTCCCGCTATTTTAAGAAAGTACCTCTCTGCGGTAAAAACTGCCGACAGGAAAACAGCCCCAGAACAGAGAAACATATCCGCACACAAAAAACTTCTACCTTTTGTTACACAACACCACCTGGCTTTACTGAGCCTGAAGAGAATACTTATGGGCAAATGGCACCTTATACAAAACTAGCAACAACTAAGAGAAATCTTTAAGAAGCCTCCCCTCATATTTTCTTGCAAGGGAAAATCTCTTAAGGACCTGCTAGTTAGAGCGAAGCTCTGAAGGTCATATTACTTCCAATGGGAGTAAGTGCAGAAGTCATGTGATGCCCGTCACTTATTTTTAACCACATATAAATATGCCACTGTTATGCTCCCAACAATGTACCGTATTTCTTCACCTATAAGCCGATCTCGGCTATAAGCCGAGACCCTGAAAGTCAGGGTCTTTCCACTAGACTCAGGCTGCCCAAAAAAAAAAGTAAAACCATCGGCTATAAGCCGAGAGCGAAATTATTGATTGTAACTGGCCATTTGAGCAAGCGAACCTCACAGAAAACATAAGAAATTGACTCACTGAACACAAAACGTAATGAATTACAATAAACACAACAGAAAAAAAGCAAACCAATGAAGAGACAACAGATCAACCACAACAACAATCTCAGTTAAACGTTTCAAAGTATCAGTCGATCGAGTATCCCTTTCGTCGCCGTTACTTTATCATCATGCCTAAAGCACGCCGTTCCACGTATAGTATGGCTTTCAAGATAAAAGTTATCGCGGAAGCTGAAGCGGTAGAAAACAACTCGGAAATCGCTCGAGAATATGGACTAAGCGAGTCCATGGTACGACCCTGGAGAAGAAACCAGGCGACTATTCTTTCTGGTGAGCTGAAGATGTCTGCAAAACGTGCGACGGTGGGCCGTTTCACTCCGAAATATCGCGAACTAGACCAGCAAGTGATGGGGTGGTTTTCACAGCAAAGAGAACAAGGTTGGTATTTACTTTGTTTATTGGAACGTGTAAGAGTTTTTGTAGAGTTGAATGATATCGTCTTTCAGTGCGTGGGAAACAGAGACTTTGATTGGCCAGAAATGTGTTGTTGTCATGACAATTTCATAACATGTCACGAAAAGAGTGCTGCAGTCACGAATCTACGGTTATCTCGCATCAAAATAAGATTGTTACAAAAATGTATTTTATTTTTCGTAGGTATTGCTGTGAGTGGATTGATGCTTCGCCTTAAAGCTAAAGAGCTCACTGATGATCCTTCTTTCAAAGCTTCCCGTGGATGGTATGAGAAATGGAAACGACGCCACTCGGTCAGCATGCAAACGAAAACAACTCTGGCCCAGCGATTGCCCGCCGACCTCGAAGAGAATGTTGTGCGGTTTCACCGCTTCGTCATTGCACCAATTTCATAAAAGTGACTAACCAATATTCAGAAGTTATTTTTGTTGTGTTTTATTACTTCTGCTTCATTGCTAACTTGACGACAAGCCGGGGGGTAAAATTATTCAGCAACTGTATATTTTTAAAATCTAAAACCCTCGGCTACAAGCCGAACCCCGTTCTTCGTGAAAAATCTCCCAAAATTTTGGGTTGAAAACTGAAAAAATCGCTCGGCTTATAGGTGAAGAAATACGGTAAGTTGTACACCTAAAATTTTCAGTTATGCGCCTAACATTTTGCCAGTGCACCTTAAAAATTTACATTTGGTAGCACAAGTGCTGCAAACTCACATTTAAACTTTTAGCCCCACGGACTTGTTTTTTTTTTAACTGGGTCTCATTGGTTCTGGACTGGAACTCATGATTCTTCAGAGCATGAGTCCCAGGACCCACCATAGCTATTTGTAACAAAATCATTGTTCTCCCCTGGCACATCCTCAAGATTTCTTCCTTTACCCTAAAAAACAAACCCATGCCTGCCACACAGACAAGTGAGACCTCTTACCCAGTACTTTTGCTTGGTACTACATTAAGTTTTTTTCTGCATTGTGTAGTTCCAGAAAATATCCAGACCCCCACCACGGAGGGAATTTCACTTAGGACCCCCGGGAATGCAGAACAAGTCAAACTTACGACCACAAAATTAATGCAAAGCAAAGAGGAGAATAAAAACTCTGAATTCTGAAATGATAACAATGAATACCCCCTGCATCTTGAAGATACTTGAAGGGAAACCAAGTCCAATTTACTGTTTTTCGATCGACTGATGCGACGTGATGCGCAATGGCCGTATAAATGTTTGGTGAAATCAACACCATTTCAGCGAGAATTCGATCAAGAACATGCCACACGTTCAACCACAAAATTAAGGGAAAATGAAAAGGAGAATAAAAACTCTTCATTCTCAAATGGTTACAATGTATAGCTTGTGCTTCGTGAGGCAAAATAGCCACTCTTCTGATCTATCGATCGACTGACGCAACGTGTTGTGTTGCGTGATGTGTTGCATGCGTTGATGTTTTGGGGAAGACTGGTAACGAGTAATGGCGGCCAAATATACGAGCATGCGATAAAACGAATTGTAGTCGGTCTAATTCCTTTGAAATTACATCCAAAACGCTTTTGGAAGAAAGGAAACCTGGTTAAGATCAAAAAGGAACAATCTTAAGTGATATATGTCAAGTTATTTATGTCCTAAAAATGATCTATCAGGTCGGTAAGAAGCAATGTTCGATCTTAGGTCGAAAACAAAATGATATTGCCCCCCTGGAAAGTGATTTTATGGTCCAACCCCCCTCCCTTCTGGAATTTCCCCGGGCCTCTGACCCCCCCACCCCCCTGGAATTTCCAATTCCCTCCGTGGTGGGGGTCTGGGTATTTTCTGGAACTACACATTTCACAAAACGAATCCCACCTTCAGCAATGCCACAAAGAAACTTCCAGTTTGAAGAATTTTTGCGTGTGTGATTCCTTTCAGGCATGTTTCTATTTTCTGCATTGTTCTTAAACTTCCTAAATCAAGAGACAATTTCCCCTCTACAAATGCAACTCAAAGAAGATCCTAATACTTATGATTTGCATCATAAATAAAGTTGACAACAAATGCCCCATTTAGCTTTCCCTAACTGAAGCCGCGAAGCTATCAGCTATCCAACAACTGGTAAAGCTTCTGATGGAACTGGGAAACCTTCCCTCTCCAGCTCGCAACAGGAGACGCCCACGCTAGCTTCTCAACCGAGTGACGTATCATCAGGTATTCCTAATCAAAACGTTGATTCATTTGAAAGTACAATTCTCTCTGATTTTCTTCCTTCTGGTCGTGGTTTTAAAATTGCAGGTTTAAACATTAATAGTCTTACAAAGCATATTGATGAACTAAGAATTCTCCTTGCCGATCGCTCCATTGATATTCTCTCAATTAATGAAACTAAACTTGATGACTCTATCAATAGTTGTGAGGTCCAAATACCAGGCTATGAATTTATTCGTCGTGATAGAAACAGACAAGGAGGAGGAGTAGGTTTTTATATAAAAACCTCGATTAATTTTGGAGTTCGCTCTGATTTGAATGCACCCAGTCTTGAAAATTTATGTATAGAGATTCGGAAACCAAACTCCAGGCCATTTCTGATAGCCACTTGGTACAGACCTCCTTGCTCCTCAATTGATTTATTTTTACATTACGAATCATTTCTTGAGAAATTAGATTCCCTCGGCCTAGAATATTATCTGCTAGGTGATTTAAACTGTAACCTGGCCTCTGCACAATATGATTTAAATACTCGACGCTTATGTGAAATTTCTGATTTATTTGGGCTTCAACAGCTTATAACTCAACCTACTCGCATAACGGAATCCTCTTCAACATTAATCGATTTAATTTATACAAACTATACTGACAGGGTAGTCTGTTCCGGAGTCTCTCATATTGGTATCAGCGATCATAGCCTTATTTACGTTTATAGGAAATTATCTCTCACTTTTCCTTCAAAAGGGCACTCAACCATTTCTTATAGAAATTTCCAAAATTTTAATAGAGAGAGTTTTCGTAACGATATCGCTCAGCAAGACTGGTCCTGTAATGTTTCTGAAGATCCAAATGTTTTGTGGACTGACTGGAAAACGAAGTTTTTGGATATTGTTAATATTCATGCGCCACTCCGAACTAGACGTACTAGAACAAATAAAGCACCCTGGATCAATTCAGAATTAAAGAAAGGCATGCGTGATCGTGATGCTGCCAAAAGAAAAGCAATTACATCGAATGATCCACACGATTGGAAAAGGTACAAAAAGTTGCGAAATATAATAAACAATGACATCAAAATTTCTAAAGCATCTTATTATTCTAATGCATTTATTCAATCTAAGGGTAATCCTCGAAAAACGTGGCAAACCTTTAATGAGCTTACATCCCGTCGTGTGAATAATACAACGGTGAAAGAACTGAAATTGAATGATACCATTATCTCTAATTCTAGTGAGCTTTCTGATGCTTTTAATGACCATTTTTCAACAATTGGGCCCAGACTTGCTAATGAAATACCTCTAACTGCTGAAAATAATTCAAGTTATATCAATAATATAAAGGTAAATAACAACAATTTCAGCTTCTCCTCGACTAACTGCAGCATTGTTTTCTCACATCTAAACAAATTATGTAGATCTAAAGCAACTGGTCTTGATAATATTTCTGCTAAAATTGTACGTGAATGTGCTGATCTTATTTCAGTTTCACTATGTGATCTCTTTAATAAATCTTTAGTCTCTGGTATATTTCCTGATGATTGGAAATGTGCTAGAGTTACTCCGTTGTTCAAGGAAGGTGAGCCATCTGATCTGAATAATTATCGACCTATTTCAGTCATTTCTGTTATAGCTAAAGTGTTTGAAAGGATTGTTTATGATCAGTTGTATAACTTTTTGACCAATGAAGATATCATTTCTAATCATCAATCGGGTTTTCGCTCGTTACACTCAACTGCAACTGCCCTTCTGGAAGCTACGGATAATTGGGCCTTTAATATTGATCGTGGCAATGTTAATGCTGTGGTTTTCCTCGATTTAAAAAAGGCTTTCGACACCGTTGACCACGATATCCTTCTAGCTAAAATGAACCTTTACGGAATACAAGGTACAGCTCTTGATTGGTTTAGGTCGTATTTAACTAATCGTACACAACGATGTCTTGTTAACGGTTCTCTTTCTAGAATCTGCTCTCTTAAATGTGGGGTACCGCAAGGAACAATCCTTGGCCCCCTTTTATTTCTTATTTATATTAATGACTTGCCAAACTGCCTTACTTCGTGCCAGCCTAGAATGTATGCCGATGACACCCACATTACTTATGCTGGCGTTGATGTGAATTCAATACAGTTAACTCTGAGTCACGATTTAGATAACCTAAACAAATGGCTTATTTCCAATAAACTTACTTTGAACACTTCTAAAACTGAATTCATGCTAATTGGCTCCAGACAAAAATTGAGTACTTTGTCGAACCCACTTGAGCTCTCGATTAATAATGTTCCGATAGAACACGTTTCCTCTGTCAAATCGCTTGGAATATTTATTGATGAAAATCTACGGTGGCAAACACACATTGATAAATTATCTAAAAAGGTCGCTTCCGGAATTGGAGCAATAAAAAGAATTAGACCTTTTGTCCCTCCACCTACCCTTCACTATATATACAACTCACTAATTCAATCTCATTTCGATTATTGCAATCTTGTCTGGGGTAATTGTGGTAAAACATTATTTGACAGGCTACAGAAGCTTCAGAACCGTGCCGCTCGCGTTTTAACCTTCTCTAGCTATGATGCTGATGCTAACCGTTTGATTAGACAACTCGATTGGAAAGACTTGAGCACTCAATTTCAAATACAGAAATCCATAATGGTATACAAGTCTTTAAATGGCCTTGTTCCTGAATATTTATCATCTAAGTTTGTTAAACGAAATGAAACGCGTTATTCCCTGAGGGACTCTGTTAACAAACTATTTGTCCCATTTCCGCGAACTAATTTCATGAAAAACAGCTTTACTTATAGCGGAGCAGTTCTCTGGAACAGCCTACCCTGTCATGTGAGAGAAGCCGAATCTCTTAGTCAATTTAAAAGATTAGTTAATGTTCACTTTTAATGTTATACACGGCATTCATGAAAAACAGGTTTTAGTTAGATTAGTTGTAGTCAGGTTTTGAATTTTGTTTAGGATAGTTAGGTTATTTTTAATTTTTTTTAAAATTCCTGATGGATTTTACCGTGTTTAAATAAAGATTGACTTGACTTGACTTGAAATGTTGTTGAAGCGTCACAACAATAGACCTTGTCACGGTTTTGGAAGCCATCGTCATCTTGACAAGAGGGGAAACCGCGTGAGAAATTCCAGTGCTTCTATGAGAATCTAATGTCGAATAACGCAGTTCTAACGCATTTAGCTGCATATAACGCCCTCCAATTTTTCAGCAGAGTCCTCAGGAGTGAGGCTTCAGTTTACAATTATATTTTTTCCTGAACAGACATTTCACGAAAATTACTTTCTCATATGCTGTAATTTCTCACACGGCCTACTCGGCCTCTAAAAGGTTTATCAAAACAACCTTCCCAGTCAGGTTTTTAGCTCAGAGACCGGACATCAGGGAACTTGAAAAGAAAATTCATCCAATCAGACTTCAGAAAACATCCACACACCAAACAGCCACTCTCTCTCAGTTTAAAACACCGTGTATGTTCTGTTAACTGAAAAACTGAAATCCGATATATATCCTAGCGGCAGAGGAAAACAACCTACTCTTTCGTGCATATGTTTTTGAATTCGCTTACCTTCTGGCTATATAATCGACTTCAATAATAACTACTTACCTTTAAATGTCCTCTTGTCACGATTAACCAGGAAGAAAGCTCATAAATCAATCTGGAAGCAGCAGCATTTTCGTCGGTGCTGCTCGAGTTTCACACATGTGGGGAATATGCCGCCATGGTTTGTATCATCATAACTGCGAACATCGATTCGACTGCAAATTAGGCAAACGGACCATTTATATTTGTAAAAAAAAATTCTTGGAAAGTCTACAATCAATTTCAAAGAAGTTCATTGACAATTTCAAGAGCTTTTTAAGCTTACCTTCAGACAAGGAATAACACCGCTCCTGTTCAGCTGTTTCCCAGTTGCAAAAGTGAGTTGACGTTCATCAAGTCTTCTTTTAAGGGAAAGTCTTCGCAACCTCCACGTTTATTCCACTGTGGGAAGGAGAGCTCTTTGCTATAGCCGTAACGACGCTCATGTTACCAACAGTAACGGAAAAGAAACCATCAAACTGGACCACATTACTTTCGCCCATCGTCCCCTCTTCTGCAAAAGCGTTTTCAGGGAAGGTTTTGAGCCCGCGAGACTGAGCATCTCCCCCAAAACCATCCCACAAGGAGGGACCGCACCGATGTCACTCATGTCACGGAAGCTCACCGACCGAAAATATTATATTGGCGTGACTTTTACACGAATAAGCTAGCAAATCCTTCAGTAGTCTGTAGTTCAGACGATTTCTTCGGGCCCGCGAACGTTTTTGCTCCAGGAAGCGCCATGAAACTCGAAAGGGAGGAGGAAATTGGCAATAGTCCAGTCAATCTAGGCATTTTTGAGGCTCAACATCAAACTAATTGCAACAGAATTGTTTTCAACGCCAGTTGAGTAATGGTGACCTGTCTAGTAGCATATTAAAAATCCGCCGGAATCCGTTCGGTGCAACACGTCAAAATTAAGCGTTAAACATTTTGAGCTTTTAACACAGGGCACCCATTTAGCTGAAATTACACGTTCCAACAAAAAATGCACAAAATGTGTTTGTTACTTTTATGGAAAAGTGAAAGAAGAAAGAATAACTGCTACCTAGTTTTCGATCATAAAAAATTAAAAACGAAGAGTTTCTTTTTTTCAAACAAAATGAATATTAAACACGGTTGGCTTTTGCACAGGAAGCCCATGTTCTACTCCAGGAACCCCAAAATAACAGGAGGCTTATAGAGTAATTGAGCGAACTGTTGCCTGTAAAACTACAACAAATTTAGTCTTAAGGCCTTAAACCTGAAAAATGAAAGCTGTTACTTAATTATTAGCTTTTAAAATATATTCTTTTTGTATCAAATTTCTATTAGCCACAAGGGTAAGAAAAATTTATGTATATTAGAGCTGGATTTTTTAATAACCTTACAGCCAAAATAGAAGTCTCTCCTCAAACAGCCTTTTTCTTTCAAAAACTCCAAAGAAGTCAACACAAAAACTAGGAGTGCAGCCATTGCTTTTTTTTTTCTTCTCCTCCTTTCTTTCTCCTCCCTCTTTTTATTTTCCCTTTCCTCGTTCTTTTCTAGCAGGATTTTCGGGCTTATTTTGCCTTCGGTTTTTGCTCTTTTTCTCAGTCAAAAGAGTGCAATTTTCGTTCGGTACTTTTTCAAATATCCAGCAAGATAATGCTTTGGCTTTTACGGTTACCTTTACATTAATTTCCGTTAACGTATCGACATCCTCAAATAAACAAATTTCACTTTTTTGAAGCTTTTTGTTTTATTCTTGTTAAAAGTGAATTGGAGAAGAGGGGAGGATAGTTTTACTAATTCTTTACGATGCACAACAATGCAAAGTTTTTGAACAGGTTAAGCTCCAATGCCTATGAGTTTGATAAGAGGGAAATGCGTTTTCATTTAAGGAAAAGTGTAGTTACCTTCGCAAAAAAAATTATAAGGGTTAACGGAACATTCATTGCATAATAACTTTGGCTCCACCAAACGTTTGTTTCAAGAAAACGAAATAGTACAATAGGGAAGCTTGTTTTTAACGGAAAGATTAACTCTGGGTAGCCAAAACAATGCATACGTAAAAATATCTTGTAAGAGTCTATGGAGTAATGGAAACTCCCCACCCAGAGCATAATTCACCCAACTCAGTCAGAAGGTTAACATGCACTAAGTTGAAGTGTTACACAACGCTCATCCGGAGAGAAACATTGGTTCCGCAAAAAGAGGTGAGCCATCCGAAGCTAAGTCAGAAAAGCCCATTAATGTCGTACATATGTCCAGTACTTTCGCGCGTTCATTGACCACCACAATTATTTTCAGACGTCTAGGATCCATGATCGTTATCGAAAAAGACCTGTCTTCATTTGCCAATTGACGAAAAAAAACAACTGGTCAAGGTTTAGGGTTTTTCTCGCAAAAGAAATCCAAGGAAAGAATATAAACGCCTTTAGACCACAGAGCCATTAATCTACTTATTCATCTTACCAGGAAATCAAGGGTTGTCGCAGTGTATACAAACTGAACACACAGATACACTAAACTAAATCTGAGACTTGCTACAAGAAGAAAATTAAAAAAGAACAATCACACTGCGCTTGGTTTTCTGGATTTCCCTTACAACAGAATGAAAAGCGCAGAGCGTTACGATCTAGCATAAACCAACTCGAAGGAGTCCTGAGCAGAATATTTATTCACTCACATTGTAAAGCACGGAGTCATAATCCTAAAGGAGGTTGCGCATGTCGCGAGAAAAAAAAAGAGTCCCTTATTTCGATCACACATACTGTGTCCAAGATGTGAACATAACTACCTCACAAAACTCTATTACAGAAAATGGGAATAGGTTAAACAGCTTGTACTGATATAAAGCTATCGTCCGTTGCACACATTTAGTCGCACGTATCTTGCAGCATGGATCCAAATTTAGTAGCTAACCGAAGGTGATCAAATCAACTGTTGACCATCAGACAGCTACTAAATGTGCATCCGCGCTGCAAATATATAAAAAATTATCAGCCAGTGATACTGCCAAAATACGTATTGCATTTCTGATATCGGGCAAAAAAAAATTACTAATATTTTTAACCATGTTAACACAGACTGACAGGAGCCTGAGACTGACTAATAATTTCCCTTTTAAATACCGTCATAGAAAAAAAAATTAAAGCTTGGAAAACAGAATGTGAAGACGAGTGGCTGGGTAACCTGTGCAAAGCCCTCAAGACGAAACACTGACCCAGGTATTCCTCATACATTTAGTCGGCGTTCTTTTAAATAAAAACAAAACTACCCAAAATACATTAGCGATGTTGTATCGAAAATTCTTCAGGAAAAAAGCACAATTATCAGATCTCTTGTCTGAATTTGTGATCTTCCTGAAACTGGATTTCCTGTGGCGAAAGTTAAAAATCTTTATTTCCAGTTTTTCATATCTTTCACCGAACGAATTTTGGCGGATTTTTAGAATGTTGTTAAATAGCCAGCCAACTATTTAATGGCGTTGAAAAAAGTTCTGTTGCAATTACTTTGATGCTAAAACACAATTTGACTGGACTACAAGTAAAAGGAAGCGGGGAATGGGCGGGAAGAAGATAAATTTTTTTCTCCCTTCCTCCTCTCCCCTTTCTTTCTTTCGCCCTACCATCTACCCTAAGGGTTGCTATTTCTTACTCTGGCTGTGCGCATGCGTAAGCTACTAGCCATACCGCGGTGTTTTACGTAACTGTTCCAGCCAAGACAGTTCCATACACATACATGGATATGGGGTGGCGATTCGTACAACCAAAATTCAGACCGGTCCGACCGGGCAAAGTGGTCCATCTTTTGAGGTGGACCAGTTTTTTTGTGAAACTTTTCCGGTTGGACCGAACCGATCCATTGACTTTTGGACCGAAATTTGGGGAAATTTTGGTCGAATGGACCGCGCCCACAGCGTACCAGGAGCGTACTAATGAACTTATATAAAACTACCCTGTCCAAGCGTCGTTACCACAAAGGCTTTCTTAGCCTGCAAGCAAGCTCTCCTATTTCGGCAAGCGAAGCGAGGGGCCCAAATAGGAGAGCTTGCTCGCATGCTAAGGCTTTATACAAATACAGCGTGCCTCAGGTGCCTACGGGGGGGGGGGGGGGGAGGGTACTCCTCTCACGTACCTTGTTTAGAGCTTTGCGTCCGCTGTTGTACAAATTTTTGACCACTGGGCCAATGGTTGGATAAACACAAGCGCGCCTTTTCATTGGTTGAACAGTGTCGCGTGGCCAGTTGGCCCTGTCCTTAAATTTAGGGATATTCTATCCCTCGAGTACACTCTCCATTTGCGGGATATCGTCAAAAGTAGACGCGCGAGAGGCACGCGAGAGGAGACGCGAACGCGGGGGCGGGCGAGAGAAAGGAGAGCTCTCCTTCGCTCACCACCCCCTCACGGCTTCGCCTCTCGCTCGCAGGCTAGGGATATTCCGGACCCTTTAACTCCAGTAAATGCACTCTATTTTAAAAATAAATCAATCGCAAAAATAGAACGTTTACCTGACTGTAAAAGGCCTTAAAGTTCATATGTTAGCCCCTATAGGCCCTTTCACAGACCCAAATGAAGAGATTTTCCTGCCCTTCCGTATACTTCAGCGAGTAAAATCCCTACCTTTTCGTATACCAGAACTCTAAAAAGGTACCCCAGTTTGGGGCGGAGCCTCCCCGATTCTTCATTAAATACCGTGAGGAAGGAAGGCTTGTCCGTCCCAAATATCGGCAAGCCTCAAGTCGCTTTTCTCTTTACTGTTTTTTTTTTTTTATTTATGTCAGGAGCCAATCAAATGGAGCCTCCATCTCCATTAATTTCTTGAGTCAACCCTTTCCCGAGTAGATTTATAAATAGAACGGCTAGTTTCCCGCGAAAAGTGTCATATTTCCGTGAGTCTCGTGTGTCACCGTGAAAAAATAAAAATTGGATGAAGTGGAACTCAGAAGCCCGTCCTTCGACCGTTTTCCTTTTTTCCTTTTCGTCCATTTTTACAATTTTACAGCCGCTGGGATCTGGGTATCATGAAATAAAAGTTAATGAATTACCCGACTGAGACTGAGCATGAAGCGATGGGACAAAGGCAGCGAACTGAGGATCACGGAAAGGTTATCTTTGCGAGTGTTTATATTGCTGTCATACATCCCACATTTAAGCATGCACCTTGAAAAGAGTCGACGATTAAGCGTTCTGTGGACGATTTGGAACTTTTCGATGCTCAGCGCCGAAAAACTGCCAGGATCATTTGATTTTTGTCCTCACCGTGGAGTGGATTTCGCCAGTTAAGAACCGCGTGCAAAAGCGATGACCTGAGTAGCAACTAAAGAGGAATGCTTCAGTTCCGAAATTTGAGGAATTGCAGTCTTCCTTTACAACGACTTGTATCACGATGAGAGTTGCCTGATGAAACTGGCACTTGAAAAGTTGAACAGAAGACAACAGTTGCTCGACCGTGAAGCTAACTCAATTTGTGACATCGCGCTCCAGTCCAAAGACCCACTTATCTCAAGAAAAACAAAATGGATTGTATCTGCGCCAAAAGAATAAAGACTAATTAACAGGACAATTCTCAGCAGTTAATGTAGAAGTTTAGGCTCAATTCCTTCCTTCGAATTCGCATCTGTAGATCACTTTTTTGCGAGAAGACAATGGCTGGACCCGGCGTTACAAAACATAGCAGGGAATCATCACACTAGCTGAGGTTGTTGCGAAAACTAAGAAAATAATAAAGAAAATAATGGGGTCTTAGTTTTCGGGTCTTAGTTTTCGGGTCTTAGGTCTTAGGTCTTAGTTTTCGGGGGTCTTAGTTTTCGCAACAACCCACTAGCTGACGGACAAAACAATTAATACTGGGTCATTTAGCCGAAATCAGAACCTTAACGCTCAAAAAAATTGGCTAAAGAAAACGAATCCTGTCAGAACTACAGACTGCAGGTAGTAGTTAATCATTATGCATGTAACAGACCAGCTTCAGTTTAAAATTCTCCACAGTATAATCTACCTGCTAGAAAGAAAAAATAAAGAAAATCTCTGAAGGGATGAAAACGCTAAAGTCACGTTTCACTAGCTTATGATTGTGTTTGGCCTGTCAACAACGAATTTCCTGCTGTTTGATGAAGTACAATAGCAGTTCTCGGAAAGAAACTATACTTATCGTAATCATGATGTACTACAGATCGTTGAATAAATAAGTTCGTCGAATGATTTCTGGTTTCCCTAACGGACGGGTTATAATAAGGTGGAACAGGTAAAGTAATATCATTGTACACTAATTTCTGGAAAATTTGTACGCGATGGGATTTTCGTCTCTCCCTTAGTAATTCCGAAGATAGAGATCTTTTTAATTTGGAAACTCTGGTGCTATAACCGTGATAACGTTTAATAAATCTCACTTCACGACTTTAATCTGCTTTTAGTTTCTCCATTTGATTCTGTCTGTAAGGATCCCATGCTGCAGTCACATACCGTAAAATTCCGAAAATATGCCCCTCCATGTATAAACCCCTCCAAATATAAGCCCCTCAAACCGGTAACGCAAAAAACCCTCCGTTAAATCGCCCCTCCAAATATAAGCCCCCCGGGGGCTTGTACTTGGAAAATTGCTCTCGAGTACAAAGTAAAACAAAGCAAAAACGGTAAATTTACTTCCAACTATGAGGCTAACCCAATCCGTTTTGAAACGCAAATTTCCCTCCGTAGATAAGCCCCACCAAAAATAGACCCTCAAAAAGGGCCTTTGAAAAATGTAAGCCCCAGGGCTTATTTTCGGAACTTTATGGTACTCTAGGTGTGGCCTGACAAGTGATACATATACTGCTGTTTTGTTTCCTCTAAGCAGGCGTACAAGATTCTTTTCACAAATGCGAGTGTAGAATTCCCCTTTTTGGCAATCTCGTCCACATGAGAGTTCCACCGTAAATCGCTAGACAGCAAAACACCCGAATAGGGATGTTGCTGGACAGCTACCTGGGTTTGGCTGTAAAGGGTGTAGTCTTTTACTGCTGGAGATTTACTCCGGTAGAGAAATATTTTGTAGCATTTGGTGGGTTTACAGACCATCTGGCACCTATCAGCCCATAAGCCTAGTTTGTCTAGGTCACACTGTAAAGCCAATGTGTCATCACTATGAAAGATTTTATGATGCAATAAAGCTTTAACAGCAAGCAATCTTAGCGTACATACTAGATCATCTTGCATATAAAAAACATTAATGCACCAATTACTGTGCCTTCTGGCACCCCTGAAGTCACTACTACAGATTTCGAACACACACCATCGACTATGACACACTGCGACTGATCCATTGGTGAGCCATGATTTCATCCAAGCAAGGGTACGTCCCTGTATGCCATAGAACTGCAATTTGCTAATGAGACGTTGTTGGAGTATTTTATCGAATGCCTACTAACATCTAACATGATCATATCCATTTTAGTGACTCAATCTCAATTTTAACCACGCGAGCGCGAGCCTGAACTTCATTTTGACTATTGGCGCGTTTTAAAATGGCACGCAAAAATTCGGACGTGGCATTCTCACCCTACTCTTACAGTACCTTTAACCGTCGTTGAGAAAAAAAAACGTCTGTTTTGCAGAATACTGAAGAGGGAAATTATTCATCATTCCACGATGTCTAACCCACGTCTCACCAAACTTCGAAAACAACCAGATGAAGAGAACGCCCGATGAAGAGAACGCCACTGACGACGTGCCAAGTTCTCTTCCTGGTACCAGAGGGTTCCCACACGATCTCTGTGTGTAACCGAGGTTATTTTATAGTAAATGTACTGGATTAACCGTTTGCCTCACCGATAGGGATTCATCCCTAAGTATGTATATAAATCAATGTTATATAAACGTTGAATTACCTTACTGTGGTATATAGTCTTCCTTTTGCCTCAAAAGCGGTCTTTTGAGAGATTTTGAAGGATTTTGAGTTGCCGTTTACTGTTCGTAATAACTTGGTTGGTTTCCATAAAGGACGCCTTAAGGTGCCTTAACACATATAGATACCTTTTATTGCTGCTGTCCTATCTTAACGACTAGTACTAACGCTATTTTACGTAAGTCATATAAAAAGTTAACCACTATTAAGATACACAGCTTCTCAACACCCACCTATACTTTATAAGATTTTTAAATGGAGAGGTTGACTCAGCAAGCTTTGTTTCATTCGGGAGCTGGTTCCAAAGCATAGCAACGAGTTTAAAACTTCTTTTTAGAAACTCTCTTTTCGGTTTAGGAAGTGATGTTAGATCAGTAGCCGTGTTACCTGGATGGTAATTAGTCTGATCGACATTCCTTCTCACAAAAAAAGTTCCTTAAGCCGGGGGCGGGATGATCATTGAATATTTCATACATTACAGTTTACTTTGCACGGCGTCGTCGATCATCAAGCGTTTGCCAAGAAAGAGAGTCGTGAAGTCTGCTGTGCGAATATCATAACTGTCACCTGTAAGAACTCTAGCAGCACGTGACTGAAATCGTTGGAGCTTATCTTTCAATGGTTTGTCACAGGTGTCCCACAAGGGAAAACAGTACTCAAAATATGGCTGAACTAAGCCATTATAAGCTGTTTCCAGAGTAACTACGGGAAAAAAAATTTAACGCGCCGCAAGCCTCCTATACCCGCGCTAACCTTTTTACAGATCGTATCGACATGACAGTCCCAGCTAAGCACTTTGGTCACACTGCTTTGTATTGTATGTATGTGAAAAAAGAGACGCAAATTTGGCAAGTGGTGAAAACCATTTATTAAAAGTTTATAACAATGGAAGGCGTGTCGATCACGTGACCAGATAATTTAGATTTCTTTTTTTTTTCACGTTTTACTGGTTAAGTTTACTTTACGATAAATTCACATTAAAACTGCACAAGGACCGGAAACGAATATGCTGGAACAAAGGATCTAAAAAAGACCTGATCAGCAAAAATATACACTGAGAAGACACATTGACTTCGGTTATTCTTCATCCGAGCTTCTCTGTTGTTGCGGCGTACTGATCGTCTCGTCACGAACATGTCGAAACAGCTGTCTACGGCTACCCCGTTTTGTTTTGGCTTCTTGCGGTGTCGTGTTGATGTCTTGCAAAGTTAATTTTCACGTAGTTGTTCAGATTTACAGAATTCAATGTGACTACTTTACCATACGTCGTTCCTCCTGGATGTCTTAAACCATAGGTTTTCTAGAAAGTACATGAAAACCATAAACATGACTTAGACTTAGGCTTTAATCTATTGAGAAGTGTTCGCGGAGACGCAGAAGTATAGGAGAATCACAAAAGAAATGTTACGGAACTTCGGTGGTTTTCCTGTTTCACCTGCTCTTCCTTATCTGATGCTGCATAATGCATCATGAGATAAGGACGAGCAGGTGAAAGAGGTGTCCAGAGAGCTCAGGTCGGCCGGGAATGTCAACAACCACGCAGGAGTCGGCTTCAGAAACATCAATAAGAATATAAACTGAACTGGATTCAGAGAGGTCAACAATGGTAGAACCAGTAGGTTCTTCAGACACTGGATTTGGGTCAGGAATATAGACTTGCACGCAAAGGTTTTCTCTAGGGGAAGAGCCAGTATACTCAGCGGAAAGTGCCATCAGAGGTGTGGATTTGGGAGTGTCTGTTAATGTCCATGGAGATCAGGAATCGAAAAGTGTTGCTGGCAGTTGGTAAAATGGCAGATTTGGTTTGGTTACCGTATTTATTCGATTAACCGCCCTGGGCGCTTATTAAATTTTTGGACCTTGAGAGTGGGCGCTTATTCGAGGCTGGGCGCTTATTAAATTTTCACCATTATCAGCAAGTGAAGTATGTTTATTTTGCAACAAAACAATCAATGCTAATAACAAAATGCGAAGAAGTAACAAAGCAAGGTTTCTGTAGAATACTCTGAAGAAAACTCCGTCCTCGGGGAAGTCTCTTATTGGAATTTATTCACTCAAGTGGGTGGGGTGGGGTGAGCGCTTATTTGAGTTTGATTGGGAGGAGGAGGGGTGGGCGCTTATTCGAGGCTGGGCGCTTATTCGAGGTGGGCGCTAATTCGAGGTTGGGCGCTTATTCGAATAAATACGGTATATGACCAGCAACAAACATGCTAAATTGACGGACGATTTTGACTGTCCTTGACTATCGTCCCTATCTGTATCCTCCAAGTCGTCGTTAGCACGCAGGGTTGCTTTTTTTCTTCTCGTATGAAGCTCCAAACGAAAACAAAAAACGGTTTTTCTTTGCAGCTTCAGTCCTGAGATTGTGCGCAGTGAAACGGAGGCCTGGGGATGTTATCTCGTAATGCGCGCATCGTTTGTGCTGGTGCGCCTTAGATTTGGTGACACTTTGTGTTGGGCGGTCATGCTCTGTCATCCGGGGTTTAGGAGTATTATGTGCATGCTCTGAATGATCGTTGTTAGTATCTCTTTTGTCTTTAGTGTCGTGTTCTACTGGCAATAGAAAACTTCTGAAAATAACAACTACGAGTTAAACAGTAGCCAACTCAGGTCAAAACACAAGCATTTATATCTGAATATACTCCGCAGGAATAGTCCCTGCTTAACAATTAAAAGGGGTAACATATTTCGGAATATTTTTTCTGCATATGCTGTGCAATTTTTGCTCTTAAACAAAGAAGCATTTTAAACGTTTTGTAAGTTCTTCGGGTTGATAGTTGATTTTCCGTTCATATGATGGTTTACTAGGCCTCTCTGCATGTTATAACTATTCATACGCATGTGTGCTATGAAGCCTGCGCCTAATGTTACGTATTTTAGTCAAACCAAAAACTTTATAATGCCAAGTACTTTTTGCTCCTCCAAATGAAGTAATAAATTTGTTGAGTCATTTAAGAGTTGGGACACATTTTTCCATTCAATGGACGATGACTTGCTAGCTTATTTCAACGAAAAAGTAAGGTACAAAATTATCTCGTGCAAACGATCGACAAACGACATTTGCACAGTAATGCAATAAAGTGAAGTCCTGAAAGGGAGAGCCACTCTTACCGTTACAAATGTTGTTTTCAACTGCGGGGGAGGAAAAAAAACAGTGTAAATAGCGTTTTATACTTCATCTTCGCTCTGGATGAAATTGAATGAAAATCCACTGAACGTCATAGACGCATAAATATTCTATTTTTGGCGTCATGCTTAGTTTTGATTGCGCGTGCAGTGCACCTCGCGCTATTCTGCACGTGACTGACAGACTGTGCTCGGTAATGAGCCCCCAAAAGAAAAACACGTCACATAGCAACGGGATGGTTTGAAAATGCAAGCAAATACAGGGCGTTTTCGATTACTTTTCTTTCTTGATTATTTTCCAGTTTAAATTTTAATAGATCAAATTGTAAACTAGTGTTCTTTTAAGGCCTTGAGCAGTTGCGGAATCGGTTCACAATGATCAGAAGCTCATTAAATGTGCCTCGTTAAAAGACCTGTAAGACTGCAAGCACAAATATGCCCCCAGCGTCGCTCTCTTAAAAATAATGCACATTGTACCATTTGCCAGTACGTTTGAAGAGAGAATGACCCTTTCCGTTATAAATTTCCCTGTCGAATAATAGGGCAAGAAAGGCCAGTGCGAAAATCGTTTTCCACATATTTGCTTTTGATTAAATTGATTGGAAAACTTTGCATTATTATTATTAGTCTGATTAGTAGTATCTAATTATATCTGGTACGTTTCCCATCCGCCCCTTTCTGGATTTTGTGGATCCGCCCCTGACAGTTCTGCTAGAAATACTTTTTTCCCTCTACCTAAGATTACGCTGGGTGCCAGAGACTTTTCTAGCGCGGTTTGCGTTTTCTGTCAGGTCTTCATAGTGACCCACGCGAAAAGTCTCGAGGTTTTTTCTCTCCGCTTCGCCGTTCGTACCTTCGGCCTAGAGCCAAAGATTAGTCGGCCTTCGGAAATTCCCGCCGCACGCAAGAGAAACCTCTGGTGCTATCTGCAGGTTTTATCATTATCTTCGATTGGTGAGCTGCAAATTTGACCCACGGCCTAAACTTGAATGAGTGGATTTAGGAGTTGTAAGATTATTCTGTGAAAAGCCTCAGGACTTAAGATAAACAGGACAAAAAATGACCTAAATTCTGTTTGAGATCTAAGCGGTAAACAGCGCCTGATAGTTCTGTTCACCACAGGGCGGCCGCACTGTGTGTGTAACTGACATTTTATAGTAAATGTATTGGATTTACCGTTTGCTTGACCTATAGCGATGCATCGCTAAGTTTATTTATAAATATACCTTCTAAAAAAGACCTGATCAGCAAAAATATACACTGAGTGGAAACATTGAGTTCGGGTATTTTTCCTCAGAGCTTCTCTGTTGTTGCGCATACTGATCATCTCGCCACAAAAATGGCGAAACAACTGTCTTGCAAAGTTAATTTTCACGTAGTTATTTAACTTTACAGAATTCAATATGACTACTTTACCGTAAGTCGTTCCTCCTGAATGTCTTAAACCATAGGTTTTCTAAAAAAATACATGAAAACCATAAACATGACTTAGACTCAGGCTTTAATCTATTGAGAAGTGTTCGCGGAGATGCAGAAGTATAGGAGAATGACAAGAGAAATGTTACGGAACTTCGGTGGTTTTCCTGTTTCACCTGCTCTTCCTTATCTGATGCTGCATAATGCATCATGAGATAAGACGAGCAGGTGGAAGAGGTGTCCAGAGAGCTCAGGTCGGCCGGGAATGTCAACAACCACGCAGGAGTCTCCTGCAATTAAACTTACAGAAAAAAAAATGCTGTCCTGAACGAAGGTGAGGGACAGGAGAGTACGCGAAAGGCTTCGAACAAACGGATTGAGTGGACAACGAGACGGGAGACGTGCTATACTACAAAACTTCTAGCGACATGAAGTGCTTTCTTTTCGTTTGCAAGGCTGGTCATTATTTATAGTCGACCAGTGCTACTGGGACCCCCCCCCCCCCCCCCCCCACCCCTCCCCGTAATAGTCAGGAGGCTAAAGGCTGAGATCTATACAGAACGGACAAAAGCACAAAACTTTGCATGGTTGTAGCTTATGGTATGTTAGTCAATATTAGGATCGGTGCCCACAGCTACCTCTTCAGGATTTGCAGCAACTGCTCGCTGGAGTTCTTCAAGAACTTTCCATGATGAGTGTCCTGTGCTGAAAATTGCAATCCCTTGTTTTTTGCATTTTTTTTATGGAAATCACGTAAAAAGGTAATTAGATGGAAAAAGAAAATGTATTAATACTATTATTATTGAAACCAATGACTAAAACAAGTCAACTTAATTATATAGCAATTATGATATACCTTGGTGGGTGTCCTGTACTAAAAATATAAATTCCTTGATTTTTGCCATTATTTTGATGAAAATCACATGAAAGACATGAATATAAAAAAAAAGAAATTGTATTATTATTGAAACCAATGACAAAAACAAGTCAACTAAATGGAAAATCCAGGCAAGATGTTTTCAGACGCGTACTCAGTCCCAAATAGCCTTTCAAGATGGCGGCTTGAAGGTGTCTTTTCATGGACTGTAATTATCTGCTAGAATAAATTGCCGTTTTTTAGGGGAAATTGTGTACAACTTGAATGGCGACAGGTTTAAGTGAAGTTTTAAGCTCTTCTTGGTGATAAATTTGTTATCGAAAGGCACATATTTTTCGTTTCATATTTTGTCCCAATTATGAATGACTATAGTACTCAGTTTATTAACTTACTGGTTAGTTAAAGGTTTCAGAAGCTGAGATGTTTCCTACACTCCAGGATTGATATTAACTGGGATCCTTGTTATACTTGCCAAGAATCAACAAAAGAAGAACTGAGAAGCCCATTGGTTTAACGGTACAAGCATCAATAGAACGTTCCTTGAAAATGTACTAACTGACTTGCGAAATAGGCTTACATGTCAGCGGAACGCAAGAAGAAAAGTGGAGCAGTTTGGAAGGCTGAGGAAGACGAGGAATGAAATAAATCAAAAGCATTTGTTGAACTCACTGAGTACATAGCAAATGCAGTGGAGAATGACACACATTTCTTTATACTTGCCAAAATTCATTTTAAGCTGTATTCGTTACATACCAAGAATATGAAAGGCACACACTTTGGAGTCCCACTATAGTGTCAGTCTTACAAGCTCGTTTGGTGCCACAATCTACAACTTGCTGTTTCTGGTCTGCTTCAGCATGCTTGTTTCTCTTTTTTAGTTTGCTTTTTCTAACTTGGACGTAAGGTAACAGGACTGAGGCGACTTTGCACTTCAGTAACGTATTTAGTACTGTAGTGATTTCAATATCAAACTTAATTGCAACAAGAACACAGTCCTCTTTCTTTAATTCTAGTAAATTCTCAAAGAGCGTTCTATAAATAATTGCTCCGTTAAATTAATGGGTTCCTCAGATCCTCTCTTTTCGATTCTCACCCTAGGTAAATATGACAACGATCCCAACTGACTTCCATCTTGGTGTACTCGGGGTGTAGAAATGAGCTGAAACTCAATCATGATAAGACTTGTCGATGTACCGTACTCGTCCACCCTTTAGCGACTTTATTATGGGTAATGCAAGGCTAAGAACCACCGCCAACAAAGCCTGAGAGTCGTATTTGATGACAACGTGCTGTCTGACGCACACGTCTCAACATTCTTTTGCAGATTATCGTTTTACCAACTCGGCAACTTATCAAGGATAAGAAAGTATCTCACACAGGAGTCTAGTGAAATTGCTGTGAATGCTTTCATTACGTCTAAAATAGACTATTAATTGCAATTCCTTGCTCTGTGGTTGTAGGAAAATGCACTTGAAAAAAACTTTTATTAGTATGATCAGAACACTACCCCCAGGATCAATTTGACCTTCACTGGCTTCCTGTTAGTTATCATGTTGTTTTTAAACTTATTTTGTCAGTTTTCAAATCACTTAATAACCTTCCACCTAGCTATCTAGCGGACAGACTTAGTTATCAAAGGCCTTCCAGGAACTTTTGGTCCTCATCTCAGCAGCTCAACCTCGAAAACTCACGGGGACAAGACTTCTTCAGTGTGCGCCCCTAAACTGTGGAACTCGCTACCATTAGCTAGATTTGCGCAAGTCACCATCTTTAGCCAGTTGAAAGAAAGGACTGAGAACGCAGTTTTTAGAGAGTAAGTCAATATTTTTGTAAAACATCTTTAATATCTGCAGATCATATACTTATACTTATAGAATGTATATTCAATCAGTTTTTTGCATGACTTATTATCATTACATAATTATAAACTTTAATGGCAAAATAGTTTTAAAACAGATGAATTCTTGTTTCCTTTTCTTGTTCTTCGTGAATTGCAAATAGATTTTAAAATATGTATTATTTCATGCTCGAGATAGAATTTTTTTTTCGTCGTTAGCATTGTAAAGAACCGTGTGCTCAGGATATGAGCGCTATAGAAAGAAGCTATTTTTACTATTATTAATTTTAACCAGTATAATCGGCACAAAATGTGAAGAGAAAATGTGGCTTTCGATAACAAATTTATCACCAAGAAGAGCTTAAAACTTCACTTAAACCGTCCGTGATTCAAATTGAAGACAAATTTCCCCTAAAAAACGGCAATTTATTTTAGTAGATACTTACAGTCCATGAAAAGACGCCTTCAAGCCGCCATCTTGAAAGGCTATTTGCGACTGAGTACGCGTCTGAAAACATCTTCCTTGGATTTTCCATTTAGTTGACTTGTTTGTCAATAGTAATACAATTTCTTTTTTTATTTTCATGTCTTTCAAGTGATTTTCATAAAAATAATGGCAAAAATCAAGGAATTGATATTAGCACAGGGCACCCACCATGGTATATCATAATTGCTGTATCATTAAGTTGACTTGTTTTAGTCATTGGTTTCAATAATAATAGTATTAATACAGTTTCTTTTTCCATCTACTTGCCTTTCTATGTGATTTTCATCAAAAATGGCAAAAAACAAGGGATTTCAATTTTCAGCACATGGCACCCATCATGGAAAGCTGTTGAAGAACTTCAGCGAGCAGTCGCTGCAAATCCTGAAGAGGTAGTGTGGGCACCGATCCTAATATTGACTAACCTGTCCTAAGCTACAACCATGCAAAGTTTGGTGCTTTTGTCCGCTCTGTATAGATCTCGCCAAAATTTTGCACTTAGCCACCGGACTACAAAGGGGATGTGAAAAATGACTTCTACTGCTAAAGTTAAGTTCATGGTGAGTTTAAAACAACGCTATTCATGGGCAATCAGTACAGTGTCATCCATAAGTTCCTATCTTAAAAACATTCTTATTTAATATTAGCGAGCCCTCCTCCTTTATTGGAAAAATCAAAGCAACATACCACAGACGAGCCAGTCCAGCAAATATGAACAGGAACACCATTATACCCAGCAACAAACAATGCAAAATTGACGGACGATTTTGACTGTCCTTGACTATCGTCCCTATCTGTATCCTCCATGTCGTCGTTAGCACGCAGGGTTGCTTTTTTTCTTCTCGTATGAAGCTCCAAACGAAAACAAAAAACGGTTTTTCTTTGCAGCTTCCGTCCTGAGATCGTCCGCAGTGAAACGGAACCCTGGGCATGTTATCTCGTAATGTGCGCTTGGTTTGTGCTGCTGCGCCTTAGAGTTGGTACCACTTTGTGTTGGGCGGTCGTGCTCTGTCATCCGGGGTTTAGGAATAGTATGTGCATGCTCTGAATGATCGTTGTTTGTATCTCTTTTGTATTTAGTGTCGTGTTTTACTGTCAATAGAAAACTTCTGAAAATAACAGCTACGGGTTAGACAGCAGCCAACCCAGGTCAAAACACGAGCTTTTATATCTGAATATACTCCGCGGGAATAGGCTTTGTCCCTGCTTAACAAGATAGTGCGGGATATTTTTTTTTTTGCATATGCTGTGCAATTTTTGCTCTTAAACAAAGAAGTATTTTAAACTTTTCGTAAGCTCTTCGGGTTGATAGTTGATTTTCCGTTCACATGATGGTTTAGTAGGCCTCACTGCATGTTACAACTATTCATACACATGTGCGCTGTGAAGCCTGCGTCTAATGTTACGTATTTTAGTCAAAACAAAAGCTTTATAATGCCAAGTAATTTTTGCTGCTCCAAATGAACTAAAATTTGTTTAATCATTTAAGAGCTGAGACACATTTTGCCATTCAATGGACAACGACCTGCTAGCTTATTTCAACGAAGAAATGCAATAAAGTGAAGTCCCCAAAGGGATAACCACTCTTACCGTTACAAATGTTGTTTTCAACAGCGGGGAAGGAAAAAAACAGTGTAAATAGCGTTTTATACTTCATCTTCGCTCTGGATGAAATTGAATGAAAGTCCACTGAACGTCATAGACGCATGAACATTCTATTTTTGGCGTCATGCTTAGTTTTCATTGCGCGCGCACTGCACCTCGCGCTATTCTTCACGTGACTGCCAGGCTGTGGTCGGCAATGAGCGTGCAAAAGCAACGGGATGGTGTGAAAATGTAAGCAAATAATCAAATAAAGCGCGATTTCAATTTTAGATTACTTTTCTTTCTTGATTAATTTCCAGTTTGAATTTTAATAGATCAAATTGTAAACTAGTGTTCTTTTAAGGGCTTGAGCAGTTGCGGAATCGCCGGGTTCACAATTATCAGAAGCCCCTCAAATGTGCCTCATTAAAAGACCTGTAAGACCGCAAGTACAAATATGCCCCCAGCGTCGCTCTCTTAAAAAAAATGCTCATTATCACCATTTGCCAGTACGTTTGAAGAGAGAATGACCCTTTCCGTTACAAATTTCCCTGTTGAATAATAGGGCAAGAAAGGCCAGTGTGAAAATCGTTTTCCACATATTCGCTTTCGATTAAATTGATTGGAAAACTTTGCATTATTATTAGTAGTAGTATCTAATTATATCTGGTACGTTTCCCATCCGGCCCTTCCTGAATTTTCTGGATCCGCCCCTGACAGTTCTGCTAGAAATACTTTTTTCCCTCTACCTAAGATTACGCTGGGTGCCAGAGACTTTTCAAGCGCAGTTTCCGTTCCCTGTCAAGTCTTTATAGTGACCCACGCGAAAAGTCTCGAGTTTTTTTCTCGCGGCTTCGCCGTTCATGCCTTCGGCCTAGAACCAAAGATTAGTCGGCCTTCGGAAATTCCCGCCGCACGCGAGAAAAACCTCTGGTGCTATCTGCAGGTTTTATCGTTATCTTCGACTGGTGAGCTGGAAATCTGACCCACGGCCTAAACTTGAATGAGTGGATTTAGGAGTTGTAAGATTATTCTGTGAAAAGCCTCAGAAATTAAGATAAACAGGACAAAAAAGAACCTAAATTCTGTTTGAGATCTAAGCGGTAAACAACCACAGGGCGGCCACACTGTGTGTGTAACTGATCTTTTATAGTAAATGTATTGGATTTACCGTTTGCTTGACCTATAGCGATGTATTGCTAACTTTGTTTATAAATGAACCTTCAATAAAAGTTGAATTACTTTACCTTTGGTATATTGTCGTCCTTTTGCCTTAAAGGCGGGTTTTTGAACGATTTTGAAGGATTTTGAGTTCGCCGTTTACTGTTCCTAATAACTTGGCTGGTTTCCATGGAGGGGGCCTTATAGATACCTTACATTGCTGCTATCGCTATTTTAACAACTACCTACTATTGCTATTTTATATAAGTCATATAAAAAGTAACCATGCACCATTAAGATACACAGCTTGTCAACACCCAACTATACTCTATAAGGTTTTTAAATGAAGAAGTTGACTCAACGAGCTTTGTTTCCATATCATTCGGGAGCTGGTTCCAAAGCATAGCACCCCTGAATTTAAAACTTCTTTTTAGAAACTATCTTTTCGGTTGAGAAAGTGTTACCGTGTAGCATGAGAATTTTGCAGGAGTTTTATTTTGCGGGTTGGCGATTTGTTGTGGTTTGCGGGAACAAATTTTTGCGGTTCAAGATGACTGAAATTTCTGGTGGGATCTAATTTTTATGATTCTCTATTCAAGTAGCAGAATATTTAAGTAGAAGAAACCTTAATATGGTATTTTCAACTTGTATTTTACGGTATGTTGAGTCAAAGTTCACTCTGCTTAAATCATGGGATTTAATGGAGAATAATACGGTAATCACTGTAATATCTTACTGCACATAGCGACTGAGCAACAGGAAATAGATCAGGTAGGTGGATCAGTAGCCGTGTTAACTAGAAGGTAATTAGTCTGATCGACATTCCTTCTCACGAAAGAGTTCGCTGAGCCGGGGGCGGGATGATCATTGAATATTTTATATATTACACTTGACTTTGCACAGCACCGTCGATCATCAAGTGTTTGTCAAGAAAGAGAGTCAATGAAGTCTGCTGTCCGAATATCATAACTGTCACCTGTAAGAACTGCAGGAGCACGTGGCTGAAATCGTTACAGCTTATCTTTCGATGGTGTGCAACAGGTGTCCCACAAGGGAGAACAGTACTCAAAATATGGCTGAACTAAGCCCTTACAAACTGTTTCCAGGATAGCTACGCGAAAAAACAAAATTGGATGCGTCCCCAGGCTCCCATACCCGCTCTAACCTTTTTACAGATCGTATCGACATGACAGTCCCAGCTAAGCTCTCTTGTCGCACCGCTTTGTGTTGTATGTGTGCGAAAAAAGAGACGAAAATTTGGCAAGTGGTGAAAACCATTTATTAAAAGTTTATAACAATGGAAGTTGTGGTCGATCACTTGACCATATAATTTAGATTTCTTTTTTTAAGTTTTACTGGTTAAATTTACTTTACGATAAATTCACATTAAAACTGCACAAGAACCGCAAACGAATATGCTGGAACGTAGGATCTAAAAAAGACCTGATCAGCAAAAATATACACTGAGTGGAAACATTGAGTTCGGGTATTTTTCCTCAGAGCTTCTCTGTTGTTGCGCATACTGATCATCTATCATCACGTAGTTATTTAGCTTTACAGAATTCAATATGACTACTTTACCGTAAGTCGTTCCTCCTGAATGTCTTAAACCATAGGTTTTCTAAAAAAATACATGAAAACCATAAACATGACTTAGACTCAGGCTTTAATCTATTGAGAAGTGTTCGCGGAGATGCAGAAGTATAGGAGAATGACAAGAGAAATGTTACGGAACTTCGGTGGTTTTCCTGTTTCACCTGCTCTTCCTTATCTGATGCTGCATAATGCATCATGAGATAAGGACGAGCAGGTGAAAGAGGTGTCCAGAGAGCTCAGGTCGGCTGGGAATATCAACAACCACGCAGGAGTCTCCTGCAATTAAACTTACAGAAAAAAAAAATGCTGTCCTGAACGAAGGTGAGGGACAGGAGAGTACGCGAAAGGCTTCGAACAAACGGATTGAGTGGACAACGAGACGGGAGAGAATAAAACATACGCCGATTTTTCTCAACTTGGAAATAGCATATTGTAAAGGGACTGGGGAAAAGGTATTACCAAGAGGTATTACAAGATCCTATGGGAAAATTCACGCGATTCTCGATACACAGCGTAGTCTATCGTGGCGCAAACCTATTTATATATCAGCCAATAAAGCAGAAAGACGTGCTATACTACAAAACTTCTAGCGACATGAAGTGCTTTCTTTTCGTTTGCAAGGCTGGTCATTATTTATAGTCGACCAGTGCTACTGGGACCCCCTCCCCGCAAACAAGATGTGAAAAATGACTTCTACTGCTGAAGTTAAGTTCATGGTGAGTTTAAAAAACATAGGCACGTTCAACGTGCATGAGATATTTTGAATGCTTCAGTGTAACTATAATACTTCGGTGTAACCTTACCAAGAGTGATGAATCTACCTTTTTCATCCTAAATGTAGATTTGGTTTTTGTGCGAAATTGGGTATTGCGCTACATAAATGAAAACGCGAAACGCTCAGCTGAGTCGATCCTCAACCTATGTATTCACTTTCCTCTGTCTTCCCCAGTTACATCTGGTGCAAGTTAAACAAATTGCTAAAGTAAAATAAATTTCTGCTCACCAAACGTTGATTAGAAGGAAAACTCTAAGGTTTCCTCGGAGTTTCGTAAGCCAAAATGTGACTCATCGAATACTGAATAGTTACGAAATACCAGGATTTTTATCATTGAGGTAGATGGTTGCGTCATCATAATTCACGAGGTTTTCACGTGCGAGTCTACTCAGTGAAACAGTCTTTAACTCCGACAACTTATTTCTTCATGTTTTAAAAGCTATTGGTTCTTAAAAGACAAGAGCCTTTTCTAGGGCATTGGTTAGAACTTACTAAACGAAACAGGTCTTTATACGTTCAAGTCACTATTACTATTGTGAAAAGCCAATCTGCATGAGATGTACAGTCACACAGATGGCACGTGAAAGTGTTGGACTTTGCCTCCTTCCGTGGTTCGTACGTGAGGGAATTCGAGTTATCACACAGTAATCGAGTAAACAGAATTATAAAAATAACTCATGCACACGATTTGCATGTGAAGATGTTGGTCTTTGGCCCTTTTACAATTCGTACTTAAAAAAAACGCAAATTGTTTACTACAAAATTTTCTCAAGCGATTTTAAGAAATCACCTCGGCCTTATTACAACATCTGCAATTAATTATGTTTCATGCAACGTCAGGGTTGATAGCCTAACATTTGGAAAAGAAAATTATCAAACTGCCGAAATATATTTCTGCTCATATCATGTTACTCCACTCAATAAAGCAGTACCTAATTATTGCGTCAACTAGCTTCTTCCAATTTTATTCCCTAACGCTACTGTTTCTACTTAAGTTTATACGCATCTTTACTAAATAAAATACGTTTCAATAACTATAATGCTTAGTATGCAGGAAGGATGTATCATGTTGTTCACTTATTATTCCTTTTTGTTGTTGTTTTGCCGGAACGAAAAAGATCTGTTGAACTTTGTAAGCGAGAGAATAATATTTCTACAGCTTGTTTACAGGATTAACAATACTCGGTACAGCTTTTAAAAAATAAGCTGCTTTTCAAACTTCTAAAACCACATTTTATAGGCCGCATACTTTCGAATTAAAGTCCATATCTAAATATCAATTATTGCTTCACTGGAAGAGCTTTGAAAATATATGATCGTTTATACTCTACCTTGAAGCAGGTGAAACACAACTCATAAATACGTACGTGGTACCGTTCGCGATGGCCGAATTCGGTCAGAAATGTCTTGAAGTAGCATCCACACTAAAATATGAACCCTTAAACAGCTGCATCACTGTACACAACGTTTGAATCATGAAGATATTTAATATCATGTTTCCAAACACCTGTAGCCGTAATAAAAAGACGAACAAATTGTAAAGAATCAAGATGGCGGTCTTAAAGTGCCCTTGTTCGACCTTTAGCAATGTGATTTTTAAGTAGATGCCAAGATCTCATTGGTTCCTTAGCATCAACTCATAGTACCTTCAACCTTATTGGCTCTTGCAACAAACATCCGAACATACAAAGTTACAAAGTTACAAAGTTACAAAGATACAAAGCCACAAAGATACATACGCTCACACCACTGACATATGAGCTATTTTTTCAAAATAGCCCAAAAACGCTATTCATGAGCAATCAATACAGTGTCATCCATGAGTTCCTATCTCAAAAACATTCTCATTTAATATTAGCGAGCCCTCCTCCTTTATTGGAAAAATCAAAGCAACATACCACAGACGAGCCAGTCCAGCAAATATGAACAGGAACACCATTATACCCAGCAACAAACAATGCAAAATTGACGGACGATTTTGACTGTCCTTGACTATCGTCCCTATCTGTATCCTCCAAGTCGTCGTTAGCACGCAGGGTTGCTTTTTTTCTTCTCGTATGAAGCTCCAAACGAAAACAAAAGACGTTGAATGTTTTCGGTTTTTCTTTGCAGCTTCAGTCCTGAGATCGTCCGCAGTGAAACGGAGGCCTGGGGATGTTATCTCGTAATGCGCGCTTGGTTTGTGCTGCTGCGCCTTAGAGATGGTACCACTTTGTGTTGGGCGGTCGTGCTCTGTCATCCGGGGTTTAGGAGTATTATGTGCATGCTCTGAATGATCGTTGTTTGTATCTCTTTTGTCTTTAGTGTCGTGTTTTACTGGCAATAAAAGACTTCTGAAAATAACAGCTACGGGTTAAACAGTAGCCAACCCAGGTCAAACACAGGCTTTAATATATCTGAATATACTCCGCAGGAATAGTCCCTGCTTAACAATTAAAAGGGGTAAGATAGTGCGGAATATTTAATCTGCATATGTTGTGCAAGTTTTGCTCTTAAACAAAGAAGTATTTTAAACTTTTTGTAAGTTCTTCGGGTTGATAGTTGATTTTCTGTTCACATGACGGTTTAGTAGGCCTCACTGCATGTTACAACTTTTCATACACACGTGTGCTATGAAGCCTGCGCCGAATGTTACGTATTTTAGTCAAAACAAAAGCTTTATGATGCCAAGTAATTTTTGCTGCTCCAAATGAACTAAAATTTGTTTAATCATTTAAGAGCTGAGACACATTTTGCCATTCAATGGACAACGACCTGCTAGCTTATTTCAACGAAGAAATGCAATAAAGTGAAGTCCCCAAAGGGATAACCACTCTTACCGTTACAAATGTTGTTTTCAACAGCGGGGAAGGAAAAAAACAGTGTAAATAGCGTTTTATACTTCATCTCCGCTCTGGATGAAATTGAATGAAAGTCCACTGAACGTCATAGACGCATGAACATTCTATTTTTGGCGTCATGCTTAGTTTTGATTGCGCGCGCACTGCACCTCGCGCTATTCTTCACGTGACTGCCAGGCTGTGGTCGGCAATGAGCGTGCAAAAGCAACGGGATGGTGTGAAAATGTAAGCAAATAATCAAATAAAGCGCGATTTCAATTTTTTTTTCTTGATTATTTTCCAGTTTAAATTTTAATAGATGAAATTGAAAACTAGCGTTCTTTTAAGGGCTTTAGCAGTTGCGGAATCGGTTCACCATTATCAGAAGCTCATTAAATGCCTCGTTAAAAGACCTGTAAGACCGCAAGCACAGATATGCCCCCAGCGTCGCCTTCTTAAAAAAAAAATGCACATTGTACCATTTGCCAGTACGTTTAAAGAGAGAATGACCCTTTCCGTTAAAAAATTTCACTGTTGAATAATAGGGGAAGAAAGGCCAATGTGAAAATCGTCTTCCACAAATTCGCTTTGGATTAAATTGATTGGAAAACTTTGCATTATTATTACTAGTAGTATCTAATTATATCTGGCAGCTATCTGGCACATTTCCCAACTGCCTCTTTCTGAATTTTTCGGATCCGCTGCTGAGGGTTCTTCTTAAAATACATTTTTCCCTCTAGCTAAGGTTATGCTGGGTGCCAGAGACTTTTCTAGCGCGGTTTCCGTTTTCTGTCAAGTCTTTATAGTGATCCGCGTAAAAAGTCTCTAGGTTTTTCCTCGCGGCTTCGCCGTTCGTACCTTCGGCCTCCAGCTAAAGATTAGTCGGCCTTCGGAAATTCCCGCCGCACGCGAGAAAAACCTCTGGTGTAGACTGTTCACAGTCTTCTATTTTTCCGTAAGATCATCGAGATGGAACGCTTTGTGTTACAGGGTGTCATCTTGCATGAGTGTCAAAACCACTTAGGGGGCGGGAGCGGTTTTTTCTCGCCCACCCCCCTCCCAGAGCTATAATCCCCGACGCCCGCCTCTTGGGTACATTTGAAAATCAAGATACCCGTAACGGTAAGACGCAGTATATCCAAACGATCTCACGAAAAAATAGGGGACTGTGAACAGTCTACCTCTGGTGCTATCTGCAGGTTTCATCATTATCTTCGTCTGGTGAACCGAAAATTTGTCCCACTGCCTAACATTGATGAGTGGATTTAGGAGTTTTAAGATTATTCTGTGAAAAGGGTCAAAACTTAAGATAAATAAGACAAAAAAGAACCTAAATTCTGTTTGAGATCTAAGCGATAAACAACGCCTGATAGTTCTGTTTACCACAGGGCCGCCACACTGTGCGTGTAACTGATTGTTATTTTATAGTAAATGTATCGGGTTTACCGTTTGCTTGACCTATAGCGATGTATTGCTAAGTTTGTTTATAAATAAACCTTTAATAAAAGTTGAATTACCTTACCTTTGGTATATTGTCGTCCTTTTGCCTTGAAGGCGGGTTTTTCAGCGATTTTGAAGGATTTTGAGTTTGCCGTTTACTGTTCCAGATTTATATGGTCTTGATTGTATCGAAGGCTGGTTTACGCGCTACTAGGATTCCACTAATTAAAACCCACCCTTCCCTGGTATATTACTAGTTTCTTCTGGCCTAACCCTAGCATTAACACGCCTCCTCCCCCGAACTTCAGAAGGTTATGCTCTACAATGTACACGCATTCCACCACAGGTAGCCCAAGCTCAAAATATGAGCATCGGCGAGTATCGGCATTGTTGCGTAACATTCAAAATATAAGGATTTGTATGGGGAAAAAACCTATCGTTTCTCTAACGTACGAAAATGAAAGGATTTCAATAAAAAACATCTTACCTTACTTAAAATGTGTGTCACGTCTTTCCTGTGTGGTCCACGGGCAGAAAGAGAGAAAACCATTTACATAAAAACCCATAAAACGGCCATAAATCGGCCCGTGGACCACTCAGGAGAGACGTAACACACATTTTAAGTAAGGTAAGCTGTTTATTATTGAAATCCTTTCATTTTCGTAGGTTAGAGAAACGATAGGTTTTTTTCCCGTACAAATCCTTATATTTTGAATGTTAGGCAACAATGCCGATGCTCATATTTCGAGCTTGGGCTACCTGTGATTCGACACGTATTTCTAGTTATTGGCATAGATCATTCTTTCTTGTTATTGGAGATTTCAGGATACAAAGTTTCCGCCTACGGATATGGGTAAATTACGCGTAGCTGTCAGACGTGTAGATTGCCTCTTACTCGGAAGAAACGGGTAGTAAAGGTATCTTGCTGTGCGCTCGATTTGGACTTTCGACTGACCGAGAGTTGGGGCGAGTCAAAAAATGATTCCATTTTGTTTGTTTTTTGTTTTAAAAGCGCGACTCAAAATGTGAGGAGGGGCAGGCAGCGGGGAGTGACGGGGAGAATTATTTTTTTCTCGCCCTAATTGTCGCTCATTCGAAAGTCCAAATCGATCGCACAACAAAATACGCCTGCTTTGCGGGCTAATTCTAATTCCAAGGGAGAGGTAGACGCATCAAAATGTGGGTCGCGCTTAAAAAAAAAACGCATGCTCGGAAGGCTATAGGCTACCGGTAGAATGGTTACACCATTATGGCATACAAAAAATAATGGTTGTCTTTTATAAAACTACGAGGTAAACATTTTCGCTTAACTGTACCCGTAGGCTGAAACGGTGTATCTCAAGGTCGCTATATGTTATTTCGCGTTTGTCTCGAGTCCGCCATTCCTCCCGGTACCGCGGGCGCGGGTACGGGTCAGACGCTCTCATGCCCAGTCTTCAACGAGTCGGCATAAGATTTCATCGCCTTTGCACATGGGAAAGAGGAACGGTGAACATCTTAATTCTGCACTGCTGGTAAGCCCTTTTCTGTCCTTTGTACTCAACAGTTAAGCGTGGTATTAGTAGTAAAAGCTTTTCATTCATTGAGTCGCCTAGCCTGTTGTTCTGTTGTTGTTCTGTTCACCGCTCAGCTGTGTTTTTCTGTCGCTGTGGCATGCATGTGCCCTTTGCTTTCAGCTGGACGATACGAAGAAGAATTTTTTCGAATTCGTGAAGGTAGAAAACGGAAACTTTTAGTTAATAACCTGTATATTTCATTTAAGAATTGTATTATTAATGTATTTTTTATGTTGTAAACTGACCCATTTCACATTAATTTGCAGCTTGTAAGATGCCTGTGCATATGGAGTCTATGGAATCAGCTGAATCAGGCTGTATACAAACAAATGTAAGCTCATATGGCAGATGCCGGTGCATTGGAATGTTGTTTCCGGTGAAATGGCGAAGATGAACGTTTTTAGGTAAGTACGAATGTGAACGTTGTTGTTTCGGCCTTTTTAGCATCGGAAAAGTATTAGGGTATAATATTACAGCTTGTGAAGAGCAGCGTCACGGCCCGCGTCACGGCCCATTTGGACTGATTTCGTTGTTCCTTTTACTCAGCCTTCTTCTTTAATCACTCTCAATTTGAGATTTCTTATTTTAAGAAAAAAGTTAGAAACAAATCATAGAATAAGATTTTGTTCTCGTACATTCAAACTGTTTGTTAAATAAAAAAGAGTTCTTATCCTATGATTTGTTCTAAATTTTTCTCGTAAAGTAAGAAAACTTTTCTAAAATTGAGAGATTCGGAGCAATGTCGAATTTAGAGTGAATATTAGTGTTGTCAAGAAATGGAAAGTTCGATTTCTGTGTTAATAATATACACGAAAAAATTACTCAATTCTGATTGGCTGAGAAAGGAGTGCAGCTCTTCTGTAACATGAGTGCAAAATGTGTAACACGAGTGCAAACTTGTAAAACGAGTGCAAATTACAAATGCTTTCTGATTGGCCGAAAACACAAAAGAAACCAACAAGAACCAATCAGATTAGAGCTGTTTTAACGACACAGATTCAAGAAAATGGCCATGGTTTTCAGCAGACGACGACGGGATTAAATTTTCTAAGCAAAACAACAATAGAAAAGTTAAACAAAATATCCCAAAAAAACCCGAACACGGTAAAAAGTACGTCTTTCTCGCTAAATGTATTGAAAATGCGTTGCTAAGAGAAAAATACTGTCGACAAAATCGAGGAAAATGAGCCAGAGAAACTAAAAAAAAAGCTACTCATAACAGACTACGCTAAAGTAGAAAAAATAAAGAACAAAAACGGTTGCAACCACACGCAAACCATGACAGCTACACTCTTCAGGCATTTAAATGAACAAGGATTATTCAATGATAACAACAGGGATTTCAAGTCATGTACGTTATTTGTTGCTCTCTTTGAGTCTTTTGTGGAGTGAAGACCTCTATTAAAACATCCATGTGATGGTCTGTTTTTTTTCTACCTCAGTAGCAAACGAAACTGAAAATTTAAACTTCTGAAACCAATGGGTGAAAATACCACAACTCACACAATGAAAAGTATCCGTAGCTGGTACTAGCCTTAAAGAACGTGAGAAAAAAGTTTACGAATCATTGTGCAAGAAAAACAACATGCAGTCAGGTGAAGAAAGCAAAGATTGTAAGTTCAGAACATATCCTCAGTGTCACAGGCCACAGAGGTATAAATTTCCTTAACGACTACGATGAAGCCGACGAAGAAGAGTTTCGATGAATCTTGCATTAGCCCAAATAAAATAATGAAAACTCCAGCGCTGAGCAAAAGCAAATATTATATTAATACTGACAGTTTCCGACATCACAACAACTGTGGCTCCACTCACCCATCGATGGTAGCGTCGAAAGAAAACAAATTGCCTCCTTCATTTTTGGGTTTTAAATCTCAAAAATTTGTCCATGAATCCAGCTATGATGGGGTCTCAGGAACAGACAATGATAAACAGTCGTTAAAAATCCTTAGCAAGTGTCTTTCATCTTTGGCTGCTCGAAGCGTTCTCCTGATTTAAAAACGGCAGTATACTTCTTGAAAACGCTTCTTGTAAACGCCAAGCTCTCATAATCGAGGATGAATTTAAAAAAACTTACTTTTGCTGATTGTTGTAAACCAAGTTATCTTTAACAGGCTGGTGATCATATAAAAAAATCCTTGCACATTTCCAAGTTCTTAGCTGAATGATTTTGAAAGCGTTGGTCTTGAAAAAGTTTGAATTTGACAAAGGTAGTAGTCTGTTTCAGCCAATCAGTTGAATGAACTAAAAACGCGCGCGCTGTCAAAATTTGTTGTCGTAGTTATGTTTTTCGTGTATATTATTAATAAGTAATCGCATGATTTTTCTCGTGCAATTTGGATTAAATAAGCACTTGTAAATTTTTCAAAGACCACAAAATGCACTTGCCCTACGGGCTCGTGCACTTTTGTTAGTCTTTGAAAAATTTACTCGTGCTTATTTATACCAAATTGCACGAGAAAAATCATGTGATTACCTATACTTATAAAGTTCTCAGATGCATGCGACCACTAAAAACAGATTTGTTGCACGTACCTGTGAAGACTGCTCACAGGCCTACCATTTCTGGTACTTTTAAGTAGTGATGCCAACCTGCTCTAGCACTTTGTGATTTATGATTTAACACTAAGAGTAATCAGGGATTAGTAAGTTTATCTGTGTGTTGGTGATGGGAATTGAGGTTTGCATAGGGTGTCTCTTTGAAGAAACATACTCTTGGCCATTTCACGCAGGCGTTTTTGATCTTTTTGGTGAGTGACAGAGTGTCGGTGACAAAGCAAAGAACGGAGACCTGAGAGTGAGACAAAACTTTAACAGGCCAGTTAAATGACTTATTTTTTTTTTCTACTTTGTGTCGCTCAACCATGGATTCAAAGGTTAATTTTAATATTAATTAAGTTTGAATTTGGCACATAAGTAGTGTAAAGGCAGATTTAGATGACACATCTTTTGCTTACGACTATTGTGTGCTGTTAGCGTGTGTCATGACTACATGACAGATTGTGTCGTGTAAATTAGACCTGCAATATTTGTATGACACACAGTGGATGTTGTTAGTGAAAATTGTGGCATGGGGATGGTCAAAAGTCATGACTTACAGTAGTCATGGATGATAGTCATAAGCAAAAATTGTACTGTTTAAATTAGTCTAAACAGGTAGAGTGATTGGGTTGCCAATCAAAAGGAAGGGTTTTTGGACTTCGGCGATGTACTTGAAAGAACTTAAATAAGCTCACATTCTGATGTCAAGCAACGCTTCCCTGATATAAATTTTGCTCATTTCCAATTACCACGTATTACAATGTGAGTTTAGAAGGGTCATATGTCATGGATTTATATCAGCAATTCTGATAGGATAACTCACAGAAAAGATTTGTTTGAGTTGAACCAATACGCAATTCTTTAAGAATGAAAAAACTAGCACCAGGCCCAGGACCTCCAAAAATGAAAATAACGCCTTGAGCCTCGATTGTTTGTGAAATTGATCGTTTCAGAATGTTTCTTAGGCTTTTCGACGGTAAATCATGTTGAACCTTAGTGCAGATGCGGAATTTTTTCAGATAAAGCATTTATTTATGGTTTTTTTCTAAGAATTGTGTGATTTCTTATGAATTATGTGATTTTTTGTGAATTGGTGATCGGATGCGATTTGAGGTCAATTGTGCGAAATTGCACCATCACATAATATCAGATGGCCTGCTAAACTTAATTGAAGTGCATCCAAAATGGTCGGTAAGGCTTCTTACATGTATATAACTGACTTCCCATAGCTAGTTGCTAAGTTTACAAAAACATCTTTTCCCCTTTTGGGACTTCATTTATAGCTCTCTTCTGGTGCATGTTCAAAGAAAACAATTATTTCAAACTTTATAGAAGTTACAAGGAAAAAGCTGTGTTTGTTCAACACGGAGAGATGCCATTTTGATTGTATCATATAAGACGTGCTGTGATAGGCTATTTTCTAATAGCGTGAACAGTTTCAGGAAATGACAACCAAATTCTGATTGGTCAGATAGGGGAAAGGAATGTGGTTTGAGAGAGGAGGAGAAGCGTTGAGTGATGAGCCTAAGAATGGCTGTCATGGACATTGCTTTGAGAGTCCCTCCTTTATTAATTTCAGCTCCACCTTGGTATCCCAGAAGTAAGATCGGCCACATTCCGATAGTTTCTACCGACCTGTCGCAGATTTTTTTTGAAACATCCAGTTGATTTGTTGTTGTATATAGTAGACTGTGAGTAGTAAGGGGAGTGCACGCACGCCTGTGTGAGTGTTGAGTGGCCGAGAAATGAGGGGGGCAACCCAAGAAGAAAAAAGAGAGACTGCTCGCATAGCCAGACCCAATGAATTGTGTGTTGGCCTCACAATGCAAAATACGATTGGCTGATGCGTGAAGCATTGACAACAAACTGTCAACAATCGAAACCATTGACAAGTTGATGATGGCTGAAGCGCTGCAGGAAAGTTTGTCACGTTTCCTAAAAAAAATAGATATGGAGCAAAGAGAAGGATAAGAAGGTCTCATCTCTCAGGGTACGTGAACGCGATCGCACAATTGAAATGCTCAAAGCCTCTATTCACTGTCAAGTAACGCTTTAGTTCCAAAACAGTAGTCTTACTTTAGATCTTAAAACAAGTAGCATAGACTGGAAGACTCTTAGACTGTTTATTTTATAAAGCTAAAACAAAAGTAATTACCAACGGATGCACTACACTACAGGACATCGCGTTATAGAGCAAAGATTTGTTACATTGAATCTCAAGAGTAGTAGTAAAACCTTTATTGAACTAAGGTAATCCCTTCAGAATACTTAATAGTATATCTGTTATCAATAGGAGCCCTAAATTAAGGCTAATAAAAAAGTTCAAAATAAATAATAAGAAACTAAGTAACTATAAGCAGAAACTCACAAGGGGTTGAAACTTGTAACTCTCATATGTTTGCTTTGTCCGATGCTCGTGATTATTCATTTTCGAAAGAACCATATTTGGAATGACAAGAAAAGATAACTGACCAATCAAACTTCGTAAAGATAACTGACCAATCAAACTTCAAACAACGTGATGTAATTTTACTTCATGTTCCCACGTCCGCTTGAAAAAAAATGGCCGACAAACGGGGAAAAACTCCCGAAAGCCGAGAAAGCTTTCAAAAGTTGAGACCAGGAATCTTACCGAAACACTGAGCAGGATATTATTGCCTTACCACCCGAGCCAAACATAACATTATGAAACCCATTGACGTCCTTGCAACTTCTTGAAGTTGTCACTTCAAAAAACGATGCCTCGTTGACCCTCTGCACGGTAAACTTATACTGCAAATAGGCTTTTAAAATTCATATATTAAAAGTCTAGAATAAATAGTAAAAAATATTTTCGATTAAAATTCATTAGCTGCGTATCGAAAAGTGTCCAAAACCTGAACCTGACATTTTCATAAAAAGTGATGCCTGTAATGAATGTGAGAAGCATTTAAGCTTAAATTCAGCTTGGATGTTGTAGTCAAGATCGTGTTATGAGCTAATGTTATGAATGAACAAACTCAAAACAATAGACAGAGAAGCCGTTTCTTGAAAATTTTTATTCAAAATCCAAAAAGTCAATCTTTTAGAGCAATTCGGAAAACACTATCTGGATCGTGGATCCGTTCACGCAAGTGAAATCGGCTGAGCACATGGCAAAATTCAACACAAAATCCATCTCAAATCGGGGCACATTTTGTAATTTTTCGTTAGTGCCAAAGAGAAAATTTATAAAACGTCTATGAAACATTTAAAAATACATAAATTCCTTTTCAAAAACGCAATTGTCTTGGCCATAGAGTGCAAAATGTACCTTAAAATTCAGCAAAAACTTCACTGCCTTGGTTGCATTTCAAAACAGACCATGTGCGCTGTCGTGAAGAAAACAAGGTTGAATTGCTTGAAGGACAATTTCTTGATGAAAAGCTTCCCTTCCGCCACAAAAAGAAAGCTGAGCATTCTTCTGAACTTTCTCTTTCCATTTTTTGTCTTTTAACAGTGTATTTTTAACCTTGAAATGCCGAACTCTTGTCTTAAAACATCTGCATGGTGATCGCGCGGTAGCCATTTGTTGAAAATGGATATCTGTCACTAAGGTTGCCAAATATGGTAAAAGTGAATATTCATGTGCATTGAACGTGAGTTACACGTTTCAACCCCTTATGAGTTTCTGCTATAAGTTAATAATAGTACAGTATAACAATTAAAACTAATTCTTATTTACTAAATAATTATTATACACAACTGAGCCATTGTAATAAAAACCTTTCTTGGCGGTCTCAGTTCTTACTGCAGGTAAGTATATAAAATTGCGTCTTATTGTTTCTCTTGAAATAAGTTGCTTATTCAACTTAAAATAATGCTTTAAAAACTGTGGTACATTATTATTTAAACACCTCTTCATTAAACCTAAAATATGACTGTTACGGCGATCTTCTAAACTCTGAAATTTAAGATAGTCAGTGGATGTTGTACCACGTTTAGATTTAACTATAATTTTCGGTGCCCGCCTTTGCAAAGATTCAAGACTTTCTATATCTGCTTTATTGCAGCTGGACCAAACAACATCGTAATAATCAAAAATGGACAAAATTAATGCATTATACATCTCGAAAGCTGCATGTATAGTGATATTCCTTCTAAGGCTCTCTAAGACACCAACTCTTTTACCAACCTTAGAAATAACATAACGAACATGGTCTTTCCACGTAAGACTATCGTTAAGAAAGATGCCTAAATACTTAAAATCATAAACTCTATTAATTTCATAATCACCTATTTTGATAACTACTGTGTCAATAGCTTTAGAAAGCCTAGCATCAGTTCCAAAAATTACAAATTCTGTTATTCTTTTGTTCATAAAAAGAAAATTACTGAGAGTCCATTTATTCACTTCATCTAGTTCAGCATTCAAAGTTTCCTCCAAGATTTTAATGTCCTTGTGGGCTGCAAAAACAACAGCATCATCAGCGTATAATAATATATTACATTTGCTGATAGCAGTAGGTAAATCATTGATGAACAGCACAAACAACAATGGTCCAAGGATTGAACCTTGCGGCACACCAAAAGCAACATCACAAGGGTCTGACAGAGTACTTTGGACTGTCACCACTTGTCGTCTATCGGTTAGGTAATCCCTAAACCATCCAAGCTCTTTTCCAGTGACTCCATATCCCATCGTGAGTTTCTCCAGTAGCAGGTCATGGAGAAAGGAAAAACAAAAAACAAAAAACAAATCAGTGCACAAAGGGCGATCTTGAGTGACTTGAAGCATTGGTTTAGCTTTAGTTAAGCTACATGTAGAACACTATCCCGTGAAAATTGAACATCCTGCAAACAAGAACTAGGCCTCGGGTGATCTCATTCAAAACATAAAGCACAGGAAATGAATTATTAATATAACGGAAATAGACCAGCTTCACGACCTCTAAATGTGAGACCAGCGGCCAAAATTAAGATTTGCTTAGTCAGTTAGTTTAGAATCAACTCTAACTTTATGCACTGCATAAGTTGTGCTTTTTGAAAAAAGAAATGCAACTAAACCTCTGTTGTTCAAGCAAACCCCCTGGTCATGTTTCACGTGCCTGGCCTGTCAACACTTCAGTTTTCATGCCAAAAAATCACCAGACAGTGAAAGACCATTCTCTCTGGCTATGCGGGTAGTCTCTCTTGTTTTGTGCCTTTCCCGTCTCGCGCCTTCAGTCACGCGCGCGGTCATTTGCATTTTGCTCTACCAAGAAAAAAGAGAGACTGCTCAAAGTCTATGTCTGTAGGGAGTGCTTGAGCATACAGAGCTTTGTAAACAACCTGGACTTGGTGAAATCATGTGCACCTGAGCAAAGTTACATTTCAGCTTTTAATTTTCTTGTTTTTATTCACCACGCAAATTTTTTTCATTTCAATTGAAAGGAGATGGATTATTTTATTCTGTGAACAGGAAGGGTCTTGAGGCTCTGTACAAAACACACCTTGATTCTTTTTATCTTGGTGTACGGCATCATGTAACTCTGTATAACATTGCATCAAGAAAGAAGATCATTTTCCAATAGCATTTGTATTTGCTTCATTTATGTTTTTGTTAGACATGATCTAATAATGTTAAAGTTTTCAACGGAAAGACATTCCTTCGCTTGACACAATTGCTACCCTCTTGCCAGCTGGTGCTCTTTCTTTGGTATTGTTTTGTGATGTAATTTCTTTGAATGTGCCCTTTCAGTTCCACAAGAAAAGGTTTGTTTTTCTAATAAATCTTTTACAAGGGGGACATTAGTGAAAAAACTGTTAAAAAAAGGTTTTTGTCATATATTTCTTTATGCAAAGTTGTCACAACTTTGCTTGGATGTAGTGAGGACTGTACTGGTGTTCAAAACGGGCTTTCAAAACATCTTAAAGAGACATCACCTTGTAGAGCTTGTCAATTCCAACTTCTTGTTGAGCTGGAATTTTAGATTTGTTACTGAAGTGAAGATACCTTAATCTGTTCCTGCCATTATTGAAGCAGATGCTGGGACTCCATAAACCCGCTCTTTCGACCAGTAATAAGAAACTTGGAGCTACTGTTTGATGCCTATTCTAATAAGTAGACCAAGCCAGGCTTTTAATTCAGCCACAGTCAAAGGGTTAGTCCAAAGTTGGTTTCTTTTACCTGCTTCAACTTGGCTTTCTCCTCCGAATCTGTTGGTTTCATTGACAATATTTTCAAGGAAGTCCATGTTGAAAAAAATGCTGAATAAAATCCATGGCCGATGCTTCCTCTGTGAGTTCTTTTTGTAGACCTGTTGGCTCTTCACATGCTGGTGGCAGATTTATTTCTACAACAGGTTCCTGCCACTGAAATGAGAATGTACATATATTGGTTCAATTTGTGGAAATTGTTTTACCTTCACTTACTTCACTTGCATGAACATGGCTTTCTTCACAAAGCAGGATTTTTCCACTTGAATTTTTCCACATCCTTGTTTATCTATGTTCAAGTGTTTTGTAGGATACAATATTTTCTTTTCCCTTTCCCCAAGAAAATGTGGTGATTCCTTTCTGAATTGACTGACTGTGAAAAAGGGCCTCGATTTGAGGGTCACAAAGTGGAGGCAGATTCAGTGACATGCTTACAGACATATTTCCATCCAGAAATCTTGGTTTTGTCCACATTTAACCTAGGAAGGTTGCATATGTAGCCTGAATTATTGTGTTGCAAGGGCTGATGGCTTCACAGCAATAATCTATTGTGCGAGAAAATACAGTTTGAAATAAAATGGCCAAAGGATAATCTGCAAGAGAAGGCATGACTGAATATGAAAAGAGATCATCTGCTGAAAAACTCCCAGTTTCCAGCAACGTCTCCACGGCAATTCATCGCGCTTGGTAGTGGAAAATTGTGCGATAAAACTTGGGGAATATATGCTGGCGCTGGAGGTTGAATGCTGCTTGCGCTGTGCAACTCCACGTGGTCACCATCTGTCGGCATCTTCTTGCGTTTTCAATGAGTGGATCACTTCAGAAATGCGATTAGGCGAAGCGAACAGGATTTGCTAGCAGCTTCCACTGTTTTTTACGCGGACTCGAACAAAAATTTTGGCAAAGTGGAGTTCTTTCGGACACCATGTTTCAACATGTAAGAGTCCATTGAGTTCAAGTAAAAACTGCATTCTTTTAATGACCAAATATGATAATATCAAATATTGCAACTATATCACAAAAACACAGTGTGTCGTGCAATATCATAACACACACAGATGCTGGTATAGTAACCTGCAAAATTAAAAGTCAATATCCTTGTTTTTAATCTGTTCTGATACCATGTAATTGAGTATTTGCTGGCCACTCTATTATTATGGATTAGAATTATTTGTAGCGCTAGTGGCAATTATCATTTCTAAAGATAAAGATTGAGGATAAGATTAAGAATGGTTAGACCCAGGTCAAATTTAGAAGGATTTGTGTGGAGTCATCAGAATATAACTGGGCTAATATTTCAGAGACAATTGGTCCCGAAATGCTAGTTTCTGGCAAGGAGGTCTCTTGGATGTTGTTGTTTCTGAATGTCTCTACAAATCCCATAATTTCACAAATGTAATTTTAATGATGTTGTACTTCAGAACTCTATAGACCAATTTCAATAATTCAAAATTCCTACCTGGCTACCAGGCTTACAGGAATAATAAAAAAGAAATTAAGCATTGTAGTGTACTGGTTTTTCCTCATGGCAAAGCTTAGATGTTGATGGCTTTGGTCTTTCAGGGTCTTGATGAAAATTACTTGTGCAATTCTGGTTTTACCCTGGCTAAATAAAGTCTTGTTTTGTTTGGTCGTGGCTTTTGATATTGTTCAAATAAAAACTGTTGCTCTTGTCAGCTATGTTAGGGAAGCCTTTGCAAACTCTGCTGTACATCTTACCTTCTTCTTCATTATACTACCAACCACTGTTATTCTTTCATCCAATCTTTAGGAAACCCATGGCCAAGCATTCTCCTTTTTTCCCTCATACCTCTCTCTAGATGCTACAGCATCTGTAGCATTTCCTTTGGTTTGGCTTTCTTGCTCTTCATTTTCTCTTTATTGCCACCTGAATTCCATGTAAAAAATCCAATATGGTACATCAGGGGGAGTATCCTTGTTTAATTCTATTTTTTTTACTCACTAAGTGTTAAATTTACTGTCCAATGGGAAAGGGAGAGTGATTATGTCAAGCCCTGACTATTCTTGATACAAAACTTTGCTAACCATCAAACGATGTCTGACATTTAAATAGATAAAAACAGTCTTCCAAAATCTCTGACAGTCTTGAAAAGTTTGTTTTCATTGTGTAGCGCATGCGCTACGAGTGACACAGCCCCTGTAAGCTTTTGTCGCTTGCCTGCCACTCATGTTCTTGCTGAGCAGTGGCAGGCTGTTCTTGTTTCTTTGCATAATTATTATGCAAAGAATCCTTTATCTTGATCGCTTCTACTCTCACAACCAGGAACAATCAATCAATCAAGCTTTATTTACTGTATCGCGTCATTAAAAATGCTCTTCCAGTGAGCCGTTTACCTGATAAATTTTGAGAGAAACTTCACTAATGCTAAAAATATATCTGTATATTAAGAAAACTGACCTTTTATTAATTACACAAACTTGAACTTAACTTAACTGCATCCGAGAAAATCGGTGACATGACTAAATTCTTCCCCCAACTCACTCTGTCCAACATAACAGTTTGGAGTTCATGTGCCTCCAAACCAGTATCATCTTCCAAGATTTTCTTTAGGGTGATTTTGGGGCGGCCCACTCTTCTCCTCTCATCAGGTTCCCACAACAGAACTGAGCCAGCTGGCTCATTGGGTCTTGACACGTGACCAGCCAAACTAAATCGTTTTCGTCTAATGATCTCAGTGAGACAAGGGTTCGAGCTGTAGACAAAATTGTTAGTAACTTTGTCTTTCCAATAGATATTTTGTACTTTCCTCAGTATACCTGTATACTGAGCTTCAGTGCTTGTTGCGTATTTGAGTTACGCTTGAAACAACGTGCTGCTGAATGGAACACTAACGTTTAAGGTATAGTGACAACGTTGGTCATTAAGAATGTAACAGTGAACGGGTGAAACAGTGAAAGACTCAATCAAGCTTAAATCCTGTTGACAAAGGGAGTCTGCAACGTCTATGGAATGACCAAAAACGAATGGTAGAGAGCACAAGGGGGCGATTCGGAAGAAGTAATGTGGCGCAAGTTGTAAACTGAGTGTGCAACGTTGACCGTGATAGTTGACGTCAACAGGATTGCAGTTTGAAGGGTCTTTAACGTTTGTGTATTTAAGTGCCCTGCTAAAGGAGGACATGTAAGAAACAACAACTCTTGGTAGTGTGAATTAGACACCGCTTCGTACTACTAATCTGGAGGTGCTGCAATAAGTTTGAACTCAACGATTAACAAGTGTTGCCGAACGTGTCGTAGCTGCAGGAACACGTTGTTTAGTACGATGTAGTCCAAGAGTGATTGGTCTCGTGGTGCCGAGTGGTATCTATTAGTGCGTCCTGCAGTACGACATGTTTGACAAATCACTTGTGTGTTGTATAGTTCATAGTTTAGTCCGCGCTAGTCAAAGTACGTGTGGCGGCCTGCAGGGTGTCCTCTTTGCCCTCGTGTTCCTCTTCCTCTTCCTCGCGTGGTTCCCCTGGTTGCTTTGCTTCCTCGGGAACGAGCTGCGGTGGGTTTTCTCTTCGCTGCTGGTGCAGAGGTAGCGGCCGATGTGCTGCTCTCGGCACTGAGCCCAAACCTGGCCCAAATGTTAGTTGTTGAGGAAGGCCTTTTTCGCGGGGCTGGTGTTTTGCCTTTCTGGCTGCGGGACAGAGTACCAGGCTCGTGATATGGGTCAGGGTCTTCCTGCGTGATAAACAGCACATGTTCTCCCGAGGATTCTGGTGTGTTAAAGGGCTCGTGGTCCTCGTCGTCTTCTTCCTCCAATATGTTGTGCCGCGATCGTCTGCGGGTTGGTGCAGGAATGTCTTCTTCTTGGTCATCCTCGTCGTAGGGATACTGGGGTTCCTCATCTTCTACGTTTTCTTGTACGGCATCCCAAAAGGTAGCAGTTGGGCGGGCTTGTCTGCCAGAACTTCTTTGGGTCAGAGTGTCCCAAATGCTGCCACCCTCTTCCTCTTCCGGCACTATCTCAGTGTGACTTAGTGTCTGTGAAGCTATATACGCAACCATCGACTCCCGTGATGGATTTTGTTTGAAGGATTGGACTTCCGGGGATTCCCGGTGTCTCTTGGCGTATTCAGCCGGATGGCTGAATAATGTCTCTAGAGTCATGATGTGCGTCGCTATAGAGAACATTGCACCTGATGCCGCGAAGAGGTGTTTGCAGAGACTCTTCCGCGTGTCGTCTTCAATAAATTTTATTAAATCACGCAGATCGCGTTCATCTGGTTCTTCGGAAGTCGCAGAATATTTTTTGTTAAATCGTTGTAGCACCGTCCTGATGGGTCATGCTTTGTTCAGCAAAGGGTCTACGGCATGCTTCGTAAACACCTTGTCTTTATGGTCGGCGAGTGTGGCCAGGTTCGCATACAGAGTATCTGCAAGTTCGCTAATCACGTAATTCGGCCGTGTTAACCACTCGCAGTTCCAATGGAACAATTTATCTAAAATCTCGCGCGATGTCAGGAGGCCGTGGGTTTTCCCATACGGTGTTAGGAAATGTTTCGTTTGGTGCTTAAAATAGTTGACGCCGGTTTTGCTCTCTGGCGTCCAGGGGTTCTGATTGCGCCTTGACATAGCTGCAAACAAATAATTGCGGGTGAGATTGTACGTTCACTGGTCAGGGGTGACCGTTGACTGTGTATGTGTATCTCTGCTTAGCAGCTACGTGACAACAGGTTCGAATCGATAGGGTCGCGGAAGTCGGGGAAACCGGTGACTCCAGTGCTGAGAGGAGGGTCATCCGAGTGGTTGTGAATTGGAAGGTCCGCAGTCTGAAAGCTGTGGGAAGCAGCATGAACAACGAGGATGCGATGTCTAAGCTATACCGGGTTCCTCTGAGGCATGCTAAGGACAAGTGGTTCGTTGACGTATGGACAGCAGCTGTTTAAGTTAGGGCTGGGGTGAGCTGGTCAGCTACGATTGGTGTCAGGATTTTGATGTCCTCACTCTTGTGTACCCTAGAGAGAGCGACGTATCCCATACCGCTCGGCACAGTAGGGCAGTCGAACCAGATGATCAGCTTTTTGATGTTAGCGCCTTGCGTTTTGCAGATCGTCATGCAATAGGCTGGGTTCAAGGCATAGTGCACTCTACTGCGCCCGTCTTCAGTGATGGTGGCGACAGGGTAGGTGAACGTCGTCTTCCCATTTGGAAACTTCAAGAGGAGGGTGTTGTTCTGACTGTTTTGGATGGTCGCCAGCTGGCCGTTGACCACACCAGTAGGCTTGTCTAGATTTTGAGTGACCACGACGTGCATGCCGCGAAAAGGCGGGAAGTCGTTGACATCATTCTCCAGGGGTATGGTTGACAGCGGTGTTTTGTTCTGGAAGGCGCGGGCAATCACGATGTTGTTGACACGATTTGCAGCAGCGCGGGAGACTGTTAGAAACGTCGCATCTGGCGCATCTTCAACAGTGTGCCATATGTCGAAGTCCGTTATATCTGATTGCTCAAACAGCAGCAAGGGGCGCTGGAAGTTGTCCACCACATACTGTTGGGGGCGACTATATCGGATGTACTGCAAGAAATCCATATACGCCTTGTCGGTGCACCGGAACTGTTGGTACAGGGAGTGAATCTGGCAGACTTCGCGCAGGCGGTGGTTCTTCAAGATAGACGTGGTCTGGGTCGTACGGCCGTTGATCGTCTGTAACGGCGGTTGTTGACATTTTGCCGGCGATTATGACGAGGGGTCGATGGAGCTGTCTTTCCAATGTATCATGGATCAGATCGAAGGTGTCATCAGCGACCATCGAAGCCTCGTCAATGATGATGGCATCGTACTTCCCGATGTTGTAGTTAACCACGTACTGTTGGTCCGCTGCAATAGGGATATTGAAAAGCGCGTGGATAGTGTCAGCCTGCAGATCTGGGTAGAATTCTTCCCTGTAGTTGGTAGCAAGAAGACCCAGGGGAGCACACACAGTAACGGAGTATTCTTCTTCAATTAACGTGTGGATCAGGCACTTCACCACTTGAGTCTTCCCAGTTCCGGGACAGCCTAACAGGAGTTAGTACTTGGCGTAATTGGTGGAGTTTGCCTCTGCTAGTTCGTTCGTAGAGCAACTGCCTCCAGGTGACCATGTGCCGTAGATCGTACGTCAGCGTGTCTCCACAAGAGAAAGGTTTCTGGAGTAGATGGCTCGCTGCTGTGGGGAGAGAGGATATTGGATCTCAAACTGTGAACGTTCAGATGTTGCAAACGTGTTGTCGATGACTCCCAGTTGCTACAGCGCGTAGATATCTTGGAGAGATTGTGTGTAGAGCACGATTGTGTCCAGATAGCTCCTCTTGTGGGATTCACTTCAGAGGTACTGGAGGATGGTCTCTCTGGAGCCTAGGATGTTGGGCAGCTTTTCCCTCGCTGGTACAAAATGCTGAATCGGCTCGGGCAAGCGGTCTTCACGGAGATCGTGAAGTTCATCTAGGGTCCGACGGGGCAGATTCATAATCAGAAGCTGGTAAAAGAAGACCGGGTTGAAAACCGAGAAGTGCTTGACACCCACGAGAGTACTGCCGTCCTTGTAGCGTTTGGCTGGATTTTTCTCATGATCATATTGCCTCAGCGACTCTAGGAATGTCAGATCTTCATCGTCTTCAGACCGTGCAAGGTATTTCAGATGCACCTTGTGCTGCGTTTGGCTAGGTGTTGCTGCGGTGAACGGCTTTGTTCGTGAGTTACTCCATGCGATCTTCATTGTTGTTAACTGAAGCACCATCTCCGGTTCCAAGGGATGCATGTTTTTTAGGAAGGATGTTGCAGCTTGGTACGTGCCAAGGTCGACCGAGTAAAGTTGTTGTGTTTTAACTGCATCATGACACTTGGCGACGTACGAGGTGACATATTTTAACAGCATCGCCTTGCCATCGGAAGATTGCACATCCATGGAACACTGGAGAGAGCCAGTCACCGCAGGTACGAAAGCTCGTAGGTTACAGCCTTTATCAGTGCGGGTGTGGTGGAATGCAAGGTAGGTCTCGTTATTTTCTGTCAGGACGCGGTTTGGCGCTTGCCTGAGCGGAAGAGAACTTGTGCGGGATTTCTGCAGATCATAGACTAAGAAGGCCTCCTCGACATTGCCCCAGGGTATGGTTGCAGACAATTTCGTGACATCGACGTCGTTTATATCGTCCAGCCAGATCAGTATGTATGCGTGAAGTGTACCCCTCTTTCGAAATTCAAAGCGATAAAAATAGTTGGTCACATTGTTCGCAGAGGGGTCACTCTTCTTAGCAAAGAGGTGGTTCTTCCATCGCTTCGTATTGCTCCCACATAGATAACCGTGGATGTACTGTTCGAGGACATGGGCGATGTGGATGGTTTTCGGTATTGCTAATTCGGTCGCGCCTTTGCCCGTCTGGTTGCGTAGATGCTCTAACCACGGAGGAAAGGGGAAAGTCCATTCGAACGGAGAGATCGTGATGAACATCGATGGGAAGCCAAACTGCCGCACGGCATCTATGAGATAACGATGCTGGATCGTCCAGTACTGGTGGCTAAAGGTCTTCGCTTCTAACGCTGTTGTAGGTGAGCATTGGGCTTGCTTAGCCGAATTAATAGCTCCCGTGATTGTCATAAACAACCAACAGTCGTAGTGGTAATGGAGAAGGTCGTAGTTCATCGCATAATCCGAGACGGGAGAGGCGATTTTGGCCATAAAAAATACTTTCCCGCTCTTCCGAGTTTCCTACCCTTCCAGAAAAGACTCGCAGAGGCTGTTGTGGTGGTACAGGTGCGGCCATAGTGCACCTTCAATGCCATGGAAGGATTCATGAGAAAAGAGCTCAAAAATCCACGGCTTGCGCACGTGACTGCGGTGCATGAGGATGAACTTTTTGTAGGAACAATTTGGGTTGTTCATTAAGTAGTCGAACGCAGCTTTCGTTCGTCTCCTGGACACTGGATCTGAGATGTGGTGAATTTTGAGCTCGACGTCCTCCTGGGCCCATTTGATCTTGAATGGCTCTTCGCGCATTCTATAGCCAAACATCATGCGGTTGTATCGGCCGGAGAATGCGCGAAAAGGATGGAGCGCATAGATCTCATCCATCGTCAGATTTTGGAGGACTGCTGGAACTCTCCTCGGATGTGGGACCTGGTATCGGCCAGCGCTGCATGTACATGATGTCGCTTACGGTACGCAGGGAGCAGCTTTTTCGATTGGAGGGATCCACAGTGCGTGCAATATGCCCAGCTGCCGTGTTCAGCCCAGAATCTGAGGTCAGTGGCTACCTCTGTAAACACACATTTGCTCCTGGTTGACCGGTCGGGACTCTAAAAGCGCAGAGAAAATCTTCCTTACGGGTTGTGCGCTTCTGGAGACGTTCCAAGCGGCGACCAGCTCTGGTTTCATCGAGTTGACGTACATTGGTGGAACGTACAGTTACACGTGTGGGACGTTGTTGCCAGTATCTCTCGCTGGACTCCTTCGTCCATTTCGGCCGAGGCATTTCTGAGAACCGAATGAAAGATACCCGGTGTACAACGTTTGCAAGATGAACAAAGATACACATATGCCGGCCAATAACATCAACATTCAACATCAAGTCTATTTTATGTCAACAAATCACAGGGTGTTACCACTGAGACAAAATGGCAGCCAAATATTCCGTAAGAGTCAGTTAAGTAACTCAAAGAAGACCAAGTAACTGGGAGATACCCATACTGTAGAAAGAGCATTGAGGACCCCTGAGCCTTTCCTATTCTGGTGTCAATGTCGCAAATCAACCTAAAATGTACATTGTATAACTAAAATAGGTTCCATCACAACTCCCTCAAGAGACCACTCTGCATTTGACTGAGCACTCGCATTGAAGGGCGTTTGTTAACATGTGGTTGGGCACTAACATGGCCAAAAGCAGCCATCATCAAGACAGAGGTCACGTGTGAAAACCAAGAATTGCGAAAACACAAGTTTCCTTTAAAATCAATCATTCCCTCATTCATGACATTGGCGACTGTTTTTTAGACAGGAAAAAAGAAATGAAAAGTTACTGCTTTCTATTCCAACATGTATGTGTGGAGTGCCAAACATAGTTAGGTCATCTGGAGACAATTATTGTTGCCTGCCAGGTGGGCACCCACTTGATGATAAAATATGTGACAATCACAATTTTCTTATCTGTTGCTTTTGGGATGTAAAATCATATTCAGTATGATATCTGAATATAAGAAATTAACTTAAACATCAGAATTTCATTACACGTGAATTTTGGTGCCTTGCGGGGCCACCACCAATGTACCAGTTGGTGATAAAGCCTATTAAGCACAATTTAACGGAACAACATATAATACATTTCAGGGGTAAATCTCTGATCACCTTTATAGCTAATTTATAGAGCTATGCTCGATGAGTCTAGTAATCTGAGTTTGTGTTTCTTTCTAAGTCAAACTGTTCAATTACATTGTACAATGGCATGTAACAGTTAATATTGGCAACTTGTTTCAAGTCTTATTTTTTTCATCTGAGACGCTAAAAATGAAACTTATTGTCATGACATTGCCACCTCCGGTTGGGCTTCCAAGGCCTTCTGTGATGTAATGCGCTGCAAACAAAGCCCTTTGGAGACCCACATTTTAATAATTTGGAGTACTCAACAGCGCTTATCCAGTCAATTTTACTAAGTTGTTAACTTTGCAATTAGGGTCATTTTACTTATAACCAATGATTCAATATCTAACAATTATAATGTGCCATATAAGTGCAAATAAACAAAAGAAAACAGTGAAAGCAGAAATAGAACACAAATGGCAGTGATAAACATATTCAACTTGCTAAGTTTTTTAATGCTTTATTACAACACAAAAAGTACAAAGCATTTTCATATATACATGGAAAAGAAAAAGGTTAGATGATGAATACATTAAATAATTAAATATTGTTAACAACAATAGTTATATAATAGTGAAATTTAAGTGTAATACTACATAGAGGTTTAATATCTATTAACCATGAGCATTACTGCAATGTTATTCACATTGAAAAATTATGACTGGCCAATCACTGTTAGCCAGTTGATAATCAAGTGTATTACAAGTTTTGCTGAAGCTCTTTAACCTTACCCAGACAGTTCTGGTGTGAAACTATCGTTATTTATGAGTCTGGGTGTACTTCCCTAATGATAGCTGCTTTAGCTCTCTGAAGCATGTTCTTTATCTGAACTGTTCAATATAAGCCTCTCTATCTACTAGTAAATGGCCTGCTGGCAATTTGTCTGGAACAACCTTCAAGAAGGCCTTGTGGACAGCTCCTTTGCAGTGCAATGTTCCATAACGAAGTTCTTGGAGGGCATGTTTTTGTCCACTATGGCCTCTGTCCATGCAGTGTGAGTCACCCCACAGATAACGTTTCTTGCCCTTACAAAGGGTGAAGCAAAATCTTTCTTTTTAAGTCGTCATTGTTGATAGTATCGTTTTCATTTTCAGTTAATTCTTGGCAGCACTGTGTATGAAATGTTTTGTTCATGATGGTTCAGGCTAACCTTTCCATGACAATTGTTGTAATGTATAGAGGAAGGAAATGCTGCAGTGTCTATGGTAATTCATTTTGAGTTAAGGTTTGTCAGTAAATGATCATGACATAGATCATCCTCACAGGCGAGTCTCTGAAATTTCAAAAGTAATTAGGTATCGCCTTAAGTAAGCCCAAATGGGGATTAAAAGAGAATGCTGGCAATATGGTACAATGTTTCATCAACAATTTTTGCTCCTTGTATAGAAGAATTTTGCTTGTATTTTCCATTATTTTGTATCCATGGAAAAAGGAACAGATATTGCCTCAGCCAAAGTGAAAATATCACATTATTTATCCTTAATTGAGTAAATTATAGTTTTCACACCTTTTCATAGACTCCCTATGCAAAGAAAAATACTTGGGCCATGGTTTACTTGCTAATTACTATGGGGACGGTTGTTGGAAGTCTTCCTGTAAGTTCCTCGCCAAGAACAAGGTACAACACGTGCAAATTTGTTGCCATCTATCCCCCTTCTCTCCAGCAATTTCTTGTTAAGCTTGTCAGCAATCTTATTTGCATATCTTCTGAAGACCACTTTCACAGTGTCTGACATGCTGTACTCTCGTAGTGCGTGTTGTACTCATGCAACAATTTCACATTTTGGCTGAAAAAAAAAACAACAAACATACCTAAAGTAATTGATTGTGATGTTTGAAGTACCATTATCGATCACGCTGTCTAACCGTTTGATCAACTCCTTCCGCTTTCTAGAAAGTTTTGCCCTGGGTGACTGAGGACTTTTACCGGTCACTTGATCTCCTCTGATCTGGAAGCAGGGCAGGCTGAAAGATGGAACAGAAAATCACATCTTATTGGGAATTTTAATAGGACTGTTAGACTGTATTTTTTAACTTACCCATTCAAATGCTAAGTAATCCAGTACAAGCTTTTTCAATAATTCTAAAACATAAGAGGAATGGTGGAAAAAATAATCCAAATTTGTACCACAGGTATTTTTTTAGACTTTACAAGCAGTGAAAAGCTGTTAGACTAAAATTCAGGCCACACTCCTTACACTAAAATTCTTGCTTACCTGACCTGCAAAGACGACCTTGTGTATCTGAGGCAGGGAAATGCAGAGTTGATGTAATCCTGGTCGATTCTTTGCCACCTCCACTGTAACATGCACTAGGCTGTCTAAACTCTCCATCACTGTTCACAGCTGAGTTGCAGTTTGTTAACGTTCCTTGAAACATTCTTGTACCAGAGGAGTCACCCGGTGAATGGGCAGTCATCGAGACTCTGCAGTTGGCCATCATCGGGTTCCTCTTCAAAATGGTCCTCTGCATACTGTCTGGCCATGTGGATGGCAAGCTCCTTTCTATCATTGGCGGTAAGGCAGTCATGGGTCTCCTGTATGATTTTATCCGGACTCCTCTATTTACTTAAATGGGACAGTGACCAACACGAAAGCTTCAGCTACTTTGGTCACTGTGCTCATATGAACAAACTTGTACATTATATTAATATTTCATCATTTGTTAACCTACTGACTCTGTAAGCCATCTTATACTGTATCAACTTGCATAGTGCGAATTAAACTTGAACCTTGAATCCTGGGCTTGTTGCTGTGAATGTCTGAAAGTGGCACCCAATGATGCCTTGTAAAATTTTAGAGATGGCTATTAACACTGTCACGATGAGGGCAGTCCTACCAAATGCTACTTGCCAAATTTAGTATGTGGAAAATATGTATAGTCATCAGTTTTCTTGTTCATCTAATGTTAATACTGATCATTAGTGCTTGAAACTGACCCTGATGTTTCTGCTGTATCATCGATCACTTCTTTGACCAAGCCCATTTTTTGTTATACTAGGACTGTCAAATTTTTCCTGCAACATCGAAGAACCCACGGTTTTTTTCCATCACAGAAAGGCCAATTACTTGGGGTCTCTATCTTACGTTCAAACAAAACCTTAGGATTCAAGAATTGCAAAATTATAGTAAGTTAGAAAATATAAGAAAACATGTCAAGCAATACTCAAGTTCACCAGAGGGCAGCAAATGGTGGCAAATGGCATCTTTACCAGATGTGGATGAGCACCCGTGCATGTTTGGGCATGTGTGGTAGCATTATGGTTTGGTTTTCATGTTACAGTAATTGAAGTTCACATGCTCGTCGTCACTGCTAAAGGTCTCTTATTATTAGGTCAGCTGCACATGTTCCTAAAAAATATCACGTGTCAAATACCTTTACAATATAATTAAATGCAACTGTGAATACCCTACCCTATGCCATGAATAATGGTTTTATCACATTGTAATTTGTCAGGTTACAATTCAGGTGGTGGGAGAGATTCCTCTGCTGACCTGATGTGAGCTGTACAGACTGTTGGGCTCGTTGTGGGATGACAGCTCTATTGGCCATAAATTTACTTGGATCTGCTCACTTGCAAATGCATATGTGGTCAAGGAATTCCGCAGCTCCTAAAGGTTGGTTGAAAGAGGGCCTTTTAGCTTCCTTATTTCCCTCTTATTCACTCATAGAGAAGCCCAAAGCTGCATGGAAGTTAAACAACTGCACATTGATGATTGACCAATGTTTGAGGTTCGAGGCAGCAGCGTGTTCGTGAAAAGCCCGAACATACCCTAACCAAACTCGGCCAGCGAACTGACGGTGAGCCCGGAGAATGAGCAGCTGATATTGCATCAAATCCTTCCAGTGATGCGGGAAATAAAATCAGACAATAAATCGAAAAGGCTTCCAACCAACTAGTTATGTCGTCAACGTGTTGCTTGGGCTTTTTTGGAGTCAACGTAAGCGCCAGCCGCCCATCGAACAGCAATTGAGGTTCGGGCTCGTTTAGCACCAAGTTCGTAGAAAGCAGTTTGTGCAACTCGACAAAGTTGCCTGCAACGATCCAGCTCACAAGTTTTGCAGGCACCGGTGAAAAGCCGGGGCCCACGACAAAGGGCTGATACAAAATAGGCGCCTGGGCCAGCAAAGAAATACCACCAACGCTAGGCGAAGTGGTCACGGCGGCATTATTGGTAGAAAGCGTAACGGCGGTTATCGGTGAGGCAAATGTAGTAACAAAAGCAGGTACAACAAAATCGGGCCTACCTTGGACCGTGGCAGCGGAAACAGCCGGTGAGACCGACGAAAAACCAATGCCAGAGGCTGCCAAGCTTGAGGGTTGGGCATCGAGTTGGCCAGTAGAAGACGAACACGAACATGAACCAGGAAAGCCCCCAAGCGAGGCCGCTATTGGCAAAGCAAAACTAGTGACGGTGTTGAAGGCAGATTTGAAGTTTGCTCGGCTGCTAGCGCATGCTTGACAGCACTTACAACGGTGGCCAGAAAGGCAGCAGAAGGCTGGGACGTTGCAGATGGGTCTGCTGAGTCTGTACTAGGCAAACTAGAGTTCGCCGCCGAAGTGGACGGGTTGCTTTCAACAGGGGAAATCATGGCATCAAAAGCCGCCGCTTGGCTGTTACGTGTTGGCCTGGACGTCATATCGTAGCAGAATGCTTTCTTGCGACAAACCAAGGGAAGAACAGCAATAAACCGAGCAAGAATCTGCAATGATTCGCAATAGCAAAGCGTTTGATCCGCAAAGATCAGCTGATAACACTGCACATGTAAAGCAATGAACCTTAAAACCCTGTCGAACCTCTAGAGGCCTCCCCAAAGGTCACGTACTGCAGATGAGGCAGACCGCTGGCTGCATTTGTTCACATTTTAACTTTGCCTTTATGATATTTAGCCACATGAAAAAAGAAATGAAAAGTTACTGCTTTCTATTCCAACATGTGGAGTGCCAAACATAGTTAGGTCATCTGGAGACAATTAACTGTTGCCTGCCAGGTGGGCACCCACTTGATGATAAAATATGTGACAATCACAATTTTCTTAACTTTTGCTTGTGGCGTGGAAAATCATATTCAGTATGATATCTGAGTTTAAGAAATTAACTTAAACATCAGAATTTCATTACACGTGAATTTTGGTGCCTTTTGGCGCCACCACCAATGTACCAATTGGTGATAAAGCCTATTAAGCACAATTTAACGCAACAACATATAATACATTTCAGGCGTAAATCTCTGATCACCTTTATAGCTAATTTATAGAGCTATGCTCGATGTGTCTAGTAATCTGAGTTTGTGTTTCTTTCTAAGTCAAACTGTTCAATTACATCGTACAATGGCATGTAACAGTTAATATTGGCAACTTGTTTCACGTCTTATTTTTTCTTTAAAGTAATGCGCTGCAAACGAAGCCCTTTGGAGACCTGCACTTTAAGAATTTGAAGTACTCAACAGCGCTTATCCAGTCAATTTTACTAAGTTGTTAACTTTGCAATTGGGGTCATTTTACTTATAACCAATGATTCAATATCTAACAATTATAATGTGCCATATAAGTGCAAATAAACAAAAGAAAACAGTGAAAGAAGAAATAGAACACAAATGGCAGTGATAAAGATATTCAACTTACTAAGTTTTTTAATGCTTTATTACAACACAAAAAGTACCAAAAATTTTCATATATACATGAAAAAGAAAAAGTTTAGATGATGAATACATTAAATAATTAGATATTGTTGACATAATTACATTAATTAAACTAGATATCTACTGTTGATTGTTAAGTTTATTATCAAAGAGGTGGAAAAAACAAACCAAAGCAGGGGCATTTCTCTTGTTTTTCTTATACTCTGCATTCTATGTGAGAAGTACAGCTTCTTTGCTTAATTTACTCATTTGTCTAAACTCATGAGATTTCCTATGCTACTCAAAAGTGCCATTACGATTTGAAAAACAGCAGTTATATAATAGTGAAATTTAAGTGTAATACTGCATAGAGGTTTAATATCTATTAACCACGAGCATTACTGCAATGTTATTCACATTGAAAAATTATGACTGGACAATCACTGTTAGCAAGTCGATAATCAAGTGTATTACAAGTTTTGCTGAAGCTCTTTAACCTTACCCAGACAGTTCTGGTGTGAAACTATTGTTATTTATGAGTCTGGGTGTACTTCCCTAAAGATAGCTGCTTCAGCTCTCTGAAGCATGTTCTTTATCTGAACTGTTCAATATAAGCCTCTCTATTTACTAGTAAATTGCCTGCTGGCAATTTGTCTGGAACAACCTTCAAGAAGGCCTTGTGGACAGCTCCTTTGCAGTGCAATGTTCCATAACGAAGTTCTTGGAGGGCATGTTTTTGTCCACTATGGCCTCTGTCCATGCAGTGTGAGTCACCCCACAGATAACGTTTCTTGCCCTTACAAAGGGTGAAGCAAAATCTTTCTTTTTAAGTCGTCATTGTTGATAGTATCGTTTTCATTTTCAGTTAATTCTTGGCAGCACTGTGTATGAAATGTTTTGTTCATGATGGTTCAGGCTAACCTTTCCATGACAATTGTTGTAATGTATAGAGGAAGGAAATGCTGCAGTGTCTATGGTAATTCATTTTGAGTTAAGGTTTGTCAGTAAATGATCATGACATAGATCATCCTCACAAGGGGTCTCTCTGAAATTTCAAAAGTAACTAGGCATCGCTTTAAGTAAGCGCCCAAAGGGGGATGAAAAGAGAATGATGACAACATTGTACAATGTTTCATCAACAATTTTTGCTCTTTGTATGAAAGAATTTTGCTTGTATTTTCCATTATTTTGTATCCATGGAAAAAGGAACAGATATTGCCTCAGCCAAAGTGAAAATATCACATTACTTATCCTTAATTGAGTAAATTATAGTTTTCACACCTTTTCGTAGACTCCCTATGCAAAGAAAAATACTTGGGCTATGGTTTACTTGCTAATTACTATGGGGACGGTTGTTGGAAGTCTTCCTGTAAGTTCCTCACCGAGAACAAGGTACAACACATGCAAATTTGTTGCCATTTATCCCCCTTCTCTCCAGCAATTCCTTGTTAAACTTGTGAGCAATCTTATGTGCATATCTTCTGAAGACCACTTTCACAGCGTCTGACATGCTGTACTCTCATGGTGCATGCTGTACTCATGCAACAATTTCACATTTTGGCTGAAAAAAAAACAACAACAAACATACCTAAAGTAATTGATTGTGATGTTTGAAGTACCATTATCGATCACGCTGTCTAACCGTTTGATCAACTCCTTCCGCTTTCTAGAAAGTTTTGCCCCTGGTGACTGAGGATTTTTACTGATCACTTGATCTTCTCTGATCTGGAAGCAGGGCAGGCTGAAAGATGGAACAGAAAATCACATCTTATTGGGAATTTTAATAGGACTGTTAGACTGTATTTTTTAACTTACCCATTCAAATGCTAAGTAATCCAGCACAAGCTTTTTCAATAATTCTAAAACATAAGAGGAATGGTGGAAAAAATAATCCAAATTTGTACCATAGGTAGTTTTGTAGACCTTACAAGCAGTGAAAAGGCTGTTAGACTAAAATTCAGGCCACACCCGTTACACTAAAATTCTTCCTTACCTGACCTGCAAAGACAACCTTGTGTATCTGAGGCAGGGAAATGCAGAGTTGATGTAATCCTGGTCTATTCTTTGCCACCTCCACTGTAACACGCACTAGGCTAAACTCTCCATCCACTGTTCACAGCTGAGTTGCAGTTTGTCAAGGTTCCTTGAAACATTCTTGTACCAGAGGAGTCACCCGGTGAATGGGCAGTCACCGAGACTCTGCAGTTGGCCATCATCGGGTTTCTCTTCAAAATGGTCCTCTGCATACTGTCTGGCCAGGTGGATGGCAAGCTCCTTTCTGTCATTGGCGGTAAGGCAGTCATGGGTCTCCTGTATGATTTTATCCGGACTCCTCTATTTACTTAAATGGGACAGTGACCAACACGAAAGCTTCAGCTACTTTGGTCACTGTGCTCATATCAACAAACTTGTACATTATATTAATTTTTCATCATTTGTTAACTTACTGATTCTGTAAGCCATCTTATACTGTATCAACTTGCATAGTGCGAATTAAACTTGAACCTTGAATCCTGGGCATGTTGCTGTAAATGTCTGAAAGTGGCGGCCAATGATGCCTTGTAAAATTTTAGAGATGGCTATTAACACTGTCACGACGAGGGCAGTCCTACCAAATGCTACTTGCCAAAATTTAGCGTGTGGAAAATATGTATAATCATTAGTTGTCTTGCTCATCTAATGTTAATACTGATCATTAGTGCTTGAAACTGACCCTGATGTTTCTGCTGTATCATCAATCACTTCTTTGACAAAGCTCATTTTTTATTATACTAGGACTGTCAAATTTTTCCTGCAACATCGAAGAACCCAGGGTTTTTTCCATCACAGAAAGGCCAATTACGTTATCTTGATTTCAAACAAAACCTTAGGATTTAAGAGTTGCAAAATTGCAGTAAGTTAGAAAATATAAGAAAACAGTGTCAAGCAATATGGCAATGGTGGCAAATGGCATCTTTACCAGATGTGGATGAGCACTCGTGCATGTTTGGGCATGTGTGGTAGCATTATGGTTTGGTTTTCATGTTACAGTAATTGAAGTTCACATGCTCGTCGTCACTGCTAAAGGTCTCTTATTGTTAGGTCAGCTGCACATGTTCCTAAAAAATATCACGTCAAATACCTTTAAAATTTATGTCGTGTTTAGACTTGAGCGTGCTGCCGAGGTATTGGAGTTAACTTACCTAGGTAAATATTTTGCGTGTGTAAACACCAACTGATACCCTGGTAAACACCGCTCAAGACAATAGAAAGTTAGCTAAGGTAAAAGTTCGGTTTACCCTGCGAGCAGGCATGGTCAAGGTCGGTAACCAAGGTTTGAATGACAGATTCATCCGCTTGCAGTCGCATAGAATTTCACATCCTGTGGTGTCAGGATTGCGTCAATCTCATTCAATCACGTTTTCGAGACCAGGTTTTAGACCAGGTTTCCACGTTTGGTTTCGGTCTACAAAGAAGTTATGGCAAAAAAAAAAGACACAAAAGACACACCATTCTTCAACAAAATTTCCGTTTAATAGAGTTTCGAACCAGAATTGGTTTCTCGGCCACGACCGCGGACGTCTAACGCGCCTTGTCTGGTGAAGGGCAATTTGTAGCAGAATTAATCGCTTTCGCCTCAACCTCTTTAGGTGCTGCAAAAGTAAGAGCTGCTGCAATCTCGATTCCTGGGTTTGTTGATGAAGAACAAGAAAATAAAACACAAGGACTACAAGAGCCACAGCTTCTCTTTTAAATTCGAGCATTTTATGCGTGGATTTAGAATTTGCCACCAATTCGATTAGATTGTGATTGATGACAGATTTACCTTAGTTATTTGAGCTCGTATAAACACTGTACAAATGTACCAGGGTTTAGTCAGTTAATGGTTACCTTGCTAAACGCTTGAGTGTAAACACAGCATTAATTAAATGCAACTGTGAATACCCTACCCTATGCCATCAATAATGGTTTTATCACATTGTAATTTGTCAGATTACAATTGAGGTGGTGGGAGAGATTCCTCTGCTGACCTGATGTGAGCTGTACAGACTGTTGGGCTCGTTCTGGGATGACAGCTCTATTGGCCATAAATTTACTTGGATCTGCTCACTTGCAAAGAATATGCGGTCAAGAAATTTCACAGCTCCTAAAGGCTGGTCGAAAGAGGGCCTTTTAGCTTTCTTATTTCCCTCTTATTCACTCATAGAGGAACATCTTCTCATCAGTGCCTGCAGAGGAGAAGTGTATAGCACTGAATAGTAGAGACGAGAACTTGGACGTTGGATTTTCCATTCTACCTGATGCTTAAGGGCGCGCACAAAGTCACAGTAGTCGATGGGATCTCTGCCGAAGATCTGCATACTGGACTGTGGTAGGGTTGGTGCCACCATACCTTGTTGTTGCTCAAGGAGTTGCTGCAAGGCATGGTGCTGACAATCCTGAGCTTCCGTCAATTGTCGGAACGATTCTTCCTGCCGATTAGGTGAGCGCAATTAGCATAATTCAGGTGTTTCAAGATTTGGAGGATACTTTGGATTTCCTTTTGATGATTTACATGAGGACTTGATAAGCTTATGTGCTGGAAGTTCGGAGCTCTGAGGATGGAGAGAATTTCTTTCGAGTAATGTAGAGGAGGACTTGGCTGATTCGAATCGTCATTTGCTTGGTGTGAGTTCATCTCAGTGTTGGAAAAGGTCACGGCTTTCCTTGGCCTCTGCTGCTCCAGTCACTTGTCTTTCAGCCTCGGCCTCTGCGATTTCTGCTTGCAGCTGGAGATCCACTTTTCTTTGTTGAATTTTTAACTCTTTTGATTTGAAGATCGTACAGTTTTTGAAGGGTAGCTAACTTTGCCTCCAATGCTGCCTTTTTTGCCGTGGATCTCACTTTCGTGCCAGCTGTACTGCTTACAGTAGAGCCAGTTACAGATCGCGTGTGGAAAAGGTCACGTGAGCCGGCGTTACTCGCTGAATCCTTGGGACAGATATAAGCACTTGAAGCTGTCAATACCTTTTGAGCACTAGGTTGCCTGAGCCATGAAGTGATTTCTCTTGCGATGCTAACTCTAAGCTGCGTGAGTGATTTTAAGCTCTTCTAAAAGTTCCTGTTGCTCAGATAGGACACTTTGAATAGTGTCGGCGGATTTGCGTGCCGCCAGTAACTGGTTAATTTTATTGACCTTTTTTGTCACATCTATTTCTGCAGATCTGCGGACTTCCCTTAATTGATCAATTGACAGATGCCTTTTAGACACCATTGTGAGATGGTTAATCAGGGTCTCCCAGGGGGGTCCTTGTTCCTTTCCGAAATTCCCCTATGTTTCCATGTTCCCACATGATTTCGTTATTTGTTCCCCTTTTAATAAATTTGCGTACCACTTATCACAGCCCTCAATTCCCTCCTGTAAAAATAGAAACAAACAATTGTCCTTTACAGCAGAATAGTCGGGAAAAAATACTTTGTTTCCCAGCTGAGATATCAAGTAGTTCACAACAATGGCAATTTCATTCATTGTGTTGCAGAACATAATTGTCTTGAGGGTGTTGATCCCCAATTAATCTAGGAGAACCTCTTCATCATCTGGTGTTCCTACCAAGTCGAGTGTGTGCTTCCTTCTCTTGATGAGGATCTAGTTGTAATTGGTACTTGATCAGTGGTGTTGAATAAATTGCTTTGGTAAAAAAACTGCTTTAGTAAAACCACTATTACACGGATTACTGACTGTGCTTGAATTTTGGTATAAAATGAATGCTATAAAAAGCCAAATTTATTGAACAAAACGAATAGCGTGGAACTCTGAAGCAGGAAAAAAGGAAACCTCTTCAAAATTTGTTGCCCAGTCCTTCCACTTATGAAAATATGTGAGTTACCGGGTAACTGTGGAGGGAGCTCTGCTTGCAGCCAGGAGATTAAAAAAATAAATTTAAGCATGTTGTAATCTAGCCAGAGGAGTCTGCATCTGGTCTGAAAAGAGAAGGGTAATATTATATAAAATTTTACATTCAATTTTCCCCTATCCAAAGGGACAATCATTCATGCCTCAGAGGTTTGACAGTTTCACAGTAAGTAATGATCCAAAGCAAAATGTGGTAATTTTTTTCAGCATTAAATTAGTACTTCAACAACTGAAGCCACGAGAAACAAATACTACTTAACAAACACAAAAAGCAACAACCTGATTTTCAAATGAAAGTTGGAAGGAACTTATCACAAGAAGGTAACTCCATGGGCTTTTCGAAGAACACCGAACATTTAGTTACAGACGGTAATTCATACTTTACGTCATTTGCATTTAATTCTGGTATTTCTTCCTTGTCTTTTGTGGTTTGTTCTTCCTCAAACCTCGTTCCTGTTAGCCCCCACTCTTGGTCGTTATTGTCCACAGCACCATCCTGCTCTTCCTCTCCAGTGCTTGATCATGCAAAGACGTTTTGGCCGTGTGAACTTCTCTTCCTTGTAGAGTTAAAACTTGGCTGTGCACTGTTTGTGTGGTTTGGTCACCGATCGGGCGCTATTTGCAGGTTTTTCAAAGTTTAGATAGGGCAAACAGAAAGATCAGTAAGGTTTGTTTACAATTATTTTTGTTTGCCGATCAGAGACTGGTTTGCTAGCATGGGTACGTAAAATTACACGTTGGTAAATGTTTGTTTCAAAGCACGACAGGGTTATTCTTATTCTTGTCAGCTGCAGCATATATCGGAGGAAGACCAGAGAATAAATATGAATTATGGGGATCTATAAAATCGAACAAACACATCCGGAACTCTCCCACTTCGCGAACAATGAATTTTGAATTTTGTAAATTTCCTTGCATGCATCTTAGTTGCTTCCGATTGGTTTAAAAACAATCAGCTACTGTCACAGCTCACACATGCACGCTAATGTGACAGTCCCTGTAAGAAGTAATTTAACGTTACATTTCATTTTCAGTGTCAGGACTTGTTGTGCAGTTCACAAGTTCAACCAGCAATTTATTTTATTGTTGTTCAGGCTCTTCTCATGGCTAATGGCTTGATATTAACATGGGTTGTTTCTGTTGACCTTTCCCTCTTGAACTCGTCACTGCTTGCACTGCAAACAATGGAAGTTTGCTGCCCCTCCCTCTCAGTGTCGTCTTATCATCTTTAGTGTTAACAAGCTTCAAGACATCGAGGCTGACAAGGTCACTGTTAACCTTCTACAAGACATAACAGTTACACTTGAAACAAAAATCATCATTATTATTCATTGTTTCTAAATTCTTTAGCTGCCAATGGCATTTACAAACTTGGTG
>OZ037777.1:25716209-25723709 GCA_964035525.1 Porites cylindrica | reverse complement strand
GGTATTGTTATCGCTAGTGACAAATTGTAATTATATTTTTTCTGAATTTAATGTTTGCCTTACCTTGCTCCAACTATTACTGGTGTCACAGAAGACAACCACTGTAGGGACAGCAGGTTGAGTTGGCCTCCTTCAATAGAACAAATTCCTCTCCACCTTTTTCCATTCGGGCAACTATACTCAGTGCTTGCTGTCGATTCAGAAAGGGTATCCAAGCCACTTGTCTTCCAGCAGAAAGAGAACGCATTCTCCTCCTCGAGAAACCACGCTGATTTGGGTCTTTGCAGAAAAGGGAAAGATAACAATATTAAATATTTATTTCAGAAATAATGGCAATCTATGCAGCAAACTATTTGGTCTTTCGAATGTTTTCTTAATACTTCCTAGTTCAAGATTGTACACAATATATAAAGGTGCAATCACTATTTCTTCTTTTTTAACAATCAACACATGAATAAAATATTGATGGTGTTACAATAATTCTTGTTTATATACCTGCTTTAGTGCAGTCTTTTTTCTTTAATGTTTGTATGATTATAAGCTAGATTTGCATCGAACCTTAAATCGAACCTTACCCGTAGTTTTTGTACTTCTCCTGCCTGAAGCACATAATGTGTTGCAGCGGCGGTAACAATGTGTTCTTGGCTATCTTTCCTCTTTATGATGGTCTTGCAGCCTGTGACTCTGCACTGTACTGCCTTTTCAGGACACTCACACAAATGAAGCGTCAGGTGACATCTATGAAAACATAGAAGTTAAAAATATAAAGTTACGTTGGCTAACACCCTCCATGTTGGTAACAAATTTTTGACCAACTAGTTGGATTTTACTAAAACAATTATTCCTCAAGCCCTCATGGCTTCTGGGTCAATAGCCGATTTGGCCATCAGCCTCATGAGCTATTGCCTGAGAGCCCATCTGGGATTCTATCTTGTCATCAGTCCTGAACAAAGGAGTCACATGCCCTTATTCCCTCCCTCCCTTACTCCTTCCTTTTTTCCTGTACTTTGAAGACTACAATGCACTTGGTTATCCTTTTGCACGCCTTGCTTAGAACTTTGCATCCCTTTAAACGTCCTGTAAATAGAAATCAATTCATTTTGGAAAGTGCAGTAAGATCTATCATACCCTGTTCTCTGAATCCAAACAAACTGCTGAAGATCCAAGTTTTGTATAGTACTATTTTATGTCAGGGCTTTCATGTGAAACGTACTCTTATGACAAATAATTAAAGGCGATTCTATGAAAATGTGAAACAAGGTTAGCTTTTGTTCTGTTAAACTGATATCAGGGAGAATTGTCTTTACGTGCTGCCCGCTAGGGGAAAAATTAAGCATAAGAATAATGTAAATAAACTCTGGAATAAATTCCATTGCAGATGGATCTGTTGCTGTTCTGCTTTAGGGATACCAAGGTATGCTGCTTTGAAGAACTATTATAGACTCACCAACCTGCAAATAGCCTGCATGTCAGGGGAGGGGGAGGGAGAAAAGCCCGAAAGATAATGAGGAAAGGAATCATTTTCCCACAACATCACTCTTCGGTTTTTGCCATGTTTGTTTACTTTTGCATCCCCCATCAAAGAAAAAATCCATAGATGCTCAGCCAACCAGGAATTGGAGGTTGCCAATGTCCGCAAAACAAAAGAGGATTATTAGTATTATATGATAGTATATAAGAGCGACGGAAAAAAAAATAAACGAACAACGCAAGGTGAACAGGGTGTGATCTTACTTTTTTTTTTTTGAAATGCTGGCCATTATTGCCTTTCCATATTTTCCCATTTTCACTCGATAAGCAGACTGTTAACAACCGAGCTTGATAACATTGAGCGAGCTCGTTCAACGCTTATCGAGCTCGATAATAGTTTCACATTGTCCCCCCGGTGCTCGAGTTCACCGAGCTCGATGCTTGGCAAGCATGGTCAGTGAAGACCGAGCATGAGTGGATTTCGAGCTCGGTATCAACATATCGAGTACGGTTTCCCGAGGTCGATTGTTGATCGAGCTGGGTTGACATGTCGAGCTCGATGAACCTTTGTTGAGCTCAGTTGCCCACATAACTAAACTGACCCAACTTTCTTACAACTGTTAACTCAGAGAATGTGTCCAAGTTGATTCTGTGATAGAATGGGAAGTCTGTAAATTTTACTGAAAGTTATATACTTCAGATATTTTAGTCTGGCTTTTTTGTTAGCTGTCTCTTTATTCATAACATGATTTCATGGATTGAATTGTACCTTAGGTTGAGTCCTCTTTGAAGAGCTTTATTTTATTTCCTGTATATTCCTCTGAAAGGATAACAGAAATTAGGTATCAGAGGCTTTTATTTCAGTCTAAAGGTTAGTCTTCGTAGGAGTCTCCCTCGGATTCTTTCCTTGGGTGTCAGGAGCCGATGATCCCTCTCAATATCCTTTGCTTTCTGAGACGACCCCTTTTTGAAACAGTGTGGAAAGTGACAGGCTCTTTAAAAGCAGAGCTTGGCGGCCACATGTCATTATCAGAGGTGTATCCTTTAAACGTAACTTTGTATTCTTCCGTGTGGAACTGCTTGTTGAGTCTTACTTCTAAAACGTTTTCCACTTCATCGTAGTCATCATCAGTATTTGTATCTCCAGTGCTAGCAAGCTGTCTTTTTCTTCCAGTTGCAGTTTGGCAATGCTGTCCTCAGATAGTGAAGATGTGCCATCCTCATTCTTCACCATTTCAATTTCAGAAAGCACTTTATTTAGAGGAATCCACTTGGTCAATAGAATCTTGTAAGGAACATCATATTTACCTTCACCTACTTCAGTGTATGGTTGACCTCTCTTATTTTTCGAATTTTCACTTATCTGTTCTTTCCCCTCCTCTGATTGTATAGAGAGAATGTGCAAGAACTTGACCTTGTATTTGACCCTGACAGCCACGTTCTGGAACCTGATCCCATCGTCACTTTTATCTATCTTATTCCAAGCTTGAATAAGGGATTTTCCTACCCAATGTTGTCCAGATCTTTCTTTTGAGATGTACTCCATAGGTAACAGAATTTTAAGAGCTTTGGAGATGTGCACATTATTTCCATCCTTTTTAATATACTATCTCATATTGGGTGGGACACTTACGTGTATCACTGTTGTGTTTATCCTTGTCACTATCACTATCTTCAACATCACTGATAGAAGTGTGTGATAAAGGATTGCTATCCTCGCTGTCTGTTGTTGATCCTTTTGGTTGTTCCTCTTCCATTTGCATGTCTTGGATGTCAATTGCATTTTCTTCCTCAGTGTTGCTATTGACAGCTGCTGAATCAACACTTGGGGATAATGATACATGTAATTTATGGTATTCTTTAGGTGGAGGGTCTACACTTACCATCTTTATACCTGCTGGCTTCTGAAAAGAATAAGGTAAATCCCATACCCCATGTGACTCTAAGAGAGTTAAAAATCCTTAGGAAGAACCTTATTGATGAGTTCCTGTGCTCTTTTAACCCCACTCTTATGCATATCCTGCTGCTTTTTAAGGAACGCCTGGTAACTGTCAGGGTACTGGTAGTTTGTAGGTTTTGGGTTGCGAGTTGAATGGAAATGTGATGTTTTCCTATTGCTTGTTGATGGTATCCTGTTTCCTTAATAGGTGGACAAGTCATTTATAGCTACTGTTATAAATTGCAGATCCTTTGAACGATATCGCCAAATGTTGGTGATGTGTCCGAAGTTTGGATATTAGTAGTTTTCCCTTGTAACTGGCCAATGATTTTTTCTGTTGAAATTGTACCAGAACAATAAGGGGAGCATAGTGATGGGCCAAACTTCTTGAAGTGCAAAAACATTGCAATGCAATGTGAAGAGGCAGCAGAGAAGATTAGTTCAGCAGTCATGTAAGCACCATAAGTAAGAAAATGTCCTCTTTTTTCTTTTATTTTGGACGCATTTGGAAGAGCATGTAGGTGCATCTTGTTCAACTCAAGGTACCTCCGCCATAAACAGAAAATGGTGATTCCTGTAGACACAGACATTTGAATCTGTTCCGGTGTACCAAATTGTACATCATCATCATCATCATCACTGAACCATTTTATAAAAAAAAATGGGATGTGATGATGTAAAGGCGCATAGACCGTGTTCCTCTAACATGACTTTCCAGCATTTCCGCAACTTTGAGGGAAAATATTCTGTTGGCAGTATCTGGTCTTAAATCAAAAAAGTTGATCAGCTCTAGATGTTTAGCCAGAAATGGTGTTGCTTCTCCTTGTACACATATTTCCATAAGTTCATGCAGGTCGATAATTTCAATGATTGTCTACATTTGTGGGTTTGTGATTGTAAATTACAGTCAGACAGACCGACAAAACAAACTGACATCTAACTTTACTATCGAAGAACTTCATCACATTGTGAAGTGTTTTTGTCTTATCTATTTTATCATGAAGTTAAGCAGCGAATGTAATGTTTTACTTAACAGGAGTGACTTTTCATTATTTTTCAAATTGTTTTCCTTCTTCATCAATACAATGTTTTAACAACCCTTAATGCTCTGGGCTCGTCACTGGCATCAACAACTGGTCCATCCTTGCACAGCTTAACGGCTTCATCAATTACCTCAGGATTGTACCCTGGCTACAATTTCCTGTGAGTTTTGAAGTCATTCCATGATGTGCTTGATGGGAGACCAAACAAGTCCTAAAAGGGTAATTTAATCTATTGAAAGTTAATTTATTGTATAGGGATATATCAATTTATATTGTGTGTCATCTTATGTTATATTTCATACCTTGTTCATAACAGGTCATAAATATTAACAATAAATGTACTAGATAGATTAACTCACTATTGACGGGTCTAGAATTGAAGCTCTAGAGTTCAAGGAGATGAACGATTTCTCTGGTCTTAAGTCTGACATTAAATTTTTTTTTTCTTCCTAGATGGTTAGGGGAAAATCTAATCATTAGATACAGTTCTAGCCATTCAATTTAAAGTGTGACCAATCCAACTTCAGTCTACATCACAAAATTTAATGTACTTAATCATAACCAATAACCAACATTCTAGTATCAACAATGTATTGTGACCAGTCATAAGAATTTGTGCATTGAAATTTGGCAGTTTCTATTTAGCAGTGTAATGATTGTATTTTCATTAGATCCTTCACTGGTCATGAATATTTTCAAATGGAACGTTTTTTGTTTATATTTGTCAATACTAGGGTGTTCTGGTTGTCGACTTCCTGTATCAGGGTTTTCAAAAAAGTGGCGGCAGTCTGAGCTTTGACTATGTGGCTTGGTGATTTTTACAGCTTCAGTTATCGTTCTCTGTTGAGGCAGTGGCTTAGCATCTACTACGCCTCTATGGCTACTAACATTTTTATCTAGCTCTTTTGAGCCTGAGAGGTACATAGTAGCAGATTGATGGACTCTGGATTGCTGGTGAGCCACCACCTGAGATATTCGATCAAACTCCTTTTGCGTAGATTTTCCTAACTTGATAAATTGTCCTCTTCGAAGACAGCTGTCTTCATAGATTTTGAAAATTTCACAACGGATTGACACCCTGATCTTATTTCGTAACCTCAACAGACATACGCATGTATACTGCTGGAACCGGTCAGACTCATATGTTAAGTTCCTGAATTCTTTAGCTACTGTTGTGGAAATTTCAAGCCTGGGGAAGGCAAAACAAAGGAATGCTGGAAAGGTATCGTCAATGTTGTTGCTACACTTAGATGATTCCTGATAAATTCAAATTCTTTCACTGTTATTCATACGCATTGATGGACAATGGATTTTTTTCTGCTAACAATTGTTCAAAGCTTGAGCAGTTGAGATCTCTTGGCTTTATTTCTTTTATCTCAGTGCTACTCCAGCTTTTGGAAAGAAAGGATTTTTGCTCAAAAACTTGTGGTTTTGTACTTATGCCTGTATCATCAAGTCTGGCATTTCCCCCAGATTTGGCATTCAATCCTGGTCAATGGGAGCAAAGGGTGCCATCTCACCTTTTTGTAGTGGTTCTTCCAAACCTGTGATGTACAAATCTTCATTCCCTGGTTTCTTTCCAGGCCTGTAGTGTCCACATCACCCTCATCCAGGCCTGTTGTCTCCACATTATTATTCTCTGGTGTTTTTTCCAGGTTTTTCACGTCCACATTTTTTTTCGGTGGTGTTTTTTCCTGGCCTGTGGTGTCCACTTCATCTGTTGTCCCCTCAGCAGCTGAGGTGTCCACACGGCCTTCTGGTCCTTCTGGCCTGTGGTGTCCACATTGTTTAAAGTCCCTTCAACAGCTGAGGTGTCCACATCACCTTGTGGTCCTTCAGTGCCTGTCTTATCCACATCATCTATTTTCCCTCAACAGCTGGGGTGTCCACATGACCTTGTGGTCCTTTAGGGGACTCTGTAAAGTGCGGATCCGGACGGCGGATGCGGACGGCGGACGGCGGACGGCGGACGGCGGACGGCGGACAATAATAATTTTAAAAAATAAAAATAAATAAAATAGACGTAAATAATAAATAATGAGAAAAAAAAAGACTGAATAATGAGAAAAAGATGTAAATTTTTGTAAACTTTAGAGAAATAAGAAATATTCACTAGCAACCCGGAGTGCTCTTGTGTGTATCAACTGTTGGTGTTCCAAAAATCATTTTCTTTCTTCTATCCCTTCTTTAAACCTCTTCAAATTCCATTTAAATTCAGCTATCTATTTATTTTAGTTATTCTTTAGAGGAATGACTTAAAGGGGCTATGTCGCGAGGTTTCGCCTAATTTTAGTAACTTTAATTTACACTTTTATCTGTCAAAATTCTTTTGTCCACTGATACGAAAGGAACCAGGACTCGAAACGGAACCAGTGGCCACGTACACAAGAGCTATTGCTTTATTTTTATTTAAGTCCAACAATTTCATCGCTCTTTTCTCAAGCGAAACAAAATCAAAAAAATGTTAGGTTTGTCTGTGGCGGTAAAGAAGTACAAAGCGAAGACTCTGGTACCATGTTAATATGCTGCAGCGTACTATATTTAGTCAACAGAGGAGAAGAACCTTCGTCCAACAAACAAACAAAACTTTATTAAGACGTATCCATGTTCAACAGATTTCTATCGCTACTCGTACATATTGAGATATTTAGCCGTCCGTTTTCAGAATCGGAAAAATAACCGGGCCAATGGTGTTGCACTATATACGTACAATACATAACAATTCACGGAAGGGCATAAACTGGAAACATTTTACTGAGAAAGTCAAGCTGTTGATCGGTTAGCGAAGAACGTATAAACCATGGCATGCTACAATGAGAGAAATATGGCTGTTTAGCCCTAATACAGGCACCACTACAATGAAAATATACATTGCTTTGCTTGCTCCTCATTTGCCCTCCGTGCTGGAAGCTTCGCATCATGTTGGAGGCTACGACTAGATCATGAGGAGGAAGCGGAATCTGCCCTCCCGGTTTAAGGGTGTTAGAACACCCATAACATATGCTCACTTGAGGTGGGCAGAACTTAAAAGGGTTAAAAGGTTACTTG
>OZ037777.1:25668709-25708709 GCA_964035525.1 Porites cylindrica | reverse complement strand
ATACGGATCTTTACATTGAAAACATTTTTTTTTATTGCTGTAGTGAAATCATGACAAATAATTCTGCAATAAACTAACTTATACTTGACTGTCTTAAATTATACATTGCTGTAGTGAAATCAAGACAAATAATTTTGCAATAAACAGTTCAGAATATCCCTAAATTTAAGGACAGGGCCAACTGGTCACGCGACACTTTTCAACCAATGAGAAGGCGCGCTTGTGTTTATCAACAAACAAATCAAAACATTGCCCCAGTGCTCAAAAATTTTCAAAACAACGGACTGAGTTGACGGACAGAATTAAAGATGAGCTTACAGTACTCGTCTAGGTTTCACATTTAATATTTCAAAGAAAACATTTCATGTAAGAGAATAAGAGCATTATTCATTGCAAGGAATCATTGGGGTGTTTGAACTGAAACCGGACTGAGCGCAGAGGTCGTGGCTTCACTGGCATGGCTTGCAAGATTTTTGATAGAAGCAAACTGGTCCCGTGTAAAAATAGCCTTGCAGAGAGTGTGAAAATTTGTTGAGATCATACAAAACAGGATCGGTACCACCTATTAGCTTCTACAGGACAAGAATCAAGGAACCAGTCATCATAACAAGAATAAAAAGTAGTTCAAATTTATTAATTTTTCTTGTTTGTTTTCTGGTGTTGTTTCGTGTTGACTTCACGCATCTGGTGCTTTCCTTGCTTGCTGTAGTGCCTGCAATGTTTTAATTTTATCCCAGATTTAGTGCATGTTCAATGAGTTGCAAAATACATGATTTACACTTGAAATTTGCCTTATTTCTTTGATTGTTTGTTAACGGTGGATGAACATTTGGAGAATCCAGCGACATTAAATCTTTCCAGATTTGGTGAATTTCAGAAACAAAGCGGTTAGTATCTACCTTGCGCTTATCATCTTCAACTTCATCCCCGCAAATTCGGCAAAGTGAGGTGAGATGTAGGACGTGAATATTCACAAGACTAATAAAGTTGTTTTGGCCTTGAAAAGAAACAAGGCAAAGGCTCGTCCTAATGCGAAAAAAAGTAATAACACAGCTCTGTGAGAAACCCGGGAGTGGAAAACGTACGTGTTTTGGACCTCGGAATTCAAAACTGGTGTACGAAAATTCTAGGTTGTCTACCATCCCCACATTCAACATGATAAAAGTTAATCGATATGACAATCGAGGAAAAATATCTAGAACTTCGTAAAAAAAATCTGTGAATCGAAAAAATAACAGATACTTATTCACCTACCTTGAAAACCGACCAAAATCTCGCCCATACATCGCGTTGTTTAAAGAAGAAATAAGCCACAAAATGTGCTGAATATTTCACGAGACACTTCCAGTATGGCTTCCGATACGCTGTCCACTTAAAAAAATTGTGTATGCCTCATGAAAAGTCTTAAAAATATGCCTGAGAGCCTCGAAACGATGACTGATTCTGATCAACTCCGTCCGCTGTTTTGATCACTGCGGCAATGTTTTGATTTGTTTGTTGATAAACACAAACGCGCCTTCTCATTGGTTGAAAAGTGTCGCGTGACCAGTTGGCCCTGTCCTTAAATTTAGGGATGTTCCGGACTGATAAATCAACTTTTACTAGAAAGTCTTAAATTATTCATTCTTTACTTCTGAAAGGACGTGGTTGGCCAAACAGTCAAGCTCCCTGGCCATAAGTTGGAGCTGGGCAGCCACCCATTTGGCTTCCATTGTGGTCTTTTTTATTTCATTTGCCTTTTGTTTTAATTTGTCTTCTTTCTCTTTTAACTCTTTTTCTTTTTTCTCAATTTCGCTTTTTCTTTCTTTTAGTTTTAACTCTTCTTCTTTCACCCGCAATTCATTTTCTTTTCCCTCAATTTCCTTTTTCTTCTCCTCCATTTCAATCGCTGCCAGGCATGTTCTTATCTCTAGTTCTTCCTCTGGTGATAGCTGTAAAAATGAGTGACCTACCTATGATAATATGTCTACTATTGTAAACTTATGTTACCCAGGTCTAAACGATAAATAAGATATGATGAGCTCATCCTTAAAAACGAAAAACATCCTATCTCAACAAAAGGTTAAAAGCCTTGTCTCATCAGGAGCTCAGAAGGCAATCAAGGAAACAGGTCAGGGAGGGGAGGTAGACAGAGTTAATTAATAGCCGATGGGGAATGGAGCGCATTTCGGAGAAAAGGCCTGTTTCCACACATTTCCATGCCATTATGGTACCATTTGGCTGAGCCCTATGTGCCTTTTTGTTATTTAAGGATGCCTTTTGTTTGAAAATCACTACTACATACCTCTACTCTTGGTCGTTTATCTTTGTGGCCTATTGGTGTGTCCATTATGGTAGTCTATAGTAGTAAGAGTGTGTGAAACTTGATTTGTTTTTATCCTCGTAAGGTATTTACATACTACGTGTTTATATTTAGGTTAAATGGAGAGATTGAAAGGTTAGGAATGCTTACGTCAATGGTGGAGTTCTCTGTGTTGGGAAACAACTGGTGAACTTGTGAAATCTGTATAGGCTAAGTGATTGCATAGATTACGTCAAGTTTTTTTAAAATTTTTAAAGGGAATGCAACTATTTCCGGTGCGCGCTGCGAGCAGAATACTGTTGAATTAAATAATTGTTCGTTTTTCTTTGAAATTTTTGACGCATGAGCAGAAATACTCACGCGCAATCATTATTTTGAAACTTGCGAGAATGATTGTTTTGAGACGGTGCTAAATTTGAACAATGTCTAAAGAATTAGAGACTTGTTATGCTAAGGTTTTGAAATCTCGCTATATCACTCCTGGTATAAGATGTGATTTGCAAAAAATTGATAGACTGTACAGTACATTGGCACGGTTAAAGTTTGAAATATATAACGTAAGAAAGGAAGCAGATGTGGAATATACAGCTGTTTGTGGTGTAGTGACATGTAAGGATGAAAAAAACAAGGGTGGTTCTGGAGGAAAAAGAGAAATGTATAGGACTGGAGTTAGCAGCCATAAAGAGAAATGTTGATGATATAGTAGAGAATAGGACGAAGTTAATTACTTCTGAAATAACACAATGGAGAAACAAGAGAGGACGAGATTATTGTACCAAAGCAAAGGAGAAAAGACATGCGAGAGGAGGCCTAGTACTTGTAGGTGAACTGAAAGACACTTTGCGTTGTTTTTTGTCTTTTGTAAAGGAGAGGGATGCCCTATCACAAAGTGATTTAAAATCCTTTTTTTTATAAGGATAGACTAAAAGGAGAGGACATTACATTTGAAAGAGAAAGGCAACGTGATGGAGTGAATTTACATAACTTTACTGGACGCAATGTAACCAAAGAGGAGCAGCAGATTTTGAACTATGGGGGTGGTTTTGTTTTGAAAGGAAAACCTACATCAGATGGCATGAAAAGGCTGTGGCAGTTAAAAAACAGATGGAACTAGCTATATTGTGTTATGTTGAATATTTAGCTGGTGTTAGGGTGAAAGGGGGAGAGCGGAGTAGAAATGTTGGGAAGGAAATTTTATGTTATTTTTTTCATTCTAGAATAGGTTGTTTGGAGAGAAGGTTTATAACCAAGGTTTTAAAATTAGTTGATTTCTACTCTGTAAATCATGCTAGAAGTAGATCTCTACATGCTAATACGGTTAGGGGGATGACTAGTAACCAAAGGGGATTAAAATTTGAGTCAGGATAATGCTTTTTATTCTGAGGGAAAGTGACAAAAACCTGGGCTGGTCTTTTAACAATTCCTCTTGGTATAAACAGCAATATGATAGGCATCTGAATTCTGGTTTTTATCGCATGGTAGGGAATGTGGGGGATGTAGACAGTATAAAACTTAGATGCCGGTTATCTTTACAAGCAATTTTAACGAAACACTCGGAGGTGCTACCAGCTTAAGACTATAAAGGCTTTAATTTAGGCAGTAGTATAGAGGATTACACTCTACCTAGGCTGAATTTATTTCCAAAAGTACACAAACTAAAAGAAAAGGCTAGCATAGAGAATGAAAGTCTATTAACAGGTAGGCCCATAATCACTGGGTATGGGTGGTGCACTGTAGAGGCGCCTAAATGTTTACAGAAGAGTTTTAGGTCAATGTTGGTTAGGTTTAAGGAATACTTGAAAGTAACTCATTACCCTATTCCATTTTAGGGAATAGTTATGAATTGGTCGGTTTAATAGAGAAAACTAATCTGAGTTCAGTGGATAGATGTACCTTTGCAACTTATGATTTTAAGGATCTGTGTACAAATGTTTTCTTTAAGGATGCTAGCAGTACACTCAGGGAATTGGCAATAATATTTGGAACAGAGAAGGCGAAAGTGGATTTTCTTTTAGACTTATATTTATTTTGCAATAATTGGAATTATTTTAATGTGGGTAATAGTTTATTTAAACAGGTGAAGGGGGCTAGTATGGGTTATTATTTTAGTAAGGAAATTAGCGATTAAGTTTTGTTATGTTCTGAGTATAAGTATTTTTTAGTGCGTGATGCCACAAAAGTAATCTTTTTGAAAAGGTATGCTGATGATGGGATTATTTTGTTTTCTGTAAGGGACAGTAAAATTATATTGTCTGAGTTGCGGAAAATCATGCTTTTTTACCCTAGTAATCTAGTGGTAAACATCGTAAAAAACTATGTGACTTGTCAGTATTTAGATTTAGTGTTAGTTATGGATGATTTAACCTTATCTACTGGGGTTCAGTGATATTTCAGGCTGCGATGATGTAAAAGCATGTAGACTGTGATCCTCTGACATGACTTTCCAGCATTTCAGCAGCCTTGAGGGAAAATATTTTGTTGGCAGTGTCTGGTCTTTGATCAAAAAAGTTGAGTAGCTCCAGATCTTAAGCCAGAAACGGTATTGCTTCTCCTTGTTGTACACATATTTCCATAAGTTCATGCAGGTGATTGATGGTGACCACCATAGTGCCATTGCCATCCTTATACATCATCAGGTCACATGTGTCGTAAAAGTGTTCTTCTCAGGTGGTCGAAGTCTGAGTATGCAATACTTGGGAGAGACCAAAAGTAAGGGGCCACAAACCTCTCATCAAGAATACAGAGGCTCAGGTAGATAATTCCTTCTTTTGCAGTAGCTTCTGTTGGGGTCATAAGAGTGACCGATGCTGAAAGGGAAAATCCCACTCAGTCTGTTGAATGCCCCACTAGCTTCAAGGGCTCTTCTCTGGTGGCGCAATCTTCCCCCACTTTCTCCCAAATATTAAGTACAATGGAGGACAAAATTCTTAGGACAATTAACACGACCTGCCTTAATTTCCCTCTTTCCCCCTCTCCCCCAAGCAATGTTGTAGTTTGTGCATCCCTGTACACTTTACACTGTCCCAACAGTGTTTCTTCATCCCAACATTGTTTGGAGGGGGGAGGGGAGGGCCAGTCGCGGTATCCAAGTGGTTAGAGAAGTGTATATTATGCTACATCTGAACATTTGATAAGTTAAGGATGTGAAAGGAAGGTTTTCCATAACCGTTCCAAGGATTTTTGTCCTCCATTGTCTGAACAATATTCCAGGTGCTATATATGTAATTTGGAAAGAATTTTATTGTCAAAAGGTGAGAGACCAGTATTCTTTGTTTCCAGTTTTAGAAGTTGGCTATGGCAGATACCTTATTGTGTGCCTGTTTTGAAAACGAGTCGGAGGTGGGGGCAGGTAGGGGAACACCATGGAGTGATATATGAATACAAAGAGTCGTGTCGTTTCATTATATTATTATTATCTATTGGTTTTTTATGTCTTAAAACCATTCTTGTCAATGCAAAGGGAGTGATTTAAATTCACAGTCTGAGAATGTCTGGTTTTCATGCCTGAAATCTAGTTATTGTATCCAAAGGGCTAAAAGTGGGTGGGAAGGGGGCATGTGATTCGAAATTCATTCCCAGGCTTAGCGCATTATTCTAACGATCTTTGTCGGGAGCGTGATATTCGCCATCGCAGAGTAAAAATGGAATGTCTGCAAGCTGGGAGACAACGCGTTGTGTATTTAATTACATATAGTCGAGCGGATGTTGTTAAGTTTCCTTCTAAAGAAAGTTTTTCCAGTGCTGTATTACAAGCTTGGCAGAATTTTGGCATTACAATTGTACAGTGAGTAACGTGTATTGAGGCTCATCACAACACAGATAATGCTGAAAATGGGCAGGAGATGAATCTATACCATTATCACATGGCTATCAAACTGGAAAAGAGGGTTCGGTGGTTTTAAGTACGAAAGTATTTAGGGGAGAACTTCGGGATAAAGGTGAACTTATCCTTCCAACCCTTAAAAGTGGAACATTTCGTATGCCCTTTTTCTTTTAGAAAACATCTAAATTTGCTTTTTGCCCTCTCTCGCTCAAATAATGTCTTTGTGGACACTTTTCTAATTGAACGGTCGTCTTTACTAGACTCAATAATGTCGGCGTTTTCCAAAAAGTGGAGGCAGTCTGAGCTTTGACTGTCTGGCTTGGTGATTTTTAGAGCTTCAGTTATCGTTCTCTGTCGAGGCAGTGGCTTAGCATCTCCTGCTACACCTCTATTGCTACTAACATCCTTATCCAGCTCTTTTGAGCCTGAGAGGTACATGGTAGCAGATAAATGGACTCTGGATTGGTGGTCAGCCACCACCTGAGATATTCCATCAAACTCCTTTTGCGTAGATTTTCCTGACTTGCTAAATTGTCCTCCTCGAAGACAGCTCTCTTCATAGATTTTGCAAATTTCACAATGGATTGACCCCCTGATCTTATTTCGTAACCTCCACAGATATACCCATGTATACTGCGGGAACTGGTCAGACTCATATGTTAAGTCCCTGAATTCTTTAGCCACTTTTGTGGAAATTTCAAGCAGGGGGAAGGCATAACAAAGGAATGCTCGAAAGGCATTGTCACCCACTGAAATGATTCCTGATAAATTCGAATTCTTTCACTGTTATTCATACGCATTGATGGGCAACGGATTTTTTCTGCTAACAGTGGTTCAAAGCTTGAGCAGTTGAGATCTTTTGGCTTTATTTCTTTTATCTTATTGTTACTCCAGCTTTTGGAAAGAAAGGATTTTCGCTCGAAAACTTTTGGTTTTGTACTTGTGACTGTATCATGCAGTCTGGCACTTCCCCAGATCTGGCAATGGGAGCAAAGGGTGCCATCTCACCATTTTGTAGTTGTTCTTCCAAACCTGTGATGTACAAATCTTCATTTCCTGGTTTTCTTTCCAGGCTTGTAGTGTCCACATCACCCTCATCCAGGCCTGTTGTCTCCACACTATTATTCTCTAGTGTTTTTTTCAGGTTTGTCACGTCCACATTTTTTTCCGTGGTGTTTTTTCCAGGCCTGTGGTGTCCACATCATCTGTTGTCCCCTCAACAGCTGGTGTCCACATCACCTTGTGGTCCTTCGGTGCCTGTGGTGTCCACATCGTCTAATTTCCCTTCAACAGCTGGGGTGTCCACATGACCTTGTGGTCCTTCAGTGCCTGTGATGTCCACAGCATCTGGTGTCCCTTCAACACCCATGATGTCCACATAATCTGATGTCCCTTCAACAGCTGAGGTGTCCGTATCACCTTGTGGTCCTTCAGTGCCTGTGGTGTCCACAGCATCTGGTGTCCCTTCAACACCCATGGTGTTCACTTCATCTGATGTTCCTTCCATGCCTGTGGTGTTCACATCACCTGGTGGTCCTTCAGGACCTGTGGGTGTCCACGTCACCTGGTGGTCCTTCAGGGGCTGTGGTGTCCACATCACTTGGTGGTCCTTCAATGCCTGCAGTGTCCATATCTTCAGGTGGTCCTTCCAAGCATCCAGTGTCCACATCGCCAGATTCACCTACATCGTCACCTTTTTTGGGGGTTTGTTCCAGACCATTTTCTGGTATTCCCTCAAGACCAGCGGCATTTACACTCTCTCCTGGGACCACCATAGTCATTTTAGGTCTCAGGTGGTGAATGGTTTTTCTTCCCTTTTTCATTCTTACACCCCTGAAGTCCTTATGCACATCATATATATTTCTGCCTATAATTTCAAAAATGTCAAAATGAAACGATGCAAAGTCTCCTTGCTGACTTAACCTTTGACTTTTCAATATAGCCTCCTTGGTGACAATGTTACTTATTGACTTCTGGTAGGAACTTGTAAACCATTCCTCTATTTTTTTAGCTGGTGGTAGCGATTCTTTTCCTGTTGATTTATAACAGTGTATTATTTGTTAAATATAAATTTATTAATCAACAATACATCTATTAAACAAAGGTATCAAATAAATTTAGTTAAGGGTTATGAATGAAGTTTAATTTATCTTTCGTCAATTTAAGACAACAAAGGTTTTTATTTTGAGTCCCATGTTTTCAATTTTCACTTGAAGTTGAGGCTCAAGACAACTGGCAACATTCAAGTTTTGATCTAAATTCCATCAGAACATATACTTCCGATTCAATGTTATAGGGATAAAATTAATAGGTGTAAGGGGTAAGATCTGAGAAAAAGTTTTAGCACAGCCTCCTCCTCAGGTGCTTCGTTTTCACAAGGTAGAGGCGAGCGACAGGTGATGAACCGTTCCTTTGCACACACATTTTCAACGAGAGAGAGACGTCTAAGTGGGAGGCAGTTATTAGCACTTGAGTTATACTGGTTTGGTAGAGTGCCTCCGAGAAAATATAAGTGAAGGAAATTAACATGGATACATTTTAAATGGCACAAGTGAATCAAATTCCTCTTTGACCCTTAGTGTTTAGTTAATGAACACTTTTTAGCTATAAACTGAAATAATACAAATGGAAATATTAGTTCACACTGCTTACAGTGTAGCCAAAGTTAACTTAAAATAAACACATTGGGATCTTATTTGATTGCTAAAAATGTATCAATAATCAATTATTAAAAGAATCAGACCTCCTCCTTTGATTGGACCAGCTACAAGAGAGAGTGACATGACATCTTAAACTCTTTCAGAATCTGTTTATCAAGTAGCTGTTAAAAAAAAACAAACATATCATCTACCTTCAAAAAACTTATATACAATAATAATGCATTGGCTAATATAATAAAAAATGGCTGGGAGCCATTCTGTACCAATCAAATATGACTATTGAAAAAGCATTCCTGCCCAAACAAAATAATTTCCTTTAATCTGAGGGTTCACGTGTAATGTCAACTAGTTGGCTTTTGATCACCAATTCAACTGAATCATAACTGTATGATATATGATGACATCCTAATGTAACTCTTTAAAATTGCTGCCTCAAAATGCCCCCTTAATGCTAACCTAAGTGCCTCTAAAGAATAGTTTTTGGTTTTGTGGTAAAATCTGAGTTAAACTCTGTATTTTCAGCTTCAAATCAATCACATTTGTTGTATGGGGCATTGTCAGCTCCAGACGTTCTCTTCTGTGGTACACCAGAATTAACATTCCAAAATAATTTCCAAACAAAAATGGTGTTGGCATTGTATTGTCAACGATTTTGAAATGAAATATAGTTATTTAATATTGTACTTTACAATCATATATTAGAATGTAAACAATAAAGTTTGTTGCCGACTCCATGCATACTGCAAAATTAAATTATGTACAGTTAACTCCCAACAACTTGAACCATCACTAACTGGAACCAAAATCAATTTCCCCCAGATTTCCATCATACATTTACTGTAATTTTACCCTCGATAACTCAAACCATGTTTTTAGCGCTTAAAAAGTCAGGGAAAAAAACAGTGTACAAGTGTCCAGAAACATTAAATTTTGAATTTCCCTTTGCCGTGTTGTAGCCATATAGTTTACAAGTGATAGCTGGTATTGTTTGTCACAAATGTAAAGCCCAATTTAGGCTGTTTTGTTATGTAATGTTTTGATTTATACTCCAGAAGTATCTTTCAATTTTCACCTACAGAAAAATTGAAAATGTGATTAAAACGTGTACGGTACAGTTAAAACTAGTGTAGTTTTATCCTTACATCCGGTTAATTGCTTCTAGCTCCCGGTAATTTGATAACTCAAACTTTCTTCTCTTTCCATTGAAGGGAGTTGACTGCATAAAAAGATACATGAGCACCCCTTCTTGGAAAAGCCTCCCCCCTCCTCATTTTTATAGTGGAGCTCCATGTGCACGAAGTGCACGCAAGGAGAGCCCCATAGCTAAGTAAATCTACCCATCCTAGAAAACTAAGTAATCACGTGACCGTACACTGCTCATCCGCACCACAGGGAAACCAATGTTCAATCTCATACTTTCTAGGTTGTTTGGAAGCACAGGAAAACTGATAATGCTCACATATTACACATTAATGTTGTGATCAATTGACAGCTGTCAAAACGGTAGGTACTTCATGTATGGGGACATATATTGTACCGCTTTTACCTAATTAAGTTATAACTTCACGCTTTCTGCTTGGTTCCTTGTTGCCTTGAAACTTTGTTCTCTGTTAACTTGTTGCTCTGTTTCCTTGTTTCCTAGTTACTCTGTTTTCCTAGTTACTCTGTTACCTTGTTACTAAGTTACTCTGTTACCTTGTTCCCTTGTTACTCTGTTACCTTGTTACTCTGTTACCTTGTTACTCTGTTACCTAGTTACTCTGTTACCTTTTTACTCTGTTATACCTTGTTACTCTGTTACCTTGTCACCTTGTTACTTGTTACTCTGTTACCTTGTTACCTTGTTACCTTGTTACTCTTATACTTTGTTACCTTGTCACCTTGTTACTCTGTTTCCTTGTTACCTTGTTACCTTGTTACTCCGTTACCTTGTTACCTTGTTACTCTGTTACCTTGTTACCTTGTTACTCTGTTACCTTGTTACCTTGTTACCCTGTTACGTTCTTACCTTGTTACTTTGTTACCTTGTTACCTAGTTACTCTGTTACCTTGTTACTCTGTTACCTTGTTACCTTGTTACTCTGTTACCTTGTTACTCTGTTACCTTGTGACTCTGTTACCTTGTTACTCTGTTACCTTGTTACCTTGTTACTCTGTTACCTTGTTACCTTCTGACCTCGTTACTCTGTTACCTTGTTACTCTGTTACCTTGTTACCTTGTTACCTTGTTACTCTTATACCTTGTTACCTTGTCACCTTGTTACTCTGTTTCCTTGTTTCCTTGTTACCTTGTTACCTTGTTACTCTGTTACCTTGTTACCTTGTTACCCTGTTACGTTCTTACCTTGTTACTTTGTTACCTTGTTACCTAGTTACTCTGTTACCTTGTTACTCTGTTACCTTGTTACCTTGTTACTCTGTTACCTTGTTACTCTGTTACCTTGTTACTCTGTTACCTTGTGACTCTGTTACCTTGTTACTCTGTTACCTTGTTACCTTGTTACTCTGTTACCTTGTTACCTTCTGACCTTGTTACTCTGTTACCTTGTTACCTTGTTACTCTGTTACCTTGTTACCTTGTTACCTTGTTACTCTTATACCTTGTTACCTTGTCACCTTGTTACTCTGTTTCCTTGTTTCCTTGTTACCTTGTTACCTTGTTACCCTGTTACCTTGTTACCTTGTTACTCTGTTACCTTGTTACCTTGTTATCTTGTTACTCTGTTACCTTGTTACTTTGTTACTCTGTTACCTTGTTACCTTTTTACTCTGTTATACCTTGTTACCTTGTTACTCTGTTACCTTGTTACTTGTTACTCTGTTACCTTGTTACTCTGCTACCTTGTTACCTTGTTACTCTTATACTTTGTTACCTTGTCACCTTGTTACTCTGTTTCCTTGTTACCTTGTTACCTTGTTACTCCGTTACCTTGTTACTCTGTTACCTTGTTACCTTGTTACCCTGTTACGTTCTTACCTTGTTACTTTGTTACCTTGTTACCTAGTTACTCTGTTACCTTGTTACTCTGTTACCTTGTTACCTTGTTACTCTGTTACCTTGTTACTCTGTTACCTTGTGACTCTGTTACCTTGTTACTCTGTTACCTTGTTACCTTGTTACTCTGTTACCTTGTTACCTTCTGACCTTGTTATTCTGTTACCTTGTTACCTTGTTACTCTGTTACCTTGTTACCTTGTTACCTTGTTACTCTTATACCTTGTTACCTTGTCACCTTGTTACTCTGTTTCCTTGTTTCCTTGTTACCTTGTTACCTTGTTACTCTGTTACCTTGTTACCTTGTTACCCTGTTACGTTCTTACCTTGTTACTTTGTTACCTTGTTACCTAGTTACTCTGTTACCTTGTTACTCTGTTACCTTGTTACCTTGTTACTCTGTTACCTTGTTACTCTGTTACCTTGTTACTCTGTTACCTTGTGACTCTGTTACCTTGTTACTCTGTTACCTTGTTACCTTGTTACTCTGTTACCTTGTTACCTTCTGACCTTGTTACTCTGTTACCTTGTTACCTTGTTACTCTGTTACCTTGTTACCTTGTTACTCTTATACCTTGTTACCTTGTCACCTTGTTACTCTGTTTCCTTGTTTCCTTGTTACCTTGTTACCTTGTTACTCTGTTACCTTGTTACCTTGTTACTCTGTTACCTTGTTACCTTGTTACTCTATTGCCGTGTTACTCTGTTACCTTGTTATCTTGTTACTCTGTTACCTTGTTACTTTGTTACTCTGTTACCTTGTTACCTTTTTACTCTGTTATACCTTGTTACTCTGTTACCTTGTTACTTGTTACTGTTACCTTGTTACCTTGTTACTCTTATACCTTGTTACCTTGTCACCTTGTTACTCTGTTTCCTTGTTTCCTTGTTACTCTGTTTCCTTGTTACCTTGTTACCTTGTTACTCTGTTACCTTGTTACCTTGTTACTCTGTTACCTTGTTACCTTGTTACTCTATTGCCGTGTTACTCTGTTACCTTGTTACCTTGTTATCTTGTTACTCTGTTACCTTGTTACTTTGTTACTCTGTTACCTTGTTACCTTTTTACTCTGTTATACCTTGTTACCTTGTTACTCTGTTACCTTGTTACTTGTTACTCTGTTACCTTGTTACCTTGTTACTGTTACCTTGTTACCTTGTTACTCTTATACCTTGTTACCTTGTCACCTTGTTACTCTGTTTCCTTGTTTCCTTGTTACTCTGTTTCCTTGTTACCTTGTTACCTTGTTACTCTGTTACCTTGTTACCTTGTTACCTTGTTACTCTGTTACCTTGTTACCTTGTTACTCTGTTACCTTGTTACCTTGTTGCCTTGTTACTCTTTTACCTTGTTACTGTGTTACCTTGTTACTTTGTTACTCTGTTACCTTGTTACCTTGTTAGTCTGTTACCTTGTTATGCTGTTACCTTGTTTCTCTTTTACCTTGTTACCTTATTACCTTGTTAGTCTGTTACCTTGTTACTCTGTTAACTTGTTGCCTTGTTACTCTGTTACCTTGTTACCTTGTTACTGTGTTACTGTGTTACCCTGTTGTCTAGATTTTAGTTTATTTTTGTATGACAAGTCGCAATGGTTTTTCCCGATTGGACGCGTTCTTTTGGAATATGGTCTTGGTTGAATGGTTTGCATTACAATTCGTTTTTCGTTTATGGTAATTAGCAGCAATCAGCTTTATTTTGTACATTTTTTCTCTTTGACGGAAATCAAACAAAAGTTTCCTTTTTTGAGAACAGCCCTTGGACAATGACGAAGGCTCTGTGTCTCAATGCTATAGCACCTGAAGGCTGTTATACTTTTATCATGATTTTCCAAAAAATGTAAGCGAAATTTCTGGGCAATATTTTTACGATCAGATATTTTGAATAAAACGCTTAGTCTTAAGGCGCCCTTTTAAAATGACTTAACAGCGGGGCAGGGTGCTACAACGGGTATAATGTTTGGATACTTTTAGTCAATACCACATAAGTGAGGCTGAAGTTTTATTGCATTCGTTTTTTAATCATACCTTATGTGTTATCGAGACAATCGTTGAAAATCGCACAACACGAGGAAATCGAGTAACTAATGTAGATCAGTTCAGTTTTGCATTAAATAACAGATAACTCCAAGTTGGTTTCCTCCATCTACCGATTTAGTCTTCAAGTTTTTTTGAGACTTCCAGAGGTCAGTTGTACAAACCCTAACGTCAGACCTAACTGCCAACTCTTGGCTTTGCCTGATCTCGAGGTCAGATCTGTTACGTCCAAAATTAAGGTTTATGCAATGCAACTGATATCTGATCACTTTTCATTATGCAAATCAAAGCAAAATCGTTTTTTCTCTTTTTTCTTTCAACACCATTTTCATTTTTTACATTAACTGTGGATCACCTTATATGCCAAATTATTATATCTGAATTGATTGTACCTTTTGCGGCTATAAGGAATAATACAATGGGCGATATCAGTTGTATCAAGATAAGTTGGATTCCGTACAGTGGCACGACTGAAAATTAAAATTAAACAAACACTTAACTCTGTGCGATACGTAATACACCGATATATAGTTTGAAGGTCACTAATTCAATCAGTCGAGATTGTCACTATCGCTTTTTGCCTCGTGATGTCGGCAACTATAAAAGGGAGTGCCACTTAAAATTTTGAACGTATCTTGACTACACCATTACAAGATTAGTCCACTGTCAGACTTTTTCAAATTTCATGGAATTTACTCAAGTATGCTATTTTTGCGGCAATTTGTGAGGTAGATTTGACACTAATGGGTAGTAACATTGCCTTAACGCTATCAGATTGGGCAACAAAATTGTACAGCAATTTCAAATTTCCTGGATTCTCCGAAATGCTATGGGATAACAGCACCTCTTGGCATACTATCAAACAAAATGTTTCCAGATTTCTCCAGGTCCCTGAACTGATAGATGCTTTTTGGTCTTCCATAAACTCCTTTCCTTTTTTCCTTTTGTACGGAGAAACTAATTCTCTCTTTCTTTTCCTTTGCTTCATTGGTGTTACTTGGGCAACACAAGCCTGCATGATGTTAGCACAGTTTATACACCTACAAAGATTTGTACATCCAATACCTCTTGCAACACACGGACATCTCGATTTTCGACTGCCATCTCGACACGACTCTTGCATTAGGTCGTCGTCTTTAGATTTGTTTCCTTCTCCACATCGACAACCTTTGTTGAAAGCAGTTTCATCCATTCCATTTTCTCTTCCGCTTGTTTTGCTGATATGGTTAACATTTCTACAATTATGACATCGGCAATCACGGGTACAAGGACTTTCATTCTTTTTGCAGGGGCAGATGTCAGAGACACAAGAAATTTTGGTTCCTCGTCGGTTTTTTCCACAGTTGCATCTTTTGGCTTTGATTGTCTGTTTCACAGAATCACCAGAAGCTGAAAATTCTGAAGAAAACAAATGCACGTTAACACTTCAGTAGCGTATTTGAAAAAGAACGGCTTCAAAGGACAATTGACATTAAATTTACGTAAACACTGAAGGTTAGCGGAGCACTAGAATACTGCAATAAAAATATTATGATTTGTACACCTTTGCAAGACATCATAATATTCAAATCCATTGAATAAATTAAATACTGTTAAAACGTTTAACTTACAGCAAAGAAGTCTGAGTGTTTCAACAATTAACCAGATAATATTTCATTAAGAAATTACTGCATAATAAAAGAAGTTCAATATGTGTCCATATCTGATACTAGATCATAGATAATAGGACGGCTACCTAATTTCAATCCAGTTTCTTGGCCAAAATAGTCCAGAATCAGAGTGGCCATATCCGCATCAAACGTTTTTGAAGCCGTTGAATACACTTGCGGTGTTTTCTGTCTGCACCTCGTGTTTTTAGACTAGATAAAGTAGTGCTGATATCATCGTATCAATTGTATGGGTAAAACAAGAAATTGACCCAAAACTCTTATTCTGATACCCCATCTTGAATTCTTTTATTTATTTCATTTTAGTTGCCACACAATAAAAGAAAATAAATTAGTTATAGTGGAGCTCTCGCGCGAAGAGCGCGAAGCGGAACACCATGGGTAAGAAAATATGGTAAACTACCCACCCGCGAAAATGTGGAAATCACGTGACCGTACACCGACCGTTCGTCCGCACCACAGGCATACCAATGTGGATAACTCAATGAACAGGTATGGCAACCCAAATGCAACTCGAGATTATTTTGACGGGAAATTGCATAGCCACCCGCGTCTTGTGAAGCAGAGACAACTAAAGAGCCAATGAACATGAAAACGGAAAGTGGGAATTCTCTCTGTATTCGTGTTTTCTTAAGTATTAAGCTTGGATTAATTGTCAACCCAAATGCAACTCGATGTTATTTTGACGAGAAATCGTATAGCTACCCGCGCGTTGTGAAGCAGAGACAACTGAAGATTCAATGAACACGGAAACAGAAAGCGGGAATTCTCTCTGTATCCGTGTTTTCTAAAGTACTGAGTTTAGATTAACTGTCATGTCCACAGATTTGGAATATACAGCAAGAAAAAGAGAGAGAAAAAATAGAAAGTACGCTGCAGGCCAGCGAGGCTCAACGAGAAAAAGGGCGACAGAGATCTAGAGCGAGAGATAAAAAAACAAAGGAGACATTTTTTGTTGGAAGAACAACATAAAGATTTTATGGCGGCGGTAAGAAAATGAGAAATGCTAGCGGCCAACAATGCAAGGTGAACATGAGCGGAAGTGAAGGAAAAAAGTGAGCAAGGAGATGTACGACAGTTTTCTCCATGAAACGTGTAATTAAGAAGTTTCTGGAAGTTTCACGTTGTAGTCATGCAAGACAAAGGCAGAGAAATGTACAAAAACAGTGTGCTGCACGTGCAAATTTTTGCTAATTACACCTATTGTTGTTTTTCACCGTTCTCCTGCGTTGCCTCCGCCGCTTATCATTACATTGCATTTGTTTCTACAAACTATAAATATTATCGAGAGCTTCACTTTTAGCCCTGGCTAAATCTATATGTTAGTATAGGATAATTAGACTGACAAAAAAAAGGAAGTGGCGAGGAAAGTTAACAGAAATATAGTATAGTGTATATAGGAAACTCTATTTAGTTTTCTAGTTTACAAAAGTGTTGACACGTTGTGTCGGCCACTTTAACAAATGATTCAGCACAAAGGAGATAACGTTGCCACCAAAGCCTTGACAGTCCATGACGCAGAAACAGAAATAGATTGAAAATAATTTCCATAGGAAGATGGGTATGTATAGTGGATTCGCTCACTTGCCTCACTCTCTCTTGTCTTTTTACAGACCCCCCTCGCTTCCTTTTTTTTTCTAAGGGGAGCAGAGGCGGGGAGTCTGTACACAGGCTAAGGCGACATTGGAAACAATTACTTCCTTATAACTATACCTTTTGTTGCGTCATAGTGTCCAGGGCCTGAGTGATCATACGATATGTAAATGGGAGTGGTAGAAATGAACTCTTGGGGAAGAAATGGCACGGTTGGTTGGGTTGGAAGCGCTGTCACGACAACAACTGGTATCCGCAACAGTGTGGCTGTGGCTTTTGCGCAAAGGTCGCCCACTTCACTTGCAAAATAACCATCGTCATTAAACTTTGCTACTTCTTCTAAATGGTTATTGCCAGTTAACCAATTCTTGTAATAAGCAATGTTTTCAGATACTTCTCCGACGAAGAGTGTTCTAAGTTTTTCACAGTCTTCCTTCTCACTTTTCCCTAATCCAAGAGAAGTGTAATGTCCTTTAATCTATTCACTGTGCAATATTAGATATTTCCCGAGCTGTCTCGCGACTGCCCTGAAAAAACAGTTCCCGTCTCTTATGACTTTATCCACCGTAAGGTTAAGACCAGCGAGATTTCTTGCTAAGTTATCGCTATGTTGGGGAGTCAGATCGATTCCCATGACATTCAGTTTTGATTCACCCTCGATAAGATCACCCTTTGTCGCACCTGTTGACCACAGAAAGGCTATCAGATCCAATGATTTGTTTTTATATCTTTCTTTGATCGAAGTGAAGAAATCTTGTAAGTATAACACTCTCTGTATGATATGGTTTAGTACTGTTTCCGTTTTGATACCATCTACTGTTTTTGTGGACCCACCAGGCACTTGAACTGATGGAACGATTACACTGCAACAGCGTTTTTCTGTCACTGCTGATGTTGACCATGCTGACGTTGGTTTCATATGTTGCTGTGTGTAGGATGCTGTGTGTAGAGGTGTAGGATTGTTGTCCAGTTTAAGGGTCTCGACTGGTACGACTGGAGTTGTTCTTTTATTGTGTATGCTTTTTCCTATATGTTTGCAGTTCCATGCATATAATGCACACGTCATCACTGCTATTGCTAGTTCAGGTCCAATTTTTGAGACTCCACACAGAAGAGATCTGTTGAGGTGCCTGTGAAGTCTTTCATTCATCTCTGTGCCACATCCTTCGGGAATATCCAAAAGACAGTTCTTTCGCACATGTTTGCTCAGATTGTCTATTTGATGCATAGTTTCTCCGTTTAACTTTTCTTGCCATACCAAGAGTAGCCTTTCGATGTTAACCTCAATTTCTTCCGGACACGGCGTACTCATTGAACGTTCGTCATTGAGATCATCATCCCGGCGGAAAATCATAGACACCTCACCTGAAAATTTTTTATGCTGACTGTCACTTTTGGGAAAGGTTTGTACTATTCTCATGCATGCATGAAATAAATCAAGTTTGACCTTCACTCCTGGAAAAATTCGCTCGTACAAGTTTGGAACATGACAACAATCGTCCACTACAACCATTTTTCATGTAATCCCTGCTTTGTCAAATCTGATTTTTAACTCTTTTAGTATGTCCTCGATTTCCAAAGATGATGTTGACTTTGTAAATCGCCATGTCAAGACTTCTCCATATTTATTTAGTGCAAGAAACATGTTTTCAAATTGTTTGACAAACTTGCCATCCTCGCGAGTGACACCAATGGGTTTACTGGTTCTGAACGTGTGGTCACATGAAAGCACTGTGCCAGTGTGACTAAACATGTCTTTTTCGTAGTGTCCCTTTGTCATTTGAAATTGTTGTAGAAACATCAATTAAGTTGTCGTTGCTGGGGTACGAGCAAAATACACTTCTTTCAAATTCATCTTTGACATTAACGCTATCTGGGTTGTTTCGCATTAATTGTCTGAAGTTCATTCCCGCAATTCCCTCTGACAGTTCCATGAAATTTTGGCCTTGATAGATTCCGGATATAACATAGACATACAAATGCAAAGTGAATCCACACCGCTGCCGCATAATAATTGGAAATCTTCGCGATATGCCGGGTGGTAGAAGCTGCAATATTTCATTTGACGCAGATAGATAGCGATGTCCATTTTTGCTATGTCCATCTAGTCGATAGCTGCATTCATAAAACGCTTGCACCAGAAGGAGATTGCCGTTTAAATCATAAATAAGCCTTGGGTTTCTTGGGTCTGTGCGTAGACCATACAACACGTCTGTCCACATTCCTATTTTGAGAGGACAATTATGCACTGGGCATTCAATGGTTAATCCACTGTGCCTTATTGGGCACCAAATAAAAATCTTTTGTATCAGCTTTGAAGCTGTATGTGGCATTTCAATGACGTTGTCGTAACCACCATTTTCCGGAGCGCTCCCAAACTCCCGTAACGTTTCCTTTAGTACACTTTCTTCTCGTTTGCCAAGACGAATACTTTTGGTATAGCAACACAAACACAGTATAATCAAAACGAACATGGTTGTCAGGGAGAGTCTCATTCTTGGCAGTTAGTCCTTAACGTGCACAATATTATTTGAGGTTTCAGAAATGATGATAGACTAGGCTACTTTCTTGTCACTAAGTACTAAGTCAAGACTTTACAAAACATGGAGGAAGAACTTATGAACTTGAACATGATAGGCTATGTCAATTTAAAGCCTTGTTCGTCGGCCTTTTATCATTGTTGTCATTATCATCCGTAGATCATTAGAAAGTATTAATCAGGTTGTCCAGCAGCTGCATGAGTTGTTAGTTCTTACTTTTATAACAAGCACGGTAGCGTATTGCGATAGCCTATTATATAGTTTCCTTAATTCGCAAGTAATAAAAACGCTGCTGTCGCTAGTATAGGTCACCGACACAAATAGATTTTGATGGCGATACACCTTCGCTGTTCCAACTTCACTGCCTGCGACTACCTATCAAGTCTATCACGGTATTCTTTGACGTATCTACACAACTTCTACCACTGATCTAGTAATAGTCCCGCCCATCTTGCTAGCAAATTCTTCTCGCAATTTTAACTAAAAAGATTTAAAGAACAAAATTCTAGACTTAGAAAGAAGAAAAGCCTAGAAGGACTTCGAGAAGAAAAAAAGAATTTGTGAAAAGAATTCACCTTCTTGGCCTCTTCTCTCTCTTTTCTCTCTCTTTATTTAGTTTTTTTCTTCTTGCTTTTGCGATATTTCAAGTACTCAATCTCTTCACATAGCAAGAAAACTCCTTGTTAGTTTTGCGATTTTTGCAAGATTTGAGGGCTTTTGGAGGCCCTTCTTGGCCATTTGTCTTTGTAAGTCTAGAATTTTTTAAATTTGTCATACTTGCTATTTTTGCGACATTTCTTACCTTTTCAGTGTTTTTACGTTGCACGAAAAATCCTTGTTACTTTTGTGATTAGAATTTTGTTTTATTTGTTTTTCTACTCATGCGATATTTCCAGGTGATTGTCTCACAAAATTTTCGGTGAATTATTTTCTTTGCGAAAATTGCGGAGAGAATTTGCTAACAAGATCGTTCCTGGACACATATATCGCATTTTTTTTCTTTTACAGTTTTTTACGCACTGCCACGCCATACCATACAAACCGTCAAACAAGGCCGTGGGGGAAGTTAAACATTACCACAATCTGGTACTGACTGATCCCGGCGTCCTAGGCATCTCAATAGCCAGTGCGCTTAAACTCTGACAAGTGTGCATGTGACGTATTAAGTCTACACACATTCCTAGATATCTTCAGGTAATAGGTAACAGAGTAACAAGCTAACGAAGCAACAAGGTAACAGACTAACGAGGTAAAACGAAGGTAACAAGGAAACAGAGTAACAAGGTAACAGACTAACAGAATAACAAAGTAACAAGGGAACAAGGTAACAGAGTAACACGGTAACAAGGTAACAGAGTAGCAAGGTAATAAGACAACAGAGAAACAAGGTAACGCAATAACAGAGTAACAAGGTAACTGAGTAACAAGGTAACAGGGTAACAAGGTAACAGAGTAATAAAGTTAAAAAGGTAACAAGGTAACAGAGAAACAAAGTAACAAGGTAACAGAGTAACAAGGTAACAAGGTAACAGAGTAACAAGATAACAAGGTAACAGAATAACAAGGTAACAGGGTAACAGAGTAACAAGGTAACACAGTAACATGGTAACAAAGTAACAAGGTAACACAGTAAGAAGGTAACAAAGTAACAAGGTAACAGAGTAACAAAATAACAAGGTAACAGAGTAACAAGGTAACAAGGGAACAAGGGAACAGAGTAACAAGGTACCAGACTAACAAAGTAGCGAGGTAACAAGGTAACAGAGTAACACGGTAACAAGGTAACAGAGTAAGAAGGTAACAGGGTAAAAATGTAACAGAGTAACAACCTAACAAGGTAACAAAGTAATAGGGTAACAGAGTAACAAGGTAACAGTGCAACAAGGTAACCAGGTAACAGAATAACAAAGTAACAAGGTAACAGAGTAAGGGCCTGTTTACATGGAGGTGGGGGACCCCAGGTGGGTGAGGTAACCCGCTTAGGTCGGGTAACCCGCCTGTCCATATAATCTCTCATTTTCATTTGATCACGTTTACATGATAGGTGGGGTGACCCGCCAAGGCGGGTAGCCCGGTCTACCAGACCAGGTTACCCTCTCAGCCGGGGTCACAATTTTTCATGTAAACGTTTCAAGGTGGGGTAACCCGCCTGGCCGGGGTCGGATTCGTGATACATCAAATTCGCGCAAAATTCGCTTTCGCGGTGTCTTTGCATTATGATTAAAGTTAACAATAGAAAGCTATTGCACTGACGGGTTGCAGCAAGAGCAACAAGTGAGTGAAGAAGTGCATTAATCGCCAAAACTCGTGGTTTGCCAGCATTTTTCTTGTTTACGTGCTTAGCGACCATTCAATAATCTTGAGAAAGTGCACCCCGGGAAGGCGGGGTTGTAAGATTGCATGTAAAGGAGGGTTATTTTTTTACCTCACCTAAGCGGGTTACCTCACCTACCTGGGGTCCCCCACCTCCATGTAAACAGGCCCTAACAAGGTAACAAGGTAACAGAGTAAAAAGGTAACAAGGTAACAGAGTAACAGAGTAATAAGGTAACAGAGGAACGAGGTAACAGGGTAACAAGGTAACAGAGTAACAAGGTAACAAGGTAACAGAGTAACAAGTTAACAAGGTAACAGAGTAACAAGGTAACAGAGTAACAGGGTAACAAGGTAACAAAGTAACGGAGTAACAAGGTAACAAGGTAACAGAGTAACAAGGTAACGGAGTAACAAGATAACAGAGTAACAAGGTAACAGAGTAACTAGGTAACAAGGTAACAGGGAAACAAGGTAACAGAGTAACAAGGTCACAAGGTAACAGGGAAACCAGGTAACAGAGTAACAAGGTAACAAGGTAACAGAGTAACAAGGTAATAAGGTAACAAGGTAACAGAGTATCAAGGGAACAGAGTAACAAGGTAACAGAGTAACCAGGTAACAAGGTAACAGAGTAACAAGGTAACAAGGCAACAGAGTAACAAGGTAACAGAGTAACAAGGGAACAAGGTAACAGAGTAACAAGGTAACAGGGTAACAAGGTAACAGGGTAACAAGGTAACAGGGTAACAAGGAAACAAGGTAACAGAGTAACAAGGTCACAAGGTAACAAGGTAACAGGGAAAAAAGGTAACAGAGTAACAAGGTAACAAGGTAACAGAGTAACAAGGTAATAAGGTAACAAGGTAACAGAGTATCAAGGGAACAGAGTAACAAGGTAACAGAGTAACCAGGTAACAAGGTAACAGAGTAACAAGGTAACAAGGCAACAGAGTAACAAGGTAACAGAGTAACAAGGGAACAAGGTAACAGAGTAACAAGGTAACAGAGTAATAAGGTAAAAGGGTAACAGAGTAACAAGGTAACAAGGTAACAGAGTAACAAGGTAACAGAGTAACAAGGTAACGGAGTAACAAGGTAACAGTAACAAGGTGACAAGGTAACAGAGTAACAAGGTAACAGAGTAACAAGGTAACAAGGTAACAAGGTAACAAGGAAACAGAGTAACTAGGAAACAAGGAAAAGAAACAGAGAACAAAGTTTCAAGGCAACAAGGAACCAAGCAGAAAGAGTGAAGTTATTAGTTAATTAGGTAAAAGCGGTACAATATATGTCCCCATACATGAAGTACCTACCGTCAAAACAGGGTATCTGCTGACCAGTATCACTTGACGGTATCGCGGTCTCAGGTGTTTTCTGAGGTATTTTCTTAAAGTTATCCGCTGACTAGTTATTGGTTTTCAAATGATCGCAGGCACAAGTTCATTTTTTTTTCAAATTCACTTGAAATATGTGGTGTTAATGTGCCACACAATTAAAATTTAAATTTCAAACTGACCTCGGATGCGAAAATTGAGCCAGCTATTACAGGAAGGCAAGACAGTTGCTTTTGACTTTTCTCACCATGATCACACTTTGGTCACACTCTACATCCAATTTTTATGCTCTGATCGGTCAACATTTGACAGGTGTGTTCATGCGGAAAATTTATGCAGCATCTTGAAACTTGTTTACTTTGACAGCTGAAGCTGACAGAGTTTTGTGTCAACTTGTGATGCTTCGAACTGTCTTTTTCCACTGGATGTACAAAATGAAATTCAGCTGCTATCAGGAGTCTTCTGTTTTTCATGGCTAGTTTGTTTATTGGGTTTTTGGTTGAGAAATACATTGCTTGTCAAAGTCGGAAATTCAATTTGAGATGGCATCGTTTTCGTTTTTCACCTTGCTTGATATGTAAGAGGGTTGAAGAGTCTGAAGCGATACTGGCGTTACTTGATGGCTTTCAGGTGCTGCATCTCGAATGGTAAGCCTGTTTCATGTTTGTTTTTTATATCTTATTTAATAAAGCCGAGCAAGGTTTATGCGGCTATTTAGTGTAGCATGTCACGTTTGTAAGATTTGAGACAATGATCTGACCGAGTAGCAGGTTTAATACAAGCTTACAGAACTTTAAAAAGCCCTTAGACATTTTCTTACCGCAAATAGAAAGAAAACGTTCCAAAGTTATAAGTTATAATTCTGGCTGTAAAAGAAAGCTGTGAGCGATTTCTTGCCTTGAGGTTCACTTTTGGAAAATGCAAACACCGGGAAGCCGGCTTCATGCACGTAAACCATTCTCAAATCAACTCGAGTAATGAGTGTGGATTTGAAAGTCATGACAGGACGAAAGGATTCCATCGCAAGACAGCACGTCAAAACAGGTCACAAACCGACAATCATCATGTAAGACAATCATTTATTTGGCAACTCAGTTTGTGTGGTAACTACACACTTATTTTTGACCCTGAAAACGCGCCATACTACTGTGGCTCATTTTGACTTTACAGAACAAACCTTTGAGGCATTTGTTGCACCTTTATACTCTTAAATTTCTGGACTGATCCCAGCTGATATCATGATAATATTGTTATCTGCTTGACCGTCTTTGATCTGTAAAGAAACAGTGAGATAAAATGTACATGTATTTGTGAATGACACCACCTCAAAATTCCAACTTTAGGTACATACAAACACTGAGATTTTGAGAAGGCAAATTGAACTTCAGTTTCCTGGCTATTTTTTGGAATCCAGAAAAAATATATAGATTTAGCCAGGGCTAAAAGCAAAGCTACCATTAATGAAATTATCATTTAAATCAAACAATAAACTTGTATTCCACAAATCAGTAACTTTAGAGCACATTTATGTGACTTTTGAGGGAAAGGTTAAGCGATTTTAGAGAAAAATAATTTGCAAACAGTCTAAGAGTGAGCCAAATCGTACATCAAGTTGATAGCCTCATATGTACACCCACAAATAGCAATCATCTTTGATCACATTGAAGAACCACAATGGCTCTTCATCACAGTAGATTAGGCTTGGAAAACAAATCAGGCCGAATTTTTTTGCGTTTGAGAAGTTTATTTTACAAAATATTGCCATCAAATCTGGGGGTGTGTAAACCAACCTTCATACCTTTTAGACATCACATCTGAGGTGAAACAATACTATGGGGCGCTGTTTTTATCATACAGACCTCGGACAGAATGCAGTATTTCACAATTTTCCAATACCAATTGCACTCATTCAATATTCAGGATGATCGAAGCACGTGTGGGTTTTTAGCGAAACCTTCAAAAATTTTCCAAAATCACCTATACGGCCAGCCGGTTCTCACTTTTGCAGTGTGAGCTGTGTTGAGTGTTTGAATGAACATTAATAGAGTTACACTTCAACATAAAGAATGAATCTTTAATTTTTATTTAATGGTTTTATTGACGTGTAATCTTCAAAAGCGTTTGACACGCGCAGCATTTTGAGTACTCCTGCAAGCGATGTTCATAAACAACTGAAAACAAACAGCACAGTGATTAAAATTACGAGACTACTAACAATCAATAAAAGAAATATAATTCGGACAAACATATACAGAGACATTCTTCATTCACAAAGACAAGTATAAAAGTGTCTCTAAAAGTCCTTGCCTCTTGCCACTCGATCTCGTTGAGCGATCATCAAATTCGTCTAACCACCCATGCACTTTGGAGGTGGTTGGCTTTGGTAACTCTGTTGAAAGACTTTTTGGGCTACTGTCAATGATGTAGTTCACGTGGTTCACAACCTGTTTCACTTTCTTTAGTGAGGATGCCAGGACTGCCAGTACAGGTGTGGTGCAGCACCTGTTTTGAACTGTTGCCTTCGAAACCTTTGTCCCTGCAGTTATCTCACGGTTAAACACTTTCTTTATGGCTTCCTTTTGCTTATCCGTCAAGGCTCTGCCTGGTGTTGGTGGCAGCACTTCACTTGATAGTAGAGACACAGAATAGCTGGATCTCAATGCTGTTTCAGCGGCGTTTGAAGGTTGTTCAGCTTTTTGACAGTCACCTTCGCAGTCAGAGTCTTGCTCTTGCTCAGTTGTAGATGATGTGGTTGGCTTTAGCGCTGCTGCGGTCTCGACACTCGCAGTTCTTCCCAAAGTGGATGTTGCAGCAGCTGTATTTCCTTTTGGGCCTCCGCTGTCCTGTGAGTCATCGGTTGGTTTCGTGGCTGCTACAGTCTCAACAGTCACGGATCTTTCTTGAGTGGATGTCGTAGCATTGATGTCCTGTTTCTTGGCTCTGCTGTCCTCTGACTCAGCCTTTTTCTTGTTCTCATTTTCACCAGTGACTCGCTCGATGATGTGTAGAGCCTTCGAACCCAATTCAGTGAGGTTGGTGCGCACATAGGATCTCTCTGCTGTTACAGAGGAATGGCCATGACTCTCTGAACTATGGCAGCCTCCTGTTGTGTCCCCTTCTCCTTGGTCTTTGTAGTGACGAATTTCCTTACACTCACATGTGCGAATCTCTTGCCATCTCGAAGTTTGGCTTTTTCAAAGAGAGATTGAACTCTTCTTCCAATTGTTCCCTCAGGAAACTTTTTTCCTTCAACAGTGACAAACAAGTGATCTTCGTTTCTCTCTGCCACTTGGGGCCTGATCTTGTTCACGTAGATTTCCATAAGATCTTGGAGATCAGGCTTCATTCCAAGTATAGCTGGCCCATCCTTTGCTCTCTTGTGCTTTGGAATGAGCATGATTCTGTTGCCGCCAGATGTTTCTGCCTTTTCATAGTCGCTGAGTTTGGCGTTGTTTAGTGGGCCGGGTCTGGTGGCGTTGTCTGTGGTAAATCGCACAAGCAGAACGTCGCGCGCTGAGGTAAATTCTTGTTGTGAAAGTATTTTTCCCTGGCCAGCTTCATTAATTGCTTTAATGCCATCAGAGTAGGGTCTTGATTCTTTCAGAGCATTGATTTCTTCTGGTGTCAACAAGCCTGCGCTTTCATCTAACCATCGCTGGTTTTTCTCAGCTTGGCTTTGAGAGTCCACGGTAGACCGCCAGCCTTTTATCTCTGGCAGGACTGCCACCAAGGTATCTATGTAGGCTTGGTAAAGGGGAGGTCCTGATCTATTGTACCTCGGGTTGGTAACATACTTGAGGAACATCTCAAAGCTCGTGAGATAGGAGATGATCGTTCCACTTTTCTTGCTTTGGCTCTCCAATGATGGAACGACAAATCTCTTCCAGACAGCATCTCCTTCATCGTTGGCCAAGCATTTAATGTCATCACCCTTGCTGTCGATGAACTCTAGGATATTTTTAATCTGGCCTGCATGTTGAAGTTTGATGCCTTTTTTTTTGTGGCCAGCTGACGGTCGGGATAGATAGTCGTAGAATCCCACTAACCATTGATGTCGATTATTCTTGAATTTAGTTGCTGTGAAGAACTTTTCTGCGGTCTCCTTTTCGTTTTCAGAGTCTTCATAATCGCTTTCTTCAGAGTCCTCCTTGTCATCTTCTTCAAAGTCCTCATCGTCGTCTGCTTCTTGGTTTTCATCAATGTTGTCTCCTGACTGGCTGCCTTTATCACTCCCCTCTTCGATCTGGAATTCTTCTTCTTCCTGGTCTTCTTCTTCTTCTTTCTGGTCTTCTTCTTTGTCGTCTTCTTCTTCTTCTGATTCTGCGCTCTCATTGGAAGTTGCAAGGTATGCCTGCAGCTCTGCAGTGCCTGTGTATCTCTTTGCCGTTTTCAGCAACCTCACGTAATGTGAGCTATTTTTCTGGATGTTGTGTTGTTTCCTGGAAGAAAGGTGTCTTCCCACATTCACTACTATTCTATCACATCCTGGCACTGGGCACCACTTCCTAAATCGCCCTTTTTTGGGCTGTCCACTTTTGTTCCTCTGCGCTGACCTTCCCCTTTTTTTTTGGCCGCGGGACATTATGGAGGTCAATTTGCCTACATTCTGCTGGGAGATCTCTCCTTTTCTTACATGGATCTGGATGTGCCTTTTCAAATCGTAACCTTCAAATTTGCATCCAGGCACTTGACAGCACTGCTTCTTGTGATGTGATCGTTTGGCTGCTTTTGATGACTTCGCGTTAGACACTGAACTTGGCCTCTTTTCTCTTTTCTGGGCATCTTCCTCCTCCGAATCTGACAAATCTTTGCCGTGTCTGGTAAGGGGCAAATCTGTACACAGCATAGCCATTTCTTCCAAAATATCCATTTCGTCTATTTCAGTTATATCTTGTGTCAATGCACTGTCTTGAAAGCGGTGCCTGTTTATCCAACATAGGTGGACAATATACCTCTTTGCCAATCTTTCCAAACTCTTGAGGTTAAGGTGCATAGCAGCAAGATACTGGGTGCTTGCATATTTAAATTCACTCCTCAATGTTTCTCGTGTTATGGGTTTAGTTTTTGGTACCACCTCGTTTTCCCGATGTCTAACAAAGCTAGAGCTTTCTCGTCGCCACTCAGGGCACGGTTAATTACTCGTTGCATACGTGTAAGTTCCATGCGTGTAATTTTGCCAGAAAAGCTAGAATAAGGCAAAAATTGTAATGTGCAAAGATCTTTAATATGTTACAGGTAGTTTGTCTTCATAGACAAGAATGATAATCCCAGATTTGAAGTCAATTGATTAAATCCCTGAAGTGATATGTAGGGTTAAAGTTAAGCCTCGTTTTCATGTTAAAAGCACGTCCATAAAGGACTAAATATGACACAGATAGTTTGCATTAGTAGACAAGAATCATATTCCCAAATTGGAAGTCAATTGATTAAATCCCCAAGGAGATATAAGGGCTTAAAGTTAAGCCTCGTTTTCATGTTAAAGGCACGCCCATAAAGGACTAAATATGACACAGGTAGTTTGCATTCGTAGACAAGAATCATATTCCCAAATTGGAAGTCAATTCATTAAATCCCCAAGGAGATATAAAGGCTTAAAGTTTACCCTCGTTTTCATGTTAAAACCACGACTGCAAAGGACACTTGGGTAATTTTGTGTTGAAATTTTAGATGCTAATAACTCTGCGACGATTTTATGAATTGCAACAACATTTGGCATGCACGTAGCCTATGTCAAGGCCTATCTAAAGCCACAACTTGTTGGCCAAATGGTTAAAAGCTCGCAAAGTTATTAAGGTATAAATTTCCGACACAAATTACGTCATAACTAATTAAAAATGGAACCGATGTAAAAAAAATCAACACCAAACGGTTATTCACAACATGGCCAGGCATAATGTAACATCAAAACATCAATAAAAGGTCCTCAAGTTCTATTAACGAGGTCCTTTAATAACATAATGGTCAAGAGCGCACCCTTAAACTTTGACCCAGCCTGCGCAGACGCAACCGTATTCTACGGGAAGAAAATGTTCAAGAAAGTTGCTCGAGCACCTTAGACAACACTTCCGATAGTTGGATTGCTTCTGCGTAGTGTTTTAAGGGTGCCAAAGTGCAAAATTTACAGAGCAATAAAAGTGTGTACTCACCCACCAAAGACTTGTGACAAAAGGTACTTCATGATGTGTTCACTGAAACTTGCCCACAGGCCCATAAAGGATGAATTTTTTTGGATACTTAAAAAAATCGTAAAAAAATTCCAAAAGGTCTCTTTTCACTCAATTTTCAGAATGTTATAGGAAATATAACAATCCACTGATGTAGTGAATGTTAGCTTACTACCTATAAAAACAAATAAGTTACAATTTTTTAAAAAGGTAGTAGAAAATAATTGCAAAGGGGTTAGCCTATGATTTTGGGTCAAAATTTCAAATTTCTTCTAAGTTTGTCCATGGTCAAATCGGACCTGGAAATGATGTTTGCTGATGGTGTAGAGTGCGTACAAGGTCTCTTTGACCATTTATGGAGATTTCAAATTTGATTGGCGGCCATCTTGGATTTTTTGCAAAGGGGTAACCCTTCTATTTTGGGTCAAAATTTCAATTTTAAGGGAAGCTATTGTATGGCCAAAAGGACGCTGGAAATGATGTTTGGTGGATATTTGGAGTGATGGGATTGTAATATTTGCCATATTTGGTATTTTGGATCATTCCCAGCCCTTTCGAGTATGTGTCCGGAATTGTCACGGAAAGGTTTGATTTATTTTAGCTACCACACGAACTTTGAAAATCAATAAAAAAATAATGATTAAACCTACAAAGACAAAAAAGATATCATGTGAAAGGCAATTGAATGTTCTTTCTAAATATATATATGCTGCAAATTATGTCTCATGTATGAGTCACGAATTATCTTAAATTTGTTGTAACTACATACTATAATTTATTTTAGCTACCACACGAACTTTGAAAATCAATAAAAAATAAGGATTAAACCTACAAAGACAAACAAAATATCGTTTGAAAGGTAATTGAAAGTTCTTCCTAAATATATATATGCTGCAAATTATTTCTCATGTATGAGTCACGAATTATCTTAAATTTGTTGTAGCTACATACTATATCACTTCAAAACAAATTTTTGCGATGCATAATTGTGTGATTTTCCAAACGTAATAAATCAGAGTATTTACAACAAATAAATATACAAATGATATGAAATATTGCTTTAGCCTAGTGCTAATTATCCTAAGAAAATTAGAGACAAATATTAAAAAAAAAAAAAATTATGATTTTTTAAACAGGGGTACTGTAATTTAAAAGCCATTTAGCAGTACAGAAATATTTTATTTCTTTTCTCGGGTTGCATTCATTATTTAGGTTCGAAACTCTGCATGCTTATAGCCATGATATAGTTGTAAAACTTCAAGAGGTAGTTTGTTATAATGCGTCTTAATACTTGAGTTATGTTTGGTTGAACATGATTTAGACACCTAAATTCCAAAACACAGTTTTGAAAAAGAGCAAACATTGGAGCAGTATAGCTTCGCAGAATTTTAATGAATTAACAAGTTACCTTTCAAAAAGTTAAATCATTTATTTAGCTACATCATATCTAAATTTGAGGAAGATTAGTTGAATTCCTTTTTTTTTATAATTTTTTTTCCTAAACATCTAAAATGCCCCAAAAAGTGTTGAATTGCCCACATTTTTTGGCTTTAAATGACTTTTTGTAGGTGATCGTTAAAATAAAAACTGGAAATGAACATATCATCTTAAAGCTCTTTTAAAGGAAATGTTGGTGAAAAAAAAATTTTTTTTCAAACGAGAAATCTGAAAAGAAAATCCAAAACAATTGAGTGGCTACAGTGCCCACCTTAAAATTAGGGGCTTACGATTGGCAGAAAAAAATTTATAATTAATTTATTTTTGACTCAAACAATGTGAAACTTTAGAATACTACTTTTCATCATCCCATCTATGCTCATGCCAAATTTTATACCTTAACCCTCAAGGGTTCCGATTTTAGCACTTTCAAAATTTCAGCGAGTCGTATCAAGGTCGATTTTGGTCTCAAGCTTACTATAAGTAGAGTGTAACACATATACCTTTACCTCATTTTTTTGAGAAAACCAAATTTCTTAGGACGACATCGGGGGTAAGCTCAAGGGCCAACCGTGGAGAGTTTTGGATCGATATTTAACCTCTAACTCGAAAATTTCCGCTTTCTATGAGAAATTCTAATAGGATTCTCCCACTGGTGTGACATTGCCCACAAAAAAAATTTAAAAACGCCATAAATCCAGGAAACATTTATCGATTAGGACAAAAATCAGCAAGGGCATTAATTGTGATACAAACTTTGCGCATACCCAATTTGGTGTGATTCCGCAACAATTCAGAAGAGTTACAGCGTTTAGAAAAAGTTGGGTTAGCATGTGGGCAAATCACCTCTCCATGAACCTAATTAGGGTTAGTTTAGGGTTAGGGTTAGGGTTAGGTTTAGGGTTTAGGGGTTAGGGGTTAGGGGTTAGGGGTTAGGGTTAGGGTTAGGGTTAGGGTTAGATCCATCGGTGATCTCCCAACTTTTTTGTGTCGGGAGATCACCAGAATTGGTGATCTCCCGTCCGTTTGGTGCTCTCCCGTCAGGGTGTTGGTGACCTACCGACACGGTGTTGGTGATCTACTGACTTCGCTGGTGATCTACCGACTTTTGCTGGTGAGTTCCCGTCATCGCTGGTGATCTACCGCCTTTTGCTGGTGAGTTCCCGTCAGCTGGTGACCTCCCGACGTTTTGGTGATCTCCCGATTTTTTCTTGGTGATGTCCTGACCTTTGGTGATTTCCCGACTTTTTCTACCTTTGCTTACTTTATTGGTGTTAGATCATCCCAATTATGGGTGAATTGACTGAAACTTTCACAAAATGTTAAATAATGTCTGTTAATTTTAAAAATGTGAAATTTGGATTTTTATCGAAACTTTTAATATTTTTTTGGGCAGGTTGAAATTCAACTTTGAATTTTTCGGTCGTTTTTGCATTATTTGAAGAAATTATGAAGAATGAAAGGTTTGGGGTTAAACAACGTATAAGGTATCATCAGAAAGCTCTTATTATGCGCTTTTAAATTCTATATGTTTTATTTGTTAAGTTGTGTTTTCTTGGCGGCCATATTGGATTTTTTCCAAAGGGGTTAGCCTACGATTTTGGGTGAAAATTTCAAATTTCTTTAAACTTTGTAAATGGTGTAATTGAACCTGGAAATGATGTTTGTTGATGTTTTAACGTAAAATCAAAGTGATTCTGACAAAATATGAACATGTCAAATTTGATAAGCCGCCATCTTGGATTCCTTCCAAAGGGGTAAGCCTACGATTTTGGGTCAAAATTTCAAATTTCTTTAAACTTTGTATATGGTCAAATGTGAGCTGAAAATGATGTTTGTTAATGTTTTAGAGTGAAATCAAAATCATTCTGACAATATATGAAGATGTCAAATTCGAGCAGCCGCCATCTTGGATATTTTGGAAATGGGTTAGCCTATGATTTTGAGTCTCAGTTTCAAATTTTTTTCAACTTTGTATGTGGTCAAACTATACCTCAAAATGATGTTTAGTGATGTTTAAGAGTAGAATAAAAGTGATTCTAACCAAATATGGAGATGTCAAATTGAAGCAGCCGCCATCCTCTATTTTTTCTAAAGGTATTGGCCTATAATCTTAGGTCAAAATTTCAAATTTCTGTTTTGTTTTTCTATGGTCAAATTGGACCTGAAAAATATGTTTGGTGATGTTTTTGAGTGTTTACACAGTCATATTGAGGAACTTAAACAAAGGGGTTTTTGAGAGACGCACGTCAACCGGAAGTGAGGACTTAATATGCCTTGACGGAATAAAATTTGTATTGCTCAGTTTCTTTACACTTGCGTAGACGATTTAACTGAAACGTTTTGGCAAAACCACTGCTAAGGAATGTAAAAAGACCACTTCCGCCTGACGTGTGTCGTTCAAAAACGAAAAAAGCTTTTGCTTAAGTTCCCTATTTTTCATATATGGAGAACGAGAGTGTTCAATAAACCAACTTGAGTTTATTTTTTTCTGTCTTTTAATAACAACTTAATTATGATGTATACAACAGCCTTCAACTTTAATTCCAGCATTGAAATAAACAAGAAAAAGAAAAATAGATAATGCTAAAACGTCTTTAATGAATGTTTTATGTTTTTTACCCTTTTTTGTATATAAACGTATATTTACATAAAAAAGCAACCCTGCAATTATATGTCACTGTCTCCGCTGCTTTCGGACAGGTAAAGTCTAAAAGTTATCTCCTCTTCCTCTGTCACGTGTTCCTCCTGACGTTCATCATGTTCCTCCTCTTTATCCTCTTCGGAATGTTGCTCTTCCTCCTCCTCACTTTGATCATCGTCATCCTCACCATCATCGTCATCATGACCGTCATCATCGTCGTCTTGTTCAGGTTCGTACTCGTCATCTTCGGACGTTGTCGACTCCGGCGACGGCTCCCTCGTTGTTTTTTTGGGTAATCTCCCTTTTTGCATTAGCCACCACGGTCTTAGGACTTTGAGATATCGATCCCTTAGTGCCTGCCAACTGCGGCCTGGTACAATCTAGCAATAAGATATTTGAATTGGTCAAGAACAATACATTTTTTAAAGAATTTTTGTGTCAAGTAATAAACCTACCTCTAAAGCTTCTGCTTCTTTCCATATGGCATTTCCTGTTGCCAACCTGACCTTGCCGCTTAAGTAGTCCATAATTTTTTCGTCCTCTTCCCATGTGAACCTCCGTCTTGTTGTCATGATTTCTACCTAAAAGGAGAGAATCGTTGTTTGGTTTCCTGGTCCCCCTCTCGTGTCAATATTAGACAGTGAGAGTATTAGTCTGAGACTTGATAGTGCTAATGCGCTACCAAAAGCCATTCAGAGGGTGTCATCAAGTAAACCAACTTGACTCATTGTGGCCAGGATTGATTGACTAAACTAAGGCACTCTCTATTGCTCTTGCTGGCACTCCCCAAGGGTTGGTTACCTCAGTTCGTGTTGCTCCAAGACGAGAGTTTTCAAGAGGCCAACTTTTTTAGTTTATATGGTATATATACAGGTTAAAATATGTGCAATGTTATATACAGGAATATATACAATAAATAATGCTGTTATAACTTAGACTGTTGTATTTACAATTTTATGTACACTATTATTTTACATGACATCAACTCTGTTGACTTAAAAAACAATGGTTCGACCGCCAGCAAGTCCCTTACCCCGGTAGCAAGGGCCAAGTGGTCGAAGACGGTTCTGTTCCGGGCTTTAGGACGACTGGGTGAGAATGAAACTGAACGGAGCTTTTTTTGGTGATCAAGTAAGGCACACTCGATTGCTCTCGCTGGCACTCCCCAAGGGTTGGTTACCCCAGCTCGTGTTGCTCCAAGACGAGAGTTTTCAAGAGGCCAACTTGAAATTTTTTTTCAAGAACAAAACGTATTTACAATAGTATATATACAAGTTAAAATATGTAATATTTTACATAAAGAACTTAAAAAAACAACGGTTTGACCGCCAGCAGGTCCCTTACCCTGCTAGCAAGGGCCAAGCGGTCAAGAACGGTTCTGTTCCGGGCTGTAGGACGACTGGATGAGAATGAAATTGTTTTTTTTTTGGCTCCGTTTCAACAGATATCTACAATAGTATACACTGTCCCTCATTTGCTGCGTCTTTTGAAGATGTTTTTCACTTTTTGATAGCAGCGCGTGGCCCCCTCTTTTGCCAAGACGTCCCGGAGAGAAGGCGCTGCTTCAAGGTGGGCGATTATTTGGGATTTGACGGGCCGAACTGGAAACTTTGAAAAGTAGGACTCGATCGCCTCAGTGTACTCCTCGGACCACGCCAATCTGCTCCTAGCACCCTTGGAAACTGCGGAGAAGCTCTCCTCTATCCACGTATTCAATCTATCTTTACGCACAACCTTCTCAGTGGTCTTTCGTTCGAGGCTTCTTCTGGCTGCAATGGTCTGCTGATATCAGAGTTTATTCATGATCTTTTTGACAAGGGTCTTGTTTGTGAGGTCCAGGTGTCCCAGTGCGGTGTTTTTAGATATTTTGCTGGTGACCAGTTCTTGGGTAAGGGTGACATTGCTAGAAATTTCGCTGTTGAATAAGTCCAGCAACAACGTATCTTCTACCTCATCAATTTCTTCCTTGTCAGCTTCGACCACTTCCTCTTCTTCTTCCACTTCTTCTACGTCTCCCTCATCAACATCCATTTCTTCGTATCCTCCCACTTCACACCCCTTATCAACAACCATTACTTCGTCTCCTTCCTCGTCATCAGACTCCCTATACCCGATGTTGGACTTCAATAGAGCATGGCCAGCTGCTGCAACTTTTGCCTGGTCAGGCCTGATGTAGCTGCGATCAGCTGTCCTCTCGGAGTGGGTCATGTGCTGGTGAACTAGCCTCTTCTCTGCATCGGTTGATGCTAACGTTGTTGTTGCGGCCATTTTTCGCATCCTCGTGCTGGTGATCTTGATGTCTGGTCTTTTTCCAGTTTGCTCCAAGAAGTTGGTTATTCTTCGACCGATCTTGCCCTTGGGGAATGGGTTTCCCTTATTGGTGATGAACAAAAACGGAGAAGAGCCAGGGAAAATGGTGCGGACGTGTTTGATATAAGTTTCCATCTTTTTGCTGAGTGATTTGGACATGGAGATTGGGGCTGGCCCGGCAGTCGATGTTTTGTGTTGGGGGGCGCAAATTGTTCTTGTTCCAGAATCCTGATCAATTTCGGCATCCTGGAAGTCCTCCAACAAGATGGTTTCGAATGGACCAGGACGCTGTCCATTCTGAAATTCGAGGCTAGCTATCAGAAAGTCTCTAACTAAACAACATTGGTGGATGGTAACCTTTGTGTAAGGGGCCTTCTTTAGGAAGGCATCTGCTTTTTTGGCTGGCGTTGTTTCATTGATGTCTCTGACATCTTCCGGCCGAAGGCGAGACTTCATCTCCGCCAGCTGTCTTCTCCATTCATCACCTTTGTAATGCTTTTGGATCACAGCACGCCAGGCTGCCAAGTCGTTGTACGCAGTCTTGACTGACTTTAACAAAGCTGGCGTGACTTGCAGAAGGGGTTCTTCCTCGTCCTGGCAGCATTTGATAAATTTGTAGAACTTTTCAAGAGACGTCAAATAAGAAATGATAGTCCCTGGCCTTTTTTCTTCTCATCTAATAACGGCTTGGCCCATTCCCAAACTGCTTTTCCTTGGCTGTCGGTAATGCAGGCTATTTCTGTCCCTGTAGGATCTATGGACTGCAACATCAGGTATATCTGACTTGCGTGCTGGTCTGCCTGCACCTTTGTCAAAGCTTTTCCTGCTAGTGACTGAAGGTATTCATGAAAGCTGATAAGCCAGATATGGCGGGGAGCTGATGGGTTCTTCATCTTTAAGACATTGCTGAAGGACTTTTTCACTTCATCTTCATCTTCATCTTCATCTTCATCCTTATCTTCATCCTCATCCTCATCTTCATCCTCATTGCCTTCACAACCACCATATTCACCACCTTTACCTCCATCATCTTCACTGTCACCTCCAACATGGTCTTCCTCATCATCCCCATCATCCCTTTTGGGACCGTTGGCGTCGCCTCCATCTCCGACTTCCGTTTCAGCTTTACCCTGCTTTTGACCCTTTACTCTCACAACCCTTGCTTCCAGCAACCTTTTTGAACACCTGAATTGTACCACCTACTTCGCTACTTTCACTCTCACTTGCTGCTCTGTTCTCTGCGGCGGCTTGGGCAATTCGGCGTTGCTGTTCTCTATGACGTTCCGGAGTTGGAGGAATGACTTCGCTGTCGTCACTTCCACTGCTTTCTTCTTCTTCATCAGCAGAAGGGTGATAGCTTTTGTCATCGGACTCGGTGTCGCTTCATAAGTTACGGTTGAACAAACGCGTAAAACTACTTGAAGAGGCTGTCTCTTTCGATGGTTTTGTCGATTTTATGTACTTTAGTTCCTCGTCGCCTTCGTAGGCCCTGGCCAACAGCATGTACCTTTCGCTCTCTTCGGAACTCCGGGGTATGCCATGCTTGTTGGCGAAGTGAGTGGGCAGGTAGGCTGTCACCAGTTCGCATATTGGACACTTAAAAAACCTCCTCCTCGCTCTCACAATTTTCGTTCTTTTCTTCATCCATTGTTCCTCTCTGTGGAGTGTGCCTCCCTTGTCAGCGTACTGGACGAGGGCAGTTATGCGATCTTTCGAAATCTCGCCTTTTCGTGCGTGGACCAAGAGGTGTCTGTCTAGTCTGGTTTGGTCCTTTTTGCAGAGCGGACATTTTCGGATCTTGTAGTGCTTCTTTGCACTTGGTGATGGGTTAGGTCTTCTACTTGTGCCTGCCGTTGCTTCTGTACTTGGAGCTGCAGTGGTAGCCATATGCAAGGGAGTTGTGGTTGCCGTGGCTGGCCCACTTGGAGCTGCAGTGGTAACTGTAGAAACGCTAGTTGTGGTTGCTGTAGTTGGCCTACTTTGAGCTGCAGTGGTAGCTGTAGAAACGTTAGTTGTGGTTGCCGTGGCCGCCGTACTTACGTTCTCATTCGCTTCGCTCAAACGAACGTAAATTATTTACCGCTTAAATAACCGCAAACACTAGGCGAAATCAGATATGGGTGGATCGCGTGCGTACCCTAACACTTTAATGAAAAGTAATCTTACAGCATTGGTAAAGGAAAAACAGATAACATATTTAAATATGAGTTAAATACCTAAATGTTTCGTCACACTTAAACGATTACATTCTGTCTCTAAAACGTACATGTCTTTTGCTTCGTCTGTTTTCCACCGCCCATGAAGTTTTAACAACCTCTCAGAAACGGCTTTGGAAGCGTTATTACTGATAACTGCTGTAGCACCCCCTGAACGCAGACTATGTAGGCCACATTCCTTGGGGTCATAGCCCAAATCTTTCAAAGTAGTCTTAAATATTTCCCTGCAGCGAGTATAGGATAACTTGCCATTCCTAAGGGTATATCCCGACTTGTTCTTCGTTAATGGCCTGAATAAAGGCAAGTGACTAGACAGATCCAAATTGGCTGCTTCAATATACCTACGTAAGATAGCTACTGGGCAGTATTTGTTCTCTAACTTAGCAATATAAACATAATTGCCCTCTCTATATACATCCGTTTTACTCCTTGGCACAAAAATTTTAACAAAACCATCGCAAAACGTGAGGTGTTTTGGCTGAATATTAGCCAACTCGTTAAAACGAAAAAATCCTGCAAAACCTAAAGAACTTATTGCGGCAATACGTAAGTCCTTTAAAGATGCTTCCTCAGCGCCATGTCTGTCAATAATGCTTCTAATGATAGCAGGGTCCACGGGTTTTTTCTTGTGAACTGGATTGCTCCTTGTCCTCTTGGCGTACTCAATCAAGTTCTTGCAACAAGCGTTATCCAAAGGATTGGGACCATCATCAGGAACAAAGAAATGGAAACCATTTCAGCGCAGCATGGACCAAAACCATTGCGGCCGGGGACCTAAGCTGTTGATCTAATCCAAATAGATAAAGGGCGACAATAGAAGAAGAAAATGGCAACTGTAGCGCAATTTTCCGAGTCCTACACCACAGTAAAAACTTGTTTATTTCCTTAAGATACTTCTTCGCAGTAGAGTCTGCCCTAGAACAAAGTAAACTACTAAATAAAGAATGAAAATCCGGCCTAATAGCAGGAGGGAGCACCATCCATGCCTTACTTGCAACTACGACCTGCAAGAAAAAATTATATCACGAAAATTTTGCAACAACAGGATAGCGGCTTTAGGAAATGCAACACAAGCGATGATAGCGATTCTAATAAAAGGCCCCATGCCTATGACGCAATGTCCGCAGGCAGCATAATAGAAAGAAACCACAGCGACCTCCCTGGGGCAAAATAGGCATGCAAAGTAGCTCCTAAACAAAGCCATAGCGAAAAACCTACAAAGAAAACTAATAACAAACGCGTAAAAACTGCATATATATCCTAAAGGCGACTTGCTCTAGCAGATCATTTAAATCCCCCAAAAAGGCCCCATACACATACTACAACTACACCAACTACATATACTACTCCAACTACACTAAATACACCATTTACATATACTACTCCAACTACACATACTACACCAACTACAGCAACTACATATACTACACCAACTACACTAAATACACCAACTACACAAACTAGTCCAACTCCACATACTACACTAACTACATATACTACACCAACTACACTAACTACACCAGCTACAGCAATTACACCAACTACACATACTACACCAACTACACCAACTACAGTAACTACACCAACTACACCAACTACATGTACTACACCAACTACAGCAACTACACCAACGACACGAAATACATATACTACACCAGCTACAGCAACTACTCTAACTGCACCAACTACACCAAACATCAACTTTCTCACGTGACCACTGAAAATGGTCACTGCTTTTAGGGTGCGCGAGGTTTAGGCGTTTACATGGACGGATTGAATTATACTGGTAAAAAGCTTATCAAAACGTAAGTATACATGGATATAGACAAAGATCACCCCTCTTTCGAGCCTGGAGATAATCCTGGACAAAAGAAAAAGGTAACATTCAAGCCAGCCTCAGTGGTGAACATGAAACCATGTGATGATCTTCACCGATATCTGGTCGACAAATTTCACTCATCCA
>OZ037777.1:25603709-25663709 GCA_964035525.1 Porites cylindrica | reverse complement strand
TGAATTTTAGCTCTTCCTCTGTCCCCTGGTACTCTCTTGTCAGAGACTTCAAGCGTACATTTTCCTCTGAATTTCACGGTATCTTGTACTTGTGGTGCAAGTGGGAATCCAGGTAACGGGTCCCCATCTCACACATAGGGCAAACACTATATTTTCTTTTGGATTTTACCAGCTGTCTTTTTTCCGACACTCACGTATTACTCTAGTGAGTTGCCTCGCCTTTGTCTGCCAGGTTGACCAGGAAAGCTATTTTAAAATTCTGCAATTTTGCCTTTTCTGACGGGGATCTTTAAATGTCAAGGAAGCTGTGACTGCTGTGTTTCGCACAACGGACAATTTCTGATTTTATTAGTATGGCGCTTCTCCATATTCTCTGGCTTGGTCTTCTTCGTGGATGTTGATGTGGCAGTTGCCGCTGGTTTTGATGGTTGGGTTGCCGGTGCTGGTAGTCCGTCTGGATCGGGCAGATAGTCCACGTTTACTCTCCGATGCCATCGCATTTCTTTGATAATTTCTTCGATCTCGGCCTTATCAACCTGGCCACAGGTCTCAACGTCAATTGGTTTGTCGTGCACAAGCACCGCTGGTTGCTTTAGGCGTTTCATGTGGGATATGAAAAAATTCTGCGTGAAAGTGGTTGTTAATGGCTTCATTTAGCGCCCAGGCCATGGCAGCTAGATTGTATTCTATGGACAGGGATTCATGGCTGGGCATATTTCAGCAAAGATAGTCCACCACGTCCGTAGGTATCATTCTTGGATCATAATGTTGATTATTTTTGTCCACGTATTTCAGGAACTCTTTCCATCTTTCTTTCCCTTGGATTCGACCAGTAGGTCGACAATTTCTAAGGACAACAAATTAACCCGCTTGCATTGATGATACCTCAACGTTAACCAAAAAAAGATCTTTATTGCGTGCTTACTAGTCCTTGCGCTAGTCGCTTAAGTATGGACATTCAGCACATTAAGGGTAGAGAAATAGACTTTAATTGTGTGCTTACTAGTCATTGTGCTAGTCGCTTAAGTGTGGATGTTCAGCACATTAAGAGTAGCAAAATAGGCTTTATGTGCTAACTAGTCATTATGATAGTCGCTTAAGTATGGACGTTCAGCAAACACTAACAAAAATTAAATGCTGGAGGTAATATAATCTAGCAAAGTAAAATATCTTCAGAGGCTCCTACATTATCCAACATACTTGCCTATGCCAAACTGGCAGATCTAGGGACATTCTGTAGGCATAATAAATTGTTTTCAAAATGAAAACATACTAGAGGGGTAAAAACTTGACAAATATATTCCACTACGCAAACGGCAAACAGTAAGGTATCCAAACTACATGGAAAGAAAAGACATATGTTTAGGTGAGTAAAAACTCCCGACTGGATGCTACATTATTCAACATACTACCTTATGTAAAAATTGCATATCTAGGGACATTATGCAGGCATGATGTTTTCAAAACTTACTACAGGGGTAAAAACTTGGCAAATTTATTGCACTACGCAAACGGCAAACAGTAAGATATCCAAACTACTTGGAAAGAAAATGAAAGTGATTAGCAAAGCAAGGCAAATAGAGCAGTCACACTGCAGTTCTTATTATACCAGGTGATGGAAATGACATTTTGGACTTAACGTAAAAGAATTTATTCTACTTGCTTACCGTAGTTCCTTCATGGACTGCTGCATCCTACATAGATCGATCCCCTTGCATGGCCGAGGCAAACTCTCCAAGGAAAAGCATTCACTATAGTGTGGCCAGAATTCCCTCATTTCATTAACCACTGCATCACTTGAAATTCCACCTCTGCAGACCGTGGGTGTACCACCACCTTCTGAAACCATGTCACATCGGTGAATATTGGCTGGCTCAACAGGATGAGGAACTGCAGGAACAGAGGACTGGATGTCCAAAAGAAGAGTCGCTATATGAACAGCAGTGGTGAGTATTCTTTGGTTGTTGTTTTTATTGCATTAATGTCATGGAAATCGTCCATAGATAGTATCTGAAAGAATTTCTGTTAAGACAAAGTTGAAAAGGAAAGAAAGTGATTATAAATAATTATATTATACTTTATAAAGATCTCAAAATCACAGGCTTAATTTGTAGGTAGAAAATGCTTTTTATCATACGGATGTTGTTGTGTTTTGTAACTACATTGGTGGGGACCTTCAGGAACATTTTTTTCAATTTCTATCAGGTATTATTTTTACGTTTTGAAAAGCTTCACAAGCCATTTTTTTAGCCCTTGTCAAATGGTCAGATGCCATTTTGTGCTTCTGATGAGTCTTGGTTTTTTCATCTCTTGCAAATCCCAACACTTTACCAAGGGCTATACCACTAGATGACAGACCATTAAGTTCCAAGAAAATGGAGGTTTTATCCATAAATTCAGCGTGTCTCTGATTTCTGAAAGTCATACCAAATAGATTTGACACATTTAGCATTAGTAAGTCACATATTTTCCGAAAAAACGAGGAAATAATATTGAACTCTAAATCTCATTGCTTGTCTATTCCATAGAAAGTCCTTCACGTAGGTGCCTTTACAGACAATGTTATTACACATAATGTAGTGTAGATCAGTATTGTAATATATTGTCTACAGCGGACGATGGTATTCAAGTCAGGAAAACAGTGTTACTAGTACTAAATCCCTACCTTTCCCACGATATTGCTATAATGATGTGCCCCCACTTCTGCCTCCAATGATCATGAGGTTTGGATATGATTCTTTGAATGGGATTCCACATAAATTATTTGTGAATGCTTTAGGGCTTGTGACTTTCTATACATGTAGTTACCAAAATTATTGCACCCTTAAGTACCTGTAATATAGAAGCTGCATATAAGAGCTGTTGCTCTCATCTCTTGCAAGTTGGCCTTTTTTCACACACTTATTCCATTGCTTTCTTTTGTTAAGTTTTGACTATTACGCACTGATTGTCAGATAGTGTTTCACGGGCCAAGCAAAATCAATCTAATATCATAAATTGTACTCTTTTGTTAAATTTTCACTAGTGTCTGTTCAACTTAACAGTTTTTTTTACCAGACAGTTAGCTGTTCACTTTTCCTGTGAAGTTGAGGCATGGGCTTTCATACTTATAACAAGTTTGTGTTTCTGAGAAAGCTCAAAATCTACATTTTCGAGCAACAGCAATTTCTCAGTTAGATCGTCAATGTTGTCTTTGTACTGCAAGATGTCTTCTTGGAGGAAGTTCCCCACAATCTTTGGAAATGCTGTCACTGAAAAGTGCTGGTCCTGTTTTTCTAGATGAAAGTTAATGTTCATTTCAATATAGCAGTTCTTCAGAAGTATTGCTCTGTTACAGTGTACACAACGAACAATCTTGGACCCTGGGTTTTCACAAATTTTCTTGCGACAGTCTTTGTTGTTGCAAACTGGATAGACAGTTGGGTAAATGTTCAAAATTTCCGGACAGCATACCCAGTTTGCTTGTTTGTGCGAAGGCTCCACATGGGAGATGTCCTGCTCTTGTGCTTTCGTTATCGTTGTGTTAACTGTGGTGGCAAGGCGTTTTCCAAAATACTGCTTCAGCTTGCAGTTGGTCATAGTGTAGAATTGATTGTCTTCTATCTGCTGGATGTGACTATCCCAGACTGATAGATTAATAGTTCCAGTGGGGTCTGTTATTTCAGCTTCCCTTACCATTTTTGTTGCATGTTCTGGTTTGGAAGGTTCTCCAAGCCATTTAATGCAGCCAGAAACAGTAAAATTTCCCGAGTTGTGGTTCTTAAGAATGGTATCCCGGGGAATTGATGTCATTGGGGCCAGTGGTTGGAATGGAAACTGGATGGAATGTGGTGGTGCATCTTGAATAACTGTTCCCCTGTTTAGGAACACCATGTTGCTTGATGCAACTTGTAGGTTGGAGAGTGTTACGGGTTGCTGTGTCTGCATCTTTTGAAGAAAAAGTTGGCGCTTGGAAGACTCTCCTCTTTGCACCATGACTCTTACCAACTGAGTTTTGTCTTTTGCAGTTAGCAGGCTGAACGTCCTGAATGTATCCAGTGTAATCTGTTGAAGAGAAATAATTTGTGAAAAAAATAATTAAATTCAGGACAAAAATTTAATGTTCTGTTAAGCAGAAATCTGCATAATTAATAGAAGACATAACAGTAATAAATTATTAGTAGTATTAATACATTACATAATAGAGGAAAACTTACTTGTAGTTGAGCTTGACAGAGGTGTTGAAGTTGGGGATTTAGGAATCCCATACTTAGCTCTCTTTGCGGGACTTGGGCTGGCAGAATAATCCATCTGTTAACTGAGAATTGAATGATTTGTAAATGACCTTTATTACACTGATAAAACATTTAAATGACAAGTGTATATTTAAAAATTTTTAGGTTAGAAGTTTTGATGGTAATATTTACTTAATTAGTATGGTAGATACTGTAAAATGTAATAATGCAGTTTCACTGCAAGTTGTTTTCGTAATTATGCAAAGTCTTTTCTGCCAAAATGTTTAGCCTAGCTTCTTCTAACAAACGGAATTTATAATTTGATGTCTTCTTAATTGACTGAAGTCTTTCAAAGCTCATTGGTTCAATCACAAGATCAAAAAGTTTACATACTCTTGACAAGGCAACATAAGCTAGTCCTGCAACGTTTTCAGAAGGTCCTAAGTCTACCCATGATTTCTTAAGGGTGAGCCCTTGTGACTTATGAATGGTTATGGGGCATGCAAGTTTTAATGGCAGCTGCTGTCTTTCAAGATTTAGTCCATTTGTATCATTAATATGAGATGTTACTGGAAAAATGGGCACACAATTTGGCATATTTTTACAAAAGCTTGGACCTATGTAATCGTCCTTATCAAACTGCAGAATTACAGCAATTGGTAGCATGGGTGGCCTTTGATTCTGTACAAAAATTATGCGCTTTACAGTTCCCATTGTTCCATTACAAAGTCCTACCCTAGTCCACAGGTTCCTTGTTAACATAACTCTAGCTTTTCTGGCTAAATATACAGTTGGTTCTAAGCCGCCCATATCTTCTGCACTAATTTGCTTTGCTTTAGGGTTGGTGTGATATGCATTGATCTGTACAATGGGTTCTCCAAGTTGCTTTAGTCTTGTAAAGTTATCTGTTGCCACCTTTTCATTTCCAAATGACAATTTCACAGCAGAGGTTTCAAAATCTGCAATGTTTTCGACATTTTGCGGTGTTCTTCACAAAAGCAAATTCCAGTCATGAAGACTTGAATTTCCATCTCTTGCCCTTGTTTGAAGATCTCTAAACTGTTGTTGAGCAATGTCTGTACCTTTTGCTCGTTCATTTTTTTCAAGCTTAACAACTGTTTGAAACTTTTGGTACATGCAATATCCTTCTAAAGCAATTTAACCTTCCTGGATTTGTGTGCATGTGAGTGACAAAAATAGGCCACATATTGTTATCTAAACCCAACTGGTTTAATCCATATGCTGTCACTACTGTCAAAAGAATACTGCTATTCAAAGTCACAGAACTCGAGCGTGAATGACAAAAAGAATCAAATGTTCTTTGTGTCATGAAAAGGTTCTCTTCCTCTTCATTGAGATAACCAAATGTTCTTTTCGCAAATATCCGGCTAAAATAGGCATTACAATCCCAAGCCTTAAATGAACTACACAGGTCTATTATGTATGACCAAACAGGCTCCCTGATTTCCCTCAATAATGGACTATCTTCTCTCGAAGAGATATAATGTGAGCAAACATTGAAAAGCAGATCTGTAAACCCATTCCTATTATGTAGATTTGATAAATATGGAAGAAACAAGTGCGTAGATATTTCCAAAAAAGCATCAACAGCACATGAATAAATACTAGGGTTGACCAAAATCGAATTCATAAAGTGCCCTCTTCGAACTGTAACCACTGACTTGTTTATCTTCGAGAGTGACATATTCAAATGGAAATTGATATAACAAACTTTGTATCTCTTTCTGACAATATCAATACAACTCTGAGTCTGACATTATCTTTCTGATCTGTTGGATCGAGTCTGTCGTTTATCTTTCTGATCTGTTGGATCGAGTCTGTCGACCCCATTGCTGATTTGTGTCTAACAAATAAAATTTTGTACCGAATAATTCTATTCAGTGCTGTTGAATGCTTTTGAATTCAACTAAATCATTGAACTGCAAAATACTTACCCTGAAACGCTGCTCGAAGATGTCACCTCATGGTTTGAAAGGCTGCTGAAGATGGCGAAAGGTGTGAACTCGTGGGTGCAAGACCTTGACACACTGCAAGAAGATGGCAAAACGCGATGGTTGAAATGTGATTCTATTAAGTGCTGTTATATGCTTTTGAATTCGAATAAATCACTGAAGTGCAAAATACTCACCCTGAAACGCTGCTCGAAGATGTGAACTAGTGGTTTGAAAGGCTGCTAAAGATGCAGAAGATGGCAAAACGTGACTTCGTGGTTGCAAGACCTTGACACGCTGCTAGAAGATGGCAAAACGTGAACTCGTGGTTGAAATGCTGGTAAATGATGGCGAAATGCGAACTTGTGGTTGCAAGACCTTGAAACACTGTTAGAAAGAACTCTAAATGCTGCTAGAGGACGACGAAACGCAAACTCTTGCTTGCAAGACTGTCAAGCGCTGCTCGAAGACCTCGTGGTTGCAGAATGACAGCTACCCAACAGCACCTTGCGCGCTTGCTGAAATATTACCCGAGACCACCGTGCGCGCCTAGTTTGATAAAATCGAGATTTTTTCGCATACTACAAATTTACTTACAGTACTTACTTTCTTACATTTTGAAATTCCTTATATGTATACACACGGGGAATCCTAGAGTGCCTCCTTGGGTTTTGGCCTCTGGGCCAAAACCCTGCGAGAGGCCAAAACCCTGCGGGGGCAAAAACTATATCTATACCACTGTTTGTGGCTCCAGCTCTGGTTCAGCAGTGGGTCCCACAAGTCAAGCTTTGTTGTTTCCTTCAGAGCCTGAAAAATGATAATTAAATTTTAGGTCAACTTTACCATGTCTTTATAAAAATAATAACGCTTTATGCAGAATTTCATGGTGATTCAGGTTCTCTCTCCTTGGAGTATTTTTTACCAGCCTTCTTATTATATTGTTTTGCTATGTCCTTTGTACCACTTGTGCTTTTTAAATATTGGAGATAAAGTTTAATTTTCTTCACAATAATTATCTCTAACAACCCCAGGGAGAAGAAACGTGAGGGAGAGTATAGGATGCCAAACGGTATTAAAATTTTTGTGACAAAACTCTTTTGCTTTTCACAATGGATAGTATCAAATATAATTTTTGTGACTGTTCATCTCCCAAGTTTTTAGCTTATATCAATTTACAAACTTGCTGTAGGTATTATTGGGTAATAACAAACTTTGACAACACAAAAAATTTTAAACAATTTTGTAAAAGATCAATGTAATAATTATTATTAGAGGAAAAAGACACTTAAGGTAAGTAAAGAAACTCTGAAGTACACAACGCTAATAAATAAATCATTATGAAAGGTACATTCCAGGTTTTCTTCTAACAACATCCTAAAAAAAAAAATGAACACATTAAGGAAACTAACCTGCGTGTGATCTTGTTGACTACATTTAGTAGCGATGTTTTCTGATTTGTCACTTTTTGGCCAGTTTTGTATTCTTTGCGGAGCTTCACTGCGGCATTTGTTGCAATGCTGTGTTCCAGGTTGATAGTTAGGAAAATTAAAACTGTTGAGGCCCTAAATGTAATAAAGGTCCTAAATGCAATAAAGGGTCTAACTAGTATAGGTAATAGCATGATTTGTAGTTATATGGCATAAATACGAGTGGTATTTTAAAATTGTTATACGTAATTTCATGAGCCGCTAAGCGAGTGAAATTTGAGACAATTTTGAAGTGTCACGAGTCGTATTTATGCCAAAAATCAAGTACAAATCATGCTATTATTTGTTTATACTACTATCCGCAAAGGTCTTGTAATTTTCACGTAGGTATTTCAAATTAAGCTGAAATACCACTGCCCTAAGCCAATCAAATTACAGACATTTCTCATGTAGTAGTATAAGTATGTGTAATCAAATGGTGACGAGTGAAATTATTCCCTAATTTCACGAGCTCACCATTTGATGACCTATTAATATTTTGGGTGACAAATGACGTTCACAAGAAGCGGTTTTCCTTAAATTGTTTATTGTATTGAAAAAGTCCAAGGATTCCAAGCTTAAAAAAGGTTAACTAAGAGTACCGTATGGAAAGTTTTAATTTTCTGAATGTACACACAACTTGGAAAGCCCCTTTAAACTGTTATTGTTTTTCATTTTTGTTTTTCATCAAATGTTTCAAAGCTAAATCAACTGATGTCTCCCTTCTTTGTTCATGATTGGCCAAAATTCATGAATTAACTAGAAAACGCCGCCCGGGTCAAATGCAATCAATAATCCGCTAAAGCCATAAGTGCCAGTGAATGTCAGTGGTTGAAAATGTTTTCAGACTGTTAATAATAAATAGCAAACAGGCCAAGATATAATATACGCAAAGCAGCGTTAAGTCACTCGAATAGCTGGAAATCAATGTCGACAAAATTATGTAAGCTTACGGCTCGGTGTTAGAAGATGGCATTGAAGACGAGGCGTGAGCCTGTCCTTGGTTTATCACCACATTACAATTGTGGATGCTATATACATGGCCACTGCTAACCACTGCACTTGACTGAATAAGCGGCTGAAGAGGAACTCGGCTGGTTGTCTGGTTGAACTGGATTTCTTTGCCATCAATGATGGCAGGTAACTCTTAAAAAGTGCGACAGGGCATCGTGAGTCGCCAGTTGCGAACATGTTGGGTAGTACAGACCTTGGTTGAAGTCATAATCCTCCTTGCAATGTTTTTGTGGGGCCTTCTGCGAATGTTTTGAACTCGTTGTCATTGTCGTCTTTACTAAGCGTGATATCCTCCACATTCATTGTGTAGTGTTCTTGGCAACCACGTAAACCAAGATGCTGTGACAGGAGCCACCACATTGTGTAAAGGAGGGACCTTGAAGATGAATTTCCAAGCTGTCTGCATTCCCACAGCACTTCTTCTTCTTCTCTTGTTAGGCTTTGTGACTTATTTGGCAATTTTCCTTTACCTTCGTTTTGCAGCTTTCTCTGTCCTTTATAATTGGCAAAGAATAGCCTTTCTCTTTCAGGTGGCGGTCAAGTGCTACTTGCATTACTTTTAAGGAGCCAGGTTCGTAGTCGGTTCCGTCTTGGTTACCGCTCAAGAACTTCATCCAGCTGTTTAGGAGGAAGCTTCTCAGGGCCTTTGTCGAGGGCATTTTCGTCACACCAGTTCTCAAAAACTCTCAACTGGTTAACTGTGCTTTTACGGAAACGTCTTTTAATGCCGCAATATCAGAATCTGTAACATCTTCAAACCTGGACGCCATTTTGGCTGCGTTGGAACGGTTGCCATGGCAATTTTGTAATTTCACATGTGAAATTATAAATTAACCCTAAAATTTCGCGCCAAAATTAAGGAGTAATTTGTCACTCATGATATTAAATGTGTAATAGGTTATGGCCCTAAATGTAATGGAAGCCTTAACAGTATACATGTATGTAGTATAACGGCCCCAAACTTGATAAAGTCACTGACTGAAACATGTGACGGTCTGATACGATATTATTGTTATAGCGAGCTGGCGATTCACTTTTCTCGTCCTATTGTAGTCTTCATAGAACTAACTGTTAAAACCTATTTACAATAAAATCACTATTCAGTCAAAGGACATTTTACAATTCATTTCGATTAAACATTCTTTTCAGTTATTAATGACAATAAAAATAACAATAATAATCATAATGTCAATATTGATAATAAGTTGTTACTCAAATGGCTATATAGGGGATCTGCCTGGAGTATTAAGTGTTTGATATTCCCTAGACAGATTCTGGCGCTCAGTTAACCTGTAGTAAGGCTAAAAGCAAACACTATGAAATCTTCTTATGAACCTAAACATACAAAGAGCTGAAGGAATTACACTTGCGACCTTTATTACATTTAGGGCCAAAAGTTATTACATTTAGGGCCAATAGTTATTACACTTAGGGCCTTTATTACATTTATGGTCATTTATTACATTTGAGGCCTCAACAAAACCAGCTTGGTCAGGAGTGGGAAAGAAATGATGAGGAATTGCGTGGCTGTGCAGCTTTGAAGAGTGTCCCCAAGTAGATGGACATGAGCATCTCCTCTCGTCCTCTCTTCAAATTTTATCAAAATGGCACTGACAAACCATTTCTTTAAGCTGCAGACCACCAGCTCTACATACTTGAGGGTTTGCTTTTCTTAAAATACCGTTACAGCCATCTGAAAGCCGCCTGGTTTTGGCATTTGAACACAGCAGTTTCTCCAAAACAAAATTTGTATGTTGCAAAAACCAACTCGCGCCGATAGTCTTACGCAAGACAACAGTTTCGCCTGCTGTGCAAACTCAGTTTAACTCTGGCACAATATAAAATATGGAATATGAATAATAGAAACTAGTATTTTTATTTTTTTAAAAACGCATTTTCGTTGCGTCATTACTCACCAAGCTAAAATCTAATGATAAAATCCGAAGAACTCCTAAAAGACCAATATCTAGTGTATTAATTCACAAAATATTAAGTACACAGGCATAAACATGACTTTCTTTAGGCGTTTGTGAAAATGGCATATAAAAAGAAGTGACAAAAATGTCTGAAAAAAGGTAAGTTTCTACATCGTTGAAAAGTATTTTTCCTTTCATTTGAAACCAAGATCTTTAAATATGTCTTAAAACAATATTCAAACAAACTTTTGTTGAAATCTAACACAAACCTACTGAAAAGCAACAAAGTTACACACCTTTCTGTCTAAAACGTCCACAAAGTCCAAAATTGGTCATTTCCTGACATGTTTGGCAACTTGGGGTTAGATTACAAAAACAGTATCAGGAGTTAAGCAAAAAATAAGTTCATATTCGTATTTTGCGTTTAATTTTAGTTCTGGGCTAGCTCAGACCCGCCCAACCAAACCTAGCCCTAGGTACAAAAAAGTATGTGGTGATTTGCTGACACACAAAAACCACAAATTTAAGGTTCTCTGAGCTCTCAACGCCACCCCTTTATATTAAAACGTCTGAAACTTGCCAGGAATTAAGTTCTACTCATGTACTTAGAAATGTTCACCTGAATTAACTATATTCAAAAATTGTACACAAACTCTTAGCTACGAATTTTACAATTTGACTGAATTCAAATTCACAAAAAAACTACCAAGCGAATTCAAAAACTATTGATCAAATAAACGAAAATTGTCTCTCTGTCCAAGTCCTTCCAAGTTCTAAACTGTTCTGACATATTTTTTAACACTAGAGTTTTTAATCTCGGTCCATGCAAATTTCCATCACACTTCATCCAATCAGGGCTCGATATTATCTTCTGCATTGTTTACACATTTGTCTTCTGGATTCGAGGAAACAGACGCTATTTACATATCTATATTGGACCTTTGAACATAATAGCCGTGTGTACCTCCACACACCCTTTCTCGCCCTGGTAGAAAGTGCCCAATGACCAACAGTTCTTAACTTGCCGCGTGTTTTTGATTTTGTCTTCACACTGCTGGAAAGTCTGGTAAGAAGTTCTTACAGTTCTTTCAGTTCTTCTGTTTGTAGAAGCATTTCCATCAGTTCTGCTTTTTTAGGAGGTTTCTGCCTGTTACCAAAGTACTTATCCATTAATTCATTATCTTCTTGTCCCCACTCAGATTTTCCTTCAGTCGTTGAACCTGCTGATGCTTCTAGCCATTCTGAGATGTTGCTTTCAGCGTCTGCCTGGGGAAGCTCGTTGGGATCTTTTCTGGGATGCATCACCCGGCAGTAGCGTCCTCAGCTGTGTCCGCCATCATTAGTGGTCTTATGTCGCGTACACACACTACTTGATCTTAGACGATAATGTCATTGAAGATGGTTTTGATTAAGGTCTTCTCCTCGCTGGTTAGAGGACGAACATTACAGGACCTAGTTTCAGGGGATGACGGACTGACATGGTCGAAGTCACTGGTGAGGGGATGAACTTTACTGGACTCTGCCTCCGGGGATGAAGGACTGATGTGGTCACTGTTGACAGGATTCAGCTTTGATGTTTGAGTGGAGATATCCTTAGATTAAAGACAGTTATAGTTAGTATAAGTCTGCCAAAAACAAGCTTGAATAAATTAAGTGGCTGCAAGCTTTATGTGATTTTACTGGAAAATACAGTATGTACTTGCATGTCTATTAGTATAAAAGTGGGGTACTTCCTCGTTTTTACGAAAAATGAAAATACCCTCGAAATCCCACGACAGATTTTTCCCAACTTCAGCAAATAAGCCTCAGAGCTCTCTAGTTTTATGTCTGCAAGTTTGAAGGCAATCGTGACCGTAGAAATTGGTCCACAAAATGTTGTTCAAATTTAATGCTAAAATGATAGGCTAACACATTTGTGAACGTAAACGCACAAATAGCGGAAGAGAGCTGACAAACTACCTCTTAACTGAAATCTTGGAAGTAAATAAGTAATTGGACAACCACGGCGAAGATAGCGCTTTAATACAACCAACCTTCTGCTACATGGACGTTGAAATTAAATATATTCTATTTATCCAACTTACTCTGCATTTGTCCGTTCATTTTCGACAAAACTACTAAGAAAACAAAATACAGCATCTGCAGAGACCGCTTGGCAGTTTTTAGCTTCAAAGGTTCTCGTTCTGAGGCGAAATAACCCCGCTAGTTCAAGAAAACCTTGCCATCCAGTTTTCAACTGCAATGAAAACCCTCTTGCACGATAATATATTCAAGGTCTCTGACTTTCCTATCACATGTTCATGAGCAGTATGCCACTTGGGGATAATAGTTATTATGTACATATGGAAATCTATTTACTATCAAATTTATGGCATAATTCGCCCCTGTTTTGTTAGGGGCCTTACAAGCCTTTTCCGGTGATTATATCAGTCATAAAACCTTTTTTGGCTCCTATTAGTCCTATAACAATGTGTATAAAACATATTTAGACATTTAGTTTGCAAACCGTGTTTTGTCTACTATTTCATTTCAGTTTAGTGATTTTTCTTTGTTTTTTCTTTTTTTTTTACATGTTCTTCGTAGACAAATTATTTAAAAGTCAAAGTATAGAGGCGTCCCAAGTGGCATACAGCTCATAAGCGTGTGTTGTTACACTTGTGGAGAGGATTTAACCGAAACTTTTTGGCAAAGCCACTGCTCAGGAATGTAAAAAGTCCAGTTCTGGCTGACATGCGTCGTTCAACTACGAAAAACGCCTTTGCTTAAGTTCCCTATTGGAGAATGTGAGTGTTCAATAAACCAACTTGAGTTTATTATTTTTTTTTGTCTTTTAATAACAACGTAATTATAATGTATACAACAGCCTGCAACTTTAATTTCAGCAATGAAATAAACAAGAAAAATAAAAATAGATGAAGTTAAAACGTCTTTAATGGACATTTTATGTTTTTGACCTTTTTTCGTATATAAATGTATATTTACATAAAAAAAGCAACCTCGCAATTAGATCTCACTTTCTTCGCTGCTTTCGGACAGATCAAGTCTAAAACCTGTATCTTCTTCCTCTGTCACGTCTTCCCCTTCCTCCTCAGGTTCTTCATCTTTATCCTCTTTGTCTTCTGATTGTTCTTCCTCTTCCCCCTTCTCACTTTTTCATCGTCATCCTTGTCTTCTCCTGAATGGTACACCTCTTCTTTGAAGGTCGTCGACTCTGGCCACGGCTCCCTCATTGCTTTTTTTGGTGCTCTCCCTTTTTGTCTGACCCGCCGCGGTCTTAGAACTTTGAGATATCGAGCCTGCAGTGCTTGCCAACTGCGGCCTGGTACAATCTAGCAATAAGAACACTACATTGTTTAAAGAGTTTTTGTGTCAAGTAATATAGCTACCTCTGAAGCTCCTGCTTATCTCCATTCGACATTTCCAGTTGCCAACCGGACCTTGCCACTTAAATGATCAATGATTTTTTCATCCTCTTCCTCTGGGAATCTCTGGCTTGTCATGATTTCTGCAGAAAAGGAAAGAATTGTTGTTTGGTTTCCTGGTTCCCCTCTCATTTCAATATTAGACAGTGAGAGTATTAATCTGAGACTTAATAATGCTAATGCGCTACCAAAAGCCATTCAGAGAGTTTCATTAAGTAAACCAACTTGACTCATTGTCGCCAGTATTGATTGACTAAACTAAGGCACTCTCGATTGCTTCCGCAGGCACTCTCCAAGGGTTGGTTACCTCAGCTCGTGTTGCTCCTAGACGAGAGTTTTAAAGAGGCCAACTTTTTTAAGAACAAAACGTATTTACAATAGTGTATGTGACCCTCCACAGGATTTCCAGCATAATGGTGACGACACGGGCACGCTATTTTAGCATGGTAGACAAAAGAAATTTTCGTTAACACAGTAGCAGCGTGTCACGATGCATGCCTAATTAAAATTTTCTTTTGTTCCATATAAACAATGAACCGTGTTCAGGTTAAACAAAGAAGCGTGTTAAAGGATGCGAAAACAAAAGCCATGTCATGCCATGTCATATTGCACTCTGGTGTGCGAAATATCACGTTTGGGCCGTGTTAAATAATCTTAAGACCCAGATCAGATCAGACATCTGTAAGACATTGCACGCACGAAAAATTATTCTATCTTCAATAAAGCAAAATCATGACACGCATTCGTAACTTATTTTTGTCATCGAATCAGTGATTCATGTTGTAAATTTCACCTGTTATCTTCCAATTAATCACAAATTGTCACATGAAACTCACTTCTTCTCTCAAAACACGGAAATCTATAACAAGATCACGAGCACACGTTCGTAACTAATGATCGAATCGGCATTTTATGTTGTAAATTTCACCTGTTATCTTCTAAATGAATCACAAATTGTTCCATGAAACCTGTTTTGTTTGCCACATTCTTATCTCAAAAGACGAAATTTCGAGAAATAAATAACAAGATCGATTTCATAATCGAAAATATTGTACTGACTGACGGCTGAAATTAGGCCATAGGCGGGACAACATTATAATTTCCAGCTCTGCAGTTAGGTCCTTTTCACGGCACGGATGACAACAACATTTTCAGGTTTTGTTATCCGAAAAAAATTCCTTTTGCTGAAATTAGGCCATAGCCGGGACAACATAATAAGAATAATTTTCAGCTCTGCAGTTAGGCCCTTTTCACGGCATGAATGACAACAATATTTTGTTTTTGTTATTATCCGAAATAAATTCCTTTTGCTGAAATTAGGCCACAGCCGGGACAACATGATAAGAATAGTTTCTAGCTCTGTAGTTAGGTCTTTTCACCGCACGAATGACAACAATATTTCCATTTTTTGTTATCCAAAATAAAGTCCTTTTTATTTACTTTTTCGGAGGTAGGCAAAGGTTTAAATCACGTTCGAAAGACAGGCTTCGAAATCGGCTTCACAAGACCGTGTTGTTAGTGTCTGCTGTGTTCTGAGGCACTGTTACCTCTTTGCTAATAAAAACTTTCAAACATCTCTTTTCTGAAAGGAACTCTCGACCAAAGAAATTTGTTTGTTCCTCTCATTTTGATGCTTCAAATTAGTGAGCATTGCTTCTGCTTCAATCCTGCTTCAATCATTCCGTTGCGGGCTGAATGTTAAGATCCCAGGGGAAAGGAATCAAATTTCAAATGCTAACCAAATCGCTCCCGACTACGTCAGCATAATACAGTTGACTCCCGATAACTCGAACCCGCGCTAACTCAAACCAAAGTCGATTTCCCCTGGATTTCCTTCTTATATTTACTGTAATTTTACCCTCAGTAACTTGAACCTCCCGCTAACTCGAAGTAGTTTTTGTTTCCCTTCAGCTCATTTCTAGACAATTTTACCCTCGATAACTTGAATCATGTCACAAGCGCGTGACAAGTCGGGAAAAAGTACTCAAGTCCGAAACATTGAATTTATTTCAAAACAAACAAGTAAATCCTTTGTCTTTACCTTTTTGTCACTCCAGTTCAAATTCAGTGTCCATTCCTGTATACTTCGTCGGTTAATTGCCTTTCCTTCCCATCCATTTGCTTATTTCCTTACTTCCGGTTATTTGCTTCAAACTCCCCATAACTCGAACTTTTTTCGATTTCCTTTGAAGGTTCGAGCTATCGGGAGTCGACTGTATTTAAAAACAAAGAATTGCCAAGATATGCAAGTCTGATCCTCCCAATCTTAGTTTATTTTAAATGTCACAAACATCTTAATCATAAAACATACAATATTTTTCACTCAAGAACTTCAGATAGACTTAAGTAAGGAAAACAAAATGGCCCAATCTATTTTTTTACACTGATATGTACCCAACCGAAAAAAATACTTTCCTAATTATCGGTTTACTACATGTCTACATACATTACGATGTTATATTGTTTCTTAAGAAAGTCCAGTTGAAAATTTGTATTTTTCTGTAGTCTTCTAATTACAGTTCGTCTTTTCCCCCTGCATTTGGTGTTGATGCGTGTTCGAACACTCTCCCACTGGCTAGTAAAAACTGGAGATTCAAATTTCCGATGGACCGTCGACTCTAGAAAAAGGAGCTTTAACTCACCCAACTGCCGATAGCCATTAGACCCAGAAGTGTTGCCGTTAGCCAATTCTTCGTCTGTAAACAGCGCGTCTACGCAGGCCATAGCGGTTGTAATAATGTTACTTCCAAAGGAAACTATCGATTCAACCTTTTGCCGGTGATCATCTGTGGGGCCATGACTACTGTATCTACGCTGCACAAATGGGCGTTCTGATCAATGGTGGATAGCGGTGATCGCAGAGATGGTTGGAGTGAAGGCGGTTGTAACATGGCTCCACTGTTGACAACTGCCAAGGGAACGCTCTGAGTCATGCTTGGTGCCTGTGCGGGTCCCTCTGGTGGTGTTTCTGGAACTGGCTGATTACTGGAAAGTTCCGCGTCAAATGGCAAGACATCACTCAGCGAGTCCATGAGGATGTCTTCGTCGTTTGACTGATTGTTAGGCACATTGCCTTGGTGTCTGTTCTTCAGGGCAGTAAGATCGGCCACGATCTTAGTCAGCTGTCTGATTTGTTCCTTCAGATCGTCCATTACATCTGGAAACTCGGTCTGTACAGCCACTTCTGATTTTTCGAGGACATCTCATCTGTCACACTGAATGGATGCCATTTTAGTTGTTTTAGCTTTCTCAATGTTAATACGCTGCTGTTTTAACCGGGCCTGTTTTTCATCCTGCTCTCTGATGAATTCATTCAACATCTGCAACTACAAATTTAAAAAAGTGTGGGCGGTTAATTAGGTGCAATAAGTAAGGCTCCCGTTTTAACCTGATTTTAATACTGCGCGAGCGCTTTCCCTATTGTCTCGTCAGAATTGCCGAATTCAGCAGATAACAGAACGAAGACTGGCTGCGAGTTTATTTTTCACATAACGTAACGTCTCTATACTACAGGTATGAGTAAGATTTGCAGTAACGTGTTCTTTCCAAATGTCTCATGTTAATAGCTACAAGAAAAGCAACTGGACGCTTGTGCTAGGTACTCACAGGACAGACAAAACTAAGGCCCTGTCCACACGAACTGCCTGTTTATGCCGCTAAAAAGTAGACTCCCTAAGCTTTAAAAAGAGACCAAATCTAAATCTGCACCTTGAATATTCACGGACTTATTATTTTTCGAGGTTTCTACATTTACGTTCCCTTATAAGACCATGCACTAATTAAATTTTACCCAAAATGATCTGTGCGCAACTTCGCACAAAAACATGAACTTCAATATCTCGAAAAATTTGCTAGTATGTAAAGTTAGTATTTCAAATTCTTTATGAAGCAGAAGAGTTTAGTTCACTATTTTCAAGGTACTTTTCGCTTATGCAATCGAATTTAGTTCAAACTATTTTTTGTAAAATGCGGTAATTCATGACATTTCTAAACAAATTGAACAGCACGTGTGTATAGGTGAAATCTTTGCTCGTTGGCAATTAGCGTTAACCATAACTATAATAATAACTAATAACAGAAACTGGTAAGGGGTTGAACAATCCCTTATGAGTTTCTGCTAATAGTTATGAATAAAACTATTGAAAACAAAAAAACAAACAAAACCAGTGAAAGAGTGGTTACCGGTCGTTTCGATACAAGTTAATTCAGTCGAGTTGTAAGAATTTTCATGTTACTTGGCTTACAGGAGGAAGAATATTCACCCCAAATGTTTTCCTTTTTCACGCGCAAGCTATACTTGAAGTGATCGAAATTTTTGAGTAACTTTAATGCTTGAGGTCGTATCGAAACGACTTGTATCGAAACAACTTTGTACATCGGAAAGACCGCGGTTTCCCATAGCAAACATGTTAACAAAATAAGTGGCGAATTGTAATTTTTCTTTTGTTGAATCTTGGTGAAAAACTGTTCGACATTACAGTCTTACCTCGTCACTCGAAGCTTTTCGTTTTTTCGACGTACTAGCATCCTTATCTTCGTTGGTTCTTTTCTTTCAAGGAGAAACCGGTTCGGGATCGAAAAGCTCTGCGTTCATCTCAACGAAAGCCCTTTCCTCTTTATTAAGGTTATCTTCGTTATCTAAAAATTGAGAAAATGCAATCGTTATAAAGCCTTAAAGGACAACAACAATTACATGTATAACAAAAACTTGAAATGCAGCGAAACATCTGTTAGATGGGTTATCAATAATCGGGAAAAAGATCGGAGAAGGCAACGCTACTTACCACCTGTCGCAATAACCATAGCTTCCAGCAGCTTGTCTCCACTTTTGACCGTAACCACATCTCTCGCATTTGGTGCAGTCTCCGAAAACAGCTTCCCTGTCTCTTTCGGTCGCATTTTTTTTGTTTCAATGACGCATGTACTTCTGTCAATAGCAAAATACACAAGACACAGTTTTGGAATTTTGGTAAGGTTGCGTAAAGCCATTATGAACGTCTAGTAACAATCTGGCACAAGGCTCTAACCACAGTGAAACTTTTTTGCTCGTGTCAGGCTTTTATGCCTGAGCAGTAAGTGATTTATATTCTGTCAGTAAGCCAAACAAGATTACTTTTCCGGTCTATTGTTTTGCTTTAGCTACCCCCGACAATAGGTGCGATAACTACGAGGTGCAACTGTGATAAACAATAGCATTTGAAGAAGGCGAAATTAACAATTCTTTTGGCGGAGGAAGGAAAACTGCCGTGGCTATGTCCACGCGAGTCCATTAATGCGTTTAAGGATAACTATATGAAAACAGCACTTAACGTTTTATAAACCTATCCAGTCTCATAATTAAGTGTTCACGAAAACATCCGTTTATGATCGTTCACGTGTAGACGGCAAGCCAAAAACGCTAAGTTTGCAAACGTTTTATAAACTCGCATCGACTTGTTGCAAGATTTTTTTCTTTTCATCTTGTCGAAAGTAGAAGTACCTAACTAAATCAACGCTGATTCAAGAATCAACAGCTCAAAGGGAATTACCTTATTTTGATGTAATATTCTTTAATCACAGTTGATTAAAACTTCTTGAAAAACAACCAAAAATGAGGGCGGAGATCTAAAGCTCTTAACTTTTGTCTCAGTACGCGTCCATTATATGGTTCATTGTTCAAAGCCTAAGTGTCGGTTTATACGTCCACAAGTGACAAGGATTAAATAAAGACTTGAAAGCGTAAACACTTAACACTTTTTAAAAGTGGTTTTTTTTTTAGAAGTGTGTCCCGAAAAAATATAAAAATTTTCTGAAGTACTAGTCTTCCAGGTATTTCTAGATTGACACCACTGTGCTACAACTTACTGCCTTGACCACAGTGTAGAACGACAGTGTAGCAAGAGCCTCAATGGGTTTTCAGAAGGCAATTCTAATTAATTCAGCCAAATTGAATAGATGCTACCGAAAACAAACCAAAAAGTAAGAATGAAAAATGATTTAGCCACCTAGAAAAACGTATTCTAACAGGAATCCCGACTCTCCTGATTGTTTCAAACATCGCGCTACTGCCGTCTGCAAAAGTCAAATTTAATTCGTTTAATTGAGTATTTTTAAGACTAAGGGGTAATTACATGAGACCGGGACGAACTCAGACCGGTATGAGTTCGTATTGGTCTCCATACATTTTTTTCATGCGTTTACATGGCACCGGCCTAAAAATGAACTCAGACCGGCCTAACTTCGTGTCAGTCGCTGACCCGACACGAGTTACTTTCGTACCGGTCTGAGACTGTACCGTTCTCATGTAAAACGGAAACGAATATCAGACCGGGTCCATAAATAGAATATTTCTTTGTATGGCTTGATCATTTTTAGGTCAGGACAGTTAGTGAATTATATGTTCATTCAATAATCGACTTGTGAAAGTTAATTATAGCTCCAAAAATCTTCCGTTTTTGAGTTTGTACCAGTCTCATGTAATCGACCAAGCATTTCGTCCCGGACTCATGTAAACGGCTGCAAAAATTACAAATTCCAACCGGTTTGAGTTCGTCCCGGTCTCATGTCATCACCCCCTAAATGCTAGGAAGAGGTTGTTAATTTGTGTATTTCATCGCGCGCAGGCTTGTAATAGTAAACCTCACTTGTCGTAAATAACAATCAGCAATACCGACGTAAGTTTCATACTAAGGGAAACGGGGTAGAGAGCACTACAGAATTAAAATCTTGTTACTTTGTTAGAATTAAACGTTTGTAGTCTAAGAAAAGTGCTGCCTTGTTTTAAAATGTGGCTTCGGGCTCGAGAAACAATAATCACACTCTTGTATAAAGTTTACAGACCCTTACATTTTGTTTAATTACTTGCACAGAAGTCTTCAACTACATACATTACTGTAAAAAATCGAATAAGTAGTCACTGCATCTTTTTAAGACAATTTTACAATATTCTCAATTAGCTATCAGTCACTGGCAATAAAGTTAACAAGTTCTTAATCTTAAACAGGTGGAGCTACCAAATTTTCGGTTCCGTCACGACAAAATTCTCTAATCTCTTTATAAAGATACTCGGCATGTTCCCGGCTGATGCCTTGGGGATTGATTATGTCGGGGAGCTGACCAGGTTGCGGAAGCTGATTTCTGTTTCGGAGAAGTTTAATGGCCTTTTCTTCCAAGAACCATTATTGCTTGCAAAATACAGTTCCTGGGAACTCCTTGTCGAATCGAAAATGAAAATATGATTGAATGTGAGGTAATTTCTTATAGAATTGTCCTAGGTAAGTGGCCCAATCAAATGTAGGCACAGGAACTGTTCCGTTGTGTAAGCCGACAAACTCGGCGATGTTAACTGAAGCAGATTCTTCGACTGCTCTGGCAATGTCAAACAGAGATGAAATAAAGGTACGTCTTGTTTTTTGCTTCAATAAACCAAAACACCAGTTAGGGGCAAACTTTGTGTGTCCGGGCAATAGAAAGTCATAGTTTATACTGCTGTGCAGTCCATTGTTTACACGCCACAAATAGTACCACAAAAACGCAGAATTTTTGTTTTGGGTCCCGCAGTTATCTGCGTGGACTTGAGCGTGAGTCTCACCTAATCCATGGTGCTCGAAGAAGTAATGAACGTAGGAGATTGTGCTATTTGCTCCTTTCCCTGTCAAAACGTTTTCGTCAATAAGAAAATTGACTTGGCGAGGAATTGCTTCACAGCATACACCAAAAAGTGCACATTTTCTTGGCGTTTTAAAACAGATTGGTCCTGGCTGGTTTGCGGGGTAGTGCAGCTACTGTGCGTAGTCGTATGAGTATTGTACTGTTCCTTTGTATGAGCAAGGTCTCTGTCTGAACGCAAAATCGGCTTTTTCAAGATGTGCTTGGACGCGCACTTTCGTTTCCTTGCATGACATTTTGTAATATCCTCGTTCTCCTGAGGCCAGACGGAGATGTTCTTCTTGTTTTCTGACCACATCCACTTTCTCTGCTTCGGGCAAATTGGCGCTTTTGTTAATCTGACTATTGTTTTTTTGGCATGTCCAACATAGGTCAGTTGCAGGCCGCATAATCAAAATAAAGGGACATAGCTGATTCCACAGGTCGCAGAATTTCGAATAGCCCACTGATACTTGCCCTGTGCTCGTACACATATCGAAATACGTCTTCCAAAGACCGTGTTTTGTGAGGTTGGACGGTAGCAGCTTCACATCAATCCTTTTGAAACCTGGAACACGTCCGGGGAGAAGGAAGGCTTGTTCCTCAGCTACATTTTTAAAGAATTTAACCACTCGTTCCACTGTTTCGATAGACAACGCATTGCTGGGAAGCCTTTTCGCGTTGCCATGGGTCCGCAAGGTCAATCCATTCTTCTTGTAATGTTTTACGAGGCTGTGAAATCAGAAGTATTGAAGACAGTGCAGAAATAGAAACGTTTTCTTGCAGATTCTTTTTCCATGATAAGAGAAGCACATCCTTGTGCTTTGGCGGGTTTTTTCCACTCTGCCGGAGATTTTAGTTTCGCTACAGTTCAAGGAGCTGTGAATGATGCCCAGTATGACTAAGTCAAGTTCAGCGGATGATAGTTCACTACAGTTGTTTCTACAGTCTGTGATATCACCTAGGCTCAGGGTTGCACTGCATGCCATCTCTCCCACGCTCATTTTACATTTACAGGTTTCCGAGTAAAATGCTTGCACTTTGGAACATTCCGTTTTGTATATTTCCATGATCTCAACAGCTTCATCTTGATCAGCGTCATCCCCTTCGTCGTCAGAACTGCTGTTAGAGTCTGAATAATCATCCTCGTCATCTTCTTCCTCGATCTCTCTCGTTTTGAAATACATCTCTTCGACACTTTCTAACTGAACTAAATCTTCCGTTGTGAAATTTACTCCGCAGTTAGAACGTTCCATTGTGTTGTACTCCATGTTTACTGTGTTGTGTTTTAGCATTACCTTGATAAAGGTCACTTTCAAGTAACTATGGTAACGTACAATGCCCCATAATAAGACACGTTACTAAGACGAAACTTGCAGCAATTCAAAACACCTCGTGGTCGTATAAAAGCACGAGTTTTAGTTTTAGTCGTACTACATGAGTGATTTATCTCTCTTTCGTCTTGCCAACTGTAAGCCACATGTAAGTAGTACTTAAATTGTTCTACCGCTTGATATGTAGTAATTATGCGAACATTTTACCCACAGCAGGAAAGTAGAAATCTGCTTCAATGCTGTTTTGGCTTGTGTTGTTAGTTCAGCATGAACTGTATCGCCCATCAAGTTATATTTTTTAAGAGCCACATTATTGCTATTGATTTTTTTCACTAATTTACGGTCCTGTTATTTCATTTGTAATCTTTCAGCGAAAGGTGCGAGCGTTTGTGCTAGGAAGAACTTTTTACATCAGGCGCCTTTTTCACGACCATTCTTTCAATGTTCGACTAACTTCTAAAACTAAAGGCTTTCTTGCTTAACCTCTTCGGGGGCCTGACAACTCTTTTCGTGCTACCGTGCCATATCGCATGACTTTAACACGCTATGAAGCGTGTCATTTAACACGCTGCTGAAAATAAAAGATTGAGCGTGTTAAGATGTGCAAAACAAAAGCTACCGTGACACTCTTTGTTTCCTTATTAAATATGCGCATACGTGTGTCAGATGTCACGCTTATCGTGCCGTGTCATCGCACGCGTGCCCGTGTTATCACCATTATGCTGGAAATCCTGTGGAGGGTCATATATACAGATTAAAATATGTGCAGTTTATATACTTAACAATTATTCTTTAAAATCGAGGTGAATAGTGGCTAAATATTTACTGAGCCACGAAGTGGCGAGGTATATATTCCTAAAGCCACTATTCACCGAGATTGATCGCCGCAAAATCAAAGAGGAAACCATTAAAAAGTACGATTTGATTGACAGATCAGGTCAGCTAGACATGCGAAAGTTTAAAAATAGATCTTTGCAGAATTTTCAAACATGGCAATTCACAAGCTTATCACTTCGCAAACAACAGCATAATGACTTAAATGGAACCGCTAAAAGTTTAAATTGTTTCCTTACTTGAGAAGAAAAGAAGAGCTTTGTTGTTTTCTGTTGACTCGCCAAGTTTATAACCGAAAAGGTTTGTTGTGTTGTTCTTGGCGTGAAGTTCTGACAAAAATGGTGATTCGGTTCCTTGAGGTAAGACGTCGTCTTGGTGTAGCATTCTTTCTCCTATTTACTTGAAATGTAGAATTTCTGCAAACATATGCTTTGAAATTTGGTTGTCATCAATAATAAACTTCGGTTTTGGACCAATTTTTTCTTGTTAGGACCATCTTGTTAGCACCATCTCAGTGATGTTTCGTTCAAAGCGCCTTCTGGCTGCAATGGTGCGCTGATATCTTAGTTTATTCATTATCTTTTGGCGAGGGTTTTGTTTGTGAGGTTCAAATCCTGTGTAAGGGTAACATTCTTGGAAATTTCGTTGTTGAACAGGTCCAGCAGCAAATTATCTTCCACCTCATCAAGGTCTTCCTTGGCAGCGACGACCACTTCCTCTTCTTCTTCCTCTTCTTCTATGTCACATCCTTCATCTCCCTCATCAACATCCATTACTTTGTCTCCTCCCTCGTCATCTGACTTCCTATACCAGATGTTTGATTTTAATATTGCATGGCCAGCTGCTGCAACTTTTGCCTGGTCAGGCCTGATATAGGTGCGATTGGCTGTCTTCTCAGAATGGGTCATGTGCTGGTGCAAGAGCCTCTTTTCTGCATCAGTTGAAGCTAGTGTTTTTGTTGCGGCCATTTTTCTCATCCTCGTGCTGGTGATCTTTATATCTGGTCTTTTCCCAGTTTGTTCCCAGAAGTGTGTTAATTCTTAAGCCAATCTTGCCCTTGGGGAATGGGTTTCCCTTATTGTTGATGGACAAAAACTGACCAGGAAGAGGGAAAATGGTGCAGACGTGTTTTAGATAAGTCTCCATCTTTTTGCTCAATGATTTGGACATGCAGATCGGAGCTCGCCCAGCAGTCGATGTTTTGTGTTGGGGGACGTAAATTGTTCGTGTTCCAGAATTCTGATCAATTTCAGCATCCTGGAAGTCCTCCAACAAGATGGTTTCGAATGGGCCAGGACGCTGTCCATTCTGAAATTCAAGGCTGGCTATCAAAAAGTCTCTAACTAAACAAAATTCGTGAATGGTAAGCTTGGTGTGAGGGGCCTTCTTAAGGGAGGGTATCTGCTTTTTTGGCTGGCTTCGTTTGATTGATGTCTCTGACATCTTCTAGCCGAAGGCGAGATTTCATCTCCGCCAGCTGTCTTCTCCATTCATCATCTTTGTGGTGCTTTCGGATTACAGCATGCCAGGCTGCCAAGTCGTATGCAGTCTTGACGGACTTTAACAAAGCTGGCGTGACTTGCAGAGTGGGATCTTCCTCGTCCTGGGAGTGTATAATGAATTTATAAAACTTGTCAAGAGACGGCTAATAAGAATTGATTGTCCCTGGCCTTTTTTTCTTTTCATCCAGCAGCAGCTTGGCCAACTCCCACATGGCTTTTCCTTGGCTATCGGTAATGCAGGCTATTTCTGTCCCTGTGGGATCTATTGACTGCAACATGAGGTATATCTCACTTTCGTGTTGGTCTGCCTGCATCTTGGTCAAAGCTTTTCCTGCTAGTGACTGGAGGTAGTCATGAAAGCGGATAAGCCAGATATGGCGGGGAGCTGATGGGTTTTTCATCCTTAAAACATCACTGAAGGACTTTTTCACTTCATTGTTATCGTTATTATCATCATCTTCATCTTCATCCTCGTTGCCTTCACAAACACCATCTTCACCTCCGACATTGTCCTCCTCATCATCCCACCATCCCCTTTGGGCCCGTCAATGTCGCCACCATCTCTCTCTTCCGTTTCAGTGTGACCCTGCCTTGACCCTTCACTTCACACAACCCTTGCTTGCAGTAACCTTTTTAAACACCTGAATTCTACCACCTACTTTGCTACTGTTATCCGCCGCGGCGTGGGCAATCCGGAGTTGGAGGAATGACTTCACATTTGTCACTTCCACTGGTTTCGTCTTCTTCATCAGCAGAAGGGTCATGGCTGTCGTCATCGGACTTGGTGTCGCTTCCTAATGTAAGGTTGAACAGACGCTGAAACCTGCTTTGAGAGGCTATCTTGTTAGATGGTTTTGTCGATTTGTTGTATTTTAGTTCGTCTTTGCCTTCGTAGGCCCTGGCCAGCAGTATGTACCTTTCACTCTGTTTGGAGCTCCTGGGTATCCCATGCCTATTGGCGAAATGAGTGGGAAGGTAGACTGTCACCAGTTCGCAGATTGAGCACTTGAAAAACCTCTTCTTCACTCTCACAATTTTGGTTCTCTTTTTTACCCACTACTCCTCTCTGTATAGGCCATCTCTCTTGTGAGCGTACTGGATAAGGGCATTTCTGCGATCTTTAGATATCTCTCCTTTTCTTACGTGGACCAAGGGATGTCTGTCCAGTCTTGTTTGGTCTTTATTACAAAGTGCTTCTTATAGTGCTTCTTTGCACTTGGTGATGCAGTGTTAGGATCATTACTTGTGCCTGCTGTGGCTTCCGTACTTGGAGCTGCAGTGGTAGCCATGGGCATGCAAGTTGTGGTTGCCGTGGCTGGCCTACTTGGAGCTGCAGTGGCAGCTATAGGTACGCGAGTTGAAGTTGCCGTGGCCGTCGTACTTGGAGCTGCAGTGTCACTTGATTGCTGGTGAAGGGCTGACTGTGGTGTGCCCCACCCCGAAAATTTTATAAGGTACTTTACTTCCTTGGTATCAATCATACCCCACCTATGTGTCGATGCCTTCCCCCACTTGGTCATGGCCAGATTCCTCAGTCTTGACATCTGGCTCATCTGGCCTCAGACCATCCTAATGCTGCCATCTGATACTCGCAGTTAAGGCTGTCTAAACTGGGACAATTTCCCATCGGGAAGGTCAGAGGTGCCTCGGGGATGAGGTGATCCCGATATACGTTTTCCCTTCCTAGCTGCTGTTGCTGTTCCATCTCTTGGCACAGCACCTTTTTAAGCGTTGTTTGAGGAAAGGTTAGGGTTTCTTGAGAACCTTTGTTCGTCCATTTCACTTAAAATAAGAGTACGAAACCCTAATAAGGCGCTTACCAGTCAATACCCTTGTCACCCATCTACAAACGTTCAGCGCACACTAAAAGTAATTAATACAGTGCTTACTAGTCATTGCACGACTCGCCAACCTTCGGACTTTCAGAACACATTAAACGTAACGACAAATGCACCCGCCCGCACCAAAGGCCGTTTTAGATGGTACGATTTTTGTTTGTGACTATCTTGCGCCACTTAGTAGCTTGCGTTGTGACTTCACGAGAGATCATGTCTTGTTGATTAGACACACTACATTCATACGATACATTGTGGATGTCGCACATAAAAATTTGGCGCGTAATTGAAAACTGTGGTCAAAAGTCTTGATGTGTGCTAGTCGCGCATGATTATCGTACGCAAAACTCGTACCGTCTTAATCGGCCTCAACAATAATAAAAACAGCTTAACAGTGTTTACTAGTCAGTGCGCTGATCACCAACCTACGGACGTTCAGCACGCACTTGAAATACCTAACAGAGTGCTTACTAGTCAGTGCACAAGTCGCCTACCTATGGACTTTCAGCACACAATAAATGAAATGGTTACTTACAGATTAAGTAAGGTTATTCTTGAGATGAACAGGCCAAAAAACACGCAGTTACCGAGGGTGAAAGAAAAACAATACCGTCAGTAAAAAAATGCTTTCAACAACTCAACAAATGTTTAAAAAGCAATACTAATATCAAGAAGAAAAAGGCACATGAACCTGACAATAAAGAGTAAAAATAAACAAGCGTTACTTACTATATATCACAAATCCTCTCTTTGAAATAACGAATAACAAAGTCTTGTATAACAAAGAACCTAAAAGATGCAAAAGGAAAATATTTGGATATCAACATTCTTTCAAGGGGAGACAATAAGAAAGTGAACAAAATAAATAACTGTAAAAAAAGAAATGAAGAAACGAAAAAAAGAAACGAAATAGAAAAGAAACGTACAACAAAGATCAGAAATCGTTCCTAAGGGAAAGGTTTTGAACAGGAGAAATGTTTGTCCCTAAAAGAACAGTTCTAAACAGGAGAAAAGTTTGTTCCTAAAAGAACGATGTTAAAAACGGTCAAAAACAAGACAAAACCACAGAACAAAGAGACAGAATTCACCCTAGACAAGCGAATTTTGAATGATGAGCTGTAAAAACCGCCCGTATTTATACGTGCAACTCGGATCGAACTTTGACCTCAGAATCAGATTCAGCACAAAAAATTTAGCTTTAAAACTGGAAGTGTGTTTTTTTGGCACGAAACTCTCGCCTCCCACCCAAGCACATAACTGAAATCAATAAAAAACGGTTGATAATATTAGTTTCTAATTTTTTCTAAGTGGCCGGGAAGAAAAATTACCCCAAGAGCAACAATGGTCAAAATTATTAAACAAAAACCAGTAAAAAAATGTTGACGGATCGAAAATTACAAGGTTTTGTATGGAAGAGAAATATTGGTAAAGCTCCATAGGGATAGGTCCGATTACCATGAATCTTTGCAGATGTGCTGTCCTGGATAAGGGCAACACTACCATAGGTCGCTTTTTAATATCAGACCATTCCCTGGGTTTTTGTATTTTTAATTTTTTGCATAAATTGGCATAAAAACCGGAAGTGTTTTTTTAAAGAGAAAATCTCGTTTCCCACCCAAGCGCATAACTGAAAGCAATAAAAACCCACTTATAATATTAGTTTCTAATTTTTTTTTAAGCTTAAGACTCATTGCCTGCAGCTAATTATTTTAATGTATTTTGCCATGTAACTTTAAAAAATCATATCTCTGGTGTTATTTACAGTTCAATATCAAGCTATACCTCATTGGAAAGGGAAAAGAATACCCTTTCGAAAAAAAAATAGTTCGGTCATAGGAAACCCATAATATTCCGCCACAAAAAAATTAAAAAAGCATATTTTGCTTAAAAATTTTTTAAAATTTTAAAGAATGTCATTAGCTAGGAAACTTCTTTATTTTGGGTGATATGGTAGTAAGAAATTCAGTTGAAAATAACATGTTATGCAGGCAGATACGCCAAGTGCATGACTGGACATAAAGCCTCAATAAATGTTGTAAACAAATTTGACATTCAACACACCTTTGTTTACACTGCTTTGACTTCTTGCGTTTGGAGTTGTTAGGTTGCAGTCCCTAGGGCTGGAGGCTTTTGTCTCGGTCGACTTCACTGACGAATCTATGAAGGAAAATTCAGTTGACAATAACATGTTACGCAGGCAGATACGCCAAGTGTATGACTGAACACAAAGCCCCAATAAATGTTGTAAACACTTTGGACATTCAACACACCTTTGTTTACACTGCTTTGACTTCTTGCGTTTGGACTTGTTAGATTGCAGTCCCTAGGGTTGGAGGCTTTTGTCTCGGTCAACTTCACTGACGAATCTATGAAGGAAAATTCAGTTGACAATAACATGTTACACAGGCAGATACGCCAAGTGCATGACTGGACATAAAGCCCCAATAAATGTTGTAAACAAATTTGACATTCAACACACCTTTGTTTACACTGCTTTGACTTCTTGCGTTTGGAGTTGTTAGGTTGTGGTCCCTAAGGCTGGAAGCTGCCGTCTCGGTCCCTCTACCGATGAATCTATGAATAACATGAATCTATAATTAACATGTTATGTTGGCTGATACATTAAGTTCATGAGACATAAAGCACTCATACATATTGTAAACAAATTTGACATTCAACACACCTTTGTTTACACTGCTTTGACTTCTTGAGCTTGCTTGCTTGCAGTCCTTAGGGATGGAAGCTGCTGTCTCGGTCACCTCTACCAGGGAATCTATGAATAACAACAGTAAGATTAACATGTTATGCACTAAGTGCGTAAGACATAATACCCCATTTCCACCTGACCTACAATCACTGGTAATGTGTTCTTCTGAGCAGCTGCCACTGGTGATGATTCCACCTTAACTTGTGTTGTTGGTGACACTTCTTTCTGAGCTGTTCTAACTCGTGGCACTGCTGATGATTCCATCTGGACTGGCGTCACTGTGGATGCTTTCTTCTGACCTCCTCATTGGTGTCACTACTGATGATTCCATCTGAAGTGGTGTCACTTCCTTCTGAAGTGCTCTTACTGGCTTCACTTCCATCTGAACTGGTGTCACTGTTGTCACTTCCTTTTCACCTGGTGTCACTGGTGATTTTTCGGTGTGACTTTGTCTCAATGGTTCCTCCCCTTTACCAGTTTCTATCTGGTTGGTGGCCTGATCAGTCAGTCCAAAATCTATTGACATTTGAATGTGGTACATTAGTTGTCTGTTGGTTAAACTAAAATCTGCATAATCCAACAGATAATTGGTTAATTTACTACTGCTACTTTGTTGGTGTTGCACTTTTATAATACCATCTAATATTACCCATCTACTGTGCTTATTCTTTTAATAATCATGTATATTATGGCCGGACCATGATTTCAACAAAAATTGACAAACTAAAATGTACATTGTTGTTAAATCAGTCTACAAAATTAATGTATTATGACATTTGAAATATATCATGATATACTTACAAGCTTCAAAGATCTGCCAATCCTCGGGTGAAAAGGCAGTCTTCTTGATGAGGACACAGATTTTAAATTTTGTTTCAACGGCATTACACGACCTTGAAATGGTCGTGCCATTTGCTCCAACATTGAAGACTTGCTTAGCCCTCTTCGTTGTCCCAATGTTGTGAATGTTGATATTGTTCTTGATCTGCTCAGCAGTTGGCGTTTCCACTCCTTTTTCTGTGAGCAGGTTAATAAGGGGGTTCAGGGCCACAGCAATCCCACTAAATTTTCTTTCCCCTCCTTCTGGTGTGGCCTGCTTAAATTGTATGTTTGGGTTGATGCAGGTTAGCAACTGCAATTCAAAAAAAGGATACTACTACGTCAGTCAAATACGCAGTTACCAGTTCATTGCATTAACACATAATCTTCATTCACTAGCTTTAAAAAAAAAAAGTGTCAGAAATGAAAATGGAAATCAATGTCGAGACATGTATAACATTGACTTCTCTGTAATTTCACCATCGATCTATGGAGCCCATTTTCTTGTTCCCCTCACCTGGAGGTTTAGGTACATTCAGTGGACTGGTTAAATTAAGTTATTTCGCATACAGCATTGTCTGCTGAATTACTTCTTAAAATTAAAATTAAGATACATGACAGGTCAAGGAAAAACAACCCAGTTTGTACGTACTGATCCTCGCGTGAAATCCTCGCTGTTGATTGCATCCATAACGAGGGTGGTGATTATCGGCTCTCCATCTTCAGTGGTTGCATGAGAATGCTTTACTTGATACTTGTTTATACCCAGGGGGTATACCACCTGCTGGAAGTATCTTCCAAGTTCCTCATGGGAGCATAGTTTTTCATCTCCCACGATTTCAATGATCTTAAAAAAAAAAATTTTAACAAAAATTTATAATAATGAAAAGACCATTTGACTAAGTTAATTGGGGAAACATAACTTGATACTGCAATTTGCAGGTTTTTTGATATAATACGCCTCACTAGGTTAATGATTTGACCCAATTGCTGGACTAAACATCATACATTGGCCAAATATTGAACATATTAATTTTATTTTGTACATTGCACCATTTATTTAATTTTTCTTTTATTTTATTTGAAGTCCACAATTTCTTTAATCTGGCAACCACTTAAGAAAGTTATTGTTTTTTTTTTTTTTTTTTTTTACTTTACCTCGCTCGCCATAGCTAGGAGGAGTCCATAGTTTTCACAAATACGGTCATCAACATCTGGGTACAACCCAGCTATTTCACGCTTTAGGCATTTGCCTTGTTCTACCACGTCAGCCACATTGATGGCCAGAAGTGCGCCCAAGGCCATGGGTGCTTCATCGTATCGTGCCTTCCATGTGGCTTCAGCTTGCTGCTGCTGCTCTAGTCCATTTGGACTACGTGGTCCCACGACAAAGGGGATGAATGTTAGACGGCTTGCAACCCTGAATATGAAAAAAAAAAATCTTTGTGTTAAAAAATGAGCCTTCTATAATACCTTGATTTCTTAGTGGATGATTGTCTCTTTTAATTTCTATTTCAGATGCACATATATGCATGGGCAGCGTGCGAACAAAGTAGTGTCTGATAGCCCAGGGCAAGGTGATTTTATTATCGGGCTAGTGAATTCTGTTCTTAACTTTCCCGCCTGGCAAGTGAGGTTTTCAAGGAATTCTAATCACAAAAGAACTGTTATCAACCCTGCTTATCATCGGGATAGTTAAAATGACTTATGGGCTAGTACATGCTTAACTACAGCTTGCCCCAATGGCAAGCTGTAAAACTGACATTCTTTGCTCCCCGATTGGCCAATTACAATTTCACTACGTACGGTTGACCCAGCAAAAATTACTTCATGTAGGAGGGGGTCACTAAAGGTTTCCAGTACCACATAATTCGGTATTGGAAAAAGTGGCTTAATTAAAAACTTCTGATATTTTTTAGCAGTTCACAGGTAGCTTGAAATCTTACAGTATAATTTTTCCATTAGGAGCTCACAAGACACCGGCTCAAATGAAACCTGATCATGAATAAAGAAGCTTTTAATTAACCAATTGTTGGCAAATTTGGGCTTTAATAGAACATTAAACCATACCTATAGTCCTGAGCTAGCCCGTCAAGTGCCTCCCAATTCATGGTCACCATAGGACACGTCTTGGGTTCCATTTCTTTGGCACAAGTACCGTCCTTGCCGCCATCATAGTGTGCTAGAGCAATCTCCCCTAGCTGATGGGCATTCTTTCAGTCATCCAACACTGGAGGGAAGGATGATCGTGAGCAAAGGTGTGGGATGAACCGTTCCCTCGCAGAAGAAAAAACTGATGGTCATTGCCCATCAGCCGGAGAGCTACTCGAGCACTCTTTGTCTTTCCAAGGCGATGCTCACCACAAATGACAGGAATGGGGCAGTGGTACCCCTCCCTTATGATTTGCTCATAATGCAGCCCAATGCAGAGGCCGGCTAAAGAAAAAAAAATGCTTTCATGGAGTGTGGTCACAATAATCACAAAGTTTAATGAAATCTAAGTCAGAATACTTTTTTTGTTTTTTCAGCCTCTTTTCTCATTTAGCAGAGGGTTGGGCTTTGGTAATAATCTCTGTTTGGCAATTGATGAAGTTGACCGAGTTTATCCTACTACTGAATAATTATGTTGACCAAAGAAATTTTTAAAAAAGGCAGGTTTTTGTTAAGATATCGCATGCAAGCATCCAGTTATTCTACATGTGAAACAAAAATTTTCTTGTTATTGTTATTGACCAATTTTCATCAGGCCTCAGTTGTTCAAACGTTGGATAGCTCTATCCAATGGATAAATCCCTATCCGGTGGATAAGTATTAGGGAAACCAATCACATTATCCTCTGGATAGAGATTTATCCAGTGGATAGCACTATCAACCTTTCCAACAACTAGACCCAGATGTTTAAAAACTACAGGTTTCTGGTTTAAGTTTGATAAAGTTTACAGAATGGTAATTTAATTCTTACCCACTGCCACAAGTCCTCCCATGTAATTGTGGTGAATGGTGTCTTTCAAAGAAGAGAAGACACCATTCAAGGCTTCTTTTTTGAATGGGAGCACCACCTCAGGAGGTTTGATCCTTGATGCCGTAAGCTCTTGAATGTACACGTATTCTCTGGCATCTTCTGGTACGACCTCCCCAAGGTTGTTCACTTGCACTTCTCCCATCACCCATACGTTGAAATTATCTTTTGGTCTGCCAAACGTTGTAGCAGCTTTGAAACTGTCGCAGCGGTTCTCATTTGCACAATTTCTGTTAAAAAAAAAAAACAATTTGGCAATGAGAGTTGGACCTGTCTTGAATCATGACAGCACGGCAAGTGACTCTATCAAAACCAAATGAAAAGTGATATGTATGTGTAAAATAAAGTAACATATGCCAAACTGTGCAAGTGAATTTGGTAACCTTAACATCCATATTAATTTGAAAGCTTTTAATCTCTAGAGCCACATGGGTTTTACTTGAAAAAAAGGGCTCAAGCCCTGGTGTAGACACAAATCAATATTCTGCTACTCACCGGAAGTAAGATGACATGATCATTTTCAGAAACATTCTGAATTCTCCACTGTCGAAGTTGCACATTAATACACCTGGGCCAAAAGAGGAATTAAGTTCCTCCAAGAACTTATTTACACCTCCAATAATCTGTGCCCTGAAGAAACATTGCCTGGATATTATTAGGAAAAATTGCAATTGTTAGTTAAGTATATATGATTTTAGAAAACAAATGTATCCCCCACTCCCATGAAAAGGAGGTTTTCATGACCTCGCTCCCCTCTAAAAATTCCAATTTAGCTTTAGAACTACATTGTCAAAAACTCCCAGAATTTTCATCCATTCAATTTTTATGCCTTTGTTGTAAGTGTTAACTATCAAAAAGGTTATCTGATAAATCAAGTCAGTTTATGATGACTAGATAGGCAAGCTATTTTCTACATAAAATCTAAGTCAGAAGAGTGCTTTTTTGGCATAATTGAATTTGACATATTTTATTTTACTACTACTACTGAATAATTATGTTAACCAGGAAAAAAAAATAAAAGAAAATAAAAATAGCCCCAGTGGCGTGACAAAAGTTGTGATCTTTGGTCAACTTTAGCAGCGTATTCCAGCAACTCTAGTTTAAATGCATACCAGAACATATATAACTATGAAGGAGATCTGCCGAACCCCCTTCTTCCAACATTTTTCCCATTCTGCCCGGTTTTCTCTGACACACCTTTAATTAGGAAGTTAAAAGTGAATCCAGAAATAATTTGTCACTAACGTTCAGTTGACAATAATACAATAATATAAAGTGTAACATACTTGTCTTTGCCAGTAATGGAGCACTTCACTAATGACAAGAAACCACTGTCCTGGCCTTCTGCTTCCGCATGTTTCAAAAGAGTTATTGAAAAACTGGCCTTCTCAAAATATTTCGGATTGCCTTTCGAATCTTGTCCCATAACTCCCATGGTTCTTTCATTAATGACAAATTCTGGTTGGGTCATGACTAGGCAGAATAATAACATAAGTATTAAACCTTGAAACAATTAACTATTATATTATTGACAAGTGCTGTGCATGATCTGATACGCTGCAAATTATATACAGTCTTCAATCTGATTGTTTTTATTTTGCTATTTCAGGGCCCCCAGAGCAGTTTTCAAAGTAAGGGGGTCGATCCCCCTCTTTTGAAGTGTAGTGGGGGGGGGGAGTGGGGGTTGTGGGGTTGTGGAGTTTTAAAATGGTTTACCTGGTGCTGACTCAATTTTTTTTAATAAAACTCATCGATCATTTATTCAATAACTTTACAAATGGAAAAGGGGTTAGTAACAAAAAAAAGTTTGACCATGCACAGCAGCATCGTAATTAAGGTTATCAGATTTAAGGGCATGTGACTACGATTCAATGAAAATCACTCACACCACTTGCACTTTCTTTTCTACAAAGGTCTTCACAATTGCATGCTCACAGAATTGGATTTTCAAACCAATTATTTCTCAGAATTCAATTTTGAAATACCAAGGGACAGCCTTCGTTAACACGCTTTAATACTTCGCACGTACTCGTAGGTCGAGGTCAAATCAAAACACATAGGTCGAGGTCAAATCTATTAGATAAAGCAGCAGAAATCGAGCCTCACAAACCATATGATTTGTGAACAGTTCAAGGCAAAGATGTCTGATATTAAGCACATGATATCAATTATGGAATCATTCTATTGCGTTTGCATGCTGTCCGTGGACGAATTTTGGCGGGAAGCTTGGCTCGCGTTAAGCAAATGTTAAGCCGTAAAAATTCATAGATCGCAGCCAAAATTAACATACAATAAGTGTGATATTTAACTCAAGGAGATTTAACCTTACCTGTTGACGATAAAAGGAATTCTGACAGAACGTGAGCTTCAATACCAAACCACTCGTGGGCGCCAACAACGAACCGCTACAACAATCTATGCTTCGGCAGCGAAAGACCAGAACTGACCAAGTCTCACACAACAACAACATTTCAATTCCCCTCCAAAATATTTTCTGAGTAGTCATTGGCTGGTTCTGCCATGTGACTGAAAAGTGATAACATCCCCACGACACGAACTTTGTCTTCAGGCAGGGGGCATCACGTTCTTTCCCATGCTTTCTGCATTGCTTGGTGACTAATGAAAGATGACATCCAGGGGGACGGACGCAGAAGAGGCATGTGAAAGTACATACGACATCTGAGGGTACCAATGGGGTTAACTGCGTAACGTATAAAGGCCTTTTAGCTGTCAACAGGGGCACCCAACGATTGATTTCTGTGAAATATCTTTTCGGAGAAGCAAATGTTGCCTGTATTACTTTATTTCGCGAAATTTAGAGCGGGAACAACAAAAAAATGGAAGGGGAAGGGGAGGGGAGGGGAGGGTAGAGGGGGAAACGCTTGTCTGCAAACCCCAAGATTCTGGAAAAAGCTAAATTGATAGCTCGTCAAGATACTGATAACGACAGATTACCAGATTTGGAAACATTTACTTTGTTCCCTAAAACACGCTCCACGCGATTGTGTTAGACTACACGCCTAAATCAACCACAAATTACTCCAAACTTCTAACTCTTTTAATACGTGTCGGTGGCGTTTTCCGCCATCTTGCGATTCCATCATCTTGGCTAGAGCCAGTCCTTTTCGATATTATTCTAACTAGTTCCAGTTCTCTACATTCTCCCCCTCTGGAAAAAGATGTTGTCCTCAACATGAACGGATAGACCATAGTCTCTTGTGGGTTATCTCGTGTAACAGTTCCTCGTATTCTTGTATCTCATTATTGGGTCAACAAAGTTATCCTGGTTGATCAGGCCAGAATGTTCGCTTAAGTTGCCCAAATGTTACTGTGTTATCTTTACTGCACTGTACTGTTCGATAACGCGCCTATATCGATTGTTTGCCCGTACAAAGAACATGTAGAGATCGAGAAAAAAAAAATCTCCTAATAAAACAAGGTTGTACCTCTTAAAACGAACGACATGTGAGTTATACTATACTAAACATTTATCCGTCTTATCTAAAACGAACGTAATTTCAATTGGTCCAAATCAGTTCCTTTCTCTTCAAGTTAATGCCACCAGGCTTGCTGGTAACGCCACGCAGGCACAGGATACATCGGCTGAACGTGTACTGGGAAAGGTACAAAATAACTGAAGGGCTGAAAGACAGGTTGTTGCACCATCCATGATACCGGGACAGGCTGCCATAGCTGGTGTGGATATGATGCTGTGATGCCGCGAATTCCTGTTGTGGAACTGGGTTGAAAGGAGGGTTGTCCCATTGCATCATAGGTCATCCTGAGGGGTGGTCTGCTTACGCGCTGTGACTGTCTTAGAGGTACACCATCTACAGCTTCATCATCGAACGCACCACTTGGTTGCTCTGTGTCTTCAGCCTCTCCCTCTGAGCCTGGACCATCAACTTGACAAGGGTAAGTGTCGTGTTCATCTAACTCTGGAACAATTTGGCAATTGTCTTCAGTATGATTCCTCGTAGACTCGTAAAATTCTTGAAGTTGACCAGGTGTTAACCCAGGGATGTTCTCATCAGTGGTTCTGGTTGTGTTCTCTTGTAGCTCCCGCTGTCTTCGGGTTGTCCTGGGCATCGTGCGACGACTCTTGGATGGCTTAGGTGGTATCTCAACAGGTAGAAAGGAACATGGTAGCAGCAGGTTGCGATGCAGAACTCTTGTCCTTCCATTACCAGTCTCTGGTTTTACCTCGTAAACTGGCATATCCTCCCTCTTTTGAGTAACAACGTGGATTTCTTGCTCCCAATAAGAGCGTAACTTTCCTGGGCCACCACGCTCCGTCATGTTTCGCACAAGAACACGGTCTCCTTCACGTAGCGTGGTATGTCTAACTTTCTTGTCATACTGTTGTTTCCCCATGTCTGCACTTTTCTTTGCATGAGCGGAGGCTAGTTCGTAAGCTTCTTTCATGGCTCTTCGCCAATTTTTAACATACTCAGGGTATGTAGAATATCCCTCTGGAGGGTTCAAGCCAAACATTAGGTCGATGGGTAGCCTTGGCGTCCTGCCGAATAGTAGATAGAAAGGTGAGAATCCAGTAGAGTCGTGGCGAGTGCAATTGTATGCATGGACTACTTTATTGAGATGGTCACGCCAACGGGATTTCTGTTTCTCTGGCAGGGCTCTCAGCATTGATAGAAGTGTTCGGTTGAACCTTTCAACCTGCCCATTCCCTTGTGGGTGGTAGGGGGTTGTCCGCGAATGTTTGATCCCACTCAGTTTCTCAAGGTTGTAGAAGAGTTTGTTTTCGAACTCTCCGCCCTGGTCATGATGAATGGTTCCTGGAAACCCAAATCTCATGATAAAGTCATTATACAGTTTGTTGGCAGCGGTCTTCGCAGACTTATCCCGGGTGGCGTATGCTTGGGCAAATCTGGTGTAGTGATCCATGATTACCAATATGTACTGGTATCCACCCGAGCTTGGTTCGAGATGAACATAGTCCATGGAGACGAGTTGGAAAGGTGCTGTGGAGAGGATAGGCTGAAGTGGTGCGTGGACATGAGTTGCGGGTTTACGTTGCTTCAGGCAACGACACACTTTTGTGACATAATGGGTGATGTCTGCTCTCATAAACGGCCAATAGAAGCGTTCTCTAGCTAGTTCCACTACTCTGTCGGCACCCAAGTGCCCCATGTTTTCGTGTAGCTCTTCATACACCCTTTTGTGGTATTTCTTGGGTAAAACCATTTTGTCTCCACACCCAGTTTTCCGATAAAGGATTCCATCTTCAGCAATAAACAGTTTATTCCATTCGTGTAAGAGTTGTCGGGCAATAGCTGTCTCTTGCTGCCTTTCCTGATAGGTGGGACGCCTTCCAATTTGAATAAACTGTAAAACACGAGCAATTGATGGATCTTCTTGCTGAGCTGCGACAAGTTCATCACGTGGCAGAGTTGGAATGTCTACACGCTCTTCCTTTAACATGTCGTGTACTGCGGTGAGAGATGACAACCAGGCGGTCTGGGGGGTGTTAGTTACATGGACTGAAGATGTGACAGCATCCAGAACATCCTGATTAACTACTTCCGAACAACTTTTCATATAGCCCTCAAAACTGATTGGCATACGAGACAAGGTGTCAGCATCTGCGTTGGCTTTTCCTGGTCGATACCTGATCTCAAAATGGAAGTCGGCTAATTCATTAACCCACCGTAAACCAGTGGCGTTCAGTTTCGCTGATGTTAGGATGTATGTCAAGGGGTTGTTATCAGTGAAAACAGTAAACTTTGGCGAGTAGTAAAGGTAGTCACGGAAGTGTTCAGTCACTGCCCATTTTAGAGCAAGAAACTCAAGTTTTCCTGCGTGAAGGTGGTACTTTTTCTCAGCTGGTGACAGCGCTCGTGAAGCATAAGCAATAACTCGCATGACCCCATCCTGGTTTTGGTACAACACTGCCCCGAGACCGTCTTTACTTGCGTCGGTGTGGAGAGTAAATGCTTTTGAGAAATCTGGATAAGCCATAATGGGTGGATTACTGAGGTGTCCCACTAACTTCTCGAGGGCTAGTTGCTGTTCTCTTCCCCAAACGATTGGCGTCTTTGAGGGCTGTTGTCCATCCTGTCCTGTGCTGGTAAGCAAGTCATAGATCGGTTTCGCAATTTTAGCAAAGTTTTTAATGTACCTTCGGTAGTAACTTAGTATTCCTGCAAGCTGTCTTACTTCACCAACAGTTTTGGGTGTTACTTCCTTTAACTTCTCGATAGCTTGTACACACCCTGGATCCATCTGGTAACCATCACCTGACACAACTCTTCCTAAAAACTTGACCTCGCGTTTGAACAAACTACACTTGCGCGGCTTCAACTTGACTCCATGTGCTCGTAACTTTCGCAATACTGTTCTCAGATGCTCGATGTGTTCTGCAAATGTCCTACTAAATACTATGATGTCATCGAGGTACGGTATAGCCACTTTGTCCCTTAGTTCACCCAAACAACGTTCCATAAACCGTTGGAAATTCGCAGGTGCGTTCATCAATCCAAATGGGATCCTTACCCATTCATATAGCCCCCACGGTGTAATGAATGCTGTCGCTGCTCTACTGTCCCTGTTTACGAACCCCTGATGATACGCCTTACCCTGGTCAAGTACACTGAACCACTTATTTCCGCCAAGACTATCCAAGGTCTCTTGGACTCTAGGAATGGGATGTCTGTCAGCAATAGTCTTGCGATTTAGTTCTCGATAGTCAATGCATAGCCTTAGAGACCCATCCTTCTTGCGAACACAGACAACTGGAGAGGAGTATGGGGACTTGGATTCAGTGATGAAATTCTGGTTCAGAAGGTCTTCAATGTACTGCTTCACCTCCGGATACAGTGGTCGAGGAATTGACGTGTACTTCTTTTGCACTGGCTGGTTATTATGCAGATTAATCTCCATTTCCAGATCAGGGATGCAGCCAATATCTTCTTCATTGGATGAGAATGACTCGTACTCTTCCCTCAGCATCATTTCAGCTGCAGTCCGCTGGTCATGATCCAAATCACCGAGATCAACTGCCGGAAGTGGGTTTTCATTTTCTTTGTTTTGCTGCTCAGCAGGGGTGGTGGGTCCCTGAGGTTTAGGTTTCTCAAAATATTGCTGGTCATTCTGGGTTCTACATTCACTCAGTCTAACATCTGCTGTTGTCACTGATTTGACTGCCTGAAGGACTCCTAACGGGGTGCGACTCTTAAGCAGAATATCATGGTCTGTCCCATTGTGTACAGCAATCTGTACCTTAGATGACTTTCCTGGTTTGACATTTAACAAAGTTCCATTAACTTCTAAACCCTCTGGTAACTGTGCCAATTCATTTGGCTCAAACAGTACTGGTGTTAGCTTGTTTACTGGTCCTGTAGTTGCACGGCAGCCAACAGTTATCATGCTATCCCTTGGTATCACCACATCTCTCCTTCCCGTCCTCACTTTACAAATGGCATCTGAACTTGAACTCTGAATGAAATTTACCAAGGCATCTACTTTTGTCTTATCTGTTCCAGGGAAACTCTTGTAAATTGTTGGGTTTGGATTCTGGTCCTGACTTACTAACTCTTCAATGACATTGTATCCCAAAATGGGACAGTCCAACTTTTCTGATGTCACTAGAAAAGGCACTAACAGTTCCTCTTGATTGCTATCACTACCAGGAGGAGTTAGCATAACTCTGGCTTCCACCCACCCAATGTAGGGTATTTGAGACCCATTCACTGCTGTTAGGCTAAGGCTTGTCTCCAAGAGTTCTGACAACTGTCTAATGGCTACTTGTCCTAAGCATCTTTGGAGAGAGTCGACTGATATTATTGAAACCTGGGCACCAGTGTCCCATAACATTTCACATTCATAGTCATTGAGCAAGCACTTCACCATACACTTCTTGCCAACAAGGCCAATAACTTTAGCATGCTCACTTGGAGTTAAATGACTGACACAGGCTGGGTCTACAAACTCTTTTGACTTACTTGTACTCGCCTCAGAAAGATGACTTATTGCTTGGCACAACACCTTGTGTTCAGCCCAGTGTCCCTTTTGACATCGCGTGGTGCAATACCATACACTCTGACACTGACTACATCTTTTAAGTTGTCCATGCTCTACTCCGGTTTTACAACAGTGGCTACATTGGTGAGACTTTGGTGGGTTTACGACTGCTTCCTGTCTCGCGGGAGCAGTCGATTCCTGTTTAACTGCTTCCTGCATCCCCTTGCCAGATGAGATTCGCTCCCACACTTAAAACAGTGATTGCAATATTCCTTTCTGTTCTCGAGGCAGCTTGAACACAAAGGTGGTCTTCTTCTCTCTGGCCACTTGCCTGGAGGTACACTTTGATTGCTGTTCTTCCTGACCTCGCTTTTCAATGCCTCGACTTCTGACTTGATTGCACTTATAGCTGTTAGAAGATCATTCTGAGGGCTGTTCTTCTTGCCTCCTTCCTTTTCTTTAGGTGGGCCATCAGATACCGCAGACACTGATAATGGTGGTTGTTTGGTCTTGGTATTATTCTTAAGCTTCTTGTCCCTTTCCTTTTCTGCTGACGTAGCCATGCTCATCTGTTGCATCAACACTTCATCTGTCACATTTGAGTCCTTCAGGAATGGGCGAATCTTAGCACGAATACTTTCATCCTGTAAACCAGTTTCTACTGACCGAAGAAACAGACGTTGTATGTGTCCAGAGTCATACTGTAGGGATATTTCACCTTCTTCTTCACCACATGCAAACAGGATTTGTTGCCTCAGATCAAGAGCATTCATCAAAAATGCCTGGGGTGACTCCTTTGGGCTCTGACATAGGGATGCCAGTGTTTGATAGAGTTCTGATGTATTCTTTGCACCATAGTGGCTACGGAGAATTTTCTTTAACCGATCCAATGTCAAATCTTCGTAAGTTTCGAGGTAACTCCTAAGTACCATGCCAGGTGTAATTGAGCGAATAACACCATCAACAATTTCACTCTCGCCATAACCTTGGGCCAACCCCATTTGAATTTGACGCATAAGGGAAGAAAAACTAATTTTGTCTTTCTGCTCGGGTTCCCCGATTTGACCACTGATCTTAAACTGTCTACGTAACGCGCTAGTCGCTAGTAGTTTTTGAACAGGATCTTCCTTCGCTACGGGAGGAGGTTTTGAATCACTTAGAACTGGCTTACCATCTTCTTCATCGTTCTTGATGCCATGGGGTTTCTCTGTCAGCATTTCTTTTACGTCCTTGAGGTACGGCACGACTTCGGCTTCCTTCAGTTTTTCAATTTCATCATCGAGCCGTAGAGCAACACGTTTCGCCACAAACAATTTTGTTTTTCCCTCATATTCAACTTTGAAGAACTTGGCCATTCGCTCGAGTGAGCTCCAGCCCGCGGCATAGATGCTAGACTGTAATTCCAATTGAAGATCTTCTGCCATCATCGGCAAGGCCTCAGTTCCGATGTTTCCGATTGACAATGGCGGGCAGTGGAAGCACGTGGTCAAAGCGATGAGAGACACAAATATGCTCAAAAACATACCAAAATCGATCGCCAGAAACGTTCCATCCAGTGTTTCATCTTCGTCGGGTTACAAGTCCTGGCGGGGTCGCCAATTTTGTTAGACTACACGCCTAAATCAACCACAAATTACTCCAAACTTCTAACTCTTTTAATACGTGTCGGTGGCGTTTTCCGCCATCTTGCGATTCCATCATCTTGGCTAGAGCCAGTCCTTTTCGATATTATTCTAACTAGTTCCAGTTCTCTACAATTGCAAGACTGGAATAAAAAAAGAGCTTTACGATAAAACAAAACATACCTGGTTTGATTGACCTATTAATTGCTATTTGATCAACACTACCAGCGCCGCACCAATCAGAAGCTGCGTTCATGGCCGAACGCAGTTTTTCAAAATTGTGCGGTTTGCGAGTAAGCGTTCTCTTCTCTCCCCTTCCCCTCCCCCGTCATTCCTTTTTTTTTTGCGCTAGGGGCGAACTCGCGCGCAAACACCTGTTACGCGGGCTAATTTCTAGACGACCGTCCCATTAATCTGCTCCTGCATTCATGTACTATTGCCGATTCTTAAGTAATAAATACACTAGGATTTTCAAAAGGGTTAAATTTTCACGCTAGGCTATTTTTCGTAAAATAAGGCAACCTAAGATTTTCAGGAGGATATACAGTTGACTCCCGATAACTCGAACCTCGCGCTAACTCGAACCAAAATCGATTTCCCCTGGATTTCGGTCATACATTTACTGTAATTTTACCCTCGATAACTCGAACCCTCGATAACTCGAAACTCCCGCTAACTCGAAGTAATTTTTGTTTCCCCTCATATCATTTCTATATAATTTTGCCCTCGATAACTCGAACCATGTTTTGAGGCCTTAAAATGTCGGGAAAAAAGAGTGTACTGCCTCCGAAACATTGAATTTTGAATTTCCCATTGACGTGTTGTAGGCATGCATATTGTTTACTAGTGGATCGATAGTGGAGGCTGATGTTGTTTGGCCACAAATCTAACGTGAAATAGTTTTACTTCTCAAAAAGTAAAATGCATGGCCTATTTAGGCAACGTTTTGTTACTTTACGTTCTGATTTATAATCTAACAGTATCTTTCAATTTTCACTCAACATTTTTACAATTAAATGTGATTAGAATACTCACTGTACAGTAACAACTGTTTTTTTCCTTACTCCCGGCTATTTTCTTCGACCTCCCGATAACTCGAACCTTTTTCGATTTCCCTTGGAGGTTCGAATTATCGGGAGTCGACTGTAGTTCAAAACCACTTAACATAACATTGTTGAATGTATTTTACTATTCAAAAGGTATATATGGGCATATTTTTATCCGCTTAGAACTTTTCATCTGTTCGGATTTCCTAGCTGAAAGTCTACTGATCCGAAAATTATAGGGATAAAAACTTACCTTCTCGAAAATTTCAGCAAGGAAAAGGCTCCCGAAAATTCTAGGTGGCCTTTTTTAGGGTCAAAATCCGTTAAAATGGGTAATTATACCATTTTGTATTTTACTATTCAAAAGGTAGATATGGGCATATTTTTATCCGCTAAAAACTTTTCATCTGTTCGGATTTCCTAGCTGAAAGTCTACTGATCCGAAAATTATAGGGATAAAAACTTACCTTCTCGAAAATTTCAGCAAGGAAAAGGCTCCCGAAAATTCTAGGTGGCCATTTTTAGGGTCAAAATCCGTTAAAATGGGTAATTATACCATTTTGTATTTTACTATTCAAAAGGTAGATATGGGCATATTTTTATCCGCTAAAAACTTTTCATCTGTTCGGATTTCCTAGCTGAAAGTCTACTGATCCGAAAATTATAGGGATAAAAACTTACCTTCTCGAAAATTTCAGCAAGGAAAAGGCTCCCGAAAATTCTAGGTGGCCTTTTTTAGGGTCAAAATCCGTTAAAATGGGTAATTATACCATTTTGTAGATGTCGGAAAATCCTAGGAGAGGCAGGCAAGCAAGAAATTTTACAACAAATGCTCCTAAAAATCTAAATCTCAAATCGTCTTCCGAACAGATATTTTGCCGAAAATTGGCCTTGGGTGCCCCTGGATAAAGAGAGGAATTAGAAAAAGTCTTTCTTTAGTAGATACGCTAAATTGCATCTGAATTTAAGCCCTTGTTATTTCGAACAGAATCAAGTTCCCCTAGGACAGGGTCGTAACAAGGTATATCTTTTTTGCCAAATGATCCCACATTTAGGAGGGTCTCAATGGGTTGGTGGTTTTTACGGTTATGGGCTAAAATTTTGGCTCTTTTACGGCTACCCGTTAATCTTTTTCAGTTAAAAAAAACGCAAAAGCAGACACGCAGACGCCCAATTGAAGGCAGGTGTGACTTTCATTTATAACAGAAATGGCCGTTTTCACACTACAGATTATTTGTGTGAGATGGGTTATCCGTTTGATAATTCGTGTCAGATAGGTAATACATCTTAAATTGAAATGGATAGGGTTTTCATTTTGAACGAACAATCCGCATGATATTTTTTTCATATTTTTTTGACAGACAGTTTGAAGATGGATTATCCGTTTCAGATAGCGTGTGTATAGCCGCCCCCTCCCCTCAGAAAAAATCGGAGAAGGGGTGTCTTTGGGGCGGGTTCGACTGTGCACAGGCCAGTCTCAGACGGATAATCCATTTCTTGCTCTAGTTTGAAAACGGTCAATAACAAAATTCCGGTGTTCAGAGTTTTTAATGATAGCCAAGGACTGAACAGAAAGATTGTCTGCCCTTGCCTTATCCATATGCCTCATTACTCCGTGCGGCTAATGCGTTTCGGCTCACGTGGTCCGAACGAGTTTTTTTCTCAGATACACCACCGAAATGCCTTCACGGAGACTGTGTGGGAAGACGCCGAACAGGAACTAGGCATTGCAATGTCTACCTCAGCGTCAGAGAAAAACAGCAAATTGGTGTTTATCGGGCAATGTATTTTACAAAATGTGACATCTGTGGGTGTGGTTTCACTAGTATTTCGAGGGCGCGACCGCATGAAAATCGCAAATTTTAATCTCTAGCAAGAAGCCAGATTTTTGCTATGGAAAAAATCAGTTCCCTGAGAGAGCGGCGGAAATAGAGTCTAGGTCTAGGTCTAGGTCTAGGTCACAACTTAAAAAAAATTGCTCCTCTATTTGATTTCTTTTACAATTCAGTAGTCACATCATTTACTGACTGGAGAATTAAGGTTGGTTCCCGTTTGTTCGTTTGTTCTTTCATCATAATACGTGCCACTTGAGAGCTCTCATTACAATATATCTTGTAATGAACTTTTAGTTTAGTGATCTGTTCGTGCCGTTTACGCCTTTCCTTTAAAATGTGATCAGTTCCGCATTTCGCCAACAACACAAGGAAAAGAAAACACCAAGTTAGTCTAAGGGAAAAGGCGTTTGCTCCAATTGTACACGTAGCTTTATCTCAGTCGTCGCCTTAGTAGCACCGGTTCACCAAGTAAGGTCAGGTGTGCCACAAGACATACATCACCATCTAACTATCCTTATACACGTTTCATACAGGTGTAGGTAAGCTAAAGGTGTACGCACGCGGGAGAAAAGTTGTAGCGATAAAGGCAACCTAGGGGCGTCTGCGGGCATACTCCCCCAGAAAAGTTTTAAATTTAGGGTCTCAGCAAGGCCATTTCCAGCGTTTTTTTGCAGGACATTTTCAGTAAATTAATACGCAGGAAAATGCAGTAGCTAGTTGTTTATTTTACCCATCTATGGTGTTGTCGGTAAGATTCAGTGTGTGTGGGAAAAAAGAGCCCTGTGAAGACGTCAGAATTATGAAGTATTGAAAGGAAACACTAACACAAACACACCAATAGTGCCAAAAATGTACGTATTTAATGATAAAAAATTCTTTTTCTAAATTTTTTAAAAAAATATTTTCTTTCTTTTAGCTGTACATGTACACACAGGGACTGTGTTTCCTTGATTTTGGACGATCCGACTTGCTAGCTTTGCATCACAGATTAGAGCTTCTCCCTGGCAGAATATTTGATCAGAGCCGCAAGCTTCATTAAGTCGCTATATGTTTCATGACGTTAGCTACCTTACGTTTGGATGTAATTTGCATCTAGTGGCTTGAAAGTGAATTTTTGAATGACATTTTTGGGATCTGTTAAAGGAATTTTAGTATAAAGGCTCATCACACGACAGGTTTAGAAAGAGAGAAATTAGCCACTCTAGTAATGGGCAATGTCCATATTATGTACTTTTTTTTCGGCAAGGAAAGAACTTGGCCAATTCTTTAGCTCAGTCATCTTAGCTCCAACAAACTGAGTCAATAGGTCAACAAGAGAGAGTAGTTAATGTGCTAAAAAAGACAACATGAGAGAGCCAAGTACACGTTTTGCAGACAAGCTAGTCCAGCAGATCTGATTGCATTAGTACATTTTAGTACCGGATCGAAATGTTACAGCAAAACTTCAACTGAATTGAACAATGTTGGCAGGTTCGAACAATCAAGGCCATTTCAGAATGTTGTGGTCTTTGTTGTTCTGTCGGACAATCGGATCTCCGATCTCCTTATAGTAATGCTGATCCCGATCTCAACGGCTTGTGATCCCAGATTCCATATACCTTGTTACGACCCTGCTAGGATGACCGGACAGGAAACAGTAGCGCCTCTTAGAATGCATTTCTATAGAAAAAAGAACTCCGGTTAGTCTAAATAGACTAAATAGTGTTTAATAGTGTTTTAAATTTATTTAGAAAGAAATTGTCGTTGGGTGCCCCTATTGCAACCACAACCCCCAAACTCCCGGGAATAGTGGGGAAATTACTAAAGTATCCTCGTAATTTAAAGGATTTACCCCAGACCCTATGGACAGATTCACATGGTAATTACCCCTCGCTACGTCTTTCTCACTACAACCCGCTATTCAAGTGTAACAAATGATTCGCTTTAACTGATCAAATATTTTAATAGAGTCATGCATCGTATCTATCCTCCATTCACAAGGAAAAAAAACCATATATCAACTGACAATACACCTGTCAGATATAATAAGTCACCAACGTATGACAGAGATTCTTTTAACTGTCTACAAATCATGGTTCAAAAAAAATTTTGTTAAGCATAAGTTAGGTATTTAATGTTGAAAAACAAATTTGTTGATGTGCCAGTTTCATAGGCCTTTTTGATAGATAGATAGATAGATAGATAGATAGATAGATAGATAGCTTTATTAAAAATCCATTGCAGCCCAAGGGCTGGATTACGGACTGTACAATACGTTGAATACTAAGACTAACTATTATAAATCAATAACAGTAAATAAATAAAACAAAGGAACAAAGATACTACGTCATGAAATTTAAGAAAATAGCCGCGAATTTACAATAAAACCATTAGAAAATAGCCGCGTTATGCATGATAAAACTATTCATTAGTCTATTTGTTCTACAAAGAGGTACGTTAAAAGCGCGCTTTCTCCTTAAGGCTACAGTACTAAGATTACGTGGCGGTAAAAGGCCATGTAATTTGTGGAGGCTGTTGTCCTTAATCTCATTGAATAGGCGCTCTGTCAGCCATTGGCGCCGTTGATGGAGGGTGGAAATATTGCACTCTTTGAGAGCCTCTTGATAGCCTAAATCTGGGAAAATAATTCTAAGTGCACGGCGCTGAATTTTCTCTAGCTCTTGAGAGAGATACTCAGGCAGACCATTGTGGAAAACTTGGCAGGCATATTCAGACATGGGCCGGATACACGTAGTATAGAAACAAACGCATTTTGAACAAACGCATAGGAACGATAGAGAAACATTGTGTTCAGCATTTAATCTATTTTGTTTAAATTTGTTGTATCACTTAGTAATACTAGCGATAGGACCGGAACAGCAATGGGGAACTGTGGGCAAAGGATCATCGAGCGAACTATTGAGGAGCGCATAGACTGTCACAGTCCCGTATTTTTCCACGAGATCGTCGTGATATATCGCCTTTTGATTTTCAGATGTACCGAGGGGGCGGGCGTCGGGGATCATAGCGCTCGATCTCGACGATCTCACTGGAAAATAGGGGACTGTGAACAGTATAAGGACTGATCTTGTAGTGAAACCCTTGTCACAATATTTAAAGGAATCGTATTGTTACATAACTCGTCCTATATTGACATAACAGATTTCGGAAACGTTAAAAATCTTATGCAAATATTTTGACTAAAGAAACTGCTTTGTTTAGTTTCTGTTCAGTTGAATTGCGCACTCAAAGCGTTAGGTAAAGGTGAGTTCCCTTTGTGATACTTTGTGATTCCTTGTGATACTTTGTGATACCTTGTGATACTTTGTGATACCTTGTGATACCTTGTTATGCCTTGTGATGCTTTGTGATACCTTGTGATGCCTTGTGATACTTTGTGATACTTTGTGATACCTTGTGATACCTTGTGATGCCTTGTGATACCTTGTGATGCCTTGTGATACCTTGTGATACCTTGTGATACTCTGTGATGCCTTGTGATACTCTGTGATGCCTTGTGATACCTTGTGATACCTTGTGATACTCTGTGATACCTTGTGATGCCTTGTGATACTTTGTGATACCTTGTGATACCTTGTGATGCCTCGTGATACCTTGTGATACCTTGTGATGCCTTGTGATACTCTGTGATGCCTTGTGATACTCTGTGATACTCTGTGATACCTTGTGATACCTTGTGATACCTTGTGATACCTTGTGATACTCTGTGATACCTTGTGATACCTTGTGATACTCTGTGATGCCTTGTGATACTCTGTGATGCCTTGTGATACTCTGTGATGCCTTGTGATACCTTGTGATACCTTGTGATACTCTGTGATACTCTGTGATACCTTGTGATACCTTGTGATACTCTGTGATACCTTGTGATACTCTGTGATGCCTTGTGATACTCTGTGATGCCTTGTGATACTCTGTGATACTCTGTGATGCCTTGTGATACCTTGTGATACTCTGTGATACCTTGTGATACCTTGTGATACTCTGTGATACCTTGTGATACCTTGTGATACTCTGTGATGACTTGTGATACTCTGTGATGCCTTGTGATACCTTGTGATACTCTGTGATACTCTGTGATGCCTTGTGATACTCTGTGATGCCTTGTGATACCTTGTGATACTCTGTGATACTCTGTGATGCCTTGTGACGCTGCGTGATACTTTGCGTCGCTGCATGTTTTACCTCACATGATAACTGAATTATAGACCAGACCGTCATGATACTGGGGTGACGTTTGTAGTACCGCGGTTAGGTTAAAACACATTTTATTCACGACCGTTACACTCCGAACTCAGAACGCTAACCGACTCGAATAAATTACAACACACGCTATCTATAGTACATGCAAATTACGTAATTCCCGTGTGTATTACATCACATTCATTCTCTCGCTTCTACGCGCTTGCATTAGCATCGTATACACTACATTCCCTTCTTTGATCAAATTTAGCAGGAAGGCAGTTTTTAAAGGCTGCAAAAACCCTAAATGTTCAGCAAAACAAAGTCTTTGAATTAAACTAGACAAAACAGGAAAAAAAAGAAGAAGTCCTAAACATCCAGGACAAAGTCTTTATAGCGCGCAGGCTGTCTTATAGTTCGGGTCGACCTCCGCACAGGCCTTTCCGCTGCGTTATCTTCCTTTTCGGTAGAGTGCCCAGCTTGTACTTGGGAATTTTCAGATACTCCTGTAGTCCCTGGAATTCCGCTTGGCCCTGATACCTCTGTCGTCTCCGGAACTCTGCTTGGCCCTGGCTCATCAGTCTGTACTGTAGAACTTGCTTGTACCACTTGGTCTTCGTTGCCATTGGATACACCATTGTGCTCGTTGTACTTCTTTACGAACGCAGTGTTCCTTTTCAGTTGCACACCAGCTTCATTCCTAAGCGTTACCTCTGTTCCTGTCCTCTGAACCACCTTAAAAGGAGCAGGGTTGAAGTTGGTAGACAGCTTGTTCGTTTTTTCGGCTTTCAAAAGTACCGTGTCACCAACACGTATGCTCTTGGGCGTGGCACCTCTCTTGAGATCTGCATAAGCTTTGCCCTTTAATTTACTTGACCAATCCCGCTCTCGCACTTCTTCGCCTGGCACCCCGACCGTCTCTCTCCTTAACTCTGGCAATTTGGACCTAACCTCGTGGCCAAACATCATGTTACAGGGGGTAGTCCCTGTCGTCGTTTGCGGAGCGGATCTGTATGCCATCAACCATACAAGCAATTCAGTTCTCCAGTTCTTTCCTTCTAAATATGCAATCTGTAGACATTTAAGTAACGAGCGATTTTGGCGTTCCACCTCTCCATTAGCTTGAGGCCACAACGGCGTCGTTTTCCTGTGCTCAATACCATTTGTGCGTAAATATGCTTCAAATTCTTCGGATACGAACTGGGGCCCATTATCTGTCCTTAAAGAGAACGGAAAACCGAATCTGGCAAACATGGGTGCAAGTGCTTCGATGACCTTGGCACTTGTTGTAGACTTCAGAATAGCAACTTCTAAGAAACGACTGTAGTAATCGATCACCACCAAAACACTCTCTCCTGTGGGTAGGGGTCCCAGCAGGTCTGCTCCACAATCCTGCCAAGGAGCACTTGGACGAAGAACGCGGGACATCGGCTCAGGAGGGTTAAATCCAGAAGTGACCTGGCAGCCATGACAAACTTTACAAAATTTCTCAACTTCCTTGTCCATTCCCAGCCACCAAACTTTACTACGGAGCCGATACTTCGTCTTCACTATACCCTGGTGCCCTTCGTGTGCCAGCCGCACCACCCTGTTGCACAGGAGCTTGGGAACCACAATCCTTGTGCCGCGATGCAATAGCTCACCGTAGACGCATAATTCGTCCTTGACTTGTGCATACGAGGGAAGTGTACACCGGTCCCAGTCCCCTGACCTCACGCAACTCTTTACTCTTCATCAAAATAGGAAGCTTCTTCAATTTCTGTAGGTGATAGAGCAACGGGTATACAGCTTATAGCAATGGCTCTGACAAAGTCGTAGTCTTCTCCATGGTCCACTTGATCCAAGGAGTTCAAACGGGACAACGCGTCGGCTATATTTGTCTTCCCTGGGCGGTACACCACTTTAAAATCGTACCCTTGTAGTCTTAAGACCCATCTCTCTATTCGGGCGCAAGGCTTTGAAGTGCGCGAGTAGACACGCTCTAAAGGCTTGTGATCTGTTTCCAACTCGAAGCTCTGTCCGGAAACGTACATGTTGAACCGTTCACACGCCCAAACCAAGGCAAGTGCCTCTTTCTCTGTTTGGCTGTAGCGTCGTTCCACGTCAGTTATTCTCCTCGACGCGTAGGAGACAACTCTCCACATTCCCCCCTGCTGCTGGGTGAGAACCGCTCCTAATCCAACTGGAGACGCATCGGCAATGATTCGCGTTCTGCAGCCAACCTTAAAATAAGCCAGTGTCTCTGCCTGGGTGATTAGACGCTTCAGTTCCTCAAAGGCTGTTTGCTGCTCTTTACCCCAGTGAAACACGATGCCCTTCCTGGTTAACTCTTGAATAGGCTTGGCCACGGATGCCACGTCAGGCATGAACTTAGCGGAATATTGGACAAGACCCATAAATGATCGCACTTCACTTGCGTCTTTGGGAGATCTAACATCTCTTATAGCAGCAATCTTCTCTTCGGATGGGTTTATGCCGTCACTAGTCAGCTCGTGACCAAAGAACGTAAGCCTTGACAATCTAAACTCGCACTTGTCTCCGTTCACCGTCAACCCCACTTCACTCAGCCTATCTAACACCGCAAAAAGACGCTTGTCATGTTCCTCCACGTCACACCCATGAACAATGAGATCATCCGCAATGTTCGCAACCCCAGCACAACCCCTTAACACATCTCTAATGATCTGCTGATATTTCTCCGGCGCCGACGTTACGCCAAACATCAACTGCTTGTAACGATAAAGCCCTCGATGCGTGACAAAGGTAGTGATGTGCCGACTTTCCTCACTGAGTAAAATCTGGTGAAAACCCCACTTGAGATCTATCTTGCTGAACACCGTACTGCCATTCAAGTCATGTAACAGCTCCTCAACGGTTGGAATCGGGTGACGCGCTCGGACGATTGCTTCACTTGCACGACGCATATCAACACAGACTCTTACGTCACCAACGGCGAAATCCATCCTGACGGCCCCTCCGGCACTTCCTCTATAATGTCAAGCTCCAAAAGTTCATCCAGCTTTGCATCCACTTTCTCGCGTAACCCGAACGGTATCCTGCGTACATGCTGCGCTACAGGCTTCACCGACTCATCAATGTGTAGCTTAAGCTCGTAGCCCTTCAAAAGACCAACACCACTAAACAAGTGCTTGTATTTCTCTCTGACATCCCCGTCCGATCGCCCACCGTCAACACTGTTTGTCTGAAAAGGACCAATACGCAACAGGTTTAGCGCCTCGGCAGTCTCTCGGCCCAACAGCGTGCAACCATCGCCTTCAACCACTACAAAATCAGCATTACTTCCGTTTTCAAACCCAGCCAGCGTGACATCTGCCGTGAACGTTCCTAGGGTCGGTAAAGGTTCTGTACCACCATAAGCAAAAAGTTCCTTTGCAGATTTGCGAGATTCACAGTTAATCCCCTTTTGCTTTAACAACTCCCAGGTCTGCTGGCCCATAACATTACATGAGGCTCCCGAATCAATGAGAACATCGGGTACGTCTACACCACCAATGACCAGCGTTACCAAAGCGCTCCTTTGTTCCTTCCGATCATTCACCTGTTCCACTGAAAAGGCATAATCGGGTCTTTGCAAACGACCTGGTGTAGCGAAGTCTCCTTTGTCTTCTTCTCCAGGGCTAGGTCTTCCAGTCACGAGGTTCGTCTCTCGCCCTCCGCGTCCGCGTCCACCTCGACCCAGTCCACCAGCACTCCTGCCTCCTCTGCCGCGTCCGCCTCTGCTACTCTCAGGCCCTCTAGATCCCGAATGGGTCCTGCTTAGCTGATGGAGTCGAGGGCATTTAACTTTGAAATGGCCTGTTTCGCCGCACTTCCTGCAAGTTTGACCACGCGCCGGGCACTTTTTGTCTTGACTGAAGTGTCCTTCTTGTCGGCAGCTAAAGCACGTCTTTGCTTTCCAGGGATTTTTGTTTCCATACAGCCTGCCACCCACTGCATTGACCTGGTTATCTGCTTGGTCGGTACTGTATTGCTTCAGTTGTCGATCAACCGCTTCTTGGGATCTTGCAACACGCAACAATTCATCTAACGTAACAGTTCCTTCCTTTTCCAGAAATTTCCGGCGTAAATGGCTCGAATAACACTTGTCTATGAGCTGATCGCGAATGTAGTCATCCTCGCCGGCGCCAAAATCACAAGTCGCTACTCGCTGACGCAATCCAGAAACGAACTGATCAACTGTCTCTCCGATCCCTTGCGAAATTTGTCAAAACAAATGTGATCTTTGGGAAAACGTACACTAACGATATTTCGTTATCGTTAGAAAACTAACGGATAGCTAACGGCTTTTCTAACGTTCTAACGGTTTGTCCAAACGTTCTAACGGTTTGTTCTGACGTTCTAATGATTTGTCCAAACGCTCTAACGATTTGTTCTAACGCTCTAACGGTTCGTTCTAACGCTCTAACGATTTGTTCTAACGCTCTAACAGTTGAATTGGTGGAAGTAATCGAGCGCTATTCCCTATTAAGCAATCTATTAACGGCTGGTTAGTTCATCTTGTTGTTATCAATGTATTGAGCGAAAGTTTTAAGTACAGCTGTCGATCGATAAACGGCTGAAAATTGAAAGCATCAAAATCACTAGTGATGTGATCAACGAGTAAAATAATAATCGCAATCGACTTGCTCTCGAAACAACTGCGCTTCAAAACAGGCCGTCCAATTTCTCCTGGAATGAAACTTCTACTGCATCGTATTGACAAGAACTACTGTTTGCAAACACGTATCTTGACTTGGGACTGTAATGTTTCCAAAAACTATATCAAGCAAGCCCCTCGATGTCTGATGAAAGTTTTTCAACAAGATGCCGTATCGGTTTCGTAAACAACTTTATGCAAATTTCGGTTGAAATTTGACTCCCGGGAATTTTCGTGACGGACAACACATGAATAAAAGCTGTATTGAATGATTGTAGACTTTTGTAATTACTAGAGAGCCTCAGTTATTTAGGACTACAAATCAAATGGAAAAAAAATTAAAATCCCAAACCTTTCCCAGCCCATGCCTCTGTTCAATATCAGCATAAAAAGCAACTCGCGTGTTCATTAATCTTTTTTATTATCGACATTGTTCTAAAACGATTACAATCTGTCCTCTAGAAAAAAAAATTCAACGTTGAAAATAAATCCTAAAAAATGCTTACAAAGTTCTTTTTGCACAATTCTTCCTTAGTTTGCCCTTTTAGCATACTTGATAGCACGACATCTATCATTGATCTTGGCTTTGATTTGTTTCCACAGTTTATCTCTTTCTGTAGTACATTCAACTGGAAATTTACTGAAAACTAAAACTCTTAGAGAATTCAGCTTGCTGCTGTCGAGCGGATGTTTACCGTGGGTCCCATCAGTATTGCTTCCTTTGAGTTCTTCATCACTAAAGAAGTATGGGAGCAGCTTTACTGTGCATCTATGCCTCTCCTTTTCTTTCTGTAATGTTGCATATACGCTTTGCACTTTTCTTGGAGTGACGCAAGTCCAAATTACATCTTCTCCCACCGGGATTTCAGGTCTTTCCATGACACTGTCAGCGTTTACGGGCCGTGATGGTGTTTCTGGGGTAGCAGGGCCTGCTGGCGTAGCTGGGATGCTGGCGTTGACTTCGTCGTGTTGTAAAGTTGCCATGGTATCCATGTCAATCGTCAAAAGTTCTTGATTCGACAACAGGCCGGAAGAGTTGTAGGTCTCTTCACTCCTGAACTATAGGAAAAAAAAGAAAAAGAATCGTAACTATTGTGTTTCCCGTATTCCAAAGCCCATTTATTCGAACTGAGCTGCATTCTAAAGGACAAAAGGAAAATAATGCTTACACGGTACGTTAGTTTGAAATAGGCGTTTCCGAGAGGCCAAACTTATTGTGTGCTAAATTCCAAGTTTTAGGCCCGGCGTCTAGCTGAGCAGTAACTCTTTCTCAGCTGTAATTTGACTTATGCCGAGCGCACTGAATAATTTTGCTACATTTTTTAACTTTTACGTTTATGCGTGACCTTCATACATTGTCTCTATTTCATTCACGCACGTAAAAATTACGCGACAGTGGAAATCCAGCTTAAGCCTTATTATTTAACTTACCACGGTCTCTAAAGATTCTAGCCGTTGCTCGATCCGTGACAACCTGCGCCCCAAGGTCTCCCCCAATGTGACAAGAGAATCTTCGAATCTGTCCATCATCTTAAGTCAAAATAAATAAATGCATAAATATAGACACACTTCCAGCAACGATTGACGGGGTACACCTTCGCACATGACTCCGAAAATTCCACATTTGCGAGGGGTCTTAAAATAGATCGGCCCGGGTTGCATCGGGTTGCTTGGAAAGTGGACTTGTTGCGCATAATCAAAAGAGTAATGCATGGTGCCATTAAATGAACACGGTTCACGTTCTTCGTTCAAATTCATTTCCTCTTCTATTTGCTTGAAAGTCGCTGCTGAATCTAAACAAGTTTGTCTGTAAAAGTCTCTCTCAGTCTGGGCGCAGTCCAAATGTTCCTGTTGGGCTTTTATGTAGTCAGCCTTTTCGTGCTCAGGAAGGTTTGCGGCCCGTACAAGTTTGGTTGTATTCTGCTGACAAGTAAAGCACAGATCGGTCAATGGTTTTGCCACAACAACGTTTGGACAAAACTGCTGCCAAAGATCGACGAATTTGCTGTAGCTAACGGATTGTTCTCCAGAAGTCTCGCAAGTGGCAGTGTACACACGCCAAACACTCATTTTTGTTTCGCTTGAAGACAACACCTTTACATCCTCGGACTTGAATCCAGGTATTCTTCCAGGTAGAACAAATGCGTTCTCTTCTACGTAATTAGTTAGAAAATTATGAACGTTCTCTGTGGTTGACTGGGGAAGAGTGTTACTGGGAAGCCTTTTGGTGTTTCCATGGGTTCGCGGATAGATACCATGCGTCTTGTAATGTTCTTTGAGTCGACGAAGTCGAGAATAACTTATACCATAAAGGTGAAGAAACATCTCTTTGCAAATCAGGACAGACTGAAACTGATACGTGCATCTTGAAGTTCCGTTTCTCTTAGTTCCAACGTAGTCGTTGCGTGTGAAAGCTTGTATGTTGGCTAAAATTATCAAGTCGAGCTCTCCACTTGTCAACTCGAGACAGTTATTGAGATTAAATAGCACCGTTTCTTCTCTAAATTCTCTTGAACAGGGACCCCCTTTCGAACCACGCGAACATCCACAGCCTTCACGTAGGAATTTTTTAGCTCTCTCGATTACCGCGTTAGGAGTTTCTTCTCTCACTATACTTTTGGTGTCTGCCATACTTTGTCACTTTCATGTAATGCACGCGAGTAAACAAGTGCACGCCAGTTAAAGCGTCATTTGTTGTCATGGAAATTATACATTTGCGTGCCGATTCCGCTTGGGACTTGGGGACAGTTTTGTTGTTTATTGAACGCGAGCTGCAGTGATATTGCGATATTCTCTTATCTATTTTTTGTCTCTTTCTGTCGCCGCTTTAAGCCCCGACGAGCGGCTCCCACATTACATTAAAGCGGCATTCAATCGAAATTAAGTTTTAGGACGGTCACATATACTTGGCAAAGTCTACCACACAGCCACAGCCATTCTTTGTGTTGAGCGTTGCGTGACGACACAAAGAACTGTTGTGTAGCAGAACGAAAAGTTGTTTTATTTCGTCTGTCTATCTTTTAAAAAGAAATTGCCACAAAACGTACCAAAAAAGGAGAAGGACATAGATACAACCTGAATAAATGATCTAAGAAATCTCCGAGTCAACTGAGTGTACCGTTCGTATCGAGATCGAAAACGGAACAATCTGCGCCAATGTTGAGGAGACAGGAACGTCACAACGAAGGAACTCTAACAGCTTTAATGTCAACGGAATCGCTCGTACAACAAGAAGGATGCGATAATCACACACGCAAGGGAAAACCGGCGCGCATATAATATAACACAATGCCGCAGGCACTGCCTGTTGGCGCGACCTCTTCTTCCTCGTAAATGAATGCAAACTACCTAAAAGGTTAGAACCGAGACGAAAGATATAGTGTCATAATGGAAAACAAAACCTGATAACAAACAGACTAAGGCCTAACAGTCACTGCGAGTTAAAACCTATCGCTGCAAGATAAAACGTAACGACGCAAAGGCTAAAATCTAACATAGTCATTTAAGTACGAAGGTGGTTTGCGCTGTCTTTGAGGTCTTGGACCAGGAGTCTCAGGAGAAGAACTGGGACAGGATGGCAGGGCCTGATCTGGGGCTGTCGCACTGGTGCTGGGCTCCCCCTGTAGAACAGGTAGTGGGGGAACGCCAATAGGGGCTTCAACGGTAGTGTCATCACACGTGGACGAAGGGAATTGCTCCTCGTCAGACGGTACCAAGGTAAGCTCAGGCGGCGCGGGAGGAGGTGACTCTGGTAATACTGAGGCAGCAGGCACAGCGGGGGTTACCGGAGAAGGCTCATCATCCTGGTCTTGAGAAGCCGGAGGACCAGAATGATCGGCCACTATAACGGAGGGAGAAGTAGCGTAACACTCGGACAACTTGACTTTGTAGGAGGTGGCCCTCAGTTGTGAACCACTGAACTTCTTAACGAAGCACCAAGGGAAGTCGATGGAAACCACAATATAGCGATCACGCGCGCGAGACTTGTCCTTATCGGAAATGAGGTATACAATGTCACCAACCTGTAGTGAAGGCGTGTTTGGAACAAGACCGCGGGGGTTCTTAGACTTCTCACTGGAGGCATGGTTAGTGGAACGTTGCTCGTGTTTACCAAGTATGAGGTCGTAATCAGACAACGGCAACTGTTCGTGGGTGAACTGATTGCGTTGAGTCCACAACTCGCGAAATGATAGGCCAGGAAGGCGAAGACGGGAGTTAAGACGGGCAGTGGCGAGAGCAAGACCAACTGCACTTACTGGTCTGCCACCGGGCTCTTGTCTGATGAGCTCTTCCTCAAGTTCACGGACAGCCTTCTCAGCGACTGGGTTCTTGTTTTTGTTCTTAACGCGACCGACATCGATTGTTACGTTCAGGTGGTTGAGAGAGTCATTGTTGGCCATGGACTGAAAGCCAGGGAAGGGATCTACACGTATAATTGCTCTTGGGCCATCAAGTGGGTGGAGGCCGACAATTAGCTGTGTGAGGGCGTCACGGAGGGTATCGTGTTTCTCGTCATGTACTAAGCAGGAAGAAGTGAAGGACGTGGTGCATTCTCGCAGTACTAGGATCAGCTGACGGTAGCGTCTGATTACATCGGCAGCGAAGGAGACGCCTACGACCTCTGGGGGGTCGTCAGACGACTGCTTGACCAAGGAGCTTGGAAACGACTTCAGGGAGGCGCAAGTGTGGCAGGCAGATGTTACGCGAGAGATAGCATCGTTCATGTCCAGAGCGAAAAACTGGTGTTGGAGTACCATTTGAAACTGATGGCGGGTTGGATGGTTGAGTTTAATATGAAGGGCGGTAAGAAGGCCGTCCAGGACGGACCTCGGGACAACGATTGCTTCCGCCACAGGAACGAACGGCAGAGTGTGCTTGACCACAAGAAGTCCGTCACTAGCAATAGAAACAGAACTGAGATAGCGCTTAACATCCTGAATATTAGTAAGCTTCTTGGACGGGCGTGTTCCCTGATTAAGGTGGGCGTGTACTCTACGAAGGTCGGGACAGTCGTGTTG
>OZ037777.1:25588709-25598709 GCA_964035525.1 Porites cylindrica | reverse complement strand
CCTCGAAGTATCCTCGTCGCCAATGTAGTACCGCGGTTAGGTTAAAACACACTTTATTCACGACCGTTACACTCCGAACTCAGAACGCTAACCGACTCGAATAAATTACAACGCACGCTATCTATAGTACATGCAAATTACGTAATTCCCGTGTGTATTACATCATTCTCTCGCTTCTACGCGCTTGCATTAGCATCGTATACACTACAACGTTACTGAAAACTCAAGTTAAACAGGTATAGTGATTGTGTGAGCATGTGATGCGATCACAAACTTTGTCCTTAATCAGTTGTCCCCAAATCGTGCATTGTATAATCATTCTACCGTATTCCTGTGGCTTGTAAGTGCATTCATTCATATTTTTAGCTTCTTTGAGTTTGCCTCTGCCGCCATTTTGTTTGTTTTTCACCAGGTCTCAAGACCTCGTACCCAGATCCTCTCACTCTTTAGCTTGGCCGCCATTTTGAATAAATTTCCACTCTCCGTGGACAAATCAGTCACATGATTTCTGCTGTGTGCCAGGGTCTTCTCTCCTGCCGCCGCCATATTGGAAAGCGAGAAGACCCTGGGACGAGGTTGATGTGGCCGGCTTACCGAGTCTGCCCACAGGCAGCCCAAGCTCACGTCACGTGAAAGGATTAGATTAATTATTAGCGGTGTGCGAGCCGGGACGTGACTGTTCAACGAAAGCAGTATTGGGTTTTATACATGGCGGCCGTGAATTTATAAAGGATTTGTATGGGAATCCACGTTATAGATTTAGGAAGATAAATACTCGTAGAAATTCTCAATAAAAAACGTCTTACCTTATTTACATGGTGTGTTCTTGCTTGCTGTGTGGTTATTTTCCCGATCCGGTGCGATTTTAGCGATTTTTTTCATTTCTGAGTTTCCACTACTAAAGAGAGAGCAAGGCCGAACACTTCCAATCTGGACAGCCCGCCGAACGAAGCCAAAAATTCCAGGTTTAAATATCCCCACGGCCAAAATTCCACCGCAGAATCCAACTACAAAGGTTAAACTTTCATTTCAACTTTCTAGCCACGCAATCGCATCCCTGCGAGCGACGCCAGGCGGCAGTTTGTTTCCCCGATGAAACAGTAAAACGTTGGGCCAGAACCGCGTACAAATCCACCACGACACAACGACCGTTGAAATCGGCTTGGTAACCTCGTCACGTTGACAAACAAAGACTCACGGGGTACACTAACGCAAATTGTCAACATGAATTTCTGTCCTCATCCTGGGTCCCCTCGGGTCGAATCGACAATACCGCATTGTCTCAATCGACCAATCAAAATCGCGCCGTGTCGTGTTTACAACACGAAAGTTTATGCAAACTCATAGGAAACCCAGGGAGATAAATACGTGGAGCTGGAGATTTTATTCTCATTACGTGGAGATTTGTTTCTTATTACGATGTGATCATCTGGAAATTCAGGACAGATTTCTTTAGCGTTCAGTCATGTAAGTCTAATGTTTATTTCATTTGTTTTTTATTCAAGCGTTTGAATCTTCAAGTTCAGGAATGATATTTTGGCACCTCGTTGTCTTTGTAATCTACGAGCTAGCGATGGAAGTGACATTCATCCACTCTTAATTTTCCAACTTTAGGGTGAAGCTCAACGAGGACCAGAATACTATAGTAAAGTTTGCCTCCGAAGGCCATAATTTATTAATTACTGGCCAGGCTGGAGTCGGGAAAAGCGAGGTGGTGAAAACGATAATCGGAACAGCGAAAGCACGTGGGAAAAAGGTAGCTGTCATATGTTCTAGCGGCATTGATTGCCAAGTATACGATCGTGGCGAAGCGTCAACAGTGCACTCATACTACGGCCTTTCGACTGCGGAGTTGCCTTGGCGGCAAGTTATTGATCGATCTTGCGAGAACTCTTTAATACGAGACAGAATAAAGGCCATCGATGTAATCATCTGGGAGGAGGCGAGCATGTCCTCTCAGAGGATGTTTGAACTTGTCAATTTTCTGCTTCACGAATTAGCGACAGATGATTGCAAGAATCTCCCTTTTGCAGGAAGGCAAATCATACTTATTGGCGAATTCCTTCAGCTGCAACCTGTACCAAATCTCTTTGATGAAGGCCACTTCATGTTTTTTTCCCCGTTGTTTGACTTTGCTGTGGCTCATCGTTTCGGTTTAACGGTGGTTATGCGACGTGGCTGCAAATTGATGCTGGTTTAGAACAAGTCGGATGACTTGAAAAACGGTACCCTTGGTATCTTCACTGGTGTAAAGGGCAATGACCTGTTGGTCAATTTTAAAGAAGTAGGGATCGTCGAAATAGGGCGGAAAACGTGGATAAAGAGGGATAGGAATGGTCAAAGGATTGGAAGTGTGACGCAGTTTCCTATCGTGCTCGCTTATGCGTGCACTTGCCACAAGTCACAAGGGCTCACTTTGCCATCTGCAGTCGCCACTGCTCTAGAGAGTATGTACCGGGGCTCATTTATGTGGCGATTTCAAGAGTCAAGTCTCGCGAACACATACAGATGTTAAATTTCAATAGTCGACAGCTTTTGAAGCTGCAGAAAAAGGCTCTTGATATCTGCTCTTCAAAACACGTTTGCCAGCCCGTTGCTGACCTCTCCTGCTGTCGCAACAAGACCATCAACCAAGCTAATATGCTCTGTGTAAGAGACCGCTACCAGGATATCAACCAGGAAAACGAAGAGCCCTATACATTTCCATGTGACATGCTCGATGGGCCAGTACGAGCGTGCTTTGAAGATGATGAGGTTGCTACCCCACTGGAGCTACTGGACATTTTTGAAAGGCTGACCAGGCATGAATCAACGCTGTCAAGTCCCCCCGACGAATTTTTCATCAATTCTCGCACTCGCCTACTGTCCATGAAAACAGAATTGGTTGTGTCTCCCTTTCAAGAACAAAAGAACAGTAGGATTGACTTAATGGTAAATGATTCTTGTTGGATATCAAAGGTTCAACCTTTTTTAAAACTGATTTGGTTTCATGTATTCCTGCTGATCGAAAACCACATCGTCGAAAACCACGAGGAAATTGTCGTTGACATCCGACGGCAAGGATTCACTGAGGTGACTGGTGCATTGCATCAGTTTTTCAATGGGAACGATTTTTCAAGGTATGTCTGCGTTGTTTTTGGCGTGAACGAAAGTACCCCTCCCCAACGGGCTGTCGCAATACAGCTGGCTACTTTCGTCTACTATGGATTTCTGGAACACTTGAATTGTATTGTGAGAGAGGAAGCAACCAGTGAGCCTGTTATCTTTGATGTTGGAGAAATGACGGAGGTGGGGCGCTCAAAGGTACGTCACGTTGTTGGTTGGGCGGTGAGGAAAGTCTTATCTCGGGCACGGAAGTACGTCCAAAGAAATGTACACACAAATTCCAGTTCCACTTTGGCCATTGTTGAAAGTCAGCAAAGAGCTTGTGAACTATTGGAGGAGAACATTATTCAACCCTTCGATCAACTAGAGGAAAGTTCCAAGTTTCCCGAATCCTTACAAGTTACAGAAGAGAGACAGTATCGTCAACGGGGCCTACTTCACATCTCTGATGACGCGTACGTCTTCTTTCTAAGTCTTGAACAGAGAAGGGTGGACTTGCTTAACTTTCAAGTTCTGAAGAAAGCGCGTGAAGATATGGTGGAAGCAGCCCTTGATAGCCTTTCCAGCAAAGAAACGTTAAAGGAGAGATGGAGAAAGTGTTTTCCAGAGGAGGATGCAAACAAGAGCAAGGTAATGAACATAGCAAGATAACGGCCTATAATACGCATATACCGTAGTCAAATTGCAAAAGGCGCTTCCTCTGTGTTGTAGGTCAATTTTATCCCGGGCTTAATTTTAATTTTCCATTGTCTTTTTTCTATGTTAATATATGATAATGAATATAAAACAAAGGAAAATCAAAATTGAACCAAGGACAAAACTGAACTACAGCATTAGCGTGAGAAATATTTACAGTTAACAGCAATAGTTGATTTGTGCCAGCGGCCGCTGCCTTTAGTTACTTGCGTGTGACCTCCCCTACATTGTCCATGACGAGTGGCACATAAGCGATGGCGGGGGTGTTAAACAAAAATGGTGGCCAGCGTAGTGTTACATTCATTGTATTCTCTCTTTACACAGGAACTGATTGAAAAACTATTTCATGGTATATTGATGTACTACATCAACATGGGTGCTGCCCAATTTCTTCGGGATTACAGGAGAGCATCTTTGGTCAAGAAGAGCGCGGAATTGCGGAAAAGAGTGTTACAAAGGAACAAAAAGACCAAAGAGAAGACGGATTGTGTACCATACAAGGTAAAAAAAAGCGTTTTAATGCACTAGAAATATGCCTGAAAGTTTACGACAATGCTGAATTAGAATTGATAAATGTCATACTTGACTTACAAGGTAACATTAATAAATCTTATATAAATTTTCTACATGGTTATAATAAAATTGTAATAGTCTGAAAAAAAAGGCACTCGTTCTGTTTGTGCAATACCTGTTTGTTTTAAACTATTATCGCATTTTCATTTGACTTTTAACAGGAAATTCTCAAAGACAGAAGTCAAAACAAGACAGTTTCACATAGTCGTCTGGTTGCCTTCATTCATCAGCATCAAGGTAGTGGCCCACTGAGTAGGGTATATCTCAAATCTGAATTGACAGCACTGTGTCAAGCATATGGTCTCAGAGTGTCTTCAAGATCATTAAAGCCAGCTCTAGCAGAAGAACTACTAGGTGCTATTTCTCAGAACAACTGCATTCCAAACACAGATCTTGTGGACGACAGACAATTCAGGATTGTAGAGAACTCAGCTGATGCAGATGGTCACATCAGGATACGGTTGTCAAGAGGTATTTCTAATAATAATGATAATAATCAGGTGCGGATCCAGGGGAGGTGAAATGGGTGAATTTTCACCCCCCCTTTTTTTCTGAGCCCCCTTCTTTCTTTCCCTTATGCACAGATCTCAAACACCTCAACCTGAGGCTTTGCATGGTTCTATTACATTATTACAAAAATTCACCCCCCATTTCAAAATCCTGGATCCGTGCCTGATAGTACTATACATAACTTATATATACAAGTGTCAAAATTCCAATAGCAGTTACACATTTCTACAAATATTTAAAAGAGGAACAAATGTCCTGGATGTTGAGTCATTTAATGGCCAGGCTATAGGTTAGAGGAACAATATTTACAAGAGAAAAAAATTCTCAGAAAGCTTATTAATATATTTAAGCCACAGGCAAGGACTAAAAAATCTATTTGCAACCATTTAAAGACTAGAAGAAAATTAATGAGCTTATCACCCTTTAGTTGCAGTGTAGCTGCAGCTGAAGTAAGATCTGAAGGAGTGCATGGAATAGGCCTTACGTGACTCCTGATTTAATTAACACAGTCTTTCCCAATTCATTTCACATGAATTTGTCTAAGGAAAATTGATGGGAGAATCTAGCGCTTTATCAGAAGTCACTTGGTGCTTTATTCCAGGTACCCCCTCAATTTTTGTACTATGCAATGATGGTATCTGATGTACACAGATACTGTTGCAAGAAGCGTTGCTTTTAGGACTTATAGTGGTTTGGCCCACTCTAATTGAATTTTGTGAAGACTGTTGCTGTAAGAATGTTGGATTGTCATTTTGACCGTTACAAGAACGGATTTGACAGAAATGGTTCTCCACACAGTCTTGATTCACGATGGAAGGCTTGATTACTGAGCTAGGATATTTTTGCAATTTGTAGTGGACCAGTGACTGGAAACCAAGTGACATGGATTTTAGGTCGAACCACAACTTGCTTGAAATAAATTCCTTTTTGTTTCCTTCAGTGCTTTCTTCCCAGCGACACATCCAGCAATAGAAATCATTAAGCTTGGACAGTCTTGAGTTATTCGAAGAACTTATGTACAGCCTATCATTAAACAGGCTAACTAGGTCACTGATGTGTTCCAACAAAGCTATCACTGAGTCCAGAGCAGACTTATCTTCTCGGCTGGTGGTAATGCTCTCCTGGTATTTCTGTATTGGGTAAAAACAAAGAGATGACATGTGATTTCAATCCTGTGGTTTAATTTTTTCCTTATTTTAAATTTTATTCACAGTTTTTGTATCAAATTCATTCTCATGCATTTATTTAGGACAATTATGTGGAAAATTGAACTGCATGTTAACAGGGAAAAAAAACAGCTTTAAAAATAAATGCAGTAAAGCTGAAAAAATAAACAATTAAATTAGGGAGATGGCATTATGATAATTTGAGCGCTTATCAGCTCATAAGACTAATGAGGTTAATTGCTAGGGTCTGCTGAAGGTAAATTTAGTAGCTGCACAGCAAGAATTAAAGGTGGCAACCTACTTCAACAGTAGCAGTTAAATTTAATAGCTGTTTAAATAAGTTCTAACCTGCATGAGAAAAAGCATCTTGGAGTCAAGAACATCTTCAGCAAGCTTATTCCTCATTTTGCTTGCTGGGTCTAGGTCCAAATGTTGCACTGTCAGTTTCTCATGTATTGGGAGAGAGAAACTTTCCTGGTCCCAGTTAAAAGCACTCTTAAATTGATTCCAAGTGATTTTTTTTCCCTGAACCTTTAAACACCTTGGCTGGCCACTCTGGTTGCTCTTTTCAATGTTATTGCGTATTTTCTTGATGTTATGCTAATAACAATAAAAGCAACAACATTAATAATGCACAGGTATGCATGCAGCAAAATCAATTCACTACTTGTTCATATAAGCATTCCTTTAAATTCAGTTGGCTATACTTTGACTGCCCTTTCTAATATTGTGCTGGTTTTTCTTAACTCCTTATAATACTGTTCACTGTTGTCTGTTCCCTAGATGACCTGTACTATGTATAGCCAATGCATTGTTTATTCGAGTAAATTAGGTTTGAGGCAGACGCCTGGGTAATTTGAGGGATTAGGGAAGTTCCTGTAAAAATTGTTGCTCTTACAGATCTCTGAAAGAAAGATTGAACAACATTAATGTGTTTACCTTTGGATCCATAACAAATATCATTGGACCCCCAGTGTATATGTTTTTTGAAACAAATTTGGACTCCTCTGGGTCTTTGTCCTTGAAGTGCATTTGTATGAATTGCCTGTTGCAGTCTGCCCCATCTAAGATACACCAGTATACCCTAAAAAAGCACAGAAGTTCTTTTACATTGGGACTATATTTTAAAATGTTAAGACTAATATCTATATCTCTTTGGATCATTTAATATAGATGCAAGATTACCTTAATGTGACATGGACATTCAAGTCTAATTAAATCTTTAGCAGCAAGTATTGTTTTATTTGTACTCGATTTTAGTTATGTAATGATTTTAGCAAATTGAAGTTTTTAAGTCAATCTCCTTGCATACATGAAAGCTTGAATTCTTGTTAGTCAAATAGATATCTGGTATAATTAAATTATGCTAAAACATCAATCCAGGGTTTGGAGGGGAGAGGGGGGTTTGGAGGCAAAGTAAAAAACATCAGGCCATTATAACAAGGTTTATTTTGACTTCCATGCATTCTTGACTCTTTAACTGGTGCACTATATTAAATATACAATGTTTTGGATTGACACAATAATTTCATTTATATCAGGCAGTTAGGTACCAGTTTATTATGGAGGCCATTACACCAGACAAAATTAACAATTATAAATACTCACTCAAATCCAATCTCCAACATCGCCAGGACTCCATCCCAGAAACAGAAGTACAAACTGCTTGGCATGCAGTCCTTGGAAGGAAACTGGGCAACCGGAAACCATTGTCGCTGACAAAAATAAATTGCAGCACATGGGTTTCAAGTTCAGGTTCATCACCCTTGCCTACAAGCAAGCAATGTGCTCCTTAATTAGTGCTTTGTGATATTGATATTGGCATATATATGATAAAGCTCAATTAATGGTACTCAACTTTGACTTTCCATTTCAAATCTGTTTTAAGTTATACAATAGTATCAAGCCAGTACGTACCATGGCCAGTACGTACATTGTATGGCTCAGGTGAATCATTTTTATAGCAAATCATTTCTTTTCAAACAGTTAACTTAAGTTTAATAATGAAGAGGTGGGTGTAAAAGAGACTCTAAGTGACTATTATTCTGATAAACTGCTAGATTCTCCTTTCAAATTGAATTTTCTTGTAAAACAAAACCATAAACTGTAATTTGACATCACATCAACAGTCACTTGGGGCCTTATTCTATGCACCCTTTACATTAATCTGGTAATCTTACTTGAGAGGGCCTTCATTAGTTCATGGCCTTTTCCAAGGTCCACAAAACCAACAAGCTTGTGTTTCCCATCAACATTGGCCATCTCTAAATTCTCCTGAAAATTTTGACCAAAGCCAATGTATGAGATTTATAATGAACAAGAGTTTACGAACAGTTTGAATTAAACTGCAATATAACAGTATTATGTTGGATAGTGCATCATCTCCTCTTGGTGTTTATATTTTTTAAGTATTACCAGTCTCTTTGGTATTGTTGTTTTATCTTCAGTAAAACATAATTGTTATGGAATATTTCCAAAATATATTCTATGCAGATTTGAATTAAGGGTACCTGGATCTTCATTTCGTCAATCACAAAACCACCCATGTAGTCTGCTGCTTTCAATCCACTTTCCTTGGCAGCCTCCAGCCACCATCTCAATACTTCAGGGTTCCATCCAATTGTTTCTTTGACTTTGTTTTTGTAGAGCCTTTAAATATCAGTAAACATGGAGCACATTGATAGGGTTTCAATATACTAAAATGTATTGGATTTCAGATTTTGCATGTAAATATTACTATATATAGGACATAGGCATTAATGGTAGTGGGAATGAATTGCATCTTTACAGCATCCACCTAGCTAGATTGTGCATGCTTAAAAAAGACAAATCATGTAAATGGTCTTGGTCAAAGGACACTCAAGAGGAAACTGTTCTTAGTAAAAAGAGATTGCATGAGACCAAAGAATTTGTATAAATACCTTAGGACAAACTGTGTGCACAGTTTAATTGTAATCATAATCATAAATATCTATAATCATGTGAAACAAGGATGCTTAAATTACTCACCTTATAGTTTTGTTGCTTGGAAGAATAAAAATTGTCGGAGGGGATCCAAAACGTGGGGGTTTTTACAATACAAGTCCAGGCACAGTGTCATAACTCTGTATTTGAGAAAAAAATAGGCTTTCAGGAACGTACTGTATTGTTTTGCAGTTGTTGTAATTTCATGTACATACTGTATTTTTTATCAGCAATATGTTGAAGTAAATTATGCTGATAGGAGTTTTGTTAGTTAAATAGTATGTTAATTACATGGCAAATAAATTTTGAGACACTTTGGTTTTAGGTTGTTGATCATCATCTTAAGTGTTGCAGCAGGTGCATTCTAATCCCCTTTACCCAGGGAGATTTATTTTATGTAGCACCTGGTGGACTGGGTCGGGCAAGATGTCGGAGTAGACGTGTGCGATTTTGCTCCGCACTTGGCAATGTTGTATGGCCGAAACTGTTAAACGAAAATCGAGGAAAAGTTCTTCAACATCTTCCGCTGACGATAATCTTTCCCCAGATGGCAAAAAGTTAAGACACGACACTTCGCTCTCAGATTCCGAACTGTGTGAATCGGACGAAGTGTTATCTATACTGAATATGACGGGGGAAGTTATCCCGAAACTTGAACAAGTGTTGGAAAAACTTGAGAATTTGGAACGGTATGTAAAAGCAGTTGACGAAAAAGTTAGTAATTTGCAGGAAAAGGTGGATTGTTTCGAGGCTTTCAAAAAGATCAAAGAACTGGAAGACGGATTGGATTTTGGGAACACGGAACGCGAGTCTTTCAAGGAGAAATTTGACAAGCTGAAATGCGAAATTAATCAGCTCCGGGACGAGAAACTATACATGGAAGTTTATCAGCGGCGGGAAAATCTTCGTTTTTTCGGAATTAAAGAAGAAGCCGATATGGAGGATGCAAGAGAGGTTTTGGTTGGATTCTTTAAAACAGAGCTTGG